>OZ024907.1:93173686-93194866 GCA_964017125.1 Flabesymbios commensalis
GTTTCTAATCAAGTAAATGTCACCGAAAATCGGAAAAATCGTTTGTGAAAGTTGCTTAGTTCACGAAGTAATTAATTCTGGCAAAAGTCTATTTTTCATAAATCAAATTATTTTTCTTCAGCAATTCCAACTTCAAATGAATGATAAATAGAAACGATCCAGCAGTACTTGGGTTCACCCTTTAAGCGCAGGGGTTTACTTTTGACGTCAGAAGCTGACGTCAGAGTCAATCTGCGAGCTGAAGAAAAGTACTGGTCGTAGACTCATAAATTAGGTATTTAAATTAAAGCGGCACAATCAAGCTAAATTCAGAAAAAAATCAGTATTTTATTTTGGCTTCTTAATATGACCATATGGTGTAAACATGTCCATAGACTAGAACTACCCGTATTTTATATTTCGAGCATGCATGTCCGAAATAAGAAATACTGTAATTTCGTCTCAATATCTCGCTTAACTGGTAAATGCGCAACACAAAAATTAAACTTACACATTTCTAATCTATGGACATGTTTACATCATATGATCATATTTAAAAGCAAAAATAAAAAAAACCTGATTGTTGTATGCTTTTAGCCTGGGGC
This sequence comes from Flabesymbios commensalis, assembly GCA_964017125.1. Lineage (NCBI taxonomy): Eukaryota > Metazoa > Annelida > Polychaeta > Terebellida > Flabelligeridae > Flabesymbios > Flabesymbios commensalis. The sequence continues at coordinate 93,174,271 of OZ024907.1, forward strand.
GGGGGCCCTAGGGTAGTGGTTAGTTCGGGGTTCGGTTCCCGGTCTCGGCGCTTTGAAAGAAACAAAAAATGTTTCTTCCCCATCCACGTGTGAAAGTCAGTATTGTGGGGAGCCTCCGTGACCGAGAGGTAGCGTGCTCGGCCTCAGACCGCCAGGGCTCGAATTTCTGGAGGACAGTGTCATCTCAATCATCTCACCATTCCCAGGATGTTCTCCTGGCCCAGTTTAGCCTATATGTGCACAAAGGGGGCCTAAAGCCCGATTCATTTCATTTTATTTGCTTTTAGCCTGATTATGTTGCTTTAAGCGAAAAGAGCCAAGACAGTTACGTCGTTTTAAAGTAATTATCCCTTTGATCTCAAAAGTCTATATTGCCAAATCTCAGCGCCTAAACCCTTACAACGCTGAATTATTTTTGTATAAACCATGGAGACCAAAGGGTGTTTTTTAAATTTGAAATCATTATAAATATCTTAGTTAGCTCTTTCAAATTCATTTGAATACCTATGTTATGGGTCTACAGCCGATATGAATATTTTTTACTCTTTTTGTCTTTATACATCAGAATCTGACGTTTGCAGACGTCACATTCTGACATATAAAGACGGTCCCCGAGATAAAGGGGCTAAGAGTCAGCATCAAAGTGATAGTAGTAATGGTCTAGTAATAATAGGTCAGTGTGTGCTGCAAGTTTGCGGTCAAATGATAAGATCGTGATAGGAGGAATGGTAATGATACACTAACGTACGAGAGCTAGAGGGGATATAGACAGCTAGGGAGTACTCAGCCAGAAAAACAACCCAAATTTAATATATTTTTTATCTCTGAGCACGATTTTTAATCCTTTTCTTCCATTTAATCCAGTTCAAATCACAGTTAATGGGAATGAAATGAGAGTTTAGATCTTCTTCAGCCCCCCCCCCCCCCCCCAAAGACGTATTCCTGCAACCCAAGTTTTTTTTTAAAGAAATCGTGATGTAATCTTTTAAGTAAACCCTCACAAGCAAAAATTAGACGCAGCATATTGAGAACCTGGGAAGAGAAAGGTTAAACATCAGGATTTGAAAATATTTGGTCTAAATTGAACAAATGTGAGTAATTTTCACCCACATGAAGTTGTGCATCGCGGTAGCGAGGCAAAGCTTCAGGTGGGTAGATAATCAAGTTAAAAAAAAATCCTAAATTCTTAGAAAACCTCGGAAGTGGGTGGGTGGGTGGGTTAGTCAAGCCCCAACTTAAATTTGGTTGTTTTTTATTTTATTTTGTTTTTGTTTACTGTGTGTTTTTTGTGTGTTTTTTTTCAAAAAAAAAACTTGGATAGAGGTGTGTGTGGGGTCTGGCCAATTCTAGTTTTCATCGGATCTGTGGATTTTTAAAACTTGATCCCTAACTGAGCGAGCAAAGGGTTTAGACGAGCTCATAAAATTAAATGAAATGAATGGGGTTTAGGCCACCGTCGTGCACATATAGGCTAAACTGGGCCAAGAAAACCTCCTGAGAATGGTGAGATGAATGAGATAACACTGCCCTCCAGACACTCCAGTTTTGAAATTCGAGCCCCGGCGGTCTGAGACCGAGAACGCTACCTCTCGGTCACGGAGGCTCTCCACGATATTGAATCTTTGCGAGTAAGCGGAAAAGAAACATGTCTGTTCTTTGAAGATTGAAGGCCAGATTGGAGTTCGAACCCGCCATTCGCGACTTTCCAAGCAGGCAGCAAGCTCAGGATAAAGTGATGGCGCCAATATAAACAGTAACTGTTACGCTATCTTCAGCCATAAAAACAATGAGATGTAATTTCCTATAGACCCGTGTCAGTGGCGGATCTAGGTTCAACGTGACAAAGGTAGTGATTTGTCATAAGGTAAATATTTTTTCGAAAAACACATTATTTTAATTGTGGAGAGAAAGGCATTGAAGTTGTCGATGAGTATAATTGTATAGGACTGAATTATAAAATGTCAAATATATAAAACCCATCTTGTATCAAAAAGGCTCACAAGCTATGTTTCCATTGTTGAATAAATAAGATAAATGTCATTACCCTCACATAAAGCTTTTCTATTATCTTGTCAAACCTGTTGTATTATATGGCACAGAGGTGTGCGGATGTAAAAGTTTTAACATTTTAGAAAAAAACTACAACTAAGATTTTGTAAACATTTCATTTGTTAACAAGTATAACCTGTTCAAACTTTATTTGGTTTATTATCTGCACGTTATGATCATGAAAAAACGTTTAGTGTCATGATTGAAGGAATTTCTCAGAACAGGAAATATGCAAACTATCAAATCTAAAAAATTTCTTGGACACGACATATTGTACCATGTCCAATATATCTCTGGGCACATTATAAGATCGATTGTCGGGTTTGTAGGTGTGAGTTGTGACGTGAGGTATGACGTTTTAATGCAAGCATACGCCAAAAAAACAGAAAAATTAAATGAAAATCGGTAAAAAATAATTTACCATGAAAAAAATAATAAAATGAGAAAGTGTATAAAAAGTACATAAAACGTGATGTTTTCAAGATGGACAATTAGTACAAAAGCCCATATATTCAAAATAGTTTTGGGATAAAAATATATACAAAATTGCCGGGGAGCATATTTCAAGTAGCAATAGTATTATTTAATTACATAGAACTTGCCTATTTCCGAAATAATGAATACTCCCCCCTCCCCCTCTTGATCTTAATAATAATATTCTACTAGTCATGTCTAATAAACTAATTGAGCATGTAAAATAAGTATGACCATTAAAATATTGCCCAGAAATTTGATACGACGCCCCGAGTAAACAAGAATGCAAAACTGACATTTTTTATGTACTTTGCATTTTGTCACCTTATGATTACCAAATGCCATTTTTTACATTTTTTTTTCTCTAGGGCACAATATATATATAAATAAAGTAATTCAAAATAATGAAATGTAATACTAAGAATAAATAGTATATGATGATAAATATCTATTTTAAGCTTTGTGACCTTTAAAATGACCTTCAAAATCAAAAGTGACGGTGGCATCCGCCCACACGTTATTTCTTATCCCATTAGTGATTGATGTAGCATGGGTCAGACTGGCATGTGTGCATTCTATTACCCTCCCATGCCGCAAAAAATAGTTTTTTCAGTGCTGGCTGGTTTATTTGTATCACATCTCTGTGCTCCATTTATTGATCAGCATGTGTTTTCCCTGATAAAGCATTTATTTTGCGATAACCCCTCGACCACTGAAATATTCAATTTAAATTTTCAGTCACTTGAAGTCGTGTCTCGCTACCGCGATCCACAACTTCAAGTGACTGAAAAGGTGTGTTATTTGTGAAATTAGAGTCCCAAGATATGTCGGTGTTTGATAATTGAAAGCATATTTTGCTATTAACAACTGATTATACAGGTGTCAAAAAAAACACAGAATGTCTACTGTAGTAAACATCAGTGCTCTAAGGGTTAAATTGTCATATTGCTTCCAGTACTCACCTACAGACCATGAACAAAAAGGTGTGAGCGAGAACTCAAACACTAAGCTAGATCATGGAGATAGTCTCTATTATCTCCATGGCTAGATAGCAACATGTGGCCACCAAACAATTTGAGAAGTACTTGGTTGAACTCCCAGAAGATTTACTCAAAACCCTAACCCTTAAAACGCTGTTTTTTATGAAAATCATGGAAAACAAAGGGTTTTTTTCAATTTGAAATCATCATAGATGTCTTATTCAGCTCTTTCCGATTCTTTTGAATACCTATGTTATGGGTCTACTGCCATTAGAAATATTTTTACTCTTTCAGTGCTGGGATTGACTTTAGTCGTCAGAATCTGACGTCTACAGACGTCAGATTCTGACGACTAAAGTCGATCCCCGCGCTGTAAGGGTTAACCCTTCTCTGCTGTCGACCACAGTGGATATTCCGTGTTTACATTAGCACACCTGTGACCAGATTTTCTCCGTGATATTGAGAAATTGAACAACTTTAATTTTACCGATCCAAGTATTTTTCAGTCGCTTGAAGCTGTGTATCCCGGTAGCTTCAAGTTAAATTTAATGGCTCGGAGCCGCTCCAACCAGCAGCCAAATCGGATGCTCTACCATGAAAATGTTCTGCGTGGAGACGCTATCTATTAACCAAGAACGAAAACAATATCTAAGTATTGACCGCAGCTGGATTCGCGCCCGACGCCCACGGGATCATGACAGTGAATAATGCTACATTTTAATCCTTATTTTACAGCGCTGGGTTAGACTTTAGACGTCAAAATCTGACGTCTTTAGACGTCAGATTCCGACGTCTAAAGTTGATCCCCGCACTGTACGAGTAAAATATGTACAACGGCCGTAGACCCATAACATAAGTATTTAAATAAATCAAAAAGAGCTAACTAAGACATTTTATTCTCCATGGTTTATACAGAAGTATTTCAGCGCTTTAGGGGTTAAGGTCATGTAACGGAGTAAAAAAAAACGTCATGAAAAATGTTAACGATTATGTCATGAAGCTATGCCTTATTTTATCTAAAAAAATGTAATAATTATTATTGAAAATCAAAATTAAACGTGTGTATAGATAATATTATGTATTGAAAACTGAAGGGACAATTTGGCTGATTTCACAAAAATGGTCACAGAAAACTGAAAAGGTAACATGAAAACTATTTAACCTATCTTCCCAATTGATTTACTTCTGAAAGGTTATATACGTCGTAGACACCAAAGTCACCATCATAGGGATTGCAATAAGCTATAACTCTTAAGAAGTAAAATAATTCTGCGCGTTGCTTTATACGTTCATTATATATTTATATATAGCATTTTTAACATTTAAAAACATACTGCTGTTTTCGTCCTAAAAATGAGTCACGTTGAAAAACCTCTGATGTCACGAGCAGAGAGTGAAGGTTCTGTGGAAGTTTATTATCTTGTTAGATAAAACAATATAAATTCAACCCTTACAACGCTGAATTATGTTTGTATAAATCATAAAGACCAAAAGTTTTTTCAATTTGAAATCATCATAAATGTCTTAGTTAGCTCTTTCCGCTTCATTTGAATACCTATGTCATGTGTCTACGCCCTTTATAATTATTTTAATTCTTTCAGTGCGGGGACCGTCTTTATACATCATAATCTGACGTCTGCAGACGTCAGATTCTGACGTATAAAGACGGTCCTCGCGCTAAAAGGGTTTATGGTTCATCAGTTAAAAATGCAGGTGACTGGCCATAGTTTACAAGTCAAACCAGAATGTTTAGTGCTAAACAATAATTCCGGACCAGGTATTTCATGGTGAGGGATTTAATCAATTCCGTCCAAAAGATTATAATTTATTTTATAAAATCACGATAGAAATTATGTCACGATAGCAAGCATAGAATTGTCTTTGGTCATTTTCTCAATTGTATAATTGGCCAAATGCTGTCAAACGAAACTGATCATATGTTGTTTATCTTAAATGCTGCTGTGTATGCCGTTAATGTAAGTGCAAAATGTGCTATTGATTGATTGATCAATTGTTTATTGATAGGCATATTGCATTTTCAAACCAAACAGGAATACATCGAAGTGTGCAGTAATAAATAAAATAAAGGATTGTGGATAATTAAGTGGACATGATAATAATTACATTAATAAATGATTGTTTTGCGAGCGAAGCAGGTTATCCAGTAGACACAAAACGCCGAATCAATGCTGATCTAACGCTGGTCCACCGCCTATTTCGACGTTTAAAGGCATGGTAAATAAGAGACCTAAACTTTCCTCCATTACATATCACATATATATTATTATTTAAATGCAAAACGATAATACAAAAAAAAAATGTCAGTACTTTAGTAAATGTCTATTTTCTATTGGATCAATTCCCTTTTTGAATAGCCAAATTATGTATTGATGCTCTGACGTTATCCCACAGCGCGGGAATCTGACGTCTGTAGACGTCAGATTCTGACGTCTAAAGTCGATCACCGCACCATAAGAATCTGAATATTTATAATGGCCGTAGACCGATAACATATGTATTCAAATGAATCAGAAAGAGCTAACTAAGACATTCATGATGATTTCAAATTGTTTACTATACTATTTGCTGTGATTGTAGTACAGAGTAATTAAAGCTGACTATTTCCTTTATTTTTTCATGCATATAATACTTACTAAGTTTTTTTCTTTCCAATTGATATCGTGACTTCTGGCATCTTGACCAAGATAGCTTTATGTCACGATAGAAATCCATTTGAAAACGCTAAAAAATCAATAATTTTTTTAAGCACAACTGATTTTACAAAATGCTGTTTAAAGTAGATTACAATTATACATCAAAAGCTTGCCTCCATTACATATCACATATATATTATTATTTAAATGTAAAACGATAATACAAATAAAAATGCATGAATGGTGAAAAAAAATTCGCGATTTGTTTATTTTAGCCTTTAAAACGCTGAATGGTTTTTGTAAAAAACATGGAAATTGAAGGGTTTTTTTCAATTTCAAATCAACATAAATGTCTTAGTCAGCTCTTTCCGCTTCATTTGAATACCTATGTTATAGGTCTACGGCCGTTAGCTGTTTTAATTCTTTTAGCGCGGGGACCGTCTTTGTATGTCAGCATCTGACGTTTCAGACGTCAGATACTGACGTATAAATACGGTTCCCGCAATGAAAAGGTTCTCTTACAATTTTAAAATTGGTAATTGTAAAATTGTAAAAACATCCTTTCAGCGCGGACACCGTCTTTATACGTCAGAATCAGTCGTCAGAATCTGACGTCTGATGTAATCAATCAATCAATCAATCAAATCAATCAAACAAAACTTCTATAGCGCCCATATCCTCAGCGGACCGAGCTCAGAGGCGCACAAATCCTTAGCGTGATCATGTGTCATGATCGAGGCCAAAGCAGGTTCGTCAACAGGGAGCCGGGCTGCTAAGGAACTAAGGTGGAAAAGCCAGGTCAAATAGGTGAGATTTAAGTAATTTCCGGAATGTTAAGATTGTTTTGGCATTAATTATTGGCACAGACAGGGCGTTCCATAAGGCTGGACCAGATATAGAGAAAGCTCTTGACCCAGTCTTAGTCTTTATACGAGGAACAACAAATCTATTCGAATTAGTGGAGCGTAGATATTTTGAGCATTTCGGCCGAACAAGTAAATCAGCCAGATATGCAGGTTGGTTTTCTTTTAGGGTTCGAAAAGTTATCGCACATATTTTAAAATGAATGCGAAACTTGACAGGAAGCCAATGTAATCGTTTTAGAATTGGAACGGAACGACTAAATCGTGGGGCGTTGGTTACCACTCTTGCAAGGCAGTTTTGAACGCGTTTTAATCTAGCGATATCCTTTTCTGGCATATTGTGAAAAAGTGAGTTACAATAATTTAACTAACTACTGATGAGTGCCACTGCTATTTGCTTGGCAAGATCTAAGGACAGACTTTTTCGAATTCGACGCAGGTCACGGATATGATAGAAGCATGCCCTACATGTTTGAGATATGTGTTTTCGGAAATTCAGGCTACTGTCGAATAGTACACCAAGATTTTTAGCTGATGTAGATGGATTTGTTTCTTGACCTAGAAGTAAGCATGGGAAATTATTCAAGATTTTTTCTCGCTGAAGTTTGGTCCCAATAAGAAGAAATTCTGTCTTGCTAGGATTAAGCTTCAGCTTAGATCCTGTCTTCCAAGCCGACACACCCATTAAACAATGTTGCAACTTCTCAAGAGATTCCTTAGCGTTTGAAACTGATAGAGACATGTAAATTTGAGTATCATCGGCATAAAGATGGTGGTTTATGTCAAAACTAGAGATAATAGATCTGAGTGGTGTAGTGTATAAAGTAAAAAGCACTGGTCCTAGCACAGAGCCGTGTGGAACTCCATATGAGAGTGTGACTTTAATTTTTACGGAATGGAGCCTATTTTGCAAATAAGAAGAAAACCAGATATCCCATACCAATCAGAAAGTCTATCTGTTAATGTAGCATGGTCAATGGTGTCGAAAGCGGCCGACAAGTCAAGCAAGGTTAGAGCCGTAACTTCACCCTTGTCCATACTAATAATGATATCGTTATGTACTTTCAGTAGAGCCGATTCTGTAGAATGATGTTTCCTGTAGGCCTATCGTAATGGATTACATAGATGGTTATTTTTTATATGAGCTTGCAGCCTATTGGCTACTATCTTTTCTAAGATTTTGGAAATGAAACTTAAGTTGGATACAGGCCTGTAATTTTTTAGCTCGTTTTTAGGAAGAGATGTTTTTTTCAGTAGTGGTCTTACATGAGCTTCTTTGAAATTGTGAGGAAATGTACTAGTTTCCATTGAAATGTTAATTATGTCAGTGATGGGAGTTATTAATATGTCAAGACAATTTTTCAACACGCTTGTAGGAATGGGATCCAGATCACATGATTTTGACGATGAGTTCAAAATAAGTTTTTTAATTTCTTCTTCTGACGCACGTTCAAAAACGTTCATTTTGGATCTAATTTCTGGTTTTTGCACTTGTGGAATATTCTGTACATTATCTGGAAATTTGAAACGAATAGTTTCAATTTTATCCACAAAATACCTAGAGAAATGATCACAAAGTGATTTTACTGATGTTAATTCTGGCAGAGCAGGAGGTGGAATTCTATGCAGAATGTTATTTATTGAATTCCAAAGGCGACGGGGATTGTCCGAATTTTCTGCAATAACATCAGCTAAATATTTCGATTTAGCTTTTGTCATCATTCTATTACACAGGTGGCATTGCTGTTTGTAACGAGAACGATCTAGATGTGTGCGAGAACTGCGCCATGTTCGCTCGAGATTGTGGCGAAGGGTTTTAGCCTTCATTATTTCCGGAGTCATCCATGGAGTTGGTGGTTTTCTGGGTAGAATCTTTGTACTTACAGGAGCGTGTTTGTCTAAAATAGAGCTAAGAACAGAATCATACTGCTGACATAGTGCCGAGAGATCTTTCTCTGGTTTCTTAATTAGATCCGAACTGAGACTATCTGAATGAAACGATTCATAATCAATTTTGTTTATTTTACGAAACGATATTTTTTCTTTGTTCCATTTCGTCTTACAACAGTCAATTTCTGATATGACCGCAAGATGGTCCGAGATACCTGCTGCCGAAAAAACTGATTTGATACAACTAGAAATGCGTTTGGTGATTAGCAGATCTAGCCAATGGCCACGAACATGAGTTCGAAAATTAACATGCTGCTTCAGATCGAAACATGTGAGGGTTTCATTGAATTTGTTGGTGTTTCCATTTGAGTTATCTAGATGTAAGTTGAAATCTCCCAATATATACAAATTGTCGTGCAGTGAAATTATGTTCTCTAGTAGATCTTGAAATTCATCAAAAATTTGACATGTACCGTTTTGAAGCCTATACAGGCAGACAACGAAACCACTGAACGAATTGTTTCCGATACGTGCAGAGATCACTTCGAACGTTTTAAATGATGGCAGAGGATGAATGTCAGTTTTGAATTGGTCAGACACTAGTATGCCTACACCTCCTCCTGCCCGCTGATCTGCGCGAGGTTCGTGAAAAAACGAATAGCCAGGTGGTGAGATATCAGCTATCGTTGATTTCGTTTCATCATGTTTTAACCATGTTTCTGTCACTGCCACAATGTCCAAATTTTAAGATGCTACATATTCGGGGATCGACTTTAGTCGTCAGAATCTGACGTCTGTAGACGTCAGATTCTGACAACTAAAGTCGATCCTCGCACTGTAAGGGTTACGAAACAAATTAGAGTCAATGGCTTGAGACCCATACCATAAATTCAAATGAATCGGAAAGAGCTAACTAAGACATTTATGATGATTTCAAATTCAAAGTAACCCTTTGGTGTCCATGGTTTATGCAGAATATTTCAGTGTTGTAGGGGTTAATGCATAGGACAGCGACCAACGTTAGTATCTTCACACCGATCAACGGCCACTCAACTCAGCTCAAACTACATATCTATTCTCACACTCACTGGTGGTGTTTCCACTATGAGACGTATTACGATATCAGACGATACCGCACTCCGCGGTACTACATGTAGTCCTATACATGTTGTATGCATGCATGCTGTATAGCAGGTGAGCGGCGAGTCTTATGATCGTTTGTCATGTCTGTCAACTGTACACTTATTTGCGCCGTTGACAATTTTCGACAATCGTGTGAGAAAATACGATCGGTGTTCATTTTCGTGCAGTATGGAAAAATACAGCACATGTCCAAGGAATAAGGTGTTCACCTAAAGGCTCACATCTTATTCCTTGGACGAGTGCTGTATTTTCCAATACCGCACTCAAATGAGCACCGTTTGCATATCATAGTGCACTGCACAAAGTGTGATAATATGAATTGTGTTTGGTGTATATGAATAATTTACCCTTTCAGCCCGGGGACCGTTTTTAGACGTCAGAATCGTACAGGAATACATCAATATATACATTAAACAATGCAATCGGAATAATGGATAAGAAGTGTACATGATAATAAATACAGAAATAAACATAATGTTTTTTTAAAGAACGAAGCAGATTGTCCAGTAGACACAATGCCCATTTCACGCTGGTCCACCGTCTACGCCTTTGGAACAACGCCAAGCCAACACCGACCTAACGTCCTGTGTCTGCTGGGTAATTATATTACATATTCGTGACCCCGATCCTGTATCTGGAACGTAATTCATCCCCAAACTTTAATCGATTGTTTCTTGTCCCGAATCGTAAACACAACTCGAGTGAAAGTTTCCCGCAAATCCTTTCACTACTTTTTCAGTAATCCGACGTCATGACAGTCGGGAAACGGAGTTGACAGTGTATGTTTTAAAAATTAACCCTTCAAGCCTTCACGATGCATTAAAACATCATTTCACATCCCTGAAAACAGACCTAAGTTTCCTACAACAAAGGGTTTTAGAACGAAAATTCCCATGAAACTGGTTTACAAATACATGGCGTTTTTCTTTAATTTTTAAACCACATCAATTCATCTTTATCCACTACAAGTCGAGAATTGCGACAGCAATTCGCGGCTTGTCGTGGATGAAGATGACAATGGTAAATTCAGGCTTGAAAGGGCTAAATAGTAAAAAATATGACATAGCTAATGGAGATCCATTTAGTAATAAGTAATCTAATAAAAGTAAAGAAACAAATGATATGTTAAAGTATCACAGTAAATAAAAACAATTTAGCGGGTATCATGAACTGTTCTTTTCCAAATAGAAACACTGCTAGCGCAATTAAATTAGATAATCAATTATAATCTTCCAATCCAAACCCAAAACATTACTGTTATAAATATAGCATGCCAGCTAAATAACACTGACGTATAATATAATACTCAAGATCTATAATAATATGATTGTTTTTGTCAATAATGTTACTAAATGCGTCAACCCTGCTACTACAATAACAATTTCATGTCTCATTTCTTTTTTCTATTCCATTTATATATTAAATGTAAGTAATATAATCCAAATATAGCCAGAAAAATATAATTTTTTATTTTTTATTTGTTTATACATGGCACAATTTCTGGAGCATGCGCTTGTCAATTGACGCTGCCTGTCGTGCTTTTTCAATTTTTACATGGTGTAGGTTTTTAGGAGAGTCAGACAGACAATTTTTTTATTGATATAAATACAAGTCATTACAGATTTATTTGTCATGGTGCAGGTTTTCTGACAGACAGATATTTTATTGACATAGACACAAGTCATTACAGACCTATTTGTCATGGTGCAGGTTTTCGGAAAAATATCACGTTCATCGCCTCTCATTGCTGTGACATTGTTCTGATATTTAAAGGTGACATATCACCCCCTATATAGTATGAATAAATTTGTGACAAATAAATCAAAGTTGCTACAAGATGCGGCACAAGTGTTTCCTTATATGGGGTGATTTGCTATCATGTGACCCTCTGAGAGGGTCACATGATAACCAATCACCCTATATATGAGGTGATTGGCTATCATGTGACCCTGGTCACATGAGAGCCAATCACCCCATATAAGGACATAATTATTCATACCATATAAGGGGTGATAGATCACCTTGAAGTCACTGGGAACGGCACTTCGGCACACGAATAAACAGGTCCAGTGACCAGGGGTTAAACAGCTGGTGAATCTTCAGTCTCGATATCAATCAAAAAACCTTCACCTTCACAAATCGCTCCCTTGGATATGAGAGGGTGTATCTGCCACTTTACAAAGTGGCAGATACACCCTTTCATATCCTAGGGACGAAGTGATGTCCATTAACTATTATTATTTGGTGTCCTTTATGCCACCAATGACACGGTGCAAATGAAAAAAATGCATGTATTTAGTCCATTTCGCTAATTTGAAACTGGATTTTGACGGCTTGCATTCTGGTACTTTCCCAAACTGGGATATTTTGGGAGTACAAATATGTTTTTGAGGACTGTTTCTGAATAGTTCCTGAAATAATCAGCTTGCTACGAATTTATTACAACTCAAAACCGAACTATATATTATAGTAGCCGAGGCTGAAAAACTGGAAGTTTTTCAATGATCAAAATACTCCTATTTTTGCACACACATGTTTTTATTATAAAAGTATATAAATATTAGATATAAATGTTTAATTGTCAATCATTTATGTTTCTCATTTCTCTGAAAATATTTGGTAACAGTGTTAATTAAAATTTTGTAAACATATAAACCCTGATAGAAAATGTTTAGGACTGTGGGAAAGAAGACAATTTTACAAATCTATTTGTAAATGTTCTCTTTCAAAAAGTCGTCGCTCAGTGGTATCTGGTAAATGGGAAATATGGCATTTTGTAGCTGTCAGGTTTTTTTAAATTTTAAGTTGATTGTAGGGTTGACAGAAATTCCTTGTTATTATTTTTTTTCACTGAAAATTATGGCATATTTCCACATTCCATGACATAAATGTCACAAAAAAATATTTGTTTATGTAAATTTGCAAATACAAATAAAGTGAAGAAGGCACGAGTACAAAACCAAAACATCTGTGCTAACAGCAACTTCTGTCGCATCGGTAATCCACAGTGCAGGTGTTGTGGTGGCTCCGAAACTGCTGAACATTATTTTATTGATAGCCCCATGCAAACACTACACTCTAAACAATATAGGTTCATAAAAAAGAACCCTTATCCTGGGGTTGCATGGTAATAGTACTAAAGCGTTCTTTTTAGAGAACCTATATTGTTTAGTGTGTAGATAAGATTTACTTAGAATATCACATAATACGATGATAAGAGTACTTCAGCAATTTTGAACATTATATTACAAGGTGTTAACATAAGAGATCACAATTTTAAAATTATTGAAGCAGTATCAAAATATATTTCAGATTCTAACAGATTCACATAAATATTTCCAATGGTAGCTGTAGCATGTTCATGAACGCTGTTTTAAAACAATATTATGTATCTGACAGTTATTTCTTGATTTTTCATTGCTAGCCATCAAACCAACGTCATACTACTAAATGGTTCAAGTTTGTCATTGAGTGCTTATTGTCATACTGTTTTCTTTAATGTTTTTTTAATCTATTTTGTCTTTTGAGGAGAGCATTCTCATTAGTTTAATACCATGTTGTAATCCTAGTTAAATAAATATGTTTAAACAGAATCCTGTCACTGACTTTAAGTCATCTTCGTCCACAACAAATGACTTGCAGTGGATGAGGATATAAATGAGAAATTTCGACTTAACCCTTTAACCGCCAAATAATTCAATCTGAATTTTTACTCACTTGAAGTTGTGTCTCGCTGACGCGATCCACAACTTCAAATGAGTGAAAATTATTCAGATTTGACAAAATCAAGGTCAACTCTTTTCAAATATCGCCGATAGATGTCACATTTTATCTTTAACATGTTTAAAAGGTGGTACTTAATGAGCTAATAAAAAATGAAAAAATATGCGGCACCGGCGGTTAAAGGGTTAAAGGGTTAACCCTTGACCCTTTGAGCGCGGCGATCGAGTTTAGACACCAGAGTCTGTCAGATTTTGACGTCTAAAGTCGATCCCCGTGCTGTGGGACAACAAATATTTATAATGGCCGTAGACCCATAACATAGGTATTCAAATGAAGCAGAAAAGAGCTGACTGAGACATTTAAGATGTTTTCAAATTGAAAAACCCCTTCGGTTCCGTGATCTGGTATTTCGTGTTCAAAGAAACAGAATTACCTCAAATCAGCCGACTGGTAGATTGTGGAGAGCCTCCGTGACTAATTTCTTATGTACAGAGGTTCGTGGCATCTAAATCCTCATGAGGTTTGCCTAGCTCAGTTTAGCCTGTATCCCAATAAAGCCTCATTCATTTATTCATTTTTTTATTCATTCATTCATTCATTCATTCATTTATTCGTTCATTCATTCATTCATTCATTCAAAAATCATTCATTCATTAAAAAATCATTTATTCGTTCATTTATTCAAAAATAATTTATTCATTCAAAATCATTCATTCATTCATTCATTCATTCATTCATTCATTCATTCATTCATTCATTCATTCATTCATTTATTCATTCATTCATTCATTCATTCATTCATTCATTCATTCATTCATTCATTTATTCATTCATTCATTCATTTATTCATTCATTCATTCATTCATTCATTCATTCATTCATTTATTTATTTATTTATTCATTCATTCATTTATCCATTCATTCATTTATTCATTCATTCATTCAAAAATCATTCATTCATTCAAAAATCATTCATTCCAAAATCAGTCATTCATTCCAAACTCATTCATTTATTCATCCATTTATTCAAAAATAATTTATTTATTCAAAATCATTCATTCATTCATTCATTTATTCTAAAATCATTCATTCAACAAAATATTATTCATTCATTCAAAAATCATTCATTCATTAATTTATTTATTAAAAAAATCATTCATTTTTTAAAAAATCTTTCATTCATTCATCTCTTCAAACCAAATACGCTTCCACCTGGCCATTACCAGATAACCAAGTCATTTTTGCACCGGTTTCAACTTGTTTTGATTACACTTTTAATACCTGTTCTGACCTGTTGTTTCTGGATTCATCCGGTTCTATCCGCTTTTCTCCGGACTGGTGTATCACCTTCCATTCTCACTACGTGCTCTCTCTTCTCCATAACCAGTGCAATGTACTCATCACAGCCGGACAATTCTGGCCCAATTCCGGGCCAGTGTCGCACTGAAACAACATACACCATGTGTAGCGGGCCAATGCTGGCACAATGCCGGGTGAGCGTCGCAGACGCTGTCCCGACATTGTGCCAACATTGAAACAACGTTTCACTAGATGCGGTGAGGCACAATTTTAGATATTCAATAGGTTATCATTTACCTAAAGGTTATAGAAGTCACGGGATCCCCACCTCTGGACCCCTTCTCTTTTTAATAACACCGACTGACCCCCTCCCCCCCCCCCCCTGGGCTGAATCACGCAGCTCGACCACGCCCCTAATTGACCGATGTAATTCATACATGTATTTTGTGATAATGTTCTGATAAAGCACTGTAGGTTGACTCGTTTCAGCTCGGAGGGCGACTTTTGTCTTCAGAATCTAAATCAAAAGTCGGTCCCCGCGATAAAAGGGTTTGAAATGTAGAAGTGGCCGTAGGCCCATAAAATAGGTATTCAAATCAAGCGGGAAGAGCTAACCATAACATTTCTGACCCTTTGGTGAGTGAGTGAACATCGTGAGCTACACGTCGCTTTCTGTACAATCATGGCAATATCGCGACAGAAGTCGAAACTATGCCCTACTTTTTTCGAATAACGGCAAGGGTTCTTTATAGTTCAAAGTACCATTGATAGCACTGCATACTCTAGATCGTTGAACAGGAGCACTATATATATCAATCAATCAAGTAAACCTATATAGCGCTTATATCAGCGGACCGAGCTCAGAGGCGCACAAATCCTTACCATGATCGAGGTCAAAACAGGTTCGTCAACTGGGTGCCGGGCTACCGAGGAGCTTAGGGTGGAAAAGCCAGATCAAATAGATGAGATTTAAGTAAGTTCCGGAATGTTAGATATGTTTGGACATTACGTATGGGCGTAGGGGGCCTTGCAAAGTTGAAAAAATTCCAGACATCCAAAAAAATTTTGGATAGAGCTCACCCCACCAACCCACCCCCCTATCCAAATATATTTGCTTAACCAATCTTCGACACGATTTATGTGGATTTCATTGGTTTTCCAATTTTCTATTTTCTATCGAAAATGGCCTTGGACTCACCCACCCACTTCCAAATTTTTTTTTGATGTTCGGATTTTTTTTAACTTAGCAACATCCCTAAGGATGGGCCAGATATAGAGACAGCTTGTTATTGGACACACGCATTTTTTTCAGATTGTTCTGTGCTCTGAACCCCATTTATTAACTGGGAAGCATTGTTTTACACCTTATCCTGCTAGACCCGTACATATACGTGTTTAGGCATATTTTAAGCTAAATAATATGTCACTGAAATGGATAATATAGTTTGTGTTAGATGCTCAGTTAGTCAAATAATTCAACTTGGAAGAAGCATAATAAAACAATATATATATATATATTTGTCGTCATTTGGAGCTGGGAATTGCGATAGCAATTCCAGCTCCAAATGACGACAAATGCAATCCAGCATGACACGGGTATAATCACCCACATTTGCAGACATCATTTTTAAACATGCAAGCTAGAATAGTGTCACTCATTACCAATAGTTGACAGCTTCTATAACGTGATTTCGGTGCTTAAAAAGATCATAGAGCTCTTAATTTGTACATGTTGTAAGCAAAATATTAGCATAAAACATAACAGGGTCCAGTCCATAAGTTTAACCTGACATCCAATAGAATGAGCATGCATCATACTAATCAGAGATGCATGAACAATTTGCTAAATTTAATATAAAAAAATATTATCAGCTTATACTGCTCCAATGTATAAACTGTTTATATGTGTTAATATTAAATAAATTGATATAATTGATCTAAATGGAGAGGCACCATTTAACAGTGTGATACACCGGAACATTTCATTTCAGCTGTAGTTTACTGTAAATACTGATTTTAAACGCATTTCATCGTAATATTTGTCAAGCTTACCTGAGCTTTTGACAATATCCTGCCACTGAAATATCACCAGAATGACACACACAAGTAGCAGGTACTTGTAGTAGTTAGGTTAGGTTGAGCAATGTCTTGAAGTGGCAAGTGAATTAAAATGAACAATCTTTCATTTTTTCATAAAAATCGTAAGATGTCTCAGGAGTGAATATAATAGGTTGAGAACAGTATACAATTTACTTATGTCTGTGCGATTTGTGAATACGGCGTAGCTATTGTGTTCAAATATGCTGGTGCCCAGATCACAGTGACATTTTAATTACTCCAGATTTTAAATAGTAAAAATTGTAATATATAACTATGGCTATTTCAAAGCGACTCAGTATGATGACATGAATTTTCGTTTTTAATTTTGTAATGAAGTAGTGTATACCACAGAGTATTATTTCAGTTTTTTCAATAATTTCAGATTTGAGAAGCATTTCTTAACAGTACTTATAATTATCCGGACAAAACCTAAACATACAGTGAGTTCTCCTAAAAGATGGTTGAATGCTAGCACAGCATTGTGCCACAAGTTGTTGCCGTCGGCCAAGCGTTGAGCAGACCATCGGTGCTGTAGGAGAACCCCCCCCCCCCACCCCACCGATAATCGCGTTCCCGGCAGCTATTGATGTAACCAGGTGTTACTTACATCATGCAGTCTGAACTGGGGGGGGGGGGGGATCTTGTTTACAGTACAATATACTTCTTGGAAATAGAACTAGTTTAGTCGCTTCAGTGCTTTAAAAAAATTCTATGTTTTTTGTATTTTATTCAGGATCACTAGCTTCATATGAAGTAAATTTACAAAATTGACAAAACTAAAATGTCGCATCCATTAAATTCAATTCAATTTATTTGATGATATTATACAGATACACGCAATAAACGAGTTTTAAGTACATGAAATATTTGTGTAATATATCTACGTAATAAACAATGCGATAAAGATAATTCGATAAACATAAAATATTAAACAAATAAACATAGATCACCTGGGAGAGATGCTAGACAGGCTTCAGTGATACCTTCACAAGTAGATCCCACCCGATACATGTTATAAAAGATACATCAGTAGTAATATTAAATGATTTCCCACCAGCCCCTCACAATTGAACTTGACAAACGACAATTATTACATAAACATTTTCCAGAAAACATTGTTTTAATTCAGATACAAAAGTGTTATAAACAGATATGCAACGGATAGTCTGTGGAAGAGAGTTCTAAATTTGAACAATCCTATTACCAATCCTACGTTGAAAACAATCTGTGTGACAAAAAAATCCTGAGTCGTTTAAGCTGCGTGTAACAAACGGTCTTTGTAATATATGTCAGCATAATGTAACATATCTTGTCAACGATCTTTAATTTGAATTGTTTCTAGGGAATTTATATTCTTACGCCTGGTACCACTCCATAATGGTGTACAATACTCTAATAGGGGACGTACTAATGAACAATACGTAATATATTTTGTTCGGGTAGAAGAAGGCAATCCTAATGTACGTTTATCCCGAGGAGCTCCTCTAACATAATACTGTCCAATAAATGAAAAGTTCAAATCAACCTTACCTTGTGATAATTTTCTTATCGGGTTATCCTGAGAAACATTATTTTCAGTGTATTAAATTATTTTTGAAAATGTTGTGTACATGTGAACTGCTACATGGTTTATACAAAAACAATTCAGCGTTTTAAGGGTTAAAGCGCTGAATTATATTTGTATAAACCAAGGAGACAAAGGTTTTTTTCAATTTAAAATCATCATAATTGGCTTGGTTAGCTCTTTCTGCTTCACTTGAATATCTATGTTATGGGTCTACGGCCATTATAAATATTTTTATTCTCACAGTGCGGGGATTGACTTCAAACGTCAGATTCTGACGTCTCAAGTCACTAAGGTGGCATACATGCTACTTGCATAAATTCCATCTCCGAGTTACTATTTATATTAATTTTATGCTGTTCATGTGACAGCAGCTTGTCCGACACCTTGGTCAGCAGTCCGCAGCAGCACTGAGGTGCTGGACAAGGTGTAGCCCCAGTGGCTGAAACAAGTTTCAGCTACAGATTGGACGCGTACAAAATCGTGGGACATTTCTTTGGACTGTCATATCTGAATTTATCGGGGAACAATCAGGTCGAAAAATATTTTTTTAGAAACAGTAGCTTCATGCCCGCATGCTCAGCTCAGAGGTCGCACGCACAGTCATTAAAAAGTTATGGACATTTCTCGGACATTAGGGTCGAGATCGCTCTCAGTCACCGCCATGTTGATTTTTTCGGGTAAAGCAAATACATCAATCCGGGCCTTGGAGAGGACGACACGGCTAGATATGGTGCTGACGTAATTTCATTTCGGATTTGTTCTTTGATACATTCACTATACTTATACGTTGTTCACATGACCGCAGTTTCTCTGCAGCATAAGGGACACGCTATTAGATATCTTGAAAGGGAGGGGGGTGTTTCTCACCCCTACAAGAAATTTTTTTTTAAGCCGTGAACAAACTACTTTTATGTTTCGTCCAAGAATATATATCAGATTTTGTTGTATGTCTTCCCTATTCTGTTACCATTGCTGATTTATTCTGGTCAACATATTTTTTCACATTTTTTCCCTACATTTTCAGTAAACTTTTTTCCAATGTTTGTGTCGACAATATTTTTTCATATTTTTTCTAGCCCTCCCCCCCCCCCCCTCTAAATATCTAATGGTGCGTCCCTAACACAACACTGAGCTATGAGACACGGTGCTGTTATATTCAGTTTCTAGAGGCTACACTGTCCTTAACGACTCAATCATAATACTTTCAAATTTATACTGTCTCAGTATAGTTTGTCTTTTCATGACTTCCACTTTAATGAAACTACACTAACTTGAATCACACGACGGAGCGCTGCGCCCCCGCACCAACTACAGCAGCCTGCACGAAACCAGTCATCATGTCACCACTCAGCGAACGAAACCTCGTACTACTAATTTGTATCTGTTTCAATTGCTTAATAAATATGCTCATACCATATACTGGTTGAATCAGGCAATTTTAGACCATTGTTTACGATGCTTCTCCAACATTAACCCACCATTGAGATTAAGTACTTCGTGGTAGGCCAACATTCTGACGCACTCTGTAAGACACGTGACACCTGCACCTGTCAGTCAACAAATCCAGTGTTGTGTTAAGGTGAGACCAGCGTCGCAGACGGTGGGAGATTCTGACGTATAGAGACGGTCTCTGCAGTGGAAGAAATAACATATTTATAATGGCCGTAGACACATAACAAAAGTATTCAAATGAATCGGAAAGAGCTAACTAAGACATTTATGATGATTTTAAATTGCAAAAAATCCTTTTGTTTTCATGATTCATACAAAAATAATTCAGCGTTTTAAGGGTTAATGAAACCGGAACTACAACGAAAACACATCTTCCCACACAAGGCTCGCTTCTCCCGAGGC
>OZ024907.1:93195066-93205066 GCA_964017125.1 Flabesymbios commensalis
CATCAAAGTGAACACCGAGTATCTTAGTACTATTTACACATGGGAGATCTACATTATTAATATTTACATTTAGTTTGATACCCTGACATTTACTTAATTTTTGTCTTGTGGCGATTAGTATAGATACACATTTGGGGATACTTAACATCATGTCGTTAACTAAACACCATTCTAATGCATAATGAACATCCCTTGATAGTTCTTGCTGAAATATTTCTACATTTGGACCTGATTTGGTTAGTGTAGCGTCATCAGCATAGAGTACTTCGTTGCAGCTTTTAAAGTAGAGGGGGAGATCATTAATATTGATTAGAAATAAAAGGGGTCCTAGTATCGATTCTTGTGGAGCCCCGGATGTTATTTTGTGTGGAGATGAAACAGTTTTTCCAATAGAAACACTCTGAGATCTATTTGAAAGGTAGGATTCAAACCAGAAGGTAGATGCAGAGCTACAATTATATAGTTTAAGTTTTTGAAGTAACAGAGAGTGATTTACTAGGTCGAATGCTTTACTGAGATCAAGCTGTACTAATCCAAAATAGTTTCCTGCTTCAAGAGCTTCATAAATTTTCTCTGTTAAAGTTATAAGGGCAGTTTGACATGATTGGTTTCTGCGGAATCCAAACTGGCTATCAGTTAAAAGTCTATGGTGTTGAAGATATTTATAAAAGTGTAAAAATACATGTTTTTCTAATATTTTAGACAAAAGAGGTAGGACTGATATAGAACGGTAATTATTGCATTCTTCTTTGTTGCCACTTTTAAATAGTGGGGTGACTTTTGCAATTTTCCACTGACATGGAAACATTGAAGTTTGGATACTTAGGTTGCATATATTAGTTATAGAACTAGAAATAGCTATGGCTGATCGTTTCAATATTTCAACGCTAAGGCCATCCAGACCAAAAGCTTTATTATTTGGCATAGATAATATTTGTTTAAAGACGAAGTCTTCACTAACAGGAGGTATAATAAATTTAGTTTCACTATTCATTTTGCTGTCTACAAAATTAGAAATCATTTCTACAGATGTGGGGGGTAAACTTGATTTTCTAACAGGTGTATACTTATCAGCAATAGTGGCAAAGTATTTGTTTAATGTGTCAGCTATTATTTCAGGATCTGAAATTAAATTACTATTTATCTGGAGAGATATTGGATCTTTAATTTTGTGTTTAGACAAAGTTCTTTAACGTGTTTCCAAAGCTCTTTCGGTGAATTTTTGTTTTGCTCTATGGAATTAATGTAAAATTTCTTTTTCGAATTTCTTACTAGTCTTAAAACTCTATTTCGCCATATCTTATACTCAACATGATTGTTTTGCTTCTTGTATTTGTCCCTTTTATGCATCGCTGCTAAAATATCAGTTGTAATCCACTTTGGCTGGGTTGGGTGTTTAACACGCTTTGAAATAATAGGCATATGGTGATCTATCACAGAGTTAAATGCTTTATTGCAGAGCTACATCGGGATCTAGACTGGTTTCATAACAACAGTTAAAAGGCGTGTTTAACAGGTCATTTATAAACTGGTCTTCATCTAAGTACTTGGTACGCCTGTATGTTATTTCATTGGATGATTTCTTATTATTTGCAAATGACCTTTTCCAAGTCACACAAACTGGGTAATGATCACTTATAGCATAACAAGGCACTGAGCATTCAGTTATATTACTTAAATTTGAAACATATATATGATCAATAAGAGTTTTAGAAGTACTGGTAACCTGGATGGCTTTTTTACAATTTGATGAAGGTTTAGATCTGTGAGTATGTTATTTAATTTTACGGCTTTGTGATCAGTTTTTTCGTTAGGCCTACAGTTGTTTGAAGCTTTTTTCTGTATGCTCTATGTGATTAAGGAAATCTATGTTTATATCTCCTAGTGCTAACATTTCCTTGTTTTCATTGTAAGCTTTATCCAGCGCTGAGTGAAAATATTCTAACCAATTTATAGGGGCATTTGGTGGTCTATATAACATACAAATTAGAATGTTTGCGGATGATCTAAATACCAATTCTATCATTACGAAATGAAATGAATCGGACTTTAGGCCACTTTTGTGCACATACATGCTAAATTGGGCCAGGAGAACCTACTAAGGATGGTGAGATGATTGGGATGACACTGATCTCATGGCACAGGATTCAAAATTCAAACCCTGTAGGTCTGAGGCCGAGCACGCTACCTCTCGGTCACGGAGGCTTCCCACAATACTGAGTTTTACGAGTGGATGAGGAAGAAACATTTTTGTTTCTTTCAAACCGCCGAGACCGGGAAACGAACCCCGAACTCTGGCGTGAAAGGCAGCGGTGCTAACCACTACCCTATGGGCCCCCGCCCCACTCGTTACGAATCAAATGCTAAAAACGGATATATTCTCAGAAAAATTACAAATGGCATTATTCAAAAGGGCGATAAAATTATATTTTCGAATTACAGAACCATTTCTCTGTTGCCATCAATATCCAAACTTTTTGAAAAAGTAATATATTTTACATATAGGGGGGCCTACTTTGAAGATTCAAATTTGTTCTATAAAAGTAAATACGGTTTTCGAAATGTTCATTTCACCGTATTGGCTTCAATAAAACTGGTAAATAGGTTATTATTAAAAATGGATTATGGTGAAGTACCTCTAGCTACTTTCATTGATTTATCGAAAGCTTGCGACTCGTTAAATCACACTATTTTACTACATATATTGAAATGATATGCATAGGTTAACTGCAAAATCTACAAACTTATTAAAAAGCCAATTAACAAATAGACAACAATATGTAAATTGCGATAATTTTAAGATCATTGCTTTTTTTAATATATATAAACGACATACATAAAGTTTTCAATCTTCTTCATTTAATTCTTTTTGCAAACGACGAGACTATTATAAGGACAAAAAATAATTATAATACATATATTATCAATGCGGAACCAACAAAACTTTCAATGTGGTTTAAATATTTTCAATTTATTGTTTTTTGTCAAGTAAGGAAACAAACTCCTATACCTTTAATAAACAGTAGACATAGTTAAATTCGTCGAAAGTTTAAATTTGTTTGTTTTAGTTGTCAATAAACATTTAAAATGTAATGATCATCTAAGCACATTGCATGTATATTGCAAATATCATTTATTATCGGTGTCCCAACGAGATTGAGAGATACTAAAATCACACTTTACAACTCTCTTCTATTACTATTATGATTAGCTTCAAATTAAATTTGATGATACCAGTCATCAAAATAACTTGAAAAAAAGAAATGTTTCAGAATCATAGCAAAAACTAAGTAGTATGTTTGCCCATTCAGATACATTATTTAAAAACTTACTTATTTAAAAAACGGAAGATATTTTTGAAATTGAACAGTTAACATTGTACTTCGAGTACTTGAAACAGACTTTATCTATATATTTTTCGGAATCTATCGTTTATAACTAATGAACTTAAATATAGTACAAGATATATAAATGCCGTATAAAAAATGAATTAGCTGGACAATATACATTATATAATATACCAGATACAATAAATAATTGTCCAAATAATATAAAGAATGTTTTTTTTACTCAAAATTTACGTTAAATTATCCCTGTAAAACAAAGATAACAGTATTTGTCATATTCGGTACTAGGTTTGTCGCGCAATTGGATATAATAATAATCATGATAATTTATCTTTTATTATTGTGATAAATGTTCAGATATCACCGTGGCTGCCGTGGCTGTACCATAGGGCCAGACAGAGTGTCATCTTCTGAATGTTCTAAATTTCTACGTCATAATTTCTGTGCAGTAAAATCAACGTGTTGTGGCGGCCCTGAAAACAGACTTAATTTCCCTACAACAAAGGGTTTTAGAACGAAAATTTCCATGAAACTGGTTTACCAATACATGACAATTTTCTTTAATTTTGAAACCACATCAAATCATCTTCATCCACTACAAGTCGAGAATTGCGACAGCAATTCGCGGTTTATAGTGGATGCCACGCCACGCCACGCCACGCCACGCCACGCCACGCCACGCCACGCCACGCCACGCCACGCCACGCCACGCCACGCCACGCCACGCCACGCCACAATACAATACAATACAATACAATACAATACAATACAATACAATACAATACAATACAATACAATACAATACGATACGATACGATACGATACGATACGATACGATGCGATGCGATGCGATGCGATGCGATGCGATGCGATGCGATGCGATGCGATGCGATGCGATGCGATGCGATGCGATGCGATGCGATGCGATGCGATGCGATGCGATGCGATGCGATGCGATGCGATGCGATGCGATGCGATGCGATGCGATGCGATGCGATGCGACGCGACGCGCGACGCAACGCAACGTAAGGTAAGGTAAGGTAACGTAACGTAACGTAACGTAACGTAACGTAACGTAACGTAACGTAACGTAACGTAACGTAACGTAACGTAACGTAACGTAACGTAACGTAACGTAACGTAACGTAATACCAGTTGGTGGTAGCGGAGGTCTCCTTATCTAAAAATAATTATATTATCTGTATCATACACCTGTATATTTTGTTTGAGCAAATAAATTAATCTGATTCTATGGAGTCAGTTATGAGATTTTAACATTACGAAATATTTATCTGTCCATATGTGGTTCATTATATGTTAACCTGTTGGGCCACAAGGCTTTAGAGCGTGCAGAACCTATTAATGGTATCGATGTCACTTTTAGTATGGTCTAATTTATCATGGTATTTTATGCGTACATAATTACAGTGATTGTCATTTTTCTAGTCATTTCGGATTTTACTCACTGTCAAATTTAAAATGATCAACCAGGATCGCATGATTTTCGGCGATTTCCCTGTCAATTTTAAAACCGATTTCATTTTTCATTTTTCATTTTTCATTCATTCATTCATTCATTCATTCATTCATTCATTCATTCATTCATTCATTCATTTTTCATTCATTTTTCATTCATTTGAAGCTGGAATTGCTGATGCAATTTCCAGCTTCAAATGAATGAAAAAGAATATTATTTATGAAAAAATAGACATCTCCCTAATTGAACTATTTGCATAACTGAAAACGTATATAATTATACGGTATATATATACTGTCTTAGCAGCACAAGGGTTTATCCCGGTACCTGTAGAGTCAAAACTACTGCCCCTTAATTTGCTTGTTTTATCGTGCGTCTATAGAATTCTTTGCCTCGTGATGGGGTAAACAGCGAGTTTTCATTAAAAAACAACGTTAACGACCTTTATTTTTAATGCTAGCTAATTGTAATGTCAATAACCGCTTTACGCGTTAAAAGATTTGGTGACTTCCACCAAGAACAATGGTCGCTTGCATGAAGTCCACATATATTATTTTAGATTAATGTAAAATGAAATACTTCAATGTCAAGATCAAGGTGATGCTAAACCCGGGCTGTCACCTCAGTACAGAGACAGGTCAAAGACCGAGAAAACATACACGGAGTTATCACCAAGGAGGTTATGATCTCCTTGGTAATAACAGACAATATCAGGGGGCCGCCATTCAATCACCGGGGGGGAGGGTGTTTGGAGTTTTCATCGTGGAGTAATTATTTATTTCAAGCCGGCTCGGCGACGCGCCGACAATTTTAAATTTTATTATACGTTTAATACAACAGTTCTTGAAATAAATTATGTATTTCATACAGAGGTAAATAGAGATATTGATGGTAACAAATAGATAAAATAGTAAATATTATATCTAAATATTATAACAAATAGCATTGTAGAATATGCACGCGGAGTAAATGAAATGAAATAAAATAAATGGAATCTTAAGTCACCTTTGTGCACATATAGGCTAAACTAGGCCAGGAGAATCTCACGAGGATGGTGAGATGAATAAGATGACACTGCCCTCCAGACACATGATTCGAAATTCGAGCCCTGGAGGTCTGAGCACGCTACCTCTCGGTCACAGAGGCTCCCCACAATATTGAATCTTTGCGAGTGAGCGAGGAAGAAACATTTTGAATGCCAAAGCGGGGTTCGAGCCTTAACCCTTACAGTGCGGGGATCGACTTTAGTCTGCAGACGTCTGATTCTGACGATAATGTGCAATGTTGAGAGGGTAGAAGCATGATATTTCTCTTAAAATCCTGCACCAGGCGGGATTCGATACCGCGCGGCAAGCAGTGACATTTGACAAAGCTCCGAGCTCTAGCCATTGCACCACGTCCCTTTCTGACTAATCGTATATCGTATTTAATATTTTGAATCATAATAACCCTTCCGAGCCTGAATTTACCGTTGTCATCTTCGTCAATTCTCGACTTGTTGTGGACGAAGATGACTTGAAGAGGGTGGCAAATAAAAAGAAGTTATTGTTATTGTTAAAACATGTCCATGGCAATTTTCGTTCTAAAACCCCATAGGTGTAGGAAATTAGGATACGAAATGATGCTTTGATGCATCGTGAGGATATAAACGATAGAAGATCAGTTATTTTTAGGATGAATTGATGTTCAAGCAAAGGAATTGTAAAATGTTTGGTCCCAAAGTAGACAAATGAGAATAATTCTCTTGAAGTTAAATTATCATTTACTGTAGATTTGGTATTTTTGCTTGTTTAAATTTTTGCGAATTTTTTATTTTTGGACTTTTAACGAAGTTTAGAATACGCGAATTTCCATTTTTCTCTGGTAGCGCTATTATAAAAATAATTTTTGCGAGATTCTTGAATTCGCGAATTTGGCCTCCTCTCCTCGCGAATATAACCAGATCTACAGTATTATGTAGGTTACTGATTCAAGTTCTCAATGTACATGATGGGGAAATCCGGATTTTCGGATTACGCTTCGAATCACGAGACGGAGGTGAGCAGTCTCTGACTGCCTGTCTTGCAGAGAAATGGATCTAATTGCTTAGTTTTTTGGTAACAAAGCCTTTTCCCATCAAGTAAGACAAGATTGGTCCCGGTGATAGCGATGACATGACATGCAGTATGGCAGCAGACCATGGTCCACGAGCATAAACATATTTTCATGAAAGGCTTTAATATTCTTTCATTAAATAAAAAAAATGACATTTATAAATTTAAAACACTCATTTTTAAGCATACAAACATTATGGGCTCATAAA
Organism: Flabesymbios commensalis; assembly: GCA_964017125.1. Taxonomy (NCBI): domain Eukaryota; kingdom Metazoa; phylum Annelida; class Polychaeta; order Terebellida; family Flabelligeridae; genus Flabesymbios; species Flabesymbios commensalis. The sequence goes on from OZ024907.1 coordinate 93,202,193, forward strand.
ATGTAAGCCAGATATATGTCCAATAATTACTTTTTCTTAAGTCGTTTCCTTTCACCATGTTGAGCCGTTTGTTTTGTTGCTCATTTTGATTATTTTATAATAACAACAGTTTGTTTTGTTGTTCATTTTGATTATTTTATAATAACAAATCTTGTTTGAGCGTATGTGTAGAGACAACTACTTAACTACTTAAATTTAATTATATGTTATTATGGTATATCGCAAGTGCAGATTGGTTAATAAAAACATCAATGACAGACGTTTATCTGTTTATGTAACCCTATCCCCTAAAGTTATACAGGCTCGGGGGTACCCCCATATAAGCGGCCAAAAACACCCGTGGGGCTAGATTTCGAACTGGTAACATCAAAATTTGTATTCTCTGTTGACTATTTTTCCGGACTGTACCTATTTAAAACTGTCAGTACACAGAAATATGCGTCCACAGCTCCGAAACGACGGATATGTGTGAATAGTAGTGACCGAAGCGGACGACTGATGACGGACGATGGACCATAGATGACGGACAGGTGTGAATGAAGCATTATGCTTCATTCACACCTGTCCGTCATCTATGTTCCGTCGTCCGTCATCCGTCATCCGTCCTCAATCATCAGTCGTCCGCTTCAGTCATTACCATTCACACCTATCCGCCTTTCAGAGCTGTTCCCGGTCTCGGCGGTTTGAAAGAAACGAAAATGTTTCTTCCCCATCCACGTGTGAAAATCAGTATTGTGGGGAGCCTCCGTGACCGAGAGGTAACGTGCTCGGCCTCAGACCGCCAGGGCTCAAATTTCGAATCCTGTGTCTGGAGGACAGTGTCATCTCAATCATCTCACCAGCCTCAGGAGGTTCTCCTGGCCCAGTTTAGCCTATATGTGCACAAAGGTGGCCTAAAGCCCGATTCATTTCATTATTTTCAAAGCTGTAGACACAGATTTCTGTGTACCGACAGTTTTAAATAGGTACTGTCCGGGAAAGTGGTTGACAGAGCGATTATTTGTGGGGAATTCCCTATCCACAGTTCATTACCATGATTTATGATCCGCATCCGTTAAAATCGCTCCCGGACCGATTTTGACTGACGATGGATGACGGACGACGGACGACGGACTAGGTGTGAATGGTCTTTCTTATTTTCTATCAGAGCGATTTTGACGGAAGCGGACGACTGATGACTGAAGCGGACGACGGATTAGTTTGACGGACAGGTGTGAATGGGGCATTAGTTAGCTGTTTCCGCTTCATTTGAATACCTATGTTATGGGTTTACGGCTATTAGGAATATTTTACTCTTTCAGTGCGGGGATCAACTTTAGACGTCAGAAGTCAGACTCTTACGTCTAAACTCGATCCCCGTGAATATTTCAAATGTTAGACCATTTGACATGTAATTATATTCTTGGTCTAATAGGGTTAGTTTAATGATTTTATAGAGGGATGTCACAATATAATGTCAAATGGTCTAACTTTTGAAATACGCCATATAATTTTACAAAGTTTTCAGGGCTGAAATAGTGTATTGAAATAGTGTATGCAAAATTTCACAAATTTCATGCAAATCTGTTGAGAATTTACTGAGAAATCCGCGAAAATCATCTAGGTCAACCTGAATTTGAATATAAGTGGAGATCAAAACAGGTTTATACCCGGATTCACATTAACCCTTTTAGCGCGGGGACCGTTTTTATACGACGTTTTTATACGTATTATACTGACGTATAAAAACGGTCCCCGCGCTGAAAGAATTAAAATATTTCTAATGACCATAGACCCATAACATAGGTATGCAAATGAACCAAAAAGAGGTAACTAAGCCATTTATGATGATTTCAAATTGAAAAAAACTCATTGGTTTTCATGATTTACATAAAAAAATGCATCGCTTTAAAAGTTGAAACTAGTTGTGAGCTAACTGAGAAATCAGCGAAAATAATTCACCTCGTTTAATGTGATCTATACTATTTCGACCCATTCTCTGCCACGTCAAATAATTTTTAATTTTCACCCACTTGAAGTTGCGTCTCGCTCCCGCTACACACTACTTCAAGTGGATGAAAAATACTCATATTTGTCTAATCTGAGACCAAGAATTAGCAATTCTTGATGTTTAAATACACATTAAAATACCGATAACTGTGATTTGACAGTGTTTCTGATCTGTCATCATGTCGTCAGAAATGACGACAAGCTTTCCCCCCTTTGGTCTCAAAGGTTTATACAATAATAATTGAGCGTTGTAAGAGTTGACAGAGTGACTACATTTCGTTGATTCCTTAGTCAATTTTCAACCAATTTTCATCACATATTATACACACAATTTTCCAGCCATGCGGTGACTACCCTGGACAATGCAAACAATTTTAGTAGGCGTTTTAGAAGCTAGACATGAAACGAAGTTATCTTCATTTAGGTCTACTACATGTTATAACAGGGTCGGGGTAGTCAACCGAAAAATCGGGTAAATGTATTCACTACGTTTAATATGGTTCCGGTTATGATAATTTTCATTCATCCAAAATTAGCAATCATCTCAGCAAACCCCACAATAATAACAATATATTTTTTAATTTGCCACTTCAAGTCATCTTCATCCTCTCCAAGTCGAGAATTGCGACATGTAGTGGCTGAAGATGAGCCCGGTCAAATCCGGTCAAATCCGGTTCAAAGCCCGTTGCGTTGGTAAAAGTGCACAAAATCAGGAGAAAACTAAACATAATGGTCAAAGTGAGTAATAGCAGGAAGGGTTAACACTTAACCCTTTAAGCCTTCACGATGCATTATAGCATCATTTTACATCCATGACAATAGACTTAATTTTCCTACAAATAAGGTTTTTTTTATGGAATATTCCCATGAAACTGGTTTACCAAT
>OZ024907.1:93210066-93232928 GCA_964017125.1 Flabesymbios commensalis
CACGTTCAGAATTTTTGAATTTGTACTTTTTTAGTAGCGCTATTATAAAAATAATTTTGGAGAGATTCTTGAATGCGTGAATTTGTTCTCTTCGCGAAATTCGCAAAAAATAAAACTTCGCGAATAGTACTAGATGTACAGTTTGTCAGTCTATCAAATAAAGTGCTGATTTCTCCATATCAAAATGACAGAAACTGCTATATATATATATAAATAGAGGCGATCAGCACTTCAAGGGTTAACCCTTACAGTGCGGGGATTGACTTTAGTCGTCAGAATCTGACGTCTGTAGACGTCAGATTCTGACGACTAAAGTCAATCACAGCACTGTAAGAATCAGCATATTTCTGATGGCCGTAGATCCATAACATAGGTATACAAATGAATCCGAAATAGCTAACATAAGACATTTATTACGATTTCAAATTGAAAAACCCGTTCGGTTGCGATGTTTTTTACAAATTAATTCAGGACATATTTCTACCCCTAATTTAAATGACAAATGAATGACGGCGTTGATCTAGTTGATGGCGTTGATGACTGATCTCGTCATGTAACAGGCTGAGTCACTTTTTGATTGGTCGGGGGAAAATACTAGACATGGTCCATGCGATGTACAGAGCCACACATACTCACTCACGCATCAGTCTAAAAAGAAATGAAATGAAAGCAATGGGGTATTAGGCCACCTTAAGTGTGCACATATAGGCTAAACTGGGCCAGGAGAACATCCTGAGGATGGTGAGATGTATGAGATGTAGTCTCAGAGCTAGGGGTTTTTATTTGTGTTGAAAGGTCCATACGATCCAAGAGTTCCCCCTATAGTGAAATTTTCTCAGGAATCCGAATCATCCTGTCCAAAAGTATCATAAAAGCCCTTTAAACACCAGTACCGTCAAAATCACAAACCGCAATTTGAAATATTGCGTATGAAGTGATTGTTTACTAAAACTGTGGTAATTTTCAATTTAAATAATTTTTAAATTATTTATTATCACTCACATATGACACAGGCTTTCACATGGATGTAAAATGTTTTGTGACTGATCAATGACAAATGCACAATATAGCTTTAAGTTGGTATTTTAACAGGTAATTTTACCCATTTTTCATACTTTTTCAGTAAATAGACAAAATACTTTACTCTCAGCCGATTTTTGTATAGTATAAATGTTTAGTTTTGATTCAAACATGTTCTAGAACTATTGTTGACTACAAATTAACCCATTTATATAAAAATAATAAATCATGTGAACATAATAATTACTCGCTTTTCTGGTTAGACATCAAATTAGCTCGCTTTTCTGCAGGCTCGGGAAATTATATTATCTCACATTATTGGCCACTGATTTGTCAAATATATCAATATATTTAATATCAATAAAAAGCTACTGGCACAGGCCTTCACATGGATGTAAAATATTTTGTGTCTGATCATTAATCAAATAGTCAAGAAAGCTTTAAGTTGGTATTTTAACACGTATGTTTACCCATTTTTCATATTTTCTCAGTAAATAGACAAAATACTTTTCTCTCAGCTTATTTTTGTATAGTATAAATGTTTTGACTCAAACATGTTCTAGAACTATTGTTGACATAAAATAAACCCATTTGGAATAAAAATAACGAGTTATGTGGACATATTACATGCTTTTTTGGTCAGACGTAAAATTTGCGCGCTTTTCTTTGGGCTCAGGAAAATTGTATGTATCTCACAGTTTTGCCCAATGAGTAGTCAAATTTTGAGCAACATCAATATTTTTTATATTAATAGAAAGCTACTGGCACAGGCCACGGATGTAAAAATTACACAAGAGAGCTTGAAGTTGGTACTTTAACCCTTAATTTTACCTATTTTTCATACTTTTTCAGTACATAGGCAAAATACTTTTCTCTCAACTGATTTTTGTGTATAATAAATATTTAGTTTTGATTCAAACATGTTTTAGAATTATTGTTGACTTAAAATAAACCCATTTTGAATTACAAATTGTGAGCCATTTGAACATATTACACACTTTTTAGGTTGGATGTAAAATTTGGGCACTTTTCTTCCAGCCCGGGGAAATTGACAGTGTTTCACATTTTTTCCCAATGAGTTCTGGGTATCCGAAATAAAAACAATGTACCAACGTCTTTGATATCAGTTAAAAGTAACTATCAAGGGCTGTTAAATACGAAATGTACAACAAATTAGCGCTAATTTTGTATTTTATCTCTCCATTTTATCCCTCCAATTTCCAACGTTCTCTTAGTCGATATCAGCAAGATTTCTCGCTCATGTTAACTTTATAAGGTATAAATGTTTGTTATTACTTTTGCATTATCTGGAGCCATTTTTCAAAAGTTATCATGACGACTGAAGAAGTGATCACAGCCATTTTTAAAGTTATCTCATCCACTACAAAAGTTATCTTAGCCACTGAAGAAGTGATCATAGCAACTTTAAACGTTATCTCATTCAGCCACTACAAACGTGATCTTAGTCACTGAAGAAGTGATCACAGCGACTTTAAAAGTTATCCCAGCCACTACAAAAGTGATCTTGACCAATGAAGAAGTGATTACAACCACTATAAAAGTTACCTCAACCACTACAAAAGCTATCTTGGCCACTGAAGAAGTGAATACAGCGACTTTAAAAGTTATTTCAACTCCTACAAATGTGATCTTGGCCACTGATGAAGTGATCACAACAGCTTAAAAAGTTATCTCGCCAATGCAAAAGTTATCTTGGCGAGTGAAAAAGTGATCAAAGCCACTTTAGAAGTTATCTCAGCCACGACAAAGGTGATCTTGGCCACAAACAAACTGGTATCAGCCATTTAAAGGTTATCTAAGCCACTACAAAGTGATCTGGGCCACTGAAGAAGTGATCACAGCCACTTTTAAAAATATCTAAACGTTTACAAAAGTGATCTTGGAGAAGTGGTTACAAAAACTTTGAAAGTTATCTCTGCCAAGATAAAAATGATCTTGCCCACTGACGAAGTGCTCATAACGACTTTAAAAGTGATCTCAGCCACTGCGATTTTTGTAAGCCGCGCAGATTCGGATTCCTGAGAAAATGTCACTATATGTGGAACTCTTGGATCGTATGGACCTTTCAACACAAATAAAACCCCCTTAGCTCTGGGACTACTGCCCTGCAGACACAGTATTCGAAATACTAGCCCTGACGGTATGAGGTCGAGCACTCACCTCTCGATCACAGAGGTCCCCTCACAATATTGTGAGCGGGGAAGAAACATTATTTCCCTTTAAAACTGGAAAGCCGAAGTAGGGCTCGAGCCCGCGATCTCTGACTTTTCAAGCAGGCAGCTTTAACCACTGCACCAGGGCCCCCGCTCCAATTTATAAAGATCCTTACTTCTTGTACATTTGAACTTTGGAGAGATCAATAAATGGTCACATTGGTGTTCGTTTCATATTTTAGTACGAGCCACTCCCCCCCCCCCCCCCTCATTAAAGACGAGATATTGCCCTTATGGTGTTTTAATGTTGATACAACATCCCGTATCCGCGGGGTCCGTGGGCGAAATGCACGCGTCCTGTGAAATTAAAAGGTAAGTCTGTCATTTCCACGTGAATGGACGAAGCATGTAAAGGTCAGGCAGCGATTTAAATGTTTCAATGCTAGCCACGCCCATTCTGCCGATAAAAATAAAGGTGCTGATTTGATTGACAGCCTGGCTGTCGTAATGCGACGGATGGACGCCGGGCCGTCGTTTGTGGCGCTGGACCGCCGTCGGGCCGTCGTTTCATCAGTGGCTGTGACGGTATGGGCGGCTGGTGACCACAGGATCGTAGACACATTGTCACGGGATCGTGAGTGAGACGGGAGGAGCTGAAGACATAGCTATCCTGACAGCGTGACTAGAGTGACTGTGTGGTTGATGAGGGGCTGACCAGAGGGACTGGCCATGGACGAGGGGCTGCTACGATCTTCACAGTATAGAGTGGGAAATATATAGTTTACCGAATCTGATCGGCAAATTGTGAAACTTATACAAGATGTATATCAAATAAAAAGATATAATATTGCTGAAACTGACACTACAAACATTATCATCCATGACAGAAAAGACAGGAGCTTGTAGGACCAGCCGCGATAACACAAAAATAGCCAGGGTAAATCTATCCTAGCTGAAACTGTCACGTGCTTCGTATGCTGGTGATTCGTGTGAAGGAGACTGGAATTTGGTGTAATATTATATCAAATATAGCGAGCTAATATGTGTGGTATAGCTCGAAGCTGATAATTCAAATTGTGGAACTTATACGAAACGCGGCAATATATGATATATAGAAAGAGAAAATACATTATAGCAGGAACTGACGAAGGGGTCATCCATGTAAGTCTGAACGTGGTACGACCTGTTAGGGTAGAAAATGACATATATTTGAAGTGAAAATAAAGCTAGTTATGCAGTATAGCCATCGTGAGATTGTGGATATTCATACAACATGTCACTGATACAATCTGATGCAATAGCATAATATAATAAATATATATCTGGCAAAAAACCCTTCTAATTTTACATCAGCATCAGCTGGTGGTCAACTCAACTTGGTTATCAATATTATGATCTTGTAAAGCATATGAAGGGATTCGTGTTATGTATGGCTGTCTGTGATGACGTTGTCAATGGAGGGATCATCTGACTCTCGAGGTATTGGAGCTATAGCTCCCGTGAACACATGTGACAGTACAAGGTACAACATAAAGATGTCTTGTGTGGATTAGCTCATTTAGTGCAAGGAATCAAGAGCTGCACTCTCTATATGACCTCTTTGTGACCTCTGTGATCTTTCCAGAGAATACGTCCTTGACCTACACGGGTCATTCCTAGAATACAAGGTCACTGTGAACTATTTGTGACTTCTTTACATAAGTCATTTGACCTTTTCTGTGACCTGTCATTGACCTTTGTGTGACATTTCCTTGACCTGACAAGATGAACTCTAGAGGAATAGACCCAGACGACCCCATGTGTCTGTACAGAGGCTGGCCACCCTCAATGGACGTCACAAGGTACTGTAACCAGAATAGTGGTCAGAGTTTAGTTCAAATTAACTAATATACATGTGCGTTTATGATTTTATATAATTATATTATATTATATATTTGTATTTATTGTACCTTGATTATTTTACCCTAATTTATTGCATATTTTATACATACGCCTATCATCCATTTATTTTATTTAAGACAGTGGTAAATATATTTAATTGATGTAGAACTATGTTTGTTTTACGTTACTATTCTTATTGTGGGTACTGTAATTTATTATGTATGCATCAAGCAAAATAAATAAAATAAATAAATGAATAGACCATGGGTCACCCGTACCTCTTTTCCGTAACCCCTTCCCATGTGCCAGAAATTTCGGTCTAAATCATAGCCTAACAAATGAAAAATATATAGGATAATTAATAAATAAATAAATAAATAAATAAATAAATAAATAAATAAATAAATAAATAAATAAATTAATTAATTAATTAATTAATTAATTAATTAATTAATTAATTAATTAATTAATTAATTAATTAATTTATTAATTAATTAATTAATTAATTAATTAATTAATTAATTAATTAATTAATTAATTTATATATTTATTTATTAAGCAATAAATAAATAAATAAATAAATAAATAAATAAATAAATAAATAAATTAATTATTAATTAAATAATTAATTAATTAATTAATTAATTAATTAATTAATTTATTTATTTATTTATTTATTTATTTATTTATTTATTTATTTATTTATTTATTTATTTATTTATTTATTTATTTATTTATTTATTTATTTATTTATTTATTATCCTATATATTTTCTCATTTGTTAGGCTATGATTTAGACCGAAATTTCTGGCACATGCTGCCCTTAATGATAATGCTTTTAAAGAATTAGTATACTTATATAAACATATATATACAATTTAGCCGGCAATATTCGGCTCTTGTTACACTTCTAAAGATGAATGGATCATATAGACATCTTTAGGTGAATGAATCGCTACGTTATTATATCTTAGCAGTTTTAAAATAGTTTAAAAACACATTTTTGCTGCCAGCACAGTAGCTTTTCGTCTGATATGACACCACTTCTGACACATATTAGTTTTAGATTACAAATTAAGTAAAACACTTTTGAAATAGTCTTTTATAAATAAGACGGAACGGGATTTGTCGCTGTAAATCAATCAATCAATCAATCAATCAATCAATTCAGTCATTTCTGTGACGCCTAAGGCTTCAGGGGCGCAGCAGTCACAATCAATCTACAAATCCAGAGGAAAAGCATTGAGTTGTCAAATGGGCGCCAGGTCTCAAGAGGGATTAAAGGCCCTGTGAAGTGATTTCAAATCATCAATATAATTAAAGGATATATGACAATGAGCTCATAACTTGGCAAATTATTTTAGTCCACTAATTATTAGTTATTTTCAAAAATAAAAACTGAAAATGTGCACACTTCTTGGGCTGGGCGGATCTCCCACCCCATGACTTCACAAACAAAAACCGCCCATAAATTAACATTGAAACTGCATCGGGTATATGTTTCATGTTTCTTGTATTTGTACATGAGCTGAACTAGATTTCTATTCATTTCAATATGCCAGCATCAACAGGGTGAACAAGGGGCGAGTGAATGCTAGACGCTGGCCAGGAGCGGTCGCGGTGATGGCCACCAATACTAGTGCTGCTCCTGCATTCAGGCAGCGTTGGACCGGCGTTCCATGTTGACTTTGTTCAGTTTTATGAGATCATACAATACATCATCAGCTACATGTACATGTACATGTATTATAACCAGCCAAGGATGTCTCCACCTTTTGACGTCACGAATTAACTCCGCCTCCTACTTTTGCCTTTGGGAAAATCGTTCACAGTGGTTTAAAAATGGGAGCTGAGCACTTTAATATTTAAAAAGTCATCTAAAATAGTATGAATTATGATATTATGCAGAGTAGGTCTGGGGACTACATGGGGCCTTTAAGGTGGAAAGGCTAAGGTAATTAGAAATGTTTTCAGCATTTTCTTGAATGAATAGACTCTTTTGGTAAGTCAGATTACCAAGGAGAGACGTCCAGATTGCAGCACTTGCAACTGAGATTCTCCTGGCCCCGTGTAGCCTATTTGTGCTCAACGGTGGCCTTAAACCCCGTTCTTCCGTTTTTTTGCGACTGAAAAAACGCTTGTATTTTTCTTGAAATCTTGGAACAATTATCAAACAATACTAATGTCAGATGATCTAAGCGATCTGGAATTGTTCTGTGCAGGTACTGATAAATCGAAAATATCGTGGATTAACCCTTTAAGTCCTCACGATATAATAAAGCATCGTTTTACATCCCTGAAAACAAACCTAATTTTCCTACAGCCAAGGGTTTCAGAATGAAAATTTCCATGAAACTGGTTAACCAATACATGGTAATTTTCTTTAATTTTTAAACCACATCATATCAGCATCATCCACTACAAGTCGAGAATTGCGACAGCAATTCGCGGCTTGTAGTGAATGAAGATGACAATGGTAAATTCAGGATTGAAAGGGTAATCCTTGATATAGAGACCAAAGGATTATTTCGAATTTGAAATCATCATAAATGTCATAGTCAGCTCTTTCCGCTTCATTTGAATACCTACGTTATGGTTCTACTGTCACTAAAAATATTTTACTCTTTCAGTGCGGGGACCGATATTAGACTCAGACGTCATATTCTAAAGTCGGTCCCGGCACGGAACGGGTTTGTCCTGGATGACTGCCCCTCCGTTTACTCCACTACAACCAGGTATTTCGTCCCATTTTCAGGTGGAAAGAAAAGTTTATTAAATAATCAAGTTATGTATACTCTATTCAATTCATAAGAAATCCGGAATAATCGTTAATAAAGTTTCGAAATGCGCATTTATCTGATAACAAACTAGCACATTCATGAACAGCGGCTTCGAACATGCCGTGTAAACACCTCAAAAGGAACATTTTCATTGTATTTCCGATGCAAAGTTGAAGGGAGAATGCTCGTCGTCATTAGTAGACCTTAATAATCTACCTCGGCATAATTGCTGATCTTCATCTCAGAATTTCCACTATTTTCTCTATATTTTAAATAACTAGTACCTCTATTGTCTTTACACAAACAATGTTCCAGTAATGGAAGAGAAAAAAAATAATTCAGAAATGAAATTTAATGATGTCAATAAATTATGTTTCTGATGAATTATGTCATTATTATTCAATCAATTTGATACAAAATATGTTACACGTTTGTTAAACGTGTCATTTATTTTTGCAACATTAAAGCATTCAACAGAATGTTATAAAACATTAACTAAGAATATCAGGCTAAACATTCATTAAAAACGTTTTTATAATTTTTTGCAAATGTGTTTTTGAAAAACAAAATGTAAATATTACAGAAATGTTTTAAAATTGTTTTTTATGATGTTTTTGCATATTATTTTTAGTTAATGCTTTATAAAATTCTGTTGACCCGACGTTTAAATATTTTAAAATGATTTAGTCTGACGTTTTCTAAATATCATCAAAAATTTTGATTGTTCTGATGTGACCTCTGTTTGACCTGTGACTCATCTTTATGACCTTTCTCTTCCTACAGGAGCTGGCCGCCGCCAATAGACGTCACAAGGTAGCTATATCGATCCCTTAGAGTTGTAAGGATGTATCTGCCACTTTACAAAGTGCTTGATACACCATTTCATGTCCAATGTAAATATTGGTTGTCAGTGATAAACCCACTGGGCACACGACGTTGTTGCGACGTTGAATCAACGTCATTGACGTTGATTCAACGTCGCAACAACGTCGTGAGCCCAGTGCTAATCTTCTACGAATCGGTATATTGTGTTTTTGATGTATTTACGAATCGGTATATTGTGTTTTTGATGTATTTATGTTCCAACCAGTATATATTTATCTGATGAGAGATTTATGTTCACACTTTATGGCCAGATATATTGTCTCTGGTGTTATGTGCCATAAAACCTTGTTTTCCAGAATTTTCCAATTGGGTATATCTTCATTACAATTCTCTGTTAATGTGAATGCATATAAATCGCCAAACAAATTTTAACTTGTGGCACTGGAGATTCCCTAAGAGCTCTATTAAGGGACCCGGCAATCCAATCTAGGCAATCTGTTTTCCATAATTTTTTTACGTTTAGATACAAAATATTATTCCGCACGAATCGGTATATTGTGTTTTTAATATTGTATTTATATTCCAACCAGTATATTTTTATATTCACGAGGGAGTTTTTTATAATCATCTGTATGTTTTAAATGTGTGCATTGCATGTTCTAGTTATGTCTGTTGTCTCCATCCTTGAACGTTGAACAAATAAATAAAGAAAAAAAGGATGCGTGTGGCCGAAAGTGAGTAAATGTAACACTAGAATCCCACTGAGCACACGGCATTGTTGCGACGTTGAATCAACGTCAATTACGATGATTCAACGTCGCAAAAACGTCGTGTGCCAAGTGGAAACGTGAATGACGCTGATTCAACGTTGTATGCCCGGTGGGATCCCATACTGACTAAAAGACGTTGAAACAACGTTGTTTCAACGTCACTTGCTGACATCTACATAACGTTGAAAAATGGTGAGTGAATGCAACAAAAGCATGAGTTTGTCGGGTAATGTACAAGGGGCTGTTCAACAATAACTTAACGCTTTTTTGAGCGATTTTTTATCCCAGCTCCCCCCTTCGAAACGCTTTTTAACGTTGTGTTGAATACGGTCCGTAACGCATCGCTCAACCTCCCTCCTCCTTCTATGCGTTACGTAATTGTTGAACGGCCCCCAAACGAGGCTCTCCTTGTATAACTTGAGTCCTACCTATGGTAACCCTTCAACCACCGGTCACGATTATATTCGGTTTTTCAGTTTTTAAAAGCACATTAAATACCATATTTTGAACGTGTTAAAGATAAAACATGCCATCAATCAGCAAGATCGTTGACCTCCATTTTCTCAAATCTGAACAATTTTCAACCACTTGAAGTTGTGGATCGCGTCAGCGAGACACAACTTCAAGTGGGTGAAAATTCCAAGTAAATAATTTGCCGGTTAAAGGAGGGTTACTATTATTATCATAACGTAGAAATAGGTTCATATGGGGCGCGATTTGAAGCCTAACAGAGGCCATGACGAGCAATCAAATTACCTTTTTTCAGTCTTTTTTTTTCAATTTACATGGTCGCTGTTTAAAATTTTTGAACAAAAATTTTCTCGGACCATTTTTTGATCTTCCCCCAACAACCCTGAAAATTTGATAAAACTTTGTTACACGTATTATCGAAGTCAGACCATTTGACATGTTGTAATAAAATTTCGAAATGACAGCTCTCTATTTCATCATTACGGTGAAACAAGAATAATATTACATGCCAAGTGGTCTAGCTTTGAAAATATAAATCAAAATTACACCAATTTTTTAGTGATGTTGAGGGAGATGAAAAAATAAAAATAAAAATAAATTGTTCAAAAATAATCAACGGGGACTGAGCAAATTGAAAAAAAAGGTTACTCCCAGGATCTGGTGAAACAGACTGTAGACTTAATACCAATGAGGGCCACGTACTGCTGAAATCATTTTGATTATTTCTCATCATTTCAAGGTAGAACTGCTAACGCTTCTAAAGAAGGAAAAACAATTATATTTACCAAAAAAATATACGTCTTCAAAATGTAATTATTAGAATAATTAAGCATCTATCACAAAGCATTTTAGCAATTTCGAGTTGAATTGATTTGGTCTGAAATTTGCTTGAAAACGTATTGGTCTATATACGGTCCCGGCGGCATGATAGTTAACCCTTTGCCTGCTGATCACGACAAAAGTCGTTTTTAATCCGTTTTATTGGCCGAATAAATCACATTTATTGGGAATGAAATGACTGTTCAAACAGCAAGATTTGCAAATGTTTGGTATCAAATTTAAAAAAATATGAATAATTTTCAACCTCTTGAGGTTGTGGATCGCGGTAGCGAGACACAACCTCAAGAGGTTGAAAATTTAAATAAATTAGCTTAGCAGGATAAGGGTTACTATGCTGTTTGAACAAACACACGATAGTACTATCGTTATTATAATGTCGCATTGATGATCATCTCCATGTAATGGCTTTGTCCATCTTGCCCAATTAAAGGAGTAGTCCACTGTGTACGAACAGCGGGACACATCTGTACCCAGAAAGCACCACGCCGATTACAGATATAGAGCCAACTGGGGTACAACTAAAACCAGAAACATACACAAAGCCAACTGGGGTACAATTAAAACCAGAAACATACATAGAGCCAACTGGGGTGTAATCAAAACCAGAAACACGTACATAGAGCCAATCGGGTACAATTAAAACCAGAAACGTACATAGAGTGGTCCATAGTTTTAATTCTGGAGCATCCCGTAGGGTGCGGCTCTATCGATGCGGACGTAAGTTAAATTATGCAGATTCTAGTAAACAGGTAAACCTGTTGATATTTAGTTAAACACGTACAGCAACCTTAGGGACGCACCATTACATATCTGGGAGGGGGGGGGGGGAGTAAAAAAAAAGGTTTGTTCAAAATTTATGAAAAATATGTTGACTAGAAAAACCAGCAAATGGTAACGACATAATAAGGAAAGGGTTCGACAAAAAAATTCAGTTCTTAAAAGAAACATAAAAAAGTTTGTCGGACGTTCATCGCTAAAAAAAAGATTGTTTCTTGCGGTGGTATAAAACATTTGCAACCAACAAAAACCCCCCACCCAGATATCTAATGGCGCGTCCCTTACACGACCTGTCTCCAATGGAGCGCTTTTGAAAATAGACTCTATGTAAGAGGAAACCGCTGCAATTAAACCTACAGTATATTTTTATGTGTCCAACGTGGTGCAACTTCTCAGTTTTAATGAGTGCATTTCTTAAAGGGAAACCTGCATGGGTAAAAAATCGGTTTTATTCTCGCCGGGCATCTCACGCGCTACCCCCCCCCCTCATGTCACGATCCTGTAAATTAAAAATCCAAATTATAATCCTTGACCTTCGTCCTCTATTCGGCGCGATCACCAGCCCTTAAATGGATGGAATAAAAAAGACAGTTAAAAACTAAACCGTTTATACTTTCCATTATGCGCTGATTTGATCAATTTTAGTCCATAATCAGTATAAAATAGGAAGTCGTAAATGTTTCAAAACGATGCTCACATTGAAAGAATCATTTAGGGGCTGGCCATTTAATACCAGGTGAGGGGGGGGTATGGTTTTTTCGTAAAGAAAAAATTTGTTTACAAATATTGCAGAAAAAAATAGTTTGCTGTATAAAGTGTTGGAAAAAAATAGTGTGCTTATTTATGTGTGAGAAAAAAATAGATTGTTGACAGCCAGCAGATCTTTCCAAATCTGCCGAAAACTGCCAAATAAGGATAAAAAAATCCCTCGCCTCGCTCCGCTCGGCCAATCGTTTAATACATATACAATCTATGAAACAATTATCTGGAACGCATGCTTTTCGTCGATTTCTCCGTCAATTCTGAACTGATTTCCTTGAAATTTTGCACAGGACATTTCCTAGTGATGTCCTAACATCGTAAAAATTCGTAAAGTTATATGCAGAATTGCAAAAGATAGATCATTTGACATGTAGTAAGTTAAAAATATGACGTCCCTCTATAGATCCATTACGCTAATTCTAGAATTTTATTACATGTCAAATGGTCTAACTTTTGAAATATTGAATGCAATTTTGCGAAATTTTGTCCTGTGCAAATGTCCTGTGCAAATTTCTAGGAAATCGGTTCAGAATTGACTGATAAATCGACGAAAAGCATGCGCTCCAGATAATTGTGTCTTAGACTATATGTATTATATCGATTTTTTTTATTCAGCTTGATATGTAAATTGCTGCCGCAATTCACATATCAAGCTGAATAAAAATGAAAATCCTTTATAAAACACCCAAGTATAACATGGCAAATGAAAACTCGGGACCACCTTATTATGATGTATTATGTCATCTTTTATTACATGAATTTCATTCAAAATATTCCATGTTGTGAATTATTGCGACGTGGAGCTTAAAGGGTTAGCAACAATTTAACCTTTAAAGCGCTGAAATATTTTCGTACCATGGAGATCAAAGGTTTCTTTTTCATTATCAATGTCCCAGTTAGGTCTTTCTGCTTCATTTGAATTTCTATGTTATGGGTCTACGACCATTATAAATATTTTAATTCTTTCAGTGCGGGGACCTTCTTTAAACGTTAGAATCTGACGTCTACAGACGTCAAATTTTGACGTATAAAGTCGGTTTTCGCACTAAAAGGGTCAACATATACCGCTTAAATGCATCGGGTTGAGTTACATCCTTATGACTGGTCCCCATTTAATCTCGCAGCCAGGTTTTTTTCTAGAGGACATGGTGACCTACTGAAGGTCACGTGTGTAGAATTTGTACTGATTGACCTATTATCCGAGACACTTAACTTATTAGCATTAGACGTCAGAATCTGACGTGTATAGACGTAAGATTCACGCAATGTTACCTCAATCTTGGGGCAGCGTCGCAGACGGTGGACCAAAATTGAGCCGGCATTATGATAACGTTTCGTGTTAGCTGGTTTGTCCAGACGTCCCAAGGAAATTCACAAATTTCCAAAGAATTTAAGTGAATACTATAGTCACGTACTGCGGTGTTTTAGGTAGACCCACATAACCATTTTTTTTTAAGTACGTACCATTATATATCTGGGGGGGGGGGGGAGCTAGAGTTCATGTTGGTTGCAAACTTCTTTTTAACTATACAAGAAAACACTTTTTTTTAGTGATGAACGCCAGACAAACTTTTTCGTGTGTTTTTAAAGAACGGAAATATCAGATTTTGTCGTATGCCTTCCAATTATGTACATAACCGTTTGCTGGTCAACATATTTTTTCTCATTTTCGCTACCAAACTTTTTTTCTGTCCACATTTTCAAAAAAAAAATCTATTTTTTTCTACTCCCCTCCCCCACCTATCTTTCTGGTTTATCCCTTACAACGCTGAATTGTTTTTCTATAAACCAAAACATAGGTATTGAAAAGAAGCGGAAATAGTTAACTATGACATTTATGATGAGAAAAACCCTTTGATCTCCATGGCTTACATACAAATATTTCAGCGCTTTAACCCTTTCAAGCCTGAATTTACCATAGTCATCTTCATCCACTACAAGTCGTAGTGGATGAAGATGACTTGATGTGGTTTAAAAATTGAAGAAAATTACCACGTAGTGTTAAACAAGTTTCATGGAAATTTTCGTTCTAAAACCCTTTGTTGTAGGAAAATTAAATCTGTTTGCAGGGATGTGAAATGATGCTTTGATGCATCGTGAGGACTTAAAGGGTTAATGGTTAATATGTTTATATGATTTCTGAATGGGAAAAAATACAGTATTTTGCGTTTTACTCAAAATGCCAAAATTGCCTGAGAAACACCATCCGTTTTCCAATTGTTATTTAAATTGGGCGAAAAAATGTCCTAATTATGGTCCACGTCGGGAAGACCCCTTCTTCTCCGTTTACAACCGCCCCATGGTTTTAATCAATTCTCCCAGTGCTAAAGTAAATAATTTAAATTTTCAAGTGGGTGAAAATTACTCATATTTGCTTAATTTGAGACCAAGCATTTGTAAATCTTGATGTTCAAGTGCTCAGTTCATTCCCAATATCAATATCAGATTTGATCCGCTATTCTAATGGATTAAAAGTTCAAGGGTATGAATTATTGTCACAATTTTCAGCTTAAAAGGAGTAGCCCACTGTGTGTGAACAGAGGGACACATATGTACCCATAAAGCACCACGCTGGTCACAGAGATAGAGGCAACTGGGGTACAACTAAAACAGGAAACAGACATAGAGTTTTCTATAGCTTCAAATACAGTATATAATTTATATATGTGTGTAAGTTTATAACTGTCATTCAATTGTTATTTAAAACTTAAAGAGCTGAATTAATTTGTAAAAAAAACATCGCAAACAAAGGGTTTTTTCACCTTGAAATCATCATAAATGTCTTGGTTAGCTTTTTCCGATTCATTTGCGACCTTTAGGAATAATTGCATTCTTACAGTGCGGGGATCGACTTTAGTCGTCAGAATCTGACGCCTACGTGCGTCAGATTCTGACGACTAAAGTCGATCCCTTTTGCCACCACCATACTTTCTTCACAAGCCCTGTGTTTATCACGAACGGAAAATTTACAACATCTCCAGTGATTTTCCGTTGATTGCGTAATGAGTTGAATATCGCGTAAGATAATGTTCGCACTGCCCAGCAAACTGCGACGTTGACCCAATGCTGGATTAAGGCTGGGCCAGCATCGCAAACATTGGCCCAGAATTGAGTCAATATTTTGTGCATAAACCATGGAGAGCATATGGGTAATTTTATTTGAAATCATCATAAATATCTTAGTTAGCTCTTCCCGATTCATTTGAATACCTATGTTATGGGTCTACGGCTATTATAAATATTAATTCTTACAGCGCGGGGATCGACTTTTGACGTCCGAACCTGACGTCTTTAGAAGTCAGATTCTGACGTCTAAAGCCGGTCCCTGTGCTGAAATGGTTAAACATCAAGATTTGCGGTAGCGAGACACAAGTAGGTGAACATTTTGATCAAACATTTAGCGTTTTAACCATTTAACAGCCGGTGCCTAAAATAATCGGGTTTTCATTTTTTTATTACCACATTGGTGCGGGAAACAAAATGATAGACCTCTATGTCACCTTGGCAATGCCTTTTAATTCATTTTTAGTAGTAGTCATTTAAATTATCGAAATACTCAGTTTTTATTTTGGCAATGCCACTTAACATGATTTTAGTTGTGTATATACATGTACATATATCTCTTTCATTTCTATGACAAATAAGTCTGTAATGACTTTTCTTTTCTGTCAATAAAATATCTGTCTGTCTGTCAGTACCACCTTTTAAACATGTTAAAGATAAAATGTGGATCGCGTCAGCGAGACACACCTTCAAGTGAGTGAAAATTTAAATTGTATAATTTGGCGGTTAAAGGGTAACAATGAGTAATTTTCATTCACAGTGAGGCAGTGAGGTGTTAGCAATTCACAGTGAATGGAAATATGATCAATTTGTCATGTAGGTAAATGAGCAGGGCAGTGGTTAAAGCCACCCACTTGATAGCCAACAAACCGGCCCTCCACCATAGTCCAGTTGCCAGCACTATCATTCATGTAGTGGACCGGGATTTTTTTTTTAAGTCCAAGGTTTTTTTTTATTGATTTGTGTTCATATGCATATTTCAAGCATTTTCAGCTTTGTTGGCGTTGCCTCAACTTTGGGGATAATTTTTTATAAGCTAATTTGCATATAATATATATATTGAAATAATTTTCATATTCGCGTAATTATTCTGTATTGGCGTTGTAATCTTAACCCTTGTACTACAAGGTCCGTACATAGACGATTTGAAGCCAGTTCAAAACAAAATTAAATGACTAAAATCGAAAAAATAGTTTGTGGAAGTTGATCATTTCATAAAAAAATTAAATCTGAGAGATGTCTGTTTTTAAATAAATGTGAAGACTTTTCGTCAATGAAGCGGGAAATTGCGTTTGCAATTCCGGCTTAAATTGACGAGAAATAGAAACAAACAATCAAGCAGCAGAAGGGTTAGATATCGGGATTACGGTCATATAGTTGATATGATTTTGCAAACCCTACATATCATCATATCGGGACTTGTGAATATTATTTAATGACTTGGCTCAATAATACATTGACCTGAATAGTTTACCTTGATCTTTAATCGCAAAATAACATCAAAATAGTGTTCAATGTATTTGAATAAAAAATGTGCTAAATCTGCCTTTTCAACATATTAATATTGATTAATACTATTATATAATATGTTGCAAATCTAATAATGAATGCTTGAAGGATCCCGATATGTTTGGGTTTGACAACTAGCGACACGAGTTTATGTATATTTTGACAACATTGGCGACAACTTAACCTTGAACTTGGCATATTAAGGAGAAATTGACGTCTAATTGCAAAAATAACATCCAAAACCACTTCCTTGTGTCACACTTATACGAAATAGTGGTATTACTCATGTTTCTGGACCTATTTGTTAAATTACTATCATAGTGATTAATTATGTTAATTAGCGTGAATTATGCAAATTACCACATGAGATGGGTTTTTTCAAATATGTCAAACATTTCTCGGTCGCATCAAGCTTGATAAAAAAATGCATTACACATAAATAACATTATATCTAAAGAATATTGCTAAAAAAGTTGTTTCATCACATATCAAGGTTAATTATGTTAATTAGGGTAAATTATGCAAATGAGCTCAGCAAACATCTAAATTAGCACATATCTAATAATATTTATAATGATGCAGACATACTTAAAAGAGCAGGGATTGAAACAAACCTGTATAATTGAACCACGTTTCTCATATAAACATGATCAAGTCATATTTCTAGACTATTTCAGCCTTGACCTTGACATTTTTAGTTGACCTTACCCTTCAATCGCAGAAATAAAGTCGGAATTCATTTCCTCATGCTAAACTTATTCGAAAAAGTGGTATTACACTTGTTTCTACGCTTATTTGTTAAAAAATGTAAATGTAAATTAGCTTCTAAAAAATTCTCCCCAAAGTTGGCTCGATGCCAACAAAGCTAAAAATTCTCTCATGGTGTATATGAAGACTTATCAAGAAAAAAACATTGAACTTAAAAGAAAATCCCGGTTCACTTTTTGGCAGCTGAACTACCGGTTGACAAGCTGCCTATTGAAAAAACAGGCGAGGCAACAGTGTGATGTCTGCACACCCTCATCTGACTGTCCATAGTGGTGTACAATCAATTTGTGATGCTGAAAAAGTGTATAGCCACCACCGTTAATTAGTTTTTAAGGTCGCATCAGGAAAATATAAACAATTGAAAATTCGAATCAAGCTGGTATGAACAGTATACAGCGGTCATTTTGTTTGAATTCCTGAAGTTTATAAACAAAACCCAGCTCCCCGTCTGGAAAACTAAGAGCCAGACAGGTGCCCCGTCTCCCCATTTGGAAAGTCAGAGGTCGCGTGTTCGTCCCCGGCTCTGACATTCAGGTTTCAAAGAAACACATGTTTTTTACCGCTCACTCGCTCACTCCTCCGTGACCGAGATGTCGCGTGCTCGACCTCAGACCACCAGGGCTCGAATTTCGAATCCTGTGTCTGAAAGGCAGTGTTATCTCGTTCAGCACACCATCTTCAGAAGTTATCCTGTCCCAGTTTAGCCTATATGTGCACAAAGGTGGCCTAAGACCCCATTCATTCATTCATTCATTCATTCATTCATTCATTCATTCATTCATTCATTCATTCATTCATTCATTCATTCATTCATTCATTCATTCATTTATTCATTCATTTATTCATTCATTCATTCATTCATTCATTCATTCATTCATTCATTCATTCATTCATTCATTCATTCATTTATACGTTCATTCATTCATTCATTCATTCATTCATTCATTCATTCATTCATTCATTTATTCGGGTAAAGAGAAAAAGCTGATAGAGCTGATGGATTGTATGTCACTGCCATTTAAATAATAACAACTGCATGACAGACAGAGAAACACACAGAAAAACACACATATCGTATTATTTGCTATAACACAGTACAAACATAATGATTAGTTTATATATTAATAAATGATTACTGCTTGGAATAGAAAAGATGAAAGACAGGAGATCTCCATTAAGAAACAATCGCTATCATGGAGACCACCTTGTAATGAATATATTACATAATAAAAAATATTAGGGAAACAAAAATGAAAATAATATTAAATATAAAAAAATACATAGAAAACATGCATCAATGAATAGACGTAGTTTAAATTATATTGTCGAATAATTAATAGAAACATAATAAAACACTTGAATTATAGCTGCTGTTTGTTGATTTCAAGCCTGAATTTACCATAGTCATCTTCATCCACTACAAGCCGCGAATTGCTGTCGCCATTCTCTACTTGTAGTGGATGAAGATGATTTGCTGTGGTTTAAATATTAAATAAAATTACCACGTATTGGTGAGCCCGTTTCATGAAAATTTTCGTTCTAAAACACCTAGTTGTAGTAAAATTTGGTCTGTTTTCAGGGATGTAAAATGATGCTTTAATGTATCGTGAAGACTTCAAGGGTAAAGGTAATTCCCTGCTACAGATAACAATATTCCAGATGGTTTCGGGGTAGCTTACATTTTCAACATATACATTTTATATGTACATAGCCATTTATTCAGAATGGGATGGGCTGTTTCTTTTAAGCAATATTATGTGCGCTCGTCAATTCACCAGTGAGTAAAGTACAACACTCGGGTCAAATCCACCCGTGACGTCATTATACTACTGTACAGAAGGGTTTCCCTGAGACGTCATTAGACTACTGTACAACATGGGTTTCCACTGTGACGTCAGTAGATTACTGTACAGCAGGGCTTTTCCCCGTGGCGTCATTAGACTACTGTACAGCAGGGGTTTCCTCTGTGACGTCATCAGACTACTGTACAACAGGGGCTTCCCCTCTGACGTCATTAGACTACTGTACAGCTGGGGTTTCTACCGTAACGTCATTAGACCACTATGTAGCAGGGACTTCCCCTGTGACGTCATCAGACTACTGTAGGCCTATAGCTGGGCCCGTATTTTCGTACAAGTTACGATATATCGTAGGCAATCGTAGGAAATCCGAAGCCCACGATATATCGTAATTTGCACGAGAATACGGGCCCTGGGGTTTTCTCTGCATTGGCAAGTTGTTGTTTTTGTTTTGATACAGCTTTGCAGGCGCTCTCGCGACGACCCACATGTTTTAAGCTCAGACACACGGGGCATCAAGTTGCAAAAAATGTGATAAAATCATGTAACATATGACGATCACGCTAATTACATGAACAGTGTACGAACTTTTCTCCCGCTAATCAGTCACGACTATTATCGCTTTAATTCAGTTTTATCACCCGATCAAACAGTGTTTCTGGCTCTGAAAAAAGTTGGAGTTAGCAATATAAAGATTCTGACTCCAAACCTGGTGTTGGAGTCAGCACTTAGACGCGGCTTCCGGCGAACGGCCACCAAAAGCCTCCGCAACGCCAGGGAGTCCGGAGGTATGCCCCCGGGATTTTTTTATTTTAAAGAAGGCTTCATGTGGCTTCTAGTGATATCCAAAGGTACATTTCAAGCTTTGAAACAACTCATTTTTCACTAATGAAACACTGAAAAATATATCTGAAAATGATTTTTAAAAATTGGGGTCAGAATGGAATTTTTTTTCGTCAGGGGGGAAAGCATGACGACAGATCAGAAACACTGCCAAATCAACGTTATCGGTATTTAAATGTGTATTTAAACATCAAGAATTGCTAATTCTTGGTCTCAGATTAAGCAAATATGAGTAATTGTCACCCCCTTGTGGTTGTGGGTCGCGTTAGCGATACGCAACTTCAAATAGGTGAAAAATTAAAATTATTCGACTTGGCGGGGAATGGGTCGATATAATATAAATCACATTATCCGTTGTGAATTATTTTCGCTGATTTCTCAGTTAACTCACAAATAATTTTAAACGTTAAACCTCGGCATTTTTTATAAAAATCATGGGAAACAAAGGGTTTTTTCAATTGGAAATCATCATAAATGTCTTAGTTAGCTCTTTCTGATTCATTTGAATACCTATAGTATGGGTCTACGGCCAGTAGAAATATTTTTACTCTTACAGTGCGGGGATCGACTTTAGTCCTCAGAATCTGACGTCCACAGACGTCAGATTGTGACGACTAAAATGGGTGAAAAATTAAAATTATTTGACTTGGCGGGGAATGGGTCGATATAATATAAATCACATTATCCGTGGTGAATTATTTTCGCGGATTTCTCAGTTGACTCACAAATAATTTTAACCCTTAAACCTTGGCATTTTTTTTGAAAATCATGGAAAACAAAGGTTTTTTTCAATTGGAAATCATCATAAATGTCTTAGTTAGCTCTTTCTGATTCATTTGAATACCTTTATTTAAACAAAACGGACATAGACTAAGCTATCGATGACCATTTTCCGTCCACTACGTCTGACCTTTTTTTATTTAAAACGGTGGGGCCTTCCGACTTCACACTTACGAATTCACACTTTTGACTTCACACTTCCGATTTCCGACTTCATACTTCCGACTTCCCACTTTCAACTTGAACACTGCACACTTCCGACTTCCCATTTCCCACTTCCGATTTCTCATTTCCGATTTCCCACTTCTTACTTCCCACTTCTCACTTCCCACTTCCTATTTCCCACTTCCAACTTCCCACTTCCAACTTCCCACTTCCTACTTCTCTCCTCCAGCTTTCAGGTGCGCACGTGGTCAATAGCCTATGGTGGTGAATATGGCCAACAAATAAGATGGCGTTTGAAAACGACACGGTGGCCTCCAATACCGTATATGTAGGAAGTGAGAAGTGAAAAGTCGGAAGTGGAAAGTAGGAAGTGGGAAGTCGGAAGCCAGAAGTGGGGGGCTGAAAGTAGGAAGAGGGAAGTGTGAAGTCAGAAGTGTGAAGTAGGAAGTGAGAAGTGGGAAGTGGGAAATCGGAAGCTAGAAGTGGGAGCTAGGAAGTGAGAAGTGGGAAGTCCCCACTAGGCTTTCCAGCTAGGAAGTAGGAAATCTTAAGTGAGAAGTAGAACGTAGAATGTCCCTACTGGGCTTTTAAACAAGGACGTGGGAAGTAGGAAGTGTGAAGTAGAAAGTGTAAAGTGGGAAGGCCCCACCGGGCTTTCGTTTCATTTTTCATCAGAACAATCGTTTTTCATTTATTCAAAATAAATATTCGATTGAAGTAGAGAACAGATCTCGTGACATTTAAAAATGACTAATCCTTATATAACATGCTTGACCCTTGTTGTGCTGAATTCTTTATTGTAGCTTTTTCAACAGAATAGTGGAATTCTTTGC
This sequence comes from Flabesymbios commensalis, assembly GCA_964017125.1. Classification (NCBI taxonomy): domain Eukaryota; kingdom Metazoa; phylum Annelida; class Polychaeta; order Terebellida; family Flabelligeridae; genus Flabesymbios; species Flabesymbios commensalis. The sequence goes on from OZ024907.1 coordinate 93,232,127, forward strand.
CATCTAATGTACGTCATATTACTATTCTTCTTCTTTTATATCCAGTTTTATCCTTACAGTGCGGGTACAGTACAGTAATTTACAAATTACTTCAGCGCTTTAAGGGTTAAAGCGTCTTATTTTTGAAAAAATGAATACCAGTTTTGTCAGCAGTTTATGTTTTTTTAAATATTTGTGTTGTAATTGCCGCTTCCCAGCAGACACACGACGTTGACTAAATGTTGGTTTTACGTTGGCCCACCGCCTGCGACGTTGGACAAAACGTTGGCGGAAATTCGTTCCAAAACTTTACTTGGCTGGAGATGAAGGTGGAGTTATATCTGGGCGAAACAGTGGGGGAGCACTATAATATAATATAATATAATCTAAAATAATCTAATATAATACAATACAATACAATACAATACAATACAATACAATACAATACAATACAATACAATACAATACAATACAAAACAATACGATACGATACGATACGATACGATACGATACGATACGATGCGATGCGATACGATACGATACGATACGATACGATACGATACGATACGATACGATACGATACGATACGATACGATACGGTACGATACGATACGATACGATACGATACGATACGATACGATACGATACGATACGATACGATACGATACGATACGATACGATACGATACGATACGATACGATACGATACGATACGGTACGATACGATACGATACGATACGATACGATACGATACGATACGATACGATACGATACGATACGATACGATACGATACGATACGATACGATACGGTACGATACAATAC
>OZ024907.1:93233128-93453128 GCA_964017125.1 Flabesymbios commensalis
CGTGAATTACTGGAATTGAAAACAACGCACACATTTACTGACAAAGATAAAAAAAAATAATAATATCCATTATTGCCAGGACTCGTCCATTCTATAGTCTAGTTTTATAATTATTTTGACTTAAATTTTAATCAAAAAGTGCAAAATTTCTAGGAGTTTAATTTCACTTGATTGTTTTTCAGTGAATTATTTAAAACATATATTCCGTCGACATTTGACAACAATGAACAAAAACATGGATGACGGGTATTTAAAAAAAACAATAGTATTATTTTCCGCTGTTCAATCTCCTGAGGAAATTTTAAATTCAATTCAAAACCTTTTTTCTTCTCTGACATATGAACTTATTACTATATATGACGATAAAATGTTTGTTTTCAGCAGATTTTATTAGCAAAATGAATAATCATAATCTCTACTTCTGAGACGAAACGAAGCAAAACGATACGATACGATACGATACGATACGATACGATACGATATGATACGATACGATACGATACGATACGATACGATACGATACGATACGATACGATACAAAATACTATATAGGGAAGCCCCTATTATGATCACACCATGAGGTATTTTCAAAGATATGCTACAGTTTGTTCACTGTTTAAAGGCTATCGGGAAATATAAACTTTATTGGTACAATCTCAAGATTCGTGACAAAGAATACTATTAATTCACTATTGTATTGGTGGAAATAGCTTAATTTTAGCTGCAACTATTCCACTAATAACTCTAGATATAACACGAATGACATTTAACAACGAAAGAACACATCCAATACCTAGATTTATCAATGTCTTGTTTGTAATTAGTTGCATTAATTAATAACCCTTTAAGCCCTCACGATAAAGCATAATCTTTTATAAAAAAAATGACTTAATTTAGTGAAACCTAGCGGTTTTGGAACGAAAATTTTCATGGAACAGTTTTAAAAATAACATTTTTTTTCATTTGTCACCAGCTTCAAGTCATCTTCATCCACTCTAAGTCGAGAATTGCGACAGCAATTCGCGGCTTGTAGTGAATTAAGATGACAATGGTAAACTCAGGCTTGAAAGGCCTAACCCTCACAACGCTGGGTGCTGTTATTTACATTAAAATAAAATAAAATAAAGAAAAATATATAATGGTCCAAGACCCATACCAGGTATACAAATGAAGCAGAATGAGCTAATTAGCACAATTATGATGATTTAAGATTTTAACGTTTTGTTCTCCATGGTTTATGCAAAACAATTTCAGCATTGTAATGGCTAAAGAAAAAATAAGTTGATTCCAGAGCAGGTTATTGTTTTTTTTAATGATTTGTATGCATTATTATACTAGTACGTACTTGATTTCATATGGTGCTCACTATGCCCTTTCGCTTCATAGCCTAATACTTATTCCACTTGATAAATTATAAATATTTAGAATTATGGTGTTCATGTTTAAAGTAGTAAAAATTAAACTACAACCTATTTTCAATGAAGTGTTCTTTATTGAAACCTAGCATTCTCACATATAGAACAAACTTGATATTTGCATAAAAGATTAAAAAAGAAAGGTTTATTTTGTGGAATTTGCTGGACAGCATAGTGAACAATGCTTGCGAAGCAGTTGCATACACTTACGTTTCTTTTAAAACATTATTCATTAGTTAATGTAATTTAAACAATGCATTTCAGATGCATTTCCTATATTTAATGTGATGTTATTCGACACTACTTATTTTGTATTGTACAAGATGTAACTGTTAATTCTATCTGTAGTACCCCGCCATTATCCAGAAAAACAACATTTTTATTTTTTGACAGTGGTTTGAATTTTCGTCAGCACATTTCACAAGGGTCCAGTTCCTGTTTTTATCACATTAGAAATCTTAAACGCATAAGAGAGAGTCTACCTCTAGCTTTAGCAAAACAAATTGCAGTGGCACTGGTGACAAGCAAACATGACTACTGTAACTCCTTATCACACGAAATTCCAGCTAAAGATCTACAGAAATTATAGCGTGTTCAGAACTGTTTGGCAAGGGTTGTGACAAAGGCTCCACGTGTTGGTCGCTCTTTTCCTCTATTAAAATTATTACATTGGCTTCCAATCAAGTTTAGAATACGATTCAATAAAATTACTTTTGTATTCCGTTGTCTCAATGATGGTCAGCCATATTATTTAACTATCGTATTTTTTTCTGCAGACACCGTAAAATATTTACGATCAAACAACACAAATAAGTTCAAAGTAAATACCACGTATAAGAATTAGGTTCAGCAAGTCATGCTTTTTCTGTTTCCGGTTGTACTCTCTGGAATTTATTGCCTGCACACCTTCGTGTAGCTCTTTCAAAAAACTGCTTAAAACGTATTTCTTCGATCTGGCTTTTCCGCCCTAGCTCCTCTGCGTCCCAGCTCCCTGATGACGACCATTATTCCCCTTTACTCTTCTTCGAAATTTGATAAGGATGGATTGCACATCTGAGCTCGGCTCTCCGAGGATTTAGGCGCTATTGAAGTTTTTATTTTCATTTCATCATGGTCATCTTGGATTTATAACGATAATTAGGACAAGTCATTTATTTTATTCATCCTAATCTGAATCGCCTTATAAATCTCTTATGCTTCCTCTTCGCATTAAGCACTATTATAACATAATTTATATAAAATTTCACCGAATGACAATCACCCCATCCCACCAAACACGACACATTAAGCAATGTTGAACTAACGTTGGCCCACCGTCTGCAACGTTGGCCCAACATTAAGCCAACATTGCTTAGTGTGTCGTGTTTGCTGGGATGTTCTGAGATCTCATGAAACACTCAGGCATTTTACAAAATCAAGACATGCATTCATTCATTAATTCTTTCATTCATTCCTTCATTCCTTCATTCCTTCATTCATTCATTCATTCATTCATTCATTCATTCATTCATTCATTCATTCATTCATTCATTCATTCATTCATTCATTCATTCATTTATTCATTCATTCATTCATTCATTCATTCATTTATTTATTTATTTATTTATTCCTTTATGCATTCATTCATTTATTCCATCATTAATTAATTCATTCATTCATTTATTCATTCATTCATTTATTCATTCATTTATTCATTCATTCATTCATTCATCCATTAATTCATTTATTCATTCATTCATCCATTCATTCATTTATTCATTCACTCATCCACTCATTCATTCATTCATTAATTAATTAATTTATTAATTTATTCATTTTATTCATTTTATTCATTTTATTCATTTTATTCATTTTATTCATTTTATTCATTTTATTCAATTATTTATTCATTAATTTATTCATTATCATGCTTTAGTTATTCATTCATTCATTTATTCATTTATCGTACATTTATTACTCAATCAATTGATTTATTAATGCATTTTTTCATTCATAATTTCATTTATTAAAAAAATCATTTATTTAATTATTTATTCATTCATTTATTTGCTATTCATCTATTTATTCATGTATTTATTCATCTTTTGTTCATCATCCATTTATTCGGTCATTCGTTTATTCATTCGTTCATTCATTTATTCATTCATTCATTCATTCATTCATTCATTCATTCATTCATTCATTCATTCATTCATTCATTCATTCATTCATTCATTCATTCATTCATTTATTTATTTATTCATTTATTTATTTATTTATTTATTTATTTATTTATTAATTCATTAATTAATTTATTTATTTATTTATTTATTTATTTATTTATTTATTTATTTATTTATTTATTTATTTATTTATTTATTTATTTATTTATTTATTTATTTATTTATTTATTTATTTATTTATTTATTTATTTATTTATTTATTTATTTATTTATTTATTTATTTATTTACTCATTTATTCATTTATTCATTTGGTCATTGGTTCATTTATTAAATTGTTCATTTATTCATTTATTCATTTATTCATTTATTCATTTATTCATTTATTCATTTATTCATTTATTCATTTATTCATTTATTCATTTATTCGTTCGTTCGTTCATTCATGCATGCGTTCTTGTATTGTATGCTTTCATTCATTCAAAACCATTAAAGGTAAAGAAATTATTGCCCCACCTTCATCACGCTTACCGCACACTAATAGTCATAATGATTAGAAAATTACACAAAACATATTGAAAATAAGCTATTAACGCAATGAGGAGTTTTCAACACGTAAGAAATCCAGGTACCATTCGTGAAAATCAACTTCCGGTGATTTTATTCCAGGTCACGAATGGTCCTGCACTACAATAAAAATACAAACAGCAGTAACTGCTTACTTTTCATGTAAGCAGTTACTGTTATTTGCGTTTACTTTTGTTTGCAGTTACTGCTGTTTTTCTTTGCACGCCATTCCAGGTTGGTCGGGGATTCTATTGCACCAGTTGAACTGTGACTCACAGCTACTAGGTTTTTAATTTGTATTGGTTTTGATTGGTGTTAAGTTGAACCCCTCAAGCGCTGGAATGTTTTCATATATACCAATGGTATGGGTCTATGGCCATTAGAAATTAAATTGAATCGAATTGAATTGAATGAATGAATGAATGAATGAATAAATGAATGAATGAATGAATGAATGAATGAATGAATGAATGAATGAATGAATGAATGAATGAATGAATGAATGAATAAATGAATGAATGAATGAATGAATGAATTAAAGAATGAATGAATGAATGAATGAATGAATGAATGAATGAATGAATGAATATATGAATGAATGAATGAATGAATAAATGAATGAATGAATGAATGAATGAATGAATGGATGAATGAATGAATGAATGAATGAATGAATGAATGAATGAATGAATGAATGAATGAATGAATGAATGAATGAATAAATGTGCATATTATCAAGCTACACCTGTAAGCTACACATTATCAAGCTACATCTGAAGATAAATAACATTTGCAAGATGTTAAACATTTTGCAAAACATCACCAAAACATTATTGTGTAGTGTCTTGTTTTACGGCGTTTTTGTGTGACATTATCAAAATATTTATGATACACTTCAGTGAATATTTTTCTTGCGAAAAGGCAGCTCAAATGAAAGGCACCTTCTGACGAATAGCGGGCATATTTCCAAAGAAGAAATGTCAAAGAGAATGTTACACGATCTAAATGATGATACTCTATCCGGTCTTCTGGATACACTACGCATGTTCAACCCTTACAACTCTGAAATATTTGTAATATAAACCAAGACACCAAAGTTTTTTAATTTGAAATCTTCATAAATGTCTTAGTCCGCTTCATTTAACCCTTTCAAGCCTGAATTTACCATTGCCTTCTTCATCCAATACAAGCCGCTAATTGCTGTCGCAATTCTCGACTTGTAGTGGATGAAGATGATTTGATGTGGTTTAAAAATTACAGAAAATTGCCGTGAATCGGGTAAACCAGTTTCGTGGAAATTTTCGTTCTAAAACCCCTAGTTATAAGAGAATTAAGTCTGTTTTCAGGGATGTAAAATGATGCGTTAATGCATCGTGAGGGCTTAAAGGGTTAAATACCTATGTTATGGGTCTACGGCCATTATAAATAAATCACTCTTTCAGCGCGGGAGCCTGAAAGGGATATAACAAACCTTTTATATTCACACAAAATGTTTATTTCAAATAGTTAGATGATAACTCTTTTAGTGCGGGGATCGATTTTAAACGTCAGAATCTGACGTCCATAGACGTCAGATTCTGACATTTAAAGTCGATCCCCACAATCAAGGAATAAAATATTTATACTGACCGTAGACCCATCACATAGGTATTCAAATAAAGCAGAAAGAGCTAACTAAGATGTTGATGATTTCAAATTGAAAACACAACCATTCGGTCTCCATGGTTTGTATGCAAATTGTGTGCTTCTAAGGGACAAGACCAGGTCTATAATCATAAAAAAATCGGTGATTTTATTTTGGCTTCTTAATATGACCATATGATGTAAACATGCCCATAGACTAGAACTGCAAAAGTTTTAGAATTTTTGTGCTGCGAACTTACCAGTTAGGCTAGATATAGAGACGAAATTTCCGTATTTCTTATTTTTTACATGCTTGTCAATAATTAGAAATCAGGAATTTCGTCTCTATATCTAGCCTAACTGGTGAATGCGTAGCACAAAAGTTAAAAAAAATTGCAGTTCTAGTCTATGGACATGTTTACTTCATATTGTCATATTAAGAAGCCAAAATAAAATCACCGATTTTTTGATGATTTTAGACCTGGGCATGTCCCTTTAATCGTTATCCTGCTAAATTTAATTAATTTATTTAAGTTTTTAACTACTTGAGGTTGTGTCTCGCTGCGGCGATTCACAACCTCAAGTGTGTGAAAATTACTCATAATTATTTAATTTGAGCACAAATATTTGCAAATCTTGATGTTTAGAAACATATTTCATTCCCAATAACAGCGATTTTGTCGATTAATAAAAAAGATTAAAAACTATAATAGTCGTGATCAGCAGGATCAGCACCAAGGGTTGATGGTTGAAAGTGTGGACCACACGATAAGGTTAAAGTGGAGAAGTTTCGTTATGACGGCGTACTGATCATCTGCCAGCATTCTATCAGGAGGAATAGGATACACGCCGGATTGGGTATCTGTCTGTGCAGGTGTGAACTATCATGACAGGGATCAGGTGAGTGAGTGAGTGAGTGAGTGAGTGAGTGAGTGAGTGAGTGAGTGAGTGAGTGAGTGAGTGAGTGAGTGAGTGAGTGAGTGAGTGAGTGAGTGAGTGAGTGAGTGAGTGAGTGAGTGAGTGAGCGAGTGAGTGAGTGAGTGAGTGAGTGAGTGAGTAAGTTCATTCATTCATTCATGCAATCATTCATTCATTCATTCATTCATTCATTCATTCATTCATTCATTTATTCATTCATTCGTTCCTTTCTTCATTCGTTGATTTATTCATTAATTGATTCATTGATTCATTCATTCATTCATTCATTCATTCATTCATTCATTCATTCATTCATTCATTCATTCATTCATTCATTTATTCATTCATTCATTCATTCATTCAATTATTTATTCATACATTCATCTATTCATTCATTCATTCATTCATTCATTCATTCATTCATTCATTCATTCATTCATTTATTCATTCATTCATTCATTCATTCATTCATTCATTCATTCATTTATTCATTTATTTATTTATTTATTTATTTATTTATTTATTTATTTATTTATTTATTTATTTATTTATTTATTTATTTATTTATTTATTTATTTATTTATTTATTTATTCATTTATTTATTTATTTAATTATTTATTTATTTATTTATTTATTTATTTATTTATTTATTTATTTATTTATTTATTTATTCATTTATTTATTTATTTATTTATTTATTTATTTATTTTATATTTATTTATTTATTTATTTATTTATTTATTCATTCATTTATTCATTCATTCATCCATTTATTCTTTCATTCATTTATTCAAATATTCATTCATTCATTCATTCATTCATTCATTCAATCATTCATTCATTCATTTATTCATTTATCTATTCATTCAATTATTCATTCATTCATTTATTCATTCATTCATTCATTCATTCAATCATTCATTCATCCATTCATTCATTCATTCATTTATTCATTCATTCATTTATTTATTCATTCATTCATTCATTCATTCATTCACTCATTCATTCATTCATTTACTTATTCGTTTATTCATTCATTCATTTATTCATTCATTCATTCATTCATTCATTCATTCACTTATTCATTCATTCATTCATTCATTCATTCACTCATTCATTCATTCATTTATTCATTTATTCATTTATTCATTTATTCATTCATTCATTCATTCATTCATTCAATTATTCATTCATACATTTATTTATTCATTCATTCATTCATTCATTCATTCATTCATTCATTCATTCATTCATTCAATCATTCATTCATTCATTTATCTATTCATTCAATTATTCATTTATTCATTCATTCATTCATTCATTCATTTATTCAGTCATTCATTCATCCATTCATTCATTCATTCATTTATTCATTCATTCATTCATTTATTCATTCATTTATTCATTCATTCATTCATTCACTCATTCATTCATTCGTTCATTTACTTATTCGTTTATTCATTCATTCATTTATTCATTCATTCATTCATTCATTCATTCATTCATTCATTCATTCATTCATTCATTCACTCATTCATTCATTCATTTATTCATTTATTCATTCATTCAATTATTCATTCATACATTTATTTATTCATTTATTCATTCATTCATTCATTCATTCATTCATTCATTCATTCATTCAATTATTCATTCATTTATTTACAATGTTTTGGTGATGTTTCGCAAAATGTTTAACATCTTGCAAATGTTAATAATCTTCAGAAACAGGTGTAGCTTGATAATGTGCACATTCATTTTATTCATTCATTCATTCATTCATTCATTCATTTATGCATTCATTTATTCATTCATTCATTCATTCATTCATTCATTTATTCATTTTTTTATTCATTTATTTTTATTCATTTATTCATTCATTCATTTATTCATTCATTCAATTATTCATTCAATCATTCATTCATTCATTCATTCATTTATTCATTCATTCATTCATTCATTCATTCATTCATTCATTCATTCATTCATTCATTCATTCATTCATTCATTTATTCATTCATTCATTCATTTATTTATTTATTCATTCATTCATTCATTTATTTATTCATTAATTCATTTATTCATTCATCCATTCATTCATTCATTCAAATATTCATTCATTCATTCATTCATTCATTTTTTTATTCATTCAATTATTCATTCATTCATTCATTCATTCATTCATTCATTCATTCATTCATTCATTCATTCATTCATTCATTTATTCATTTATTCATTTATTCATTCATTCATTCTTTCATTCATTCTTTCATTCATTCAATTATTCATTCATTCATTTATTCATTCACTTATTCTTTCATTCATTCATTCACTCATACTTTCATTCATTCAATTATTCATTCATTCATTCATTCATTCATTCATTCATTTATTCATTCATTCATTCATTCCTTCTCGTACGTGCTTATCCTAATGAACCACAGTGAGTGATCAAAAGTGATATGTACGAATTGATAGCTTCTTAATGAGAATAGATGTAGTAGGCCTAATAACATTAGGTTGCAAAATTTCATACAAATCGCTTGGGAGCGATTGAGATGTCAGCGTAGATCTTCAGTTGATTAAAAATGTGTTTTCCCAATGCTGGTTTAGAGTTGGCCGGTGCAAATAAGTACCATGCTGGACATACTAAACTCATCATAAGCGAACGCCCCACCCCCCACGCCCTCCAAATTGTTCTGGTGAAGGCAGTGTCGTGATTTGTCTGATTGGAAATTAGAAGAGGGGGAAGAGGAGAATACATCACGCTTCGGGTTTCTGTCTGTCTGTCTGTCTGTCTCTCTGTCTCAGTTTATATCACGTCTGGCGAGAAAACACGAGACGTTGGACCGACCCTCTAAATCCAATTAGTTACTTTAATCCTTACAAAATTGAATTGTTTATGAGACCGAAGGGGGGGTTTTCAATTCGAAATCATCATAAATGTCTTAGTTGGCTGTTTCCGCTTCATTTGAATACCTATGTTATTGGTCTACGGGGGCCGATATTATTTTTTACTTCTTCTAGTGCTGGGACTGTCTTTAGACGTCAGAATCTGACGTCTACAGACGTCAGATTCTGAGGTCTAAAGACAGTCCCCGCGATGAAAGAGTTAATATTGATGATATGTGGCAAACCCTGCTGGGCAAAGTGAGATAGCTAGATGAATTACCTTAACCCTTTAAACCCTCACGATGCATTAAAGCATCATTTTACATCCCTGAAAACAGACTTAATTTTCCTACAAGTAAGGGTTTCAGAATGAAAATTTCCATGAAACTGTTTTACCAATGCATGGTATTTTTCTCTAATTTTTAAACCACCTCAAGTCATCTTCGTCCACCACAAGGCGAGAATTGCGACAGCAATTCGCGTCTTGTAGAGGATGAAGATGACAATGGTAAATTCAGGCTTGAAAGGGTTAATTAAAGCAAAATTTTAGTGAGGAAATATTATTACTCTCTTCACTGGAGGGGAGACGTGCTTCAGTTTTGTTTACAAAACAATTGACCGTTCTAGTTCAGAATTTGATTTCAAGTGGGCTTCTTAAATAGCAGATTTTTCATTTTGAGATTGAAACCAGTGTGTCTATGTTTTACGTGATGTTTTTTTTTTTTACTAATTAATCCCTTTCGGGTATATCTATTCTCAGGTTCGTGTATTGTGATATAATGTCATATACTGCCTATGAGTCAAATGTCTGTGTCCGTTTGTCTGGAAAAGTAAAATAACCTTTCTGGTGTTATGTAGAGCAAAATGCGTGATAAATGTTCAGGTGATTAGCTATTTAGGCCTTAAAGCGAAATATTTTTATATAAATCAAGAGACCAAATAGTTTTTTCAACTAGAAATCATCATAAATGACTTTACCAGCTATTTCTGCTTTATTCAAATACCTATGTTGTGGTTCTACGGCCATTATACATTTTTTTATTCTTTTAGTGCGGGGTTCAACTTTAGACGGCGATTCTGACGTCTAAAATCAGTCCCGCACTGAAAGGTTAACCCTAGCTAGATACTTTAACGTTGTACTCTGGGCCACATTTATTTTGGTAAATCTGTAGCGCATGCTTTTCGTCGATTTCATCGTCGATTTCCTTGAAATTTAGCACAGGCAATTTTCAAGTCACATCCCAACGTGGATAAAAATTTCGCAAAATTATCTTGAATATTTCAAAAGTAAGACTATTTGACATGTAATAAAATTCTAGAATTAGTTTAATGGGTTTAAATAGGGACGTCATAATTTCAATTTACTACATGTCAAATGGTCTAACTTTTGAAATACTGCAAATAATTTTCAGGGATACAAAAATTTCATGAAAATCTGTTGATAATTGACGGAGAAATCAACGAAAAGCATGCGCTACTGGTTAGTTGTGGCCTAAGGTATTCTTTTATGAACCGATCACCATTATCGAAAATGAAATGAGTGTTTAGCCCTTAAAGCGCAGAATTATTTCTATATAAACCATGGAAACCAAAGGGTCTTTTCTATTTGAAATCATCATAAATATCTTAGTTAGCTCTTTCTGAATCATTTGAATACCTATGTTGTGGGTTTACCGCAATTGTAAATATTTTTACTCTTTACAGTGCGTGGATCGACTTTAGATGTCAGAATCTGACGTCTACAGACGTCAGATTCTGACGACTAAAGTCGATCCCCGCGCTGTAATGGTTAAACACTACAATTGGTGAATATTAGATCTAAAGTTAAAAAAAACATGATATGTAGACCAAATATAGAAGGGTGATGATAACATGATTATTAATCAGCGGCGGTGAATAACGTCAGCAGTTCCGTAGTCTCGGTGTATAATGTCACACTCGGGTCAGATGACACTTTTGCTGGAAGTCGAGGTGATTGGCCCAGAAAAAAATGAAATGAATCGGGCTTTAGGCCACCTTTGTGCACATATAGGCTAAACTGGGCCAGGAGAACCTCCTGAGGATGGTGAGATGATTGAGATGACACTGTCCTCCAGACACAGGATTCGAAATTCGAGCCCTGGCGGTCTGAGGCCGAGCACGCTACCTCTGGGTCACGGAAGTTCCCCACAATACTAACTTTCACACGTGGATGGGGAAGAAACATTTTTGTTTCTTTCAAACTGCCGAGACCGGGAACCGAACCCCGAACTCTGGCGTGAAAGGCAGCGGTGCTAACCACTACCCCGCCCGATTGGCCCAGGAACATTTATAGTGTGTACTCACAGCAGTACATCCTGGATTCAAGGTGATTGTCTGCCCACACAACCTAATGGTCTAAGATGAGATGTTATGGAGTGTACTATATGCAAAATAACACAATACACAATAATGACAGTTCTAATATAAACTTGAAACATATTTTTCTCATTACATTTGGATTTGGACATGATATAATGTTTCTAAATTTCAACACGTTAGGTCATTGGTGACAATATTTAGATAAAACGAAAATGTCTAAATCTGTCACATGGTGAGATATCACAGCCGTCATTCAGTTGTTATTCAATTATGGGGTAGAATATCTTGCTTGGGCCAAACAGTAGCAAAAATTAAATATATTTTTCAGAAGTGGTGAGTCAACACTGCTGAAAAGTTTAAATATAAATAATATATATAATAATACAGGACTAGAAAAGCCTAGTCACCAGTGGTTGTGGCATTATTTAAAAATGTATATTTTGTTTGTGAATTAATGTAATCTATCGTCATAGCGACTGGTTATAATTCGAACGACGATCAAATACAGGCATTATTGAGTTTGTCGTCTGCTATTCGACTCTTTCTGTTGTCCACCTTGGTGTATAATGTAGCGGGAAGGGGTGGTTGGTGAAAGGGGGTGCCTATGGATATACGGACATTGGAGAAGCAACAAACTCAGCCTCAATAGAAAAAAGAACATTTAAAAATATATATATTTTCTGAACTGAGCTGGTAATTTTTTTTAATAAAGTGAATTAACATTTTTGAAAATAAAATGCCAATCAGTTAGCCCTTTCAGCGAGGGGACCGTCGAACCCCACATTGAAAGAGTAAAATAATCCCAAATTGATTGATTGATTGATTGATTGATTGATTGATTGATTGATTGATTGATTGATTGATTGATTGATTGATTGATTGATTGATTGATTGATTGATTGATTGATTGATTGATTGATTGATTGATTGATTGATTGATTGATTGATTGATTGATTGATTGATTGATTGATTGATTGATTGATTGATTGATTGATTGATTGATTGATTGATTGATTGATTGATTGATTGATTGATTGATTGATTGATTGATTGATTGATTGATTGATCGATTTAGTGATTTAGTGATTTAGTGTGATTTAGTGATTTAGTGATTTAGTGATTGATTTAGTCATTAAAACATTCTATTTTAAAACGTGACTGATTCTGCTAATTCTTTTTCGTCATTAAGTTGTTATTTACACATGAATTTGACCTCCAGTGGACACGTGACTTTTTCCGCCATTGACCGCTCTCCAATGATAGCGCAGCACACACAAACAATAAAAACGCAGATTTAACACGTAAAAAATTATAAAAAACACAAATTTAAATTATATTTATTTATGCCTTGATAATCTAGTCTTAATGGTCTGCCTCTGAACTTGAAGTCTCTCACCTTTCATAGGACAGCACAATAAATGAAAAAACAAAAATCGACATTAGAAACATACAATGTGTGAAGGGAAGGTCATTTGTCTGCTGAGAAAAAACATCAGGCCATATAGTTATCTAAGTAGATTATCCAGTGTCAATAAAAATTGTCACTCACATGAAGTTATGTCCCGCTACCGCGATCCACGATTTCAAGTGGATGAAAATTATTATTTTTTGTTTAATTTGACACCAACTTTTTGCAAATCTGATGTTTGAACACTCACCGCATTCCCAATAACAGTGATTTAAATAACACAGCGGATTAAAAGCGATTATAGTCGTGCCTAGCGCCTAAAGGGTTAAGCACGGGCAGCGTTGTAACCCTTTAGGCCCCTCGTCTTCAAAAGAAATAAAATGTTCTGAAATTGATATAGTAGTAGTTGATGATAATTCTTTTTTTGTGATGTTTATTTTTAACAAAATCTGGATATTGTATCAGGAGTTCAAGCGTTAAACCAATGTTGATTTAACCCTTTCAAGCCTAAATTCACCATGGTCATCCTCATCCACTACAAGTCGAGAATTGCTGTCGCAATTCTCGACTTGTAGTGGATGAAGATGATTTGGTGTGGTTTAAAAATTGAAGAAAATTGCCAAATATTGGCAAGTTAGTTTCATGGAAATTTTCGTTCTAAAAACCTTGGCTGTTAGAAAATTAAGTCTGTTTTCAGGGATGTAAAATGATGCGTTAATGCATCGTGAGGGCTTAAAGGGTTAATGTTGGCTCGTCGTCTGCAAAGCTGGCCCAGCAATAAAACAACGTTGTTCCAGCAATAATGCGATGTTCATACGTTAAAAATCAGCTTATTTTACGATGTAAATAACCTTGGTGTTATCTTACAACTTTGCCACATCAAAGCCCTAAGGGTTCTATAGCTATCTGTCAAGTTTTACAATGCTGCGTTGTTCTATTTGAAATATTGCATCACGATTTTTATTGAAATAAGTACGTTTTTTGAGGAAATTTGTGCAAGGAAGAGTTAACCCACATCCTGCTATGTCAATTTATTCAAATTTATTTAAAAAAATTACCCGCTTGAAGTTGTGTCTCGCTACCGCGACCCACAACTTCAAGCGGCCGAAAATTACTTATATTTGTTAATTTGAGCACAATATGTTTTAAATCTTCATGTTTAGACACACATTTCATTCCCGATGACAGTGATTTGGTAGACTATAATAAAACAGATTGAGTGAAGGGCACAACCATTGAAGTGGTTCCGCTCCTACCTAAGTGACAGATGTTTCGCTGTGAAAATAGGAAACAATCAATCAGCCGATCACAAACTAAAATACGGCGTTCCGCAGGAGTCTGTACTCGGGCCTTTTCTATTCATGTTCTATTCTGTGGCTACAGAGTCGATTCTGAAAAGAAAATGGCATCTACTAGGCCTACCATGAGTATGCTGATCACATACAAATCTACCTTTTCTATAGACCACATTTGCCGGGTGAACTAGTATGTGCTATCCACCGACTACAAGCATGCTTTAGAGAACTAAAACAATTTCTCACTACTCTCAAGCTGAAATTAAATGATTGTAAGACAGAATTCTACGTACTCATGAGTCCCCATCAGCTCAGAAAGTATGGCTTATCCGACCTTCAACTTGGTACAGTACTCATTAAGCCTGCTGTTTCAGTTCGAAATATAGGAGCTCATTTCGATCAAATGCTCACAATGGTTAGCTTCATCAACCACAAGATCAAGGTTGCATCATACAACCATACGACGAATTGGATCAATTCGCAAGTACAGCTGGTATTTGCCACAAGCTAGTTGTTGCACTGGTAACATCTAATATTGACTACTGTAATGGACTCTTAGGTAGACTTACTCTGGCTGCAAAAGATGTGGACCGTCTTCAGCGGCTCTAGAACTGTGCAGCAAGTCTGGTATTACGCTCGAAGGCTGCAATACATCTAACACCTATCCGCAAAGACTTATACTGGCTGCCCATTCAAGAGAGAATAAATTATAAGATCATTGTGACAGTATATAAATGCATCCATAGACCAGCTCCAAACTATCTATCATCTATACTAACTACCAGAACACGAGACATTTCAATTATCAACGAGACATTTCAATTAACTTTCAAAACCACAAATTTAAGATGGGATAGAACTATCTATCTTTAACATGTTTAAATACCATAGGCTATGATATTTACAGCTTGGAAATCAAAGGTTTTTTTTAATTTAAAATCCTCATAAATATCTTGGTCAGCTCTTTCCGCCCTTCATTTCAATTCCTATGTTATGGGTCTATGGCCATTATGAGCGACAGAATTGGCCAGAAACTCTGGAAGTTCACATTTCAATTAACTTTCAAAACTTCCAACTTAAGATGGGATAGAACTATCTACCTTTGACTTGTTTAAGTACCATAGGCTATGATATTTACAGCTTGGAAATCAAAGGTTTTTTTCAATTTTAAATCCTCATAAACGCTTCATTTCAATTCCTAAGTTATGGGTCTTTGGCCATTTAATTAAAAATATTTTAATTCTTCAAAGTGCGGGGACGATCTTTATACGTCAGAATCTGACGTCTGTATATACGTCAGATTCTGACGTATACATAGAGACGTCAGATTTGTTTATTTTTTTCAGTGCGTGGACCGTCTTTATACGTCAGAATCTGACGTCTATGCAGACGTCAGATTCTGACGTATGAAGACGGTCCCCGCGCAGAAGGGGTCAACATTTGGCAGGAAATCAGCCAAATGTCGCAGATTACTGGAACAAAAACAATAAAAGAATATGTCAAACGGAATAACCCCACTTTCCATATAAGCCTTGAAGCACTGAAATATTTGTATATAAACCATGGAGACCAGAGGGTTTTTTCAAATTTGAAAAATCGTCAATATTATATGTCTTAGTTAGCTCTTTTCGCTTCATATGAATACCTATGTTATGGGTCTACGGTCATTATAAATAAGTTTACTATTACAGTGCGTGGATCGACTTTAGACGTCAGAATCTGACATATACAGATGTACGCCAGTTTCTGACGTATAAAGACGGTCCCCGCGCTGATAGGGTTAATTTGTGGCAAAAATCAACGAAAACTAATATCTCAAACGGAATAACCCTACCTACCCTTAAATACAGCTGTCTAAGCATGACGATGATAGCTTATGATTGTGTATTTTACACAAAAGCAACTATAATCAGATAATGTCACATGGATCACTCCTTTCTGAGCTGGATTATATTCTGTCTCGCCCGGAAATTAATAGGTGCCCCCAATTATTTGCGGTTTAATTAAAAGCTAACTTTTTATCCTCCGTCTTTAATAAATAATTACTACTGATCAAATTTTATTAACCCTTTATGTGCTGATAACGTCTAGTGGCGTTTTTTATTTCCTTTTTCATTTCTCCCTCGAGCAAGAAATGTCCCATTCATGAGTGTTAGCCCTTATCCTTAAGTCAATGTATTTCAATTTTCGCCCATTTGAAGTTGTGGATCGCGGTACAAATGGGCGAAAATTACTGATATGTGTTTAATTTGATACCAAATTGATAGCAATCTTTAATGTTTAAACGCTTATTTCATTCTGAATAACATTAATTTTATCGGCGAATAAAACAAATTGAAACACACCACTGCATTATTTTCTTTGCTTGACCACTCCATTTGAAGCCGGGAATGGACAGTTATTGTTGATCAAGTACAGACTAATTATCATGGTAGGACTATGGAGCTATAATCAGTCAAGTGTGACCGAGCAGTTGATTATGAGGGATCCTCATTATGGTCGGATGTGTTTTAAGTCAGCTAAAACCCGAGGAGCTCTACATCCTTAGCAGTAAAAAAGCCTCGGCCTTTGGCCTCGACATTTTTCACAGCTAATAATGTGGAGCTCCTCAGTCTTAATCCTATACTTAAAGACGACTGTAGTCGTGATCAGCGGGTTGAGTAATATAGTTGTTGCCAGATTGGCTTGATGCTTTTATTCAAATTGTACATAATTTTATCATAAAGTAATTTCCGCCCACTTGAAGTTGTGAATCGCGGTAGCGAGACACAACTTCAAATGGGTTAAAAATAAAACGTATAACTTAGTGCCACAAAGGATATTATTCTAACCACTTTAAACTGAATTATCTTGTATTTTTGTCGGTTATTAGGCCCGGTTAAGGGGCAGGAGCCGATTAAGTTTATTTGAATAATGTGTGTGTCCTAATTTGCGGAAAGGGTGGTGTCGTGTGTGGGGAACGGTTGACATTTCTGTACACCAATCCTTATAGACATGTCGAATATAACGTTTGGTGTCACTAGATCAAACGGTTTAGTTTTTAAAAAATGTTGAGAAAAAAATATATTCACGATTATATTCGTGGTTAGGGCTTAAAGGGATAAGGTTGGAATAAAGTTGGCCCAGCGTCACAGACGGTGGCCCAGCATTACATCAGCATTGGGGCAATGTATGGTTTTATCTGGGTAGTGGCTTTTCTGGCGACGGGAGTAGCGCTGGGTCACCCGCATAGCAGTCCAAGCAAACACGGCATAATCACCCAATGCTGTTTCAATGTCGGCCAGCGGCGAAGACGTTGGGCCAACATTGAAACAGTATTAAGTGAATGGCACGTGTTTGTTTAGGGTGCTACCCCTAACTATACAGCAAACCCAGTGTTGGAGTAGTGTTGGGCCCGCATCGTAGACAATTTGTCGGTATTGAACCAGCAATGGGCTGCGTCACTGGCCCAGCATTTAACCGAAGTCGGGTTGATAGGCCTACATGGTGTGTATCGTAGAGACACGCGCAGCACGACTCACTGGCAAGTATTGAATGAATGTTGGCCAGCACCCGCGATGGTGGTGAAATGAGTAAATGTTGAAGATATATAATTTAACTTGTCTCCTTGGTTCTTTCCTTAATCATATCCTGGACATTTAGTATTCTGGCCCATGAGGAAGAACAATACAGCTATGTTTTCAAAATATTATAAAGATCTTTCTCTGAAAGCCCCACACAGGTTCGAACCCGGGACGCATGCATGACTGGCAAGCCATACTGTAATAAGCCAAAATTGTGTGTTCTGTTTCAACATTGGGGGTTTGGGGGGGGGGGGCGGGAGGGGGGGGGGCGATTAAATAATGCATGATTAAGTTGAGATCTTATCATCTGCAAAATGTAGTACTTGTATCCAGAAGGGGGACATATTGCAGTCTTATCTATAATACGCACCTAGCAGGCCAAAGGTTGGCACGATGTAAGTATATGGTTTTTGAGATTGAAGGGTTGTTTTAATTAAATCCTGACGTGTACTGATTTGTTGTGCCACTTATACTCACATCTAAATAATTATGTCTCCACAATTTCCGACTGTCATATCAGCCTTTGATAAGTTGTATTATAATAATTTATGTAACGTATTTTATGGATTAATAAATAATATTGTTATTTTATATTGAAAAATCCGGAAGCTCTATATATCAAATACTTCAGGTCCAACGCATATAATAGTTTTAGAAATATGGCTATATTAAAGTCGTCTAATTCATGTCAATCAAAAGTCTCGTAATTTAGGATTCCCTCTGAGTCTACTATTTGGACATATGCGGGGATGGCCGTTCAAAAGTTGAATGTTTAACCCTGAAAGCGCTGATTATTTTTTATAAGCAATGGAGATCAAAGGGTTTTTTTCAATCTGAAATCATCATAATCTTTTTGATTAATTTGAATACTGATGTTATGGGTCTACGGCCATTTTATATGTTTTCACACTTAAAGTGCGGGGATAGACTTTAGACATCAGAATCTGACGTCTACAGACGTCAGATTCTGACATTTAAAGTCGATCGCCGCGCTGTAATGGGTAAAGTGCGTGGGTCGTCACGAGTTCATAGGTGGGGTTGATACACTTCAGCAAATACAAATACACTGTCTTAGAAATTTTCAAATACGAAGCATTAACTCTTCCTTCACCGACTTCCCCCTGATAAAACTACCCCCAGAAACCGACTTCCTTTTTAAAGGAGGACCCCCCCCCCCAAGTAGCCTCTAGGCACCATACAGGTTATAGCTATGCGCATGCCACATTGTACAAAGTAAAAATGCAAGAGAACATTGCGTCCAATGCGTCCAATGCGTCTGGTCGTCGATTTTTAACCATGCATGTAATGAAATATCTCCATTGCAATTAATGCATGTACACATGTGGAATTCGCACAAATGCGAAATTGGTAAAGGAAGAGTTAAAAGTGTCAAAAACAAATTAAAATACAGTCTTTCAAGCACAAAATGTTATCGAATATTTAGATGAAATCTGATGAACGTGCGTGTTGACCTTAAGTAAGTTGAAGGGACATGCCCAGGTCTAAAATCATAAAAAAAATCGGTGATTTTATTTTAGCTATTTATTTATTTTAGACTAGAACTGCAAAAGTTTTTTAATTTTTGTGCTGTGCATTCACCAGCTAGGCTAGATTCCTGATTTCTACTTATTGAAAACAATGTCAAAAATAAGAAATGCGGGAATTTCGTCTCTTATATCTAATCTAAGTGGTAAGTGCGCAGCACGAAAATTACCGATAAACTGGATGTCAATGAAATGAATCGGGCTTTAGGCCACCTTTGTGTACATATAGGCTAAACTGAGAACTTCCTGAGGATGGTGAGATGATCGAGATGACACTGTCCTCCAGACACAAGATTCGAAATTCGATCCCTGGCGGTCAGAGGCCGAGCACGCTACCTTTCGCTCACAGAGGCTCCCCACAATACTGACTTTCACACGTGGATGGGGAAGAAACATTTTTGTTTCTTTCAAACCGCCGAGACCGGGAACCGAACCCCGAACTCGTGAAAAGGCCCCTGCCCAACTGGGTGTCAAATACCGATGATTAGGCCATTTCTGTCCAAGTTTTGTATTCTACCCCCGACTAATCGAAGAGTGGTTGAGCCTGTCACATGACGAGATCGGCCAATCACCGCCGTCATTCATTTGTTATTTAAATTAGGGGGTAGAATACGAGCCTTTTTCGACTCTGAAAAAGGGAAAATCAGGACCCCCGACTACCCCTGATTCCGCCACTGCCTAGGCCACTACCACCAAAGGTTAGTCGTATAGTTTCACGCGCGCAACAGGAAATTAATCATTTTAAAGCACACAACGTCATCCGACTCCATGTTGGTATTATTATTTTTCCGGGCGCAGTTAAAATTACGTTTTCTTGCTTGCCATATTTTCCTAAATACACAGGCCTATAATGCATCAATGAGGACGCGACATTTAGATATAAAACTGGCCCCTGACATTTCAAATAAAAAGCACCGTCATAATAATTTCACATTTACTTCACAAGCTGCAAATTTGTAAAATATCGGTTTTCTTTACAAGACATTTTTCTTTAATGGACACGAGCTTAATGGTTATAGAAGAAGAATATCCTATGTTTTTCTTGTATTTTCTTTCAATGTTAAAAACATATAATATTTAAGAGCTTTCTCTACATCTGGTCCAGCCTTATGGAACGCTCTGCCTGCAAACGTCAGATTCTGACGACTAAAGTCGATCCCCGCGCTGTAAGGGTTTAGGGCTAAGCGCGAATATATAGTGGTTTTAACCCTTTCAAGCCTTAGTTTACCATTGTCATCTTCATCCACTACAAGCCGCGAATTGCTGTCGCAATTCTCGACTTATAGTGGATGAAGATGATTTGATGTCGTTTAAAAATTAAAGAAAATTACCATGTATTGGTAAACCAGTTTCATGAAAATTTTCGTTCTAAAACCCCTAGTTGTTGAAAAATTATAGCTGATCTCAGCATCGTGAGGGCTTAAAGGGGTTATCTGTTACGAAATATGTGTATAAACATCAAAGTAAATGATTAGCCTGATCTATACTTTATAAATCAAGTTTAAACCAAAATAAACGCCGCTGAAATAGATAAAAAAGCCTGCGACAGACAGGCGCTCAGTAAGCCCTCTAAGCACTAAGTTCATGTCCAAAATAAGAAATACGGGGATTTCGTCTTTATATCTCGCTTAACTGGCGAATGCGCAGCACAAAAATTAAAACACTTTTTCAGTTCTAGTCTATGGACATGTTTACATCATATGGTCACATTAAGAAGCCAGAATAAAATCACCGATTTTTTTTATTTTATCCTGACTTAGTCGCTTTAATTTTTACCCACTTAAAGTCGTGTCTCGCTACCGCTATCCACAATTTCAAGTTGGTGAAAATCACTCATATTTGTCTAATGTGAAGCCATTCAAATATCTGCAAATTTTACACACAGTTCATACCCACTAACTGTAATTTAAACGTGGTAATCAACTAATAAATCACATTGAAAACGACTATAGCCGTATTATGTTTAGATATCGCAGGCAAAGGATTCAGCAAATCATTCAATTTAGGATGTGTATATTTCCCTTATATAAAACTAATTTTTTTTCATTTAAAGCTGCAAATTGCGTCAGCAATTCCAACTTCCAATGCACGAAAAATAAAAACAAACAATTCACCAGCGGCACGAGGGTTAACATTACAGCGCGGGCATCGACTTTAGTCTTCAGAATCTGACGTCTGTAGACGTCAGATTCTGACGACTAAAGTTTCTCCCCGCACTGTAAAAGTAAACGTAAAAATATTTATAGTGACCGTAGACCCATAACACAGGTATTCAAATGAATCAGAAAGAGCTAACTGAGACATTTATGATGGTTTCAAATTGAAAAAAACTATTTGGTTGCGATATTTTTTTTACAAATCATTTCCGCAGCACAAGGGTTAATTAATTCTAACAGCCGATCTGTCTGGTCTTTATACCATGATTATGATTAGGTTTCAGATGGTAAAATAATCCCAGCTACTGCTATATATATAGCTACCAGCTACAGACTCTGATTGCCGTGAAATGTCGTCTGCCGATTCTATGCATGTCTATATCTTGTCTGCAGATTATTTTATCTTATAAATTCTGTAGATGTATTTTTTTCTTTTCCGTCATTAATACTGATATCGGAGAAAACTTGCATAATTTCGCAAACAGCCTCCCCTCTTCCGTAACAAAACTATTTATTTTTAATCCTTAGAACACTGATGTCGACTACAGTAGACATTCTGTGTTTTTATAAGCACCTGTATAATCGGTTGTTAAAAGTAAAATGTGCTTTCAATTTTGAAACACTGATATATGCTGGGACTTAAATTTCACAAATAACACAAATTTTCAGTCATTTGGAGTTGTGGATCGCGGTAGCGAGCACAACTTCAAGTGACTGAAAATTTAAATTGAATAGGTCAGTGTTCTATGGGTTAACCCTTTAACCGCCAAATTATTCAATCTGAATTTTCACCCATTTGAAATTGTGTCTCGCTGACGCGATCCACAACTTCAAGTGAGTGAAAATTATTCAGATTTGACAAAATGGAGGTCAACTGTTTTCAAATATTGCTGGTTGATGTCACATTTTATCTTTAACATATTTAAAATGTGGTACGTAATGTGCTAATGAAAAATGAAAACACGAACATATGCAACACCGGCGGTTAAAGGGTTAATATTAACCCTTACAACGCTGAAATATTTTCATATAAACTATGGAGATCAAAGGATTTTTTCAATTTGAAATCATCATAAATCTCTTAGTTAGCTCTTTCTGTTTCATTTTAATACCTATGTTATGGATCTACGGCCAATCTAAATATCTTACTCTTCAATGGCTGCATCAACAGCCAGAAAAAAATAGCTAAGGTCTTCTGGAATTACAATAATTCCACATTAAGTTGTATGCGAAGAGCGTGAGGAATCTAAGGTTTCAATTTCTGCCATTATCTTGACGACTTCGCCATATCCTGTGAAATATAAAAAGGTCCCACCCTTCTTCTGCTAACAACAAACATATCTGAGTTTTCAAAAATATTTTATTGACATCAACCCATTACCCGTTATGTTATTTAATTGTATTTTTAACCCACTGCGACCCACAACTCCCAGTGGGTTAAAAATGCTAATATTCGTTTAACCATTACAAGCCTGAATTAACCATTGTCATCTCATCCACTACAAGCCGCGAATTGCTGTCGCAATTCTCGCCTTGCAGTGGATGGAGATGATTTGATGTGGTTGACAAATTAAGAAAATTACCATGTATCGGTAAACCTGTTTCATGGAGATTTTCATTATAAAACCCCTAGTTGTAGGAAAATTAAGTCTGTTTTCAGGGATGTAAAATGATGCTTAAATGCATCGTGCGGGCTTAAAGGGTTAATTTGAGACTAAAAAGTTGCAAATCTTGATGTTTAAACGCTTTTTTCGTTCCAATAACAATGATTTAGTCGGCTAATGAAACAGATTGAAAAAGGAATATAGCCGTGGGTGAAAATCTCTCACATTTGTTTAATTTGAGACCAAGCATTTACGAATTTCGATTTTTAAAAACCCATTTCATTCCCAATAACTGTGATTTAACATGCTAATAAAATATATTAAAAACGACTATAGTCTTCCGAGGCACTTAAGGGTTTATTAGAATTTTCAAGACGTTGAATCAATGTTAGTTTAACGCTGGTCCACCGTCTTCGGTACCCGTTTTCAGCCTTTGTCTTTGTCTTTTAAACAATATACAATAAGCATTGGTTTATACGAAAGTGTTTGAGCGCTTTAAGATTTAAAAACATATCCAATCTAGCAAATTTATTAAAAATTGAAAAACCCTTTGGTCTCCATAGTTTATACGAAAGTTTTTGAGCGCTTTGAGAATTAAAAACATATCCAATCTAGCAAATTTATTAAAATTGAAAAACCTTCTGGTCTCCATAGTTTATACGAAATTATTTGAGCACTTTAAGATTTAAAAACATATCCAATCTAGCAATTTTATTAAAATTGAGAAACCCTTTGGTCTCCATGGTTTATACGAAAGTATTTGAGCGCTTTAAGATTTAAAAACATATTCAATCTGGCAAATTTATTAAAAATTGAAAAACCCTTTGGTCTCCATGGTTTATATAAAAGTATTTGAGCGCTTTAAGATTTAAAAACATCCAATCTAGCAAATTTATTAAAATTGACAAAAACCCTTTGGTCTCCATAGTTTATACGAAAGTATTTTAGCGCTTTAACCCTTTCACCACTGAAGCCCGTTTTTATGTGCTGAATGCTATGGCATTCAGCACATAAAAACGGGCTTCAGTGGTGAAAGGGTTAAGGGTTATAAAACATATTCAACCTAGCAAATTTATAGCTCATGTCTCCTATAACCCTTTAACCGCCGGTGCCGCATATATTCAGGTTTTCATTTTTTATTAGCACATTAAGTACCACATTTTAAACATGTTAAAGATAAAATCTGACATCAATCAGCGATATTTGAAAAACGTTGACCGCCATTTTGTCAAATCTGAATAATTTTCACTCACTTGAAGCTGTGGATCGCGTCAGCGAGACGCAACTTTAAGTGGGTAAAAATTCAAATTGAATAATTTGGCGGTTAAAGGGTAATTTTGTTTTGTTTAAAGAAAAAGCAAAAAGATCACAGACGTGATCCGCATTGTAAGCCCTTATTAGCGATGAATTATTTTTGCATAAATCATGAAAACCAAAGGATTTTTTTCAATTTTAAATCATCATAAATGTCTTAGTCAGCTCTTTCCGATTCATTTGAATACCTATGTTACGGGTCCACTGCCATTATAAATATGTTTACTCTTACAGTGCGGGGATCGACTTTAAACGTCAGGTTCTGTAGACGTCAGATTCTGACATCTGTAGACGTCAGATTCTGACGCCTAAAGTCGACCCCCGCGCTGCAAGGGTAAACGCAATTCCCAGCTCCTGGTGACGAAAACTAATAGATATCACTATGTGCGCTCCAAAATGACAACTCAGGAACGCAGCGTGTAACCTTATCTACCAGTTATGTACGACACGATTCAATGTTGTTAAATGTCAACTCCACAACCCCTATAATAACACGATTTACTATTCACGTGCCGCTCCCCCTCCCCCCCCCCCCCCACCGCTGATAACGACTATATATGTTTTTGTTATGATTTATCAGCAGGCGAAGTCACAGTTGCTGGGATTTAAATGTGTTTGAACATGCAGATTTGCAAATGTGTGGTCTCAAATTAAAAGAACATCGGTAATTTATAACCACTTGAAATTGCGGGTCGCTGTTGCGAGACACAACTTCATATAGGTGAAAAATTAAATCGTACAACTTAGCACAATAAGTTGTATTTGCTGACCAAATTAACAGTTACAAAGGAATGTAAAAAACTCATAAAATGAGCTGATTTATGTTTTGTTTAAGCCACATGGTAAATAAATGCGAGTTTAAAGGGTGGAGTTATTGTGTAAATACACACCAAACACGACACGTTGACCCAATGCGATATAAAACTTTGGACACTTTGATGGTGCTCAAATCAGACTTCGGGAAATTTTTGTAGATCGCAATATTAGACTTTAGAACGCTTTGATAGGATGCGATATCAAACTTTAGACAATTGATAGAGCGTGATATCAGACTTTGGGACACTTTGATAG
The DNA here is from genome assembly GCA_964017125.1 of Flabesymbios commensalis. NCBI lineage: Eukaryota > Metazoa > Annelida > Polychaeta > Terebellida > Flabelligeridae > Flabesymbios > Flabesymbios commensalis. The sequence continues at coordinate 93,259,001 of OZ024907.1, forward strand.
GGCGCGATAACAGACTTTGGGACAGTTTGATAAAGAGCAATATCAGACTTTGGTACACTTTGATAGAGCACCATATCAGACTTTAGGACACTTTGATAAAGCACGATATCAGACTTTGGGACACTTTGATAGATCACGATATCAGACTTTGGGACACTTTGATAGAGCACCATATCAGACTTTGGGACACTTTTGTAGAGCACGATATCAGACTTTGGGACACTTTTGTAGAGCACGATATCAGACTTTGGGACACTTTGATAGATCACCATATCAGACTTTGGGACACTTTGATAGATATCAGACTTTGGGACACTTTGATAGATCACCATATCAGACTTTGGGATTCTTTGATAGAGCACGATATCAGACTTTGGGACACTTTTGTAGAGCACGATATCAGACTTTGGGACACTTTGATAGATCACCATATCAGACTTTGGGACACTTTTATAAAGCACCATATCAGACTTTGGGACACTTTGATAGAGCACGATATCAGACTTTGGGACACTTTTGTAGAGCACGATATCAGACTTTGGGACACTTTGATAAAGCACCATATCAGACTTTGGGACACTTTGATAAAACACCATATCAGACTTTGGGACACTTTGATAAAACGTGATTTCAGACTTTGGGACACTTTAATAGAGTACGCTATCAGACATTGGGACACTTTGATAAAGCACCATATCAGACATTGGGGCACTTTAATAGAGCACGATATCAGACTTTGGGACACTTTGATAGAGCACGATATCAGACTTTGAAACACTTTGATAGAACACGATATCAGTCTTCAGGAATTTTTGACGAAGCGCACAAAGTGGCGAAGCGCACTCGAAACATCCAACTGGATATCTAAATGTTTTCTTTGAATGATATAACTAAACATCATAGTAACGTTTTAAATAAATACATATTACACTTACAAAGCTGACATGTTTTTGTATAAACCATGAATGATATAAGTAAACATCTTAGTAACGTTTTAAATAAATACACTTTACACTTACAAAGCTGACATGTTTTTGTGTAAACCATGAATGATATAAGTAAACATCTTAGTAAATGAAATGAATCGGGCTTTAGGCCACCTTTGTGCACATATAGGCTAAACTGGGCCAGGAGAGCCTCCTCAGGATGGTGAGATGATTGAGATGACACTGTCCTCCAGACACAGGATTCGAAATTCGAGCCCTGGCGGTCTGAGGCCGAGCACGCTACATCTCGGTCACGGAGGCTCCCCACAATACTGACTTTCACACGTGGATGGGGAAGAAACATTTTTGTTTCTTTCAAACCGCCGAGACCGGGAACCGAACCCCGAACATCTTAGTAACGTTTTAAATAAATACATTTTACACTTACAAAGCTGAAATGTTTTTGTATAAACCATTTTTTCCTATTTAAAATCATCATTAACCCTTGTCCTGCTGAATTGTTTGAATTGTATTTTTCGTCATTTGAAGCTGGAATTGCTAACGCAATTTCCAGCTTCAAATGACGAAAAATATAGATAGTTTTCGAAAATATACATCTTCTAAATTGAATTATTTGACTAACTGAACATCTACCACAAACTATATTATCCATTTCAGTGACATATTATTTGGCTTAAAATATGCTTAAAACCGTATAAATCCGGGTCTATCAGGACAAGGGTTAATATCTTAGCTAGCTCTATCCCCTTCATTTGAATAACTATGTTATGGGTATACGGCCATTATAATAATTTTTTACTCTTTTAGTGCGGGGATCTACCCTGATGACATCGCAAGGCTCCGACACAGTGACCTCCATTTTTAAATGTAATAGTTCTAATACGATTAAAAGTTTACGCCTGCTGAAAATGGCCTAGTTTTCGTAGGCACTTGAAATATTCGTCTTAATTTCATGGCATCCGAGTTTTTTGGTAGGCAGCCCGAGTGTCGTTTTTACACAGCTGTGGAAACAAAATGGCGGTCAGTGTGACTGGGCCTCCTGCAGCAAATGAGGCGGTCCAGTCATACCGGGTAGCCGGGGTCGACTTCAGAGGTTACATTCTGACGTCTATAAGCATCAGATTCTGACGTCCAAAGTCGATCCCCTCACTGAAGGGGTTCAAATCAACATTAAATCTATCTTTACGGAAAGGTAAAATGGGACTTTGCGAAATTGTAACTAAACATCTTCAAAAATCTTTAGAAATGGCAAACCAAAACATTTTCCCACATATTTTATAACATTATACACCTTTTCCAATAACAACACGCCACACGGTGAGCAACGCTGAACTGTTTTAATCAGACAATTGTTACACACTTATCAATGACAACACGCCACACAGTGAGCAACTCGGAACTGTTTTAATCAGCCAATTGTTCAATGCGCAAACTCGTGCAAGCAGTCTATTATATCAAACATCTACGACTTGGGCGAAGCATATATAATTTTGAACATCCAGCTACGTAACTACGCTTGTCAAATTAATTTTCTCTGCGATTTTTAACTTAACATCGGAAATATTTTGTATGAATGAAGCATATCTGGTTTGGAGGGACAAATAGATATCTACATAATCATGACAATGTTTCTACATTTTATTTCAATTATTTATATTTTCAAAACAGTCTGTGTCAGTTTAAATGTATCATGGAAAGTTGGATTTTAAGTGAATGAATCATCAGATCAAGTTTAGTATTCTAGGCCTACTCCCGACTGATCGAAGAGTGGTTCTGCCTGTCACATGACGACTCGAGATCAGCCAGTCACCGCCGTCATTAAGTTGTTATTTAAATTAGGGGGTAAAATTCCAGACTTGTGCCAAATCATCTATATTTGCATGTGATTTTACAGAACTGTTGTGTACATGCATGTAATGTTGTACATACATATATTTTATGACAAATAAGTCAGTGATGATTTTTAACTGTGTTGCTTTACACTATCGCTTAAGCCTTCAAGCGCTCAATTTTTTTATGAAAATCATGGAAACCAAAGGGTTTTTTCAATTTGAAATCATCATAAATGTCTTAGTTAGCTCTTTCCGGTTCATTTGAATACCTATGTTATGGGTCTACGGCCACTAGAAATATGTTTACTTTTACAGCACGGGGACCGACTGTAGTCGTCAGAATCTGACGTCTACAGACGTCAGATTTTGTCGACTATAGTCGATCCCCGCGCTGTAAGGGTATCAACAACTAAATTTTCAAAAAATCCATTAGTATAATGATGTGCAAACAAACACATGGAAAATATACTCATTTGAAGAAGACTAACTACCCACGTTTTCTGCTGTTAAATCACGATTTTCGTGTCAAGAATTACAGTTTTTGTTGTGAGGATTTTGGCATACCCGTGTGTATACAGACAACTGAGAAATGCTCAACCCCTACAGTGCGGGGACCGTCTTTAGACGACATAATCTGACGTCTATTATATAGACGGCAGATTCTGACGTTTAAAGTCGATCCTCGCACTGGAAGAGTCAAATATAGGTATTCAAATGAAGCAAAAAGAGCTAACTAAAACATTTATGCTAATTTCCCATATCACACTGGGCTCTCGTTTAAATGATGATTAATAGGACACTAGACAGCGGTAATGTCTGTTTCATCATGGTCTTTAATTATTCATTAAACTGCGATTTTTTTTTATATTCTATCGCAAGTCCATTCGCTACGCCTAGCTTTTTTAAATAGCAGTGGTTGACTTTCCAAATATGGATTTGCCCTTTCAATGGGCGTGTCTTACCATACAAGGACGGGGTCTTTGAGGTTGGCGCGGCATCTCAAATATGGCTGCGGCATTTCAGGAAGGCGCAGCCTTTCAGATAAAGATGACATTTAAGCAGCTTGTCAACGAGAGAATCACTTGCGAATTGATATCACGATGATGAATATACTGCGAATATACTGCCGTGCGGAGTCAGAAAGCTGTATCTTCTTATTTGCAAAGTATGCATATACTGCCTATAGCCTCTGCTATACTGCCGTTCATATGCAAAAGGCAGTATCTGCTTACTTTACAAGTAATCAGTAAGCACATACTGCCTTTTGCAAAGCCGAAAACAATAGAAGCTGCTTATGAAATAAAACAAATAGGCCTAACTATTAAATCGCTAAATAATTGTTATAGGCCTTGAACTTAAATTTTACCACGACCCAGACCTTCGAGTGGATACAAAATACTAGCATTTGTACACATTTATCAAAACATACACCAATCTAATCATTTAAACGCTCATTACCCATAAAATTGTTTGTTTGAAGGCTAATACGCGATTAGCATCTTTTGTGGTGAACTGCTGCTTGTTTTCCAACAATTGTGACCCGCCACGCGAAAAGGGCATTGAGGTTTAAATTAAAAAAATGAACTTTTTAGTTGATGCGATAGCCGTTTCCTTCCTGTTTCATCAACGGAAAGAATTTTTGAAAACAAATATAATATAAAATTCAATATAAGTTATGTGGTCTCACCACCCTGAATAAGCCGAAATCCGGCCAGGTGTCTACTAATAATGGAATCATGAGACAAAACATTGTTAATGTTTCTGTTCTAGCCTCTTGTTTGACTTAAAAAAATCTAAGCAGGTTACAATTTTGTGAATATTTAATAAGCACACGTTGTGTCCATCATGCAGGATATCAGATATAACTGTATCATAATAATTTCGCAGGGCTACAGTGGGTTAAAAGGATGTGTGTCTGGTCTGTAACAGATGGTAAAAAATAAAATTTTGTACTGTTCAGACGTTTATACACGATATGGACTGTAGCTCAAAATCTGTCTGGCTATCAAACATATACCAGACCTGATTTTGAAAAAGCACAGGTCAGGTTTTGTCATGATATGCGACACTATAGGTGGATATTGTCGAAAAGAAGTGAAATCGGCCCATGGAATTGAGGCAGTTTACATGTATTTCAATAGGAGCGGCATTTGGGGTGGTGAGACCATGTGATTATTAAAAATTGAATTTCAAATCACGTCACAAATAATTGTAGCAAATCCGTCTAGATGTCCTTTCTCGCATGGCTGCATGGTCACAATATACAGTATTTTTAATATATAATTGATATTTGTGAAGCTTCGTACCTGTATTTGAACATTTCTCAGGCAGTATGCTCAAGTGCACGTATTTGACCCCCATTTCATAATAAAACAATGTAAAAAGCTGCCGGGATGGCGAGTCACAAATATATAGTTTTTAAATAATTTTTTGATATTTTTAAGCCTTCGTATCTGTATTTGAACATTTCTCAGGCAGTATTTGCTCAAGTGTACGTATTTGACCCCCGTCTCATAATAAAAAAAGTAAAACGCCGCCGGCATGGCGGGTTACAAATACATATATTTTAAATACTGTATTAATATTTTGAAGGCTTTGTATCTGTATTTGAACATTTCTCAGGCAGTATTTGCTCAAGTGTACGTATTTTGACGCCCATCTCTGAGCTCAGGGAATCTTACTTTAACATGTTTAACCGCCAGTAACGATCATATTCAGCAAAATTTTACATTTGCTATTAGCACATTACATATCAGCTTTTCAACATGTTAAAGATAAAACATGACATCAATCAGCAGGATTTGAAAATAGTTGACCTCCATTTGATCAAATCGGAATCATTTTCACCCATTTGAATTTGTGGATCGCGTCAGCGAGACACAACTTCAAGTGGATGAAAATTCCAATTAAATAATTTGTCGATTAACGGGTTAAACATTTAGTGCTGTTAACTTTTGCACGGGCAAATCTCAGTTCTACAAAGAGTACATACGTAGAGGAAATTAGAGATTAGACGATTTTAATATTTGTAAAACTATGCGTCGGATCTGAATGATTTGATATACAACGCTTGAGAATTTTTCAATGAAAGATAAGAAGAATATTTATTTAACCATAAAATACTTAAAATAAATTATCATAATATAATTTATCATAGGCTGATATCACAATCGGAAATTGTTGAGACATCATTATTTTGATGTGAGTATAAGTGGCACAACAGATCAGTACACGTCCGGATTTAATTAAAACAACCCTTTAATCTCAAAAACCATTATTAAAAGAGCCCATCAATTTCAAAAATACATGAATCTCAATATACATGAAGGCCTTATATGGTGGCTTTATAATCAACCCTTGACCTGTCCGTATGAGTCGATAAGAGTACAAATCTACATTTAGCAAATTATAAGATCTCAACTTAATCATGCATGATCTGATCGTCCCCCCCCCCCCACAATGTTGAACCAGAAAACACAATTTCGGCTAATTCTGAATGGCCGCCATATAAATTATGAGCAGTGATAAGACCCCGAGAAGAAGGGGAAGTGGCGCTTTGGAAAAGGGTTCCTGACTGCCTCGCCAGTGATGTGTGCGTCCCGGGCTCGAACTCGCTGATCCTGCGTGGGGGATATCCTTGTTTCTTCCTTCTCAACGTGACTAGGCGAACACGTTAATGGCGGCCTTTTTTCAGTTTGCCCAGTTTTATTTCTAAATTCTATGATTTTTTCTCAGATCATATTTCCCTCTTCCCCCAACGTCTCATTGAAACATCCCATTGCACCATCAGATTATCGTGAAACAATAATTATATTATCAGACAAATGTTTTAAATTAAAAAATACACAACAAAACTCCACCAAATTTCAGGGATGTCAGGGGAATATAAAAACAAGATCCAAGATATTTTTTACAAAAAAATGTTAAATGGCAACCGAGCAAAGCGAAAAAAGCTGCTCCATCATTTAGTGAAACAAAGTATAAATGTTCAGTTGTTAAAATAATTATAGGATTCAGGACTCATTTATTTTGTCAAAAACAATACGTGTACAGTAATATTATCAAAAATAAAGTTGATAAGGAGACCCTCGTAAGACAAGTTTTTGTCGCTATAAAGAACAAAGCTGAAAGGTAGTATCTGCTTACTTTATAACTAAGCAGATACTGCCTTTTGACTCTGCAGAGCAGCATAGGTGTATGTTATTTTTCAGAAATCGAGATATTTTTCATCATTTGAAGCTGAAATTTGCGCTAGCGATTTCAGCTTCTAATAAATGAAAAAGTAGCAAACACTTCAGCATGAAGAGGGTTAAAGTGGTATCCGCACATTTTAACCCTTTAACCGCCGGTGTCGCATATATTCGGGTTTTCATTTTTTATTAGCACATTAAGTACCACCTTTTAAACATGTTAAAGATAAAATGTGACATCAATCTGCAAGATTTGAAAAAAGTTGACCTCTATTTTGTCAAATCTGAATAATTTTCACTCACTTGAAGTTGTGGATCGCTTCAGCGAGACACAATTTCAAGTGGGTGAAAATTCAGATTGAATAATTTGGCGGTTAAAGTTTTAAGCTCAAAGGAATGATATTTTTACAGTGCCGGATCCAGAGCAGGTAAGCCTATACCTACGGGGGGGGGGGGGTGAACGGGGATTCCCACCAAAAAAGGTATTAGGCCTACATGGCTGTGACTGGGGCCTACGGGGGGAGGGAGGCCCCTCCCACACTCCCCCTGGATCCGCCCCTGTGATTTTACCGATGCATACGTTATAGTGCTTTATTGAAATAATTACCATTCGTTTTTTCACTTATTTCTTTCGGCCTTTCAGGTGGGTCAAAACTAAAACAAATATTAACTAATTAGAAGGATAAGGTTTTATACTCTATTTAAAGGACAAATACAAAAGACGGAAAAAAACAGTAGACTAGACGTTATAAGCATTTTGAGAGTTAAAGGGACATGCCCAGGTATAAAATAATCAAAAAGTCGGTGATTTTATTTTGGCGTTTTAATGCTTAATATGACCATATGATGTAAACAGGTCCATAGACTAGAACTGCAAAAGTTTTTAATTTTTTGTGCTGTGCACTTACCGGTTAGGCTAGATATAGAGACGAAATTCCCGTATTTCTTATTTTTGACATGGTTGTCAATAATTAGAAATCAGGAATTTGGTCTCTATATCTAGCCTAAATGGGCATGTCCCTTTAATAAAATTTGATCGGTAGTAGGCTAATTATTCAGTAAAGATGAAGAATAAAAATTTGCTGTCAATTAGTAATCTTAGTAGGATAAGAAGTTTGCTGGTAATCAGACTGCAAATATAATTGAAAAAAATATTAATTTCCGGGCTAGACAGAATGTAATCCAGCCAAGAAAGAAGTGACCCACGTGATATTATAGTTGCTTTTGTGAATATTTCAAGATTATAAAATATCATAGTCTAAGACAACGGTATTGAACTGATACAGCGCGGGGATTACCATTAGACGTCAGATTGTGACGTCTGTAAACGTCAGAATCTGACGTCTAAAGTCGATGCCCGCACTGAAAGAGTGGGCCTCATAAACTATTTATAACGGCTGTAGACACATAACAGGACATATTAAATGAGCTAGATGTATGAACATAAACAGCTTCTGATACATTCTTGTGTTGGGCCAGCGTCGCAGACGGAGGACCAACATTAATTTGAACAAACGTTGGATCACCCTCATTGTAATAATTATTATGCTTGCAATAATTCCATAATAAAAGTGATGACATGTCATTGCAAAAAAGTTGTGGAACATTAAAATGCTTACAACGTTCACTAATGAGCACTTAAAATTCCTGAGATATTTATTTTTATTATCTTCCAGTTTATTTTTTAGGCCTATATCAGATATTCATGTTAATATTGGTTGTTCTATAAAACAACTTTACTGCCCATTTTCAATTATTATCCTTGATTTCGACTCTAGTAAATTGTCGAGTCCCAGCTGTATCTGAATTAATTTGTGTCGGTGGCTATAATGGAGGTCTATATATTGCACTGAGAAAATACGACGATTTTAAATAGGTCCTTAAAACAAATTCAAAGTCTATGCACAAACATAATACAACAATTAAATTTAGAAAATAGAAAAAACAATCATGTTTTTATCCATTTGTTCTGAAGACTAAGTCTCTGATATGATATCTCCTGAGAAATAAATTCGCCAACAGCAGGCGAAAAAATCATGGTAGGCCTAATTGGTGAATAATCTTTATCTCGTGGTTCTTCTTCTCATAATTTTATGCTTGGGAGAACAACACGTCCGGCTCTAAGTCGTTGTTTTAAGCGATCCCCTTATCCTACCGTGGAGTGTGCTTGTGGAGTGTTATAATTTTCATAGGGTAGGATAGTCTATGATAATTACTATCAATCTTAAATCTTAAAATTACTATCAATGACCAAGACTGACACAAAGTTTATATATTTTATTTCTTTTAAAAAAATGAGTGAATGTTTGAAAAATGTGTCTATCTCATACTAAAGGTAGGTTGGAAAAAGAAGACCAGTCGCAACAAAGTCATACTCTTAGGTGAATGGTCAATTTTAGAGATTTGCATTGCAAAGATTTTGCTTTTGTCTCCACATATATGTGGCGATATGGCGAGCACTTACCCCCCCCCCCCCCCGTAACAGTTCATATCCTACTCTGAGTCTTTAATAGAGCCAATGATGCATCTCAGACACCAGCCTTCAAATAGGAAAAGGTTATAGCCTATAGATAGGTATGAAGGGGCCTGGCACCAATATTCCAGACACTGGATAATTAATTTTATAGGAAATTATTGAATTGGAAAATCACCATTCTGGAAATTAATGGGGGGGGGGAGGGCTCTCGAGCACCCTGAGCACCCTGGATACGCCCCTGTATATAAATATAGTCAACCAACCTATTATTAACCCCCTGAAGCGATAATCGCATCCAAAGCTCTAATTTTAGCTATTATTGCTTGTTGACAATAAATTATTTAAAATGGGAAATAAATGGGCAATAAATTTATTATATTGGCATATAATAATAATAATAATAATAAATACTTTATTTCATGAGGGTATAACAACAATACAAATCATAGGTTGACATAAATGTAAATAGGGAACTAATATGCATGACGAAGTACATTGTATTAACCCACTGAGCATTGCTCATCTACCGTGGGGCCCTCAAGGCTATGACAATGCCTGGAAAAACTTGAACCATTACAGAAATGTACACATAATATAGCAAAATCCCATAATCATAATAAAATACAGCATAAGTAGGCATATAAACATGATAGATGAAGACAATGTAATAAAACAACATATATGATAAACACAAATGAGATATCATACCAATGTTATTTTGTCAAAACAGGTATGGTAGATATATATTTTTTAATATTTACATATATAAGAGTCTTAAAATGAAATATGTACATGTAATCCTAATTAATGATTCAATTTACCTGTGACTAAAAGGCACATCAAAAATTACAATAACGTAAACATAGTGAAGCATAATAATATCTAAGGGCATAAGGGGGTAATTAAATAAGCTACAGTAGGTTTAGTGGTTGTATATAGTATATAGGGCCTATATATATAGGTCTAAAGGGGAGGGGGGGTATAGCTGAGCCCAGTGATCTCTAATAGTAGCCTATTAGAGATCAATGGGTGAGCCTTTATCGTTTATAATGATAATTGATCAGTTCACTGCATGTGACGTCAAATTGACCTGAACAAATTGTCAAAATGATAGTTTGATATTTTATAAAATACTGTAGACCCCCTATTATTGATTTACTTTGAGGTGTCAATTGCTGTATCTACAGCGTCTATGTCCATATAATAATAATATGCCTATGTAGATGACATTTCCTAATAGCCAGCTAGCCAAATGAAAAATGCGAACTGTGACTGCTTGGTCATCGATCCCTGCAATTGGTCCACCGTATAAAACGCTGTCAAAACAATAAACCAATCTTGGGACAACCTCTCAGGTGCTGCATGAGCCCTTTCTGACTCTGTGGCGTCATATTGAACTGTCCATTATACTATGTGATGTCATATTCAACTGTCCATTATACTCTGTGACGTCATATTGAACTGTCAATTATACTCTGCAACGTCATATTGAACTGTTCATTATTTATACATTTTACTTTTATGATAATATGACGCAACTATAGGCAAATGATAGACAGTGTCAGAAATGATCAATACTACAACTCCCACATTTTACGTTTGATATCATTCGCTCACACAGTATTTTTTCAGATTTCTAAGTAACTGGTTAGTCATCACGGTAGAGAAATGGCCAACTTTTCAAACTTATCTGAATGTAAGTCGGCGGTGCTGACCTCGTGACCCCATAAAGGTCAGATGACGTCATTAGAAGAAACTAGAGAGAGGTGCTTGTGTGGAATGTGAAAATTGAAACATAAATATCACAACCGATTTCGTATAAAGACAACAAATTTTAGCCAGGTTACTATCTAATCATTATATTAAATCTTATTTTTGAACTGTCACGTTTCATATTTATTTCATAAGCTCTATTATGCCGTTTGTTGTCATTGAAAATCATGTCATATTCTCCTAACCTGCGGCCTCCCCACCATGCGCAGTGAGGATGCGCACTCGCTCAACGTTGTGGAGATTCTTTTGTGTCATTCCGCGCATACCAAGGAAGGGTTTTATAGACTCAAAAATCGTTTTAAAATACAAATTATTGGACCAAAAAGTGCCTGAGACGATTTTGTGGTAAGTGTTATGTTTGTTTAGACCATTTTCCCGCTGTTATTGGCGCGAGAGACTGCGGTATGGCCGCCGGTATGCCCGTTATGTCCCGACGATTTTGGAATCTCTGAAATTTTTGTCATACTTTGTAGCTGCAACTTCCGGCGAGTTTATAAAGTTAGATTTGCGAGCTTTTTCCAGCGATGGAAGTGTCGTCAAACTTTATCTGACGCTGTCAAAATGTGTGTTAGGGTGTTGTTAACTGATGTGGGTTGTGTGTTTATGGGACAGCGATGGCTGACTTTGTCGAGGAGGCCCAGATTCGGGGCCTGTCGATGAGTCATCGCTGCCGAGCTGAGCAGAGCGACCTGTGGCTTGTCAGTCATTGCGCGCTTACCTCACCACCCGGCAGCCACCCGCTCACACCACACGGCGTCCTCGGCTGCTCGCGCTCTGCACACACAGCCACAAAATAGCCAGCCCCGTCTATTTTGGACATGATGTAACCAGGTAACAGAGTAGTGGCTCAGCCTCCTACTCTGGCTCTGCTCCACTAGACCTCTACTCTAGGCTCTACTCTAGCCTGGCTGCTAACTCTCCTCAAATAATCTTGCGTCCCATTTGACCAGTGACATTTGAATTGCAGCCAATAGTCTACAGGTCAGGATTGTAAACAAACACATTGCCTGTTTCATGATGATAATCATGAATTAATTCAATCATTGTCTCCACTCACTGATGTGACTGACTCTGCAGTGCCAAATTCCATGTGAACATTCAACAAGTTTGTTGAACAGCCCCTAACTTTAAGTTTTATGTTAAACACAATGAAGAGATGGACCGGGGTAGACTAAAGTGGAAACTATCTCGATCAGGTTTTAAACCCTTTACCTGAGAATGACATATTATGTAAATGTGCCATAAAATATATTTTCAATAAATGTAATTACATAAAAAAAGGTCATTTTATTTTACTGTGAGGTGTGAATTTCTCTCACAGCAATGAAAATAAGATGACATTTTCGGGTAGTGAAGGGAACACATTTTCACTGTTAACTGTAAAATATTGGTGGCTTTAAATGTTGACGTTTTCGGGACCGAAAATTTTTGGCTGAGATTTAATTTTGACAAATTCTAAAACTGCCAATAATAAAACTACAATATAAAATAGTACCAGGGGTAGAATTAAACCGTGATGGCTTGCCAATCCACAGGACTGGTGTGTCAAGAAAACTGCCATTCCCGAGTGAAGACTGACATGCCAAAAAGAACCTTTGTACTAGGAAGACCCTTAAATTTGCAAGTTCATCAGAATGGCTAATATCAAATGTTGCCATTCCTGCACATTTTTTGGCAGTACCGGACTGGAGGAATGGCACTATTTCGAGCCCTGAGTACAATATGATACCAACATGAACACTTTAAAAGAATATCCATGTTTGATGTCCGAGCTGTATAATTTTTACCTCCGCCAGGAATGTATACTTTTTACCAGTTAAACAGTTAAATTTTGGGGTTGACTTGGATTATATAAAATTATGGACATTTCTGGAATATAATGTGTCTAGATAGATGTATCGTCATATGTGTACTGTTTCTTATTGATCATGGATTTCTAAATACAAAATGTTCTGATTTACCCAAATAGTACTAACTACGAGTTGTGGTGAGGTACAATGTGCCACAATCTTTGGTCACTCATCCAATGCAGTTTTAAATACACCAGTTGTTAAAGTGTGATCAGGTATTAAATAAATGATAGAAACTATTTGAAAACATAATCTGGCATTAGGTAAATTTTACAAAAACTTCTACAATTACAGGGTATAATTATTTCAATTTTTAGCCCGCCTTTTAATTTGAAAAGGTGGGCTATTGCAATTGAAGTGTGTCAGTGTTAACATTTACTTGTGGGCCCGATTAGTAAAGTTTTTCATGTATCAGTCCCAAATTTGTTCCAGTTCTCGGTCAAGTTCAACGACTGCGTTCGCATTTTACATCCATAATGTTACCTTGTAGGCGCTATAACATGAACAAAATACATTGATCCTGCTCAAATTTGTTATGCATGTTACTAATACAAGTTCGATAACGGCTGAAAAAAATTCAAATGGCCGATTTATGTGATTTTTTGCATTTTATTTTGATAATTTGACTTTGTGGGCACACTTACTTCAAGGTGGCGGGCTATTGTCAAGTGTGCTTTTGTTACATTATGAAATTGACCTATTGTCTACAATCACAACCTTCACTGTCTGACCCCAAAAACTGCTTAATTATAATTAATTACAATTATAATTGACCCCAACTGGACCCTCGGCCTAGGATAACTTTGGATATGCGCCTTCCTGACATTGACACCTAGAAATTGCAATTGAGCATCCAATTCACACATTGTGTGCCCAAAGACTGCATAGTTGTCCAGTTGTTGTGAGTATTTTCAATCAGGGTGTATTTTTTTTTCTTTGGTCTTTGTTTTTAAATGTGTGTTTTCTGTTTTCATCAATTTTATTCTGGACTCCTTGTTTATTTGTTTGTTTTTATGTCTGTTGTTGTGGTTCAATGAAAGACACGAAACACTGTCTGCAAAATCACTCTGTTGTTTTTTGGGATATAGCTAGCCTTGGAAGCAGGCTGTCTGGGCTGGTACATATCGATTGGTTGTACCTACAGGGCTCGAAATTGGCATCGTCCGATACGACCAACAATCTGGGAAGGACGAGTTCTGTTTCAGTGCCCCTGCTTGACAATTATTAGGAAGGACAAGTGATATTGTTGGGAAGGACTAGTCAATTTTTTTAGCTAGTTGTCCAACTGTACAAGTAGAAATTTAGTCCAATTTTGAGCCCTGACCTAGCAGGCTGGGAGTTGAGGCCAATACCTGAATACCGCCTTTTTTCTGCCATTCAATAACAGCATTAAATCAGCATGATTTGCCTTAATGTCAACACCAAAATTTATGAGGATTCATTGGAGTTTGGCAATTTGGTTGCAAATTGTGCACTGATTCTGCATGATTTTTATCAACTAAGGAGCACATAAGTTTTCAAAGAGGCATAAAGTTTTGACCCTATGTGCCCCAACGACACACTGTTTTTGCCCAGGATAATACCTGTTGGGCATTACTAATCTACAATCTTCTACAAATTAAACTTTAAAATACAAAAAGATATAAAAAAAAGTTAGGCAGCATTCGCAACTGGTGGTGTTGCTTCTAAAAAATTAGTCTGTGCTTCCAAGTCCTGTGGACCACCAAAAATCTCTTTATAAATTGTATGAAGGAAATTTAAATGTGCAGATGTGCAACGTGAGAGATATTAAATTTGGCATAATTGTGTAGACCAAATGTCTTTCTGCTGTGAAAGGTTTTTAGCACTAATTGACCTCCATATATATAGCGCACAGTTGATCATCCTATATAGCAACTATCCCTACTAGAAAGATATGACTACAGAGTTCTAATACCAAAAAAAGGCTCACTCAATAGACTCAATTTTTTTTGAGATCTAGGTGCTCTCTGCTGCATTCTGAGGTATCTAGTTTTAGTAGCTATTTATGTTCCACCAATCTGACACTGATCCAGTTATTTTTAAATGAAAAAAAAATTACAATTATATTTGCAAGCTCCAGAAGACCTATCATAGGAAAAAAAATCTTTATATATGTTGTTGATCACAGTTAATGATATCGGTTGAGTGAAATTATCATAAGTTGAGCACACCTATGTTATCAAGGCTGAAGATATCCTGTTTGTAACAGAAGCACTTCCCGGATTTTACACACTCAGGACTATATGTACTATGTTATAATATCCACATTGAAATGTTGATGGATAATTTTTTCCTGTTCTTTTCTTCATTTTGTTGATCTAAAAACTGCATCTATTTGTGTGACCTTTATTTTAGTTTTGTCGTGCTTCGCGTGATGGATCATTTACACGTTCCATTAGCTGTGACATTTCTAGACATAAACTTATGTTATTGCACATATTTGAAATTTAATACTAAGTTTATTTATCATGTTTATTATGTAAATCATCATATTTGGTTTCCATGCACTTGTATTGAATCTAACCCATTATTTATATTCCTTTTGATAAGAATTTAATTAATGCTTCGGGTGTTTAATCGATATAAGTGCTGTGTTTGATTACTGTATCGCACTCAAAAAAATGTTTATGAATTCAATGAAGATGGATTGTATGTTAGCATGTTCATTCATTGTCTAAATATCAATGAAAAAGTCAATTCAAATGTCAATTCTAATGATGAGGAAATATGATGCCGGTAATTCTGCTGTCCATTTGGCAAAAAAAAGATTACATGATATGATGCAAATGTCATATATGCTCACAATAATTATTTTCAATATTAATATATTATATATAGACACAGAAATTTGTTTGGTTGCCAAAGCGCTATGCAATTCCAGCCATTTGCTAATCAAATAAAAGTTTATAAGCAATATTTGTATACATCATTGTCTTCGACCCTGGCCCAGCATTAAAACAACATTGGTTTCACATTGGATTTTTTATATAAACTTTTAGTTGGAGCTTGAAGACAAAAATCTTTTAATGAAATTGTATTAACCTTTCTGCTGCTTATTGTTTGTGATTATTTTTTCAATAATTTGAAGCTGGAAATGCTACGTAATTTCCAGCTTCAAGTGATGAAAAACAATATTATTTATGAAAAATGGACATCTCCCGAGTTGAATTACCCGTATTTGATTAACTGAGCATGTACCACAAGATATGATGCACATTTTAGTGACATTTTATTTATTGTGAAATTTGTTTGAAAACGTCCATGTGGCCATCTTAAAAAATATGTTTGTTTCCGCTTTCCGACCGCATGGTGTACTGTAGTAAACAAAACATTTCTGCCCGCACATGTCCAAATCAGTGCATGAACAAAGTTTTTATTGCTGTCAAATGTAAAGTTCTTACTGTGGTCAAATTTTCGATCAAGGATGCTGGCAAAAACTAAGATTGTGTTCTCCTTTTCACAATTTTTTATCAAGAACAACGTGTCTTGTAAGAAATAGAATTATTCGTGCAAAAGTGATTTATATCAATACAAAAATGGAATTTTTGGCAGTATAAAATAAAACTTGCCTCATGGAATTTTTGACAGTCTAAGAGAATATGCATCTGACGTATGTAGATGTCAGATTCTGAAGTATAAAGATGACCCCCGCAATGAAAGAACTAAAAATTTTCTATTGGCCTTAGACCCATAACATAACTAAGACATTTAATATGATTATTTCCAATTGAAAAAAACCTCTACTGTCTCCATGGTTTATGCAAAAATATTTCAGCTGGTTAGGGTTGAAGTATGTAGTATATCCAGCTTTTAAAATTGTAGTTCCTGGAAGGCTTCTTATTAAAGTAATGTCTGCAATTGATAACATCTTTTGTTGTACTTTCTCAGTTGATCAAATATTTCTACTTGCGAGTTTTTTTATACATTTGTTTTTAGTAATTTAAAGTGAAAAGTTGTTTTAGCAATTCCAGCTTCAAATGAATAAATGCAATAATATAGCCAACAATAAGGCACAACTAAGTTATTTGAAATCAATTTTATTATCCAATCAAATTTGCTGGGAAGGAAATGGGTAATGAGCGTTTAAAACACAAAGAAGCAGGGCTCGAAATTGGCCCTGTCAGATTGTCCAGGACGACCAACAATTTGGGAAGGACAAGTTCAGCTTCACTGAGCTTGTCATACCGGACAAGTGCCCCTACTTGACATTTATTAGGAAGGACAAAAGATATTTTTGGGAATGATTAGTCATTTTTTTAGGTAGTTGTCCGACTGGACAAGTGGAAATTTAGTTCAATTTTGAGCTCTGAGAAGTGAAACATGAAGAATCAAAACACAACTTCCATGTGGGTGAAAATTCAAATTTTTTAATTTAGCACTTCTAGGTTTACAGATTTAAAGCTTAGCCCTAAGTTTAAAATCGATTCTGAATTTTCACCCAACATGACAATTTAGCAACTCTAAAATTCCAAACAACAGTTGGAGAATAGGTCTAGATATAAATGTCCCTGTACAATGTGGACCTGTATACATGTGTACGCCCTCCTCAGTTTTTTTCCTCTGGTTTATTTCTACTTTGATTTTGTTTGTTTGAGAAGGACGAAGAAACTGTCTAACAATGACAAAATTAGCACTTTAACCCTTACAAGTAACAACACCGAATTTTTCTATTAAAACCTTGGAAACCAAAGGGTTTTTTCAAGTTATAATCATCCTAAACGTTTAGTTTAAGGGCTAAATTTAACATAATTGCCACAGTGACATTCATTATCAATCCCATGATAGTTGACACCGTTTATTACAGGTGACATTACATAACTTATCATAACTCCCCTTGAGCTGACGTCTCTGATTACATGCACAGAGCCTAATGTTATCCAGGGGTTCCTCTCAGTCTGGGATACGGAAATTTAATCTGCATTTCAAATCCTCCATGTTTAATTTCACTATGTGGTATTTAAACTCTTTCAGTGCTAAAATATTAAATCCAAACATCATTTCAATACTAAGTTATTGTCTCAACTAAAAAAACACTTAACAAGATGTTGTGTACATAATTAAAATTATTTCGATTAAAATAGAAAAATGCTGTAAATTTCCCAACAACCTTTCAAATTGACTGAAAGTTCAGTTTTAGCATTTTAAACTTTAGCTTAGGAATTAAATAAATGAATAATGTTTGATATGGAAAAAAATTGCTACTGTAAGTATCTTGCTTAAGGGAATATTTGTGCAATTCTGCTCATTTGGTTGCCAGGATCTGAAGTCTGTAGACGTCAGATTCTGAGGTTTAAAGTCGATCCCCTCACTGTAAGAGTAAAAATATTTATAATGACTGTAGACCCATAACATAGGTCTTCAAATTAATCAGAAAGAGCTAAGTAAGCATATTAAAAAAAAACTTTGGGCTTATGGTTTATACGAAAGTATTTCAGTACTTTAAGGGTTAAACATTTCACATAACAAAACTAATTGCCCCCCTCTCCTGTAACACTGATCATGTAATCCCCTTGTGATTAATTGAAGTGTTGTTGTGATATGTCACTGATTAATTAGATGTTTTCATAACCCCTGAAATACCTTCTCACATTTTGTATCTTCTTACATAATTATCTTGACATTGAATACAATTAATTGAATATTGAGGATGTTCTGCGTTCAAGACAATACATTTTATAAATTTAAGGAAACCACAGTGTTAAAACCCAGGGTTCTGCCCACAGTGGGCGGCGCTAGGCGGCCGCGCCCACCACAACAGTTGGATAAAAACATGGAAAACTTGAGTATTTTGAGTATAAAAACGTGGCTGCAGTATAAAAATTGAAGTTTTGGTGCCAAGACCGCCCACCACTGCCCAATTTCTGGACAGTACCCTGAAAACCCTTAGAACACTGATGTTGACTACAGTAGACATTCTGTATAACCAGTTGTTAAAAATTAAATATGTTCCTAATCTTGAACACTGATATATGTTGGGACTTAAATTTCAAAAATAACACAAATTTTCAGTCACTCAAAGTTGCGGTAGCGAGACACAACTTCAAGTGGATGAATATTTAAATTTCTTAGCTCAGTGATATAAGGGATAGGGGCTCATTAAAAAATTGGGCCAGTGTTCAGAAGAGTAATAGTGAAGGGTGATAACATTTATTTCAAAATATGACTCATTAAAATAAACTGTGTTTATTAGATTAAGGTCTTGTTGCATTGTTACTTACTATTTTTCATTTATTTGAAGCAATATCCAGCTTGTAATGAGGAAATATTATCTATTTCTGTGAAATATATATCTGATATTTTGAATTATATTATCAAATGACCGCAAATATATTTTTCTATTTCAGTGACCTTTTAGTTGGTTTTAAATCGGATTAACCCTTTTAGTGCTGAAATACTTTTGTATAAACCAAAGGTTTTTTTCCATTTGAAATCATCATAAATGTTTTAGTTTAAAAGCTCTTTCTGATTCATTTGAATACAGGTATGTTATGGGTATACAAGGCACGAAATAAGGGCATTCCGGGCGTCCAAGACAACCCATTTTGCCGTCAGACAATTCAGTATTAATCTCAGGGTTTTCGTCGGACCACCAGTCAAAAATTGATAAGATTTACAAAATATGCAAATTTATTCTGTGCATGGCGCATTAACCCTTTAACACCTGAAATAAGCGGGAGTTTTGCAGGGAATCATTATCACTAGCTATTGTTTTAAAATTAATTTTTTTTGAAAAATTAATATTGTTTTTTTATGTCCCAAAATTCTGACTTTAAAAAAATCATGCGGACAACCTGAAAAGTTGACCTGGTGGTCCAACTGACAACCAGGCCAACAATTTGTATTTCGTGCCCTGGGTATACAGCCATTATAAATAGTTCTACTCTTACAGCAGGGATCAACCTTGGACGTTAGAATCTGTGGTCTGCAGATGTCAGATTCTGAAGTCTTAACCCTCAGAGCACTGAGGTATTCAATTTAAATTTTCGGTCACTTGAAGTTGTGTCTCGCTACCGCGAAACACAACTTCAAGTGACCGAAAAATTATGTTACATGCATTTGTGAAATTTAATTCCCAATATTATATATACAGATATACATGTATCAATGTTTCAAGATTGAAGGCATATTTTACTGTGAACAGCTCGTTATCAGGGGTTATACAGGTATTAGTAAAAACACAGGATGTCTATCAATACTCGACATCAGTGTTATGAGGGTTAATTAACCCTTTCAGGCCTGAATTTACCATTGTCATCTTCATCCACTATAAGCCACAAATTGCTGTCGCAATTCTCGACTTGTAGTGGATGAAGATGATTTGGAGGGAGTGAAAAATTAAAGAAAACTATCATGTATTGGCAAACCAGTTTCATGGAAATTTTCATTAAAAAACCCTTAGTTGTAGGAAAATTAGGTATGTTTTAAGGAATGCAAAATGATGCTTTGATGCATCGTGAGGGCTTAAAGGGTTAAGTCGATCCCTGCGCTGTAAGGGTTAAACCGTGTATAAGTTCCTAGCAGTACAAGGTTAATTTGTTTTGTTATTTGTCACCATCTCTGTTCATATTGGTATTTATTTTATTTTTAGGCACCTGCAATTTATAATTTATTTTTCATTTCAGCAAGTATTAATATATCCCCAGGTGTGTTGATTGATTAGTTGTTTTTTTAATTAATTGTCATATCCTGCACAACACTTGAGGTAATTAAATAATGACAAGTCCCAGGTAGTCCCGGAGAAATAGACATATCTCAACCTTTTAGCAGCCAGAGGATTTTAAACTGCTGAACTGTTATTATTTATATTATTGAAATTTTTAGGCACTTGAAGTCACTCCAACCCACAACTTCAAGTGGGTGAAAATTAATGATATTTGTTCAATTTGAAACCGAACATTTACAAATTTTGGTGATGTTTAACCCTTGTCATGCTGAATTTGTTTCAATTGTATTTTTTGTCATTCGAAGCTTGTCATTCAAGCTTCAAATGACAAAAAAATATTTCTATTTTTTTTAAATAGACATCTTCTAAATTGAGTTATTTGTCTCAATGAGCATCTCCCACAAACTATATTATCCATTTCAGTGACACATTGTAGTCCTATATTTTCCCCTATCCCTCTACTCTTTTTTTCTGCCAGATATCAGATAATCCAGCAAACTCTCACTCAAGTATTTCACCAAATTTTGCGTTAATGTTGGGCCAACGTCGAAGTCGTTGGCCCAACATTAACGCAACGTTTGGCCAACATCTCGTGTTTTTCCGGGAATTGATCTGGTTACAATAAGGAACAATGGACTAAACGTGATTTTAAAAGCCCCTATGTATTATCACTCTCTCAACACTCTTGAGGTGCAATGTTCCCTTTTTCGTTTCGTGTAGAGACCGTGCCGGAGGTTATATTACAAACCTCCCCAGTCCTAGCAAGAACGTTCTATACGTATAGAACGTCCTTGGTGTGAGCGTTATTGGTTTGTTACATGGAGAGGGAGGTACGTGTGTTTGATCCCGTCTCTCTCGGCAGACACAGCACTGAAATATCAACGCGAGCAAGACCTGTGGCACATCTACACGTTTGGCAGCATCCCCTCGCCTGTCACCGTCACCATGATAACGTGGAGGAGGGGGCGGGGCGTGACAGACCCACAGAACATTTAACCTGGTCACCCGTCAATGGCATCAGAGCGTCTCCATGACGGCAGATTGTGTCCGCACTACGGCGTAAACTGAAAAATATAGTATTTTCTACCGTAGGTAGCCCTAGATAATACTAGTTAGCATAGCACTTGATGTGAACGTAGGGAAGGTTTACATACTTGATGGGCAATCGGACGGATAATCTTGAAACTGGTTGTCATAAATCAGAAGAGCATTCTATATTTTCTGGGCTCGCTGGGGGGGAGGGGGGAGTGCACACTTATGGCCTTTGAACGGTTTGGAGCAATGTACATACACAGCTACCGTTACAATCATCCGCCATGCTAAGGATTCGAGCCCAGTACCTCTGAGTCTGCAGCCACCTATTACTGAATGAGTTAGTGAATATCGCTTTATAACTTTACGTCACAGGGGCAATATCGCGACATTACGAAGCCCCTACTCTGACCATGCTCACAAAACTGAATGAACGACCTCTAGCAAACTTGAGATGTTAATCCACTGACCATTGCTTTACCGTTTGTCCTCTAAGTTGATTAATTTCAATTTTCACCCACTCGGAAGTTGTGTGTCTTGCTACCGCGACACACAACTTCAAGTCGGTGAAAATCACTCAGTCACGTCTGTGTATTTTTTTTAGACTGGTCAACAATTTGCAAATCGTGATGTTGAACCCTTTAAGCCCTCACGATGCATTAAAGCATCATTTTAAATCCCTGAAAACAGACTTAATTTTCCAACAACCAAGGGTTTTAGAATTAAAATTTCCATAGAACTGGTTGACCAATACATGGCAATTTTTGTTAATTTTTCACCCACTTCAAGTCATCTTCATCCACTGCAAGTCAAGAATTGCGACAGCAATAGACTGCTTGCACGAGTTTGCGCGTGAACAGTTGTCTGATTAAAACAGTTCCGCGTTGGTCACTGTGTGGCGTGTTGTTATTGGAAAGGGTGTATTCGCAGCTTGTAGTGGATGAATATCATATGACAATGGTAAATTCAGGCTTAAAAGGGTAGAATATAGATTTCTTTCCCAGTTGATCGCCTAATAAAACAAATGAAAACTTACTAACAGTCGTGATTAGGGTAACCCTTTCAGCGCCGGGACCGTCTTTATACGTCAGATTCTGACGTCTGTAGACGTCAGAATCTGACGTATAAAAACAATCCCTGCACTGAAAGAATTATAAAATAAATTATTTATAATGGTCGTAGATCTATAACATGGGTATTCAAATAAACCGGAAAAAGCTAAGACTAAGAACACCCCTTGAATTGGTGTTGGGTCCACCGTCTGCGACCCTTGCTCAACAAAAAACAACATTGGGTCAGCGATTTCGGGCTTACAGTGACTATACTCTATTCCCAGAAAACAGTGTCTTTCATCGCTGTTCATCAATGTTGGGTTAATGCCGGTCCACCGTCTACGACGCTGGTCCAACATTAACTCGACATTGCTTCAACGTATCGTATCTGTGGGCGGGGGGGGGGGGTGATGACCAGTGAGGGGGAGGGTGTCACCTCTACCCCCCACAGCACTCACTCACCGGCCGCCGATCACCGCAGTCACCGCTATGAATACAATAGGCTTGCGAGCCCCCTCACTATCTGTACGCTGGGTACGTGACGCCATCATACGTCTGTAGTAATATACACCTACACCGTGACAGCGCACATCATACAGTATTTACACGCACTACTTTATGTCTGGGATTACGATCATTGGATTATTGCTACTGACGGAGGGTTACGTCGTTAATGGTGAGAGAGCCGCCGTTAACACTTATCATGCTATGTTAATTTATCTGAATTTCCAGCCACTTGAAGTTGTGTCTCGCTACCGCGACCCACAACTTCAAGTGGCTGAAAATTACGCATACTTGTTGAATTTGGGCACAAATATTTGCAAATCTTGGATGTTTAGACACACATTTCATTCCTTAATATAGGCTATAGCAGTGATTTGATTGACCAATAAAACCTTAAAAACGCCAATATTCGTGTACAGATCAGCAGTATGAGGGTTAATGACGACACTACAGAGGTGATCTGTATTAACCCTTTAAACCCTCACGATGCATTAAAGCATCATTTCGCATCTCTGAAAAATAACTTGAGTTCCTGAAACCTAGTGGTTTTAGAATGTTCGTTTCATGGAAATGTTTTAAAAATAACGTATATTTTTTCATTTGTCACCCACTTTAAGTCATTTTCATCTAGTACAAGTCGAGAATTGCGGCAGCAATTCGCGGCTTGTAGTGGATGAAAATGACAATGGTAAATTCAGGCTTCAAAGGGTTAAGTGGTAACTTGGCACAGATATCACAAATGCTCAGAGTGAGCCGCCGGTAAAACTTACAATGCGGGGATCGACTTTAAGGGACCACTATTCAATTAATACGGGGGGGGGGGGTGAGCTAGAGTTTTTTAACTGGAATTTTTTTTTATTTCACCACCTGCACGCAAAATTGTATTTATTTTGCACTCTGCCTGAAGCAATATATTTATTTCACTTTCTTAAAAAAAAAAAAAAAAATTGTCTATAAAGTTGGATCCAAAACTAGGCTTAGTATTGATGTTCTGTCTGAGCAAACGACAGAAGCAAGGCTACAAAAGTGAAAGCATAATTTTTTTTTTTGAGCGGCATTAAATATTTATTTACAGCACTTTGGACTTCATACAATTATTTATTTCATGAAGAATCAGTCTCAAAATATTAAAAAAAAAATACTCCAGCCCCCCTTCCTGGAGATTAAATGGTGGGACCCTTAGACGTTCTGACGTCTACAGTCGATCCTCGCACTGTAAGAAATACAATATTTGTAATGACCGTAGACCCATAACATATGTATTCAAATGAATTGGGAAGAGCTGAATAAGACATTTATGATGATTTCAAATTCAAATAAACCCTTTGATCTTCACTGTTTATATAAAAAAATAGCGCTTTAAGGGTTAGGGGTTATTTAGGCCTACCATAGAGGTAATTCTTTCTGAACTCTATGGGCATACTACACTCTAGATTATATCTGTTTTAACCCTTTAAGCCCCCACGATGCATTAGAGCATAATTTTACATCCCTGAAAACATAGGGCCTACTTAAGTTTCCTAAAACTGAGGGTTTTAGAACGAAAATTCCCATGAAACTTGTTTACCAATACATGGCTATTTTTTTAATTTTTTAAACCACATCAAGTCATCTTCAATCATCCACTACAAGTCGAGAATTGCGACAGCAATTCTCGGCTTGTAGTGGATGAAGATGACTGTGTTAAATTCAGGATTGAAAGGGTTAAGTGTTAGCTTGGCACAGATCATTCTATGCGTGGGAGAGCTGATAAAATATAGCCCCAGTGGCTGAAACAGGTTTCAGCCACAGATTGATCGGGTACAAAATCGTGGGACATTTCTTTGGACTGTTATATCTGAAAATATTGGGGAATAATCAGGTCGAAAATATTTTTTTAGAATAAGTAACATTTCAGTTCCATTCCCGCATTCTCAGCTCAAAGGTCGCACAGTCATTAAAAAGTTATGGACATTTTTCGGACCTTGGGGTCGATATCGCTCTCAGTCACCGCCATGTTGAATTTTTAGGGTAAAGCAAATACATCAATCCATGGACTCGGGAAGGACGACACGGCTAAATTATAGTGTGCGTCACCACTAGTCTATAGTGAAAGTTACATTAAATCTGTCACTTTTGCGTTGCATGTTTCCGCTAATTGCTCACGCAATTATTATCCGATTGTCATAAAATTTGGCAAGCATTATTTTTTAGTCTTACGGCAACTACCATGAAAAGAAAACTTTATGTAGAACATGTGACATGTAGACCAATTTATGCAGACCATGTAGTAAATTGCGAATTATGACGCTCCTCTATAACCCATTGATTTGATTCAGCTTTAATCCCAGAATTCCGTGCTACATATCAACAGTGATTACTGATGTGTACAAGTTACATTCAAACATAATTATACCCATCTAACAACAATTTCTTTTTATGAACGACAAAAATGACTAAGACGGCTGTATACACTTAAAGGGTTAATTAAATTCAGTGCGCAAATGGTTTTAACTCTTTAAGCCCTCACGATGCATTAATGCATCATTTTACATATCTGAAAACAGATTTTTCCTACAACCAAGGGTTTTAGAACGAATATTTTCATGAAACTGGACTACCAATACTTGGCAATTTTCTTTAATGTTTAAACCACATTAAATCATCCATTTAAAGTCGAGAATTGCGATAAAAATTCGCGGTTTGTAATGGATGAAGATGACAATGGTGAATTCAGGCTTGAAAAGGGTTAAATTATTGGCTCCTAGGCCGCAGTACCAGGGTCGTGCACTAAACATACTGAGAAACAAGACAGGTCTGTTGTCACATATTGTTAGTTGTCAGATATCAGGGCGATACAAAAAGCAGCAGTACACTGCACTGCAAAGCCAAAAGCCAGTATCTCATCACTTTACAAGTGAGCAGATACTGCCTTTTGGCTTTGCAGAGCAGTACATCAGTCACCGCTGCCTGCTGTGTGGCAGGTTGAATCAGGGGTTTGCAACCAGCGTCGGTGACGGTGGCCACCATTTAACCAACATTGCCCACTACCTGCAGGTGTATCACTATGCAGTAACTGATCATCTATAGTTACGTTTTATGTTTTTTATTGAGTCGGTTAACTAGATAAAAATTAATTGTCACTGTTAAAAACGTCGTTTACATTTATAAATTAGGGGATGGTTCACACAACATCATTTTTAATGGCCCCTTAATGCATGTCAATGTCACCTGTAACCCATTAACCGCCAGGGTTATTGAGTTGGAATTTTCAGCCACTTTTGAGTTTTGTCTCGCAGACGCGATTCAAAACTCCCAGTGAGTGAACATTATTCAGATTTTACAAAATGGGGGGTCAACTGTTTTCTGTTGATTGATGTCACGTTTTATCTTGAACATGTTTAATAGATTATGATGTGTGTAGTGAAATATGCTAATTATTAATAAAAAATATTAAATAAACGAATATAATCGGGATTGACGGTTAACGGGTTAAGCCTTGGCTTTCAATATCAGCGTCGGTAATTAATTAATTCACGGCGTGGCATATTATGAAAAAACTTCGTTCCAGGGAAATGACATACACGTATTCGTCGTAAATTGTGCTTTCATTTTAAATTTCTCTCGCGGCGTCGTTTATAAAAGCTGTTATTTCGATTCCTCTTAATCATTGCCTGCTAATCACGACTATCAATTGTCTTTTTTATTCCGTTTTATTAGCCGATTAAATCACTGTTTTGGGGAATGAAATGAATGTTTAAACATGAAGATTTGAAAATATGTGGTCTTTAATTAAATAAATATGAGTAATTTTCACCCACTTCAAGTTGTGTGTCGCTACTGCGACCCACAACTTGAAGTGGGTGAAAATTTAAATTCTATGACTTAGTAGGATAAGGGTTAATTCGGGAATTAATTACAGGATCTCATGTGATTTACATGGGTGTTAACAGCTTAACGGCTTATCCCCTGTAACAATTGTTCAGTCACATCAACCCTTTCAACACCAAAGCCTAATCTTATAACTGCTGTGGCACATCTAATAATTCCTGTGTCATTCAGCTTATAAAAGTGGGCTCTGGT
Organism: Flabesymbios commensalis; assembly: GCA_964017125.1. Classification (NCBI taxonomy): domain Eukaryota; kingdom Metazoa; phylum Annelida; class Polychaeta; order Terebellida; family Flabelligeridae; genus Flabesymbios; species Flabesymbios commensalis. The sequence goes on from OZ024907.1 coordinate 93,286,403, forward strand.
GTTGGAAAGGTTTAACTTGAATTGCTAGCGCAATTTTTGTTTTTAACCTTTGGGCCGCCAAATTATTTAATTGGAATTTTCACCCACTTGAAATTGTGTCTCGCTGACGCGATCCACAACTTCAAGTGGATGAATAGTGATATAGGCCCTATAATTAGGACCGGCGGTTGAAAGGGTAAAATAATCTATTTTCTATTTATGAGAAATCTACAAATTTTGCACAGAAATACATGATAATGTTCGGGAATACAATAAATCTCATAAACATGATAAAATCACTGAATAATCATTGATTATTTGATCATCTACCATCATTGAGCACAGTTATGTTGAGGACCGAAGTGTTCGTCCAACAACTATGTGTACAATGTGTTCACGCAGTTTTCCTGAGCTTATACCTCTTTGTCAATCTTTCGTGAATAATATACTGCATTTTATTCGTGCTCGGTTCTTGGGGCAAGGAAACCCAATATTACATTGAAATTGTTATTACAATGTTAAGGAGATTTTTATCTTCTCAGCCCCGACATCATGCCCTATCACCCCCACCCTCACATCATCATCTGTACATCATTCATCTCATCAATTGACTACAACGTTTTTGTCGTATTACAATGTCACTTAAAAGACCATTTGTGCCGAAAAGTGACGTAAAGCAATGATTTACTACTACTAGATCATAACGGGGCGGTATGAATGATCCAACGTGAATGAATCAGGTATTACCGTATATAATATGTCCAGTGAGTCTTATACTATTCTGCAAAGTCAAAATGCATTTTGGCTTTGCACGACAGAAAAGACCCCGGAAGTACCAACTAAATTATAAAGTTTATACATGTACTAAATAAAGTTTAAGCTTTGTCCAGAGGCTTGAAACGCACGTTTTTTGCTTGGCCTTGTTGTTGCTATGGTGATCTGATGTGGGGTCTAAGATTGGGGTAGGGGGTTGCGCGCCACCTGGTCAAAAGGGCGGCAGCTGGGGCTCGAACCCCAATGGGCGAGTTAACCTCAGATCAATATTGGGGCAAAGTTGTTGATGATGGTGCAAAGATTCTGTACCGATATTACATCGACCTTACCTTTTCTGACCTGTTACCTCAAACACGATACATTGGGACACTGGTGTTTCAAGGTTGGCGCAGCGCTGCTGACGATGGCCAACATTAAAACAACACTGGCTTAGCGTACTGTGTTTGTCGGGTTTTGCAGTGTACCCTTTCAAGCCTGAGTTTATCATTGTCACTTTCATCCACTACAAGCCGCGAACTGCTGTCGCAATTCTCGACTTGTAGTGGATGAAAATGACTTAAAGTGGGTGACAAATGAAAACATATACTGTTGTTTTTAAAACAGTTCCATGAAAATTTTTGCTATAAAATCACCAGGTATCAGGAAATTAAGCCATTCTTCAGATATGCGAAATGATGCTTTAATGCATCGTGAGGGTTTAAGGGGTTAACCCTTTGCCTGCTGACCACTAAAATAGTCGTTTTATTAGCTGATTAAATCATTTGTAATGAAAAGACTATTTAAACATCAACAGATCAAGATTTGTAAATGTTTGGTCTCCAATTAAACAAATATGAGTAGTTTTCAACCACTTGAGATTGTGGATCGCGGTAGCGAGACACAAATTCAAGTGTTATTACAGCTTTTCGATATCAGCTGTGATGCCCTCAAAGCTAACATTACACATTGACTTAATGTCGTTTAGTGAAAGTTCCACCGCCTATGACTCTGGCCCAACATCAAAACACTATTGGCTTGACGTCTAGTATTGGTTGTATGGTAATGCTGGCAAAGCATTGGTTTGATGTTCTTACAGTTTGTTGATATCAGCTGAGAGCAAACACGAGATGTTGACCCGATGTTTTTTTCAATGTTGCTCCACCGTCTACGAAGCTTGCCCAACATTGAAACAGCATTGGTTCATTATCTCTGTGTTGGTTGTGATGTCTTGTTTGAGATAGTGACGATCTGTATAAGATCCGGGGGGTGAGGGTCACCAGCTGGTTTGTACCTGCCCTGCGCGAGCCAACCCCCTCCCCCCCCCCCCCCCCAGGGGACCTGTTCTACTGACAACAACAACCCTCTCAGTGCGGAGACCGTCTTTATACGTCACAATCTGACGTCTACTGACGTCAGATTGTGCGTATACAGACGGTCTCCGCGCTGAAACAAACAAATTTTAGTGGCCGTAGACCCATAACATAGGTGTTTAAAACAAGCGGGAATACATAAGATATTTATTATGATTTCAAATTGAAAAAATCCTTTGGTCTTCGTGGCTTATAAACAAACAATTTAGCTGACGCAATTTCCAGCTTCAAATGACTGAAAATATTTATATTTATGACAACATTTCCAATATTGAAGTATTGGATTAGCTGAGCATCTACCAAAAGCTATTTTTTATCAAATTTAGTGATATTCCTATTGATACAAGATATGCTTGAAACCGTATATACAGTTCTAGCAGCACAAGGGTCAGATATTCATGTGTGCGTTGCTGAATTAGAGGACGTTAACTATCAACAAAACCACATCTTATCAAAACAAATATCACTCGGTATTAAAATCATGAAGCTAGATGTTTTGAAAGCTCTTATGTTTTCAAAATACAAAGACAGTGGCATTAGGGGACTTGTCAAGTTTAAAAAGTCTAAAAATCCGGATTCTGACGTCTAAAATTGATCCCAGCACTGTAAGAATTGAGCCCCTTAACATATGTATTCAAATGAAGCAGAAAGAGCTAACTAAGACATTTATGGTGATTTCAAATTGAAAATAACAATATTTGGTTGCGATGTTTTTCACAAATTAATTCATCGCTTTAAGGGTTAAGTGTTGATTCAATGTTGATTTGATGTTGGTCCACCCTCTACGACACTGGACCAACGTCAAATCAACATCGGTGAACGTCTCGTGTTTGCAAGATTATATTTTTTGCTGGAGCGAATTATTCTCTGCAAGCAATGGCAAGTGAAGTAATTATTAAAATCAGTGAGCATAGATCTGATCATTGCGTTTTTTGGTAGACGGTATATCACAGCCCTGTGGTCTTATTGCGGGGGGGGGGGGGGGAGAGCGAGGACGGGAAGCAGAATTTCACGACAACATGTTGTCCAGGACAGATCTAGTCCGAGTTGGACAACATAGCAAAAACTGTGATGTTGAGATCAACACTTCCTTGAAAAATGGTCAAATGACCATTTTATCAATGAAGATTGACGTTTCAATTCCCACATCAAGGCATTATTCAAATGAGATGTAAATCTGTCATTATAAAATAAAAATTATTGATCAAACAAAAGACGCATTTATTCATTGTATTGCGCAATTGATCGTCCGCTCACCGGATTTTTGGGGCACAAGTTTAGGAATGACAATGCTTATAGATAGACTCTGTATCGCACACAGTCTGTTAGCACTGGTTATTACGGACTTTGACAGACAACATAAAAGCAACATCGTCTCAACTTAAGACATTCACCCTATGTTGGGTCAGTGCTGGCCCACCGTTACGACGCTGTCCCAACATTGGTCCAACATGTTGTCGGTGTCCTTTGTTTACTGCGATATTTTGACTTCTCTCCTTGAAAACACCTGATCTTCAACCACTGTAGAAACCGACTTTAGTCCAACAACTGTTGGTGTAGCGTCGCAGACGATGTCCGAATATTAACCCAACATTGGTTATTTTTACGTATAGGATAAATCCCGAGGAACTCTACATTCTTAGCTGTGAAAACGGTCGAGTTCGGCCGATGCCTTTTTCACGGCTAAAAATGTAGAGCTCCAAGGGGTTAAACCCAGTAAACACAAAGCATTTGTATAACATTTATACAACGTCGGCCCAACGTCTTCGACGTTGGTCCAACATTGTATAAGTATTAAACAAATGTTTTTTGTTTACATAATGAGGTTCCCTCATAATCAACAGCTGGGTCAGAACTGACTGATTTTAGTACCATATGCCTACCATGATAATTGGTCTGTACTTGGTCAGCAATAACTCCCCATTCCCAGCTTAGAATGTAGTGGTCTGACAAAGAAAATAATTTAGTGACTAGTGGTGTGTTTCAAATCAGGCTAATATAATGCTGGTCCAGCGTCGCAGACGATGAGCCAACGTTATTTCTCCATCTGTGACTTCAACACTCTGTGCGGTGCTTATTTTGTGCTGGCGTCGCAGACTATGTGCAACATTACCCCAGCACTGGGCCAATGTCTCGTGTTTTCCGGGGTGTAGTTATGGTAACGGGCACGCGGAGTCATCAGTTTTAATGACATCTTCCTCGCACATTCCATGATATGTGATTATCTGATGGCGAACAGTTACATTCCAGGATAAATCACTATCCTCAGCAGAACAGATACATTCCACAAGTAATTATCTCAGACTGCAGTCAACCTGTATATAACATGAATAACATAGATTTTGTTTATAAAGTCACCAGACATTTAAACCACACGTTTTTACTCCGTCCTATTAGCATATCAAATAATAGTACCATCTGGTGGAGAATCTACAGCTGAAAATCTAGATTCCACAAGTAATTATCCTAACCCACACAGCTATCTGTCTCTATGAATGATATAACATGGAGTTTGTTTATACAATTTTTGCTTGACATTGAGTACCACCTTTTAAACATGTTAAGAAATAAAATATGACATCAATCAGCAATATTTGAAAACAGTTGACCTCCATTTTGTCGAATCTGAATAATTTTCACTCACTTGAAGTTGTGGATCGCGTCAGCGAGACACAATTTCAAGTGGGTGAAAATTAATTCAGATTGAATAATCTGGCGGTTAAAGGGTTAAATATGGATGACGTGCTATATTACAAGTTCCTGTGATATGTTTTCGTTGTAGTTTGGGTTTTAATAATCCTTACAAGCTGAAATATTTTTGTATAAACCATGGAAACCGAAGTTTTTTCAATTTAAATCTGACGTAAAAACCGTTCCCCGCGCTGAACATGCTGAGAGGGCTGAGATTGTTAATATCTGCCACACTGCCTGTGTCTATATGGGTCATGTCGGTTTGTGTCATCTTGTGTTTATATAGGTCATGTCATCTTGTGTTTATTGACATGTCATCTTGTGTTTATACTATACTAAGAAGGTTGTGTCATGTGTTTATAAGGGTCATGTCATCTTGTGTTTATATACTAGGTTGTGTCATCTTGTGTTTATATGTGTCAAGTCATCTTGTGTTCATATAGGTCATGTCATTTCGTGTTTATACAAGTCATGTCATCTTGTGTGTATATAGGTCATGCCATCTTCTGTTTATATATATGTAATGCCATTTGTGTTCATATGTGTCATGTCATCTTGTGTTACAGATTGCTGATCAGCATGTCCTCCAACTGGAGTTCATCGTCAAACCCGGACAACCCGGGAGGGCTGCCCACGCCTAATGGTGGGGTAATGCCCACCAGTAATGGCGGAGTGATGCAGTCTACAGACGTGAACATGGCCTCCATGGGACCGGATTCTCCAGATGACTCCAGTCCTCTGGGAGATCTCAGCAACGATGAGCTGTCTAACGACGCGGAGGGTGTCTGGAGTCCTGATATAGAGCAGAGTTTCCAGGAGGCTCTGGCTATATACCCACCCTGTGGAAGGAGGAAAATCATCCTGTCTGACGAGGGGAAAATGTATGGTAAGTTAATGTGTATTCTGTCGCCTTATCTGGGAAGAGAAACATAAATGGAATATAATCTTATGGGTGTATTGCCAGCGGCTTACCCTGCTACCCCCAGCTCAACAGCGGAGCTAATGCAGCTCTTGTGTCAGGGATGTTTAGGTATAATCCACGTCTGTAGACTTCATCATTCCACCAGTCATGGTAGAATGATGCAGGCTGCAGACGTGGACATAGCGTACATGGGGTCTTTATTCCCCGGATAACCCCAGCCCTCTAGTAGATCTCAGCATTGATGAGCTGAGTAAGAACTAGAGGGTGTGTGGAGTCCTGAGCAAAGTTTCCAGGAAGCTCTAGCCGTATACTTAGTACCTGCCCTGTGGAAAAAGGAAAGTCATCCCATCTGATCAGCGCTCGAAATTGGCCCTGTCCGATCGTCCGAGACGACCTAGAATCTGGGAACCGTTAATATAATCTTAATGGGCTAGCGGCGTACCTTGGTACCTCCGCTTACAGTGAAGCTAATGCAGCTCTCGTATCAGTGATATAATCATTGGAGCGGAAGTATATATCACACAAGTCTGTGGCCAGCTAATGGTGGAGCGATGCAAGCTAGCCTAACACAGACGTGAACATGGCATCCAATTCTCTGGTTGATTCTTCAGCAATGGTGTCTTGAGGTTGGGCCAGCGTCGCAGACGGTGAGCCGCCATGAAAACAGCATTGGTCACTCACTCACTCACTCACTCACTCACTCACTCACTCACTCACTCACTCACTCACTCACTCACTCACTCACTCACTCACTCACTCACTCACTCACTCACTCACTCACTCACTCACTCACTCACTCACTCACTCACTCACTCACTCACTCACTCACTCACTCACTCACTCACTCACTCACTCACTCACTCACTCACTCACTCACTCACCCACCCACCCACCCACTCACTCACTCACTCACTCACTCACTCACTCACTCACTCACTCACTCACACTATGTCATCTAGCTGTACAGTTACGTTCTGCCCTCAGTGACACCATGCATGCTGACATTTGACTTTACAACTTGATCTGATCTTTTGCTTTTAAACCAACTCCCCCTAGGATCCTATATAAGTGTCAAGCCTGTTTTAAGCCAAGTAAAATTGTCACTGAAATTGAATACTTCAATTAGCGATATTCTGTGAAGCGCAGCAGCGTCATTGACGGCCTAAACCCTTTGAATGGCCACCGGGTCAAACAATGTTGTATAAGACCCCCTCCTTTACATTTCATTGTATTAGCTATTAGTTTCACAGAATATATCTACTTTCACAATTAATCATACTTGAACATTTAAAATTGCAATTGCTGTCGCAATTTTCCATTTGTAAATGTATGAAATAGAAACAGACAATTCAGTAGCACAAGGAATATCACGTTGCCACAATGATAGCCCAGCTTGGTATGGCGTTGGTTGTACATTTGGTGCTGACTTATGCTGCTTTACCGTGTGTGATCGGGTACACCACCTTTACTTTAATTAGCTGTCCAGCTCTTCCCAGGGTATGGGGGGGGGGGGGGGGGCATGACGCCTGGAATCTCTGAAGAGATGGTTTACTATCAAACATTATAGAAAATAATATTAAAAAAAATTGTCTCGGCCCGTATAGGTGTCCTCTGGTTGAAAAATAATTTCAAAAAGTTGCAGTCACATCGTTGGTATATTATAAACCCTTTCAGCGCGGAGATCGACTTTAGACGTAAGAGTCTGCCGTCTACAGACGTCAGATTCTCTCGTCTGAAGACGGTCCCCGCGCTGACAGAATTAAAATCTTTATAAAGGCCGTAGACCATGACCGGTATTCAAGTTTCACTAGTCCATCAGAAGTGCGAATTGCACACCACTTTCAGGTATATGTTATATAATATTCTGTGACATTTAATTTCTCCATCCATTAGGAATAATGAAATTTCCGCAAACCCCTGGGACTGAAGATAAGCGGCGGTCACGTTTCCCAAGTGAGCTTGTGGCCAAAAAAACGGTGAAAAATGTGGGCCTTTAAAGCCTAACCCTTTCAGTGCGGCGATCGTCTGTAGACGGACGTCTAAAGACGATCCACGAACTAAAAGAATAAAAAAAATACAATGCCCTTTCGACTAATAACTAGGTATTCAAATGAAGCGGAAAGAGCTAATTAAGACATTTATGATGATTTCAAATTGAAAAACCCTTTGGTTTCCATAGTTTATACAAAAATATTTCAGCGCTAAATTATAGACAGACGATTTTAGCAAGGAGGTTAAATGATATAACCTCCTTGATATTAGCAAGGAAATTGGTAATTAGTAAACATGTGTGCAGGACCACCTTAAATTTCACCAGGCAGGCTTTCCCTGAGGCCTTTTTTTAGGGAGGGGGGGTCACCACAAAATTTGGCTACCCCCTCCCCACCGAAAAAAAGTGCACATATTTCGCTTTCCTCATCCCCCCAACTTTAAGGAAGTCCTCCCGAAACCTCTGGATAATGCAGAAAACCCTGAACCCTCAGGGGACTAATATATCTATGGATAACGTAGTTTGTTTTATTTGTGTTCAAAGGCCGAGGTTCTATAATTAAGGTACTTAGAATTCAAATTGTAATTTGTTCTTGTCACGCATTTTGAAATCATGTTACCACCTGCGAATAGCCCTGTGTTTAACCCTTTCGGATCCAATCAAAATTATTATCGCTTCGAATCCATTCAACCCTATACCCGCTAAGTTATCTAAATTTACTCTCACGCACTTGAAGTTGTGTCTCGCTGCCGCGATCCACAACTTAAGCAGTTTAAGTGGGTAAAAAAATACTCAATTTTGTTTAATTTGAAAACAAATCTTGCAAATCTTTATTTTTCAACACTCATTTTATTTCCAATGACAGTGATTACGCCCAGTCCATTTTTGGTCGATTTTTAAATGTCCAGATGCATTTATTGAAAATGTGCCATGCGACGCGTGACTCTGAGCTTCTAGAGATAACCAGCAAGAATTATTTATGTCAACTCTCAAATTGAACAAATACCAGTGATTTTCACCAACTTGAAGTTGTGGGTCGCGTTGGTGAGACACAGCTCAACCCTTTCAACGCGGTGACCGTCTGTATACGTCAGAATGTAGACGTCAGATTCTATATAAAGACTGCCCCCGATCTGAAAGGATTAAAATGTTTCAAATGGCTGTAGACCCATAACATCCTATAGGTATTTAAATGGAACCGAAAGAATTGACTTAGTAAGCCATTTATGATGATTACAAAATGAAAAAACCTTTGATCTGCGTGTTTTATACAGAATATTTCAGCATCTTAAGGGTTAAAGTAAAGATGGCTTTGCGGCTGAAAGGGTTAAGGTACCTGATTTGACTAAGTACCAATAAGGTTCTGTGTCTGAGTGCTTGCCGCCGGATGTATCGCGTGACGCGGCCAGTCGGTACATTATCTTATATTACCAGTTCAGGTGGCACGCTAATCACTCGGTAATTGCCATTTTTTTGAATTCCCGTTCTCGGTATTTTCAAGTGAATCAAAACCCCGTTCTCGGTAGTATCAAGAGAAACAAAACCCAGCAAACACGAGATGTTCAATGTTGGGCCACCGTCTGCGACGCTGGCCCAACATTGAACCAACAATATGTGAACGTCTCGTGTTTGCTGGGAAGCACTTCCCATATCCCAGTTACACCAATATCACACCCTATATGGTCTGTATCGGCCGGAGTCAAGTATTTGTGCACCACATTCCATATAATATGTAAAAGAAAATTAATTTGATACAAAATAGTATACTGTAATCTGTCACAATAGTAAGCCACGAATTGCTCCTGTATTCTTCAGACTAGCAGTGAATAAATATGACTTGAAGTGCGTGACAAATTTAAGACAATTTACATATGACGGATTCATAAAGTTCAGCGCTTAAACCAATAGATGAGAGCGAAATGAAGCATCATGAAGGTTCACGAAGGTTCGAAGGAGAAACATCTAGGCATTTGAGATGGGAATACAACATATCGTCCCCTTGGAATTAGAAGGTGCTAAACTGCCACTTTGTAAAGTGGCAGATTCTCTGACCAAGCGGACAATATATTGTTAGCAATTAATCTCGTAAGTCAACGAAAATCGGGTGTATATCGTTGGGTGCTGTGATGGATCGAAAAACGTCGTGTCCTATGGTTTAAAAGGATAAGGCCTACTCGTACATCTTGTAAATCTTCTATAAACGCAGGTGTGGTGGGGTCGAAACATTGGCTAGTCGTGAATATAGGAGTCTTAGGGTTTTGACTTGTCCGTCGTGGTGCTGAAAGAGTTAGCGGTACATTATAAACGAGCGAGTTGATTTAGTCATAGATTCGCCACCCGTGAGTGGTGATGACAGCATTCTCATCAGGTTGTCATCAGGTTATATTATATCCGTCGTAGGATTAAAAGGGTTAGACGCCGTTTATAGCACGTGTGCGTCGTGGGGCTGAGAGGGTTAGCTGTACACAGACGAGTCATTTGATTTAGTCCTGGTATCGCACGTGAGAGATGGCATCATTATGTCTCCGGGCGTGAAGTGTGCGTGATACCCAGGAGCACGTGTCCCTGCACGAGATGCGGCGCGTGCAGAACACACCACCCCACTCCCCGCTCAGGTTGCTACGCCCCCTCCTCTCGTTGCTAGGCACCCCGCAGCGATGGGGAGGCTAAACCCTTGAAGTGCCAAGTTATAAATTCCATTTTTTCACACATTTGAAGTTGTCTCGCTACCGCGACCCACAAATTTGAATGTGTGAAAAATCTTATCATAGTTATATGTAGGTCTACAATTTGGATCAAAGTGTAGCGAATCCAGCTTATTTAACCCTTTAAACCCTCACGATGCACCAGGGAATAATTTGTCTGGTGTAGCGGTGCAGTTTGCTACGCAATTTTGGGCAAATGCTACACAATAATATGTTGGTGTAGCAGTTCTTCGTATGGAGAATAGTAGCTTGACACATGCCAGTATGCTAAACTGCTACACAATTTTTCTGAAGCAAATTATTCCCTGTGCATCAAAGCATCATTTTGCATCTCTTATAAAATGACGTTATTTCCTACCCCTAGGGGTTTTAGAACGAATATTTTCATGGAACTGCTTTAATAATCACGATGTATTTTTTTTTCATTTACCCCCTACTTCAAGTCATCTTCATCCACTACAAGTCGAGAATTGATTCGCGGCTTGTAGTGGATGAAGATGACAATGGTAAATTCAGGCTTGAAAGGGTTAAGGCTGATACATCTCCTTGAATTTCTCTTGTTTCAAGGACAAATATAGAGGTTGTATACGGCCAAAGACGCGACTAGGACTTTAAGGGTTTAACAATGGCTGTGTTAGGGGGTTCTATAGGTGGACGCCGCGGCGGCATTATGAGGGGGAGGCGCGGCATTGTGAGGGGCGGCGCGGTATTGTGAGCAGAGTGACATACCGGGCGGCCAATTCCACACATCATAAATCACTGCCAGTGCCAGACAACCCAGCAAACACGGGGCATTCACCCGAAGCTGTTTCAATGCTGGGCCACCGTCTTCGACATTGTTGGCTTAATGTTGGGCCAGCGTCGCAGACGGTGGCCCAACATTAAGCCTACATTGGTTCTACGTAGTGTTGCTGTGTACGGCGAAATAACTACTAACTGCTGTGTGGACGCTAGCCCAACGTATGCAACGCTGGCCCAACATTCACACGACCCTGTCCCAACATTCCTTCTACGGTACCTTCTGCTCTCAGTTGACACTGTGAGGATCTATCATCTAATCTGCCACACATAATTTGAACTGCCCCAACGCTGGCCCAACTATGTATACTCTGGGTCAACATTGATGTATTTACAAGACAACCTGTCATATTCCCGACAGACAACACTTTGATTCAATGTTGGGTCAGCGTGGCAGATGGTGGCTAACATTGATCGAAGCTTGGGTCAATGCCTGGTGATTGCCCAGTTTCTTGTGATATTGCTTTCTTTTACAGCCAGACCCCCATTGTGAAAATATGATAAAGTTCTAATCTGTTGCAGTCAGAAATTGACAGAATTTGCACTTGCTGTTTTCATCCAGGCTATTTTAAAACAGAATTAAAGAAAAAAACAAGCCTTGAAATAAAAAATTCAACTTTCATTTATGTTTCTAGTGCAACCTGTCTGGTTTATTATTAGTGTGATATTTTTTCAGGGACCTAATGTGTTATCCAATTTACAGGTCTTGTTAGCCAATGTTGAGATCTTGTTAGCCAATAATTCGGTGTCGTTAACCAATAGTCAGGTCTCTTCAGCTAATAGTCAGGTCTTGTTAGCCAATAGTCAGGTCTCGTTAGCTGATAATCACGTTTCATTAGCCAATAGTCAGGTCTTGTTGACCAATAGTCAGGTCTCGTTAGCCAAAAATCAGTTCTTGTTAGCCCATAGTCAAGTCTTGTTAGCTGATATTCAGGCTTTGTTAGCCGATAGCCAGGTCTTGTTAACCAATAGTCAACTCTCATTAGCCAGGTCTCGCTAGCCAAAAATCAGGTCTTGCTAGCCCATAGTCAGGTCTTGTTAGCCAATAGTCAGGTCTTGTTAGCCAATATTCAGGTCTTGTTAGCCAATAATCAGGTCTCGTTAGCTGATAATCAGGTCTTGCTAGCCCATAGTCAGGCCTTGTTAGCCAATAGTCGGGTCTCGTTAGCCAATAGTCGGGTCTTGTTAGCCAAGAGTTAGGTCTCTTTAGCCAATAGTCAGGTCTCGTTAGCCAATAGTCAGGTCTTGTTAGCCAATAGTCAGGTCTTGTTAGCCAATAATCAGGTCTTGTTAGCCAAAAGTCAGGCCTTGTTAGCCAATAGTCAGGTCTCGTTTGCCAATAGTCAGGTCTCGTTTGCCAATAGTCAGGTCTCGTTTGCCAATAGTCAGGTCTCGTTTGCCAATAGTCAGGTCTCGTTTGCCAATAGTCAGGTCTCAATAGCCAATAGACGGGTCTCCTTAGCCGATAGTCATGTCTTGCTAGCCCATAGTCAGGTCTTGTTTAGGGGATAGTCAGGTCTTGTTAGCCGATGGTCAGGTCCTGCTAGCCCATAGTCAGGTCTTGTTAGCTGATAGCTGATAATCAGGTCTCATTAGCCAATAGTCAGGTCTTGTTAGGGGATAGTCAGGTCTTGTTAGCCAATAGTCGGGTCTCATCAGCCAATAGTCAGGTCTTGTTAGCTGATAATCAGGTCTCATTAGCCATTAGTCAGGTCTTGTTGGCCAATAGTCAGGTCTTGTTGACCAATAGTCAGGTCTTGTTGACCAATAGTCAGGTCTCGTTGGCCAATAGTCAGGTCTTGTTGACCAATAGTCAGGTCTTGTTGACCAATAGTCAGGTCTTGTTAGCCAATAGTCAGGTCTTGTTGGCCAATAGTCAGGTCTTGTTGACCGAAAGTCAGGTCTCGTTGGCCAATAGTCAGGTCTTGTTGACCAATAGTCAGGTCTTGTTGACCAATAGTCAGGTCTTGTTAGCCAATAGTCAGGTCTTGTTAGCCAATAGTCGTGTCTCATCAGCCAATAGTCAGGTCTTGTTAGCTGATAATTAGGTCTCATTAGCCATTAGTCAGGTCTTGTTAGCCATTAGTCAGGTCTCGTTGGTCAATAGTCAGGTCTTGTTGACCAATAGTCAGGTCTTGTTGACCAATAGTCAGGTCTTGTTGACCAATAGTCAGGTCCTGTTAGCCAATAGTTAGGTCTCATTAGCCAATAGTCAGGTCTCGTTAGCCAAAAGTCAGGTCTCGTTAGCCAATTGTCGGTCTCGTTAGCCAATAGTCATGTCTTAGAATATAATTTTCTTGTTCAAACAGCCTTACTCCTTTTGCCTTAACCCTTTAAGCGCTATTATGCTATGTTGCCGGCACCATGTGCATGATGTGGACTCATCTATTGATTGATAGCACGCCCAATCAAGTATGCCTCAAGTATTCTCAATATACTGAATGCCCTTTATCTATATGCCCAATTTACAGAATGCTTCAATGCACTTCAAATATGCCCAATATACTTTGTTTCTCAAATATGCCCAGTAAGACTGCACCTCAAATATGCGCAATAGACTGATTATATATGCCTTAAGTATTCTCACTTAATCACAGAATGTCCCTCAAATGATGCCCAATATACTGAATGCCCCTCAAATGTGCCCAATATACAGAGTTTACCTTAATTAATTATGGTAAATATACACTGTTACTGAATGTACTTCAAATATGCCTGATAGTTTAATTACTACTGATTGTCACTAGTATAATTTGTTGTTTCAGGTCGTAATGAGCTGATAGCACGTTACATCAAGCTGCGGACGGGGAAGACCCGTACCAGAAAACAAGTGTCTAGTCACATACAGGTCCTGGCGCGCCGTAAAGCCAAAGAAATACAGGCGCAAATTAAAGTGAGTGTAAGTCACCATTTTTTTCACGTATTATTTGTAGTTGTAGCAACATTTTTACATAATTTTTAGTTCAGATCAACTTCCCAGCAAACATTAAACATTGACCCAAGGTTGGTTTAATATTGGTTCAATGCCAAAGACGGTAGACCAGCATTACACCAAGATTGGGTCAATACGTTTGTGTTTACTGTGTTAAGTATGCTCATCAGTGATTAATCCAGGGGTTTCGAAGGGGGCGGCTCCCCCCTGTTGGCCCCACTCTTTAAGACATACAAGCCAAACATTATTTTGGTTGGGGACGCAGACGCCCCCCTTCTGCTCCACTCCATGTACCTGCTTTGGATCTGCAACTGCTCCTAAATAGTTAATCCTCCAGTTGAAAATGACCATGTATTAAACAGTACACCATAAAAAAAAACTCTTTCCAATTGCACTACCTTCACAATAGGGTAGGTAGTCTAGTAGATTGTTTTTTTTTGAAGAATAATTTTTTTTTTTTTTTTCATTTGACATTTCAAGATGAATGTAAAACATTGTCTGAAAATATGTTTGAAAATTATTGATTATCGTAATAGTAACTTGCTAGTTGGCATCCTCGTATCTTTGTTTTATAGATATTTTGCTCATCAATTACAAATTATTCGATTAACCAATGGGCAGAACTGCATAGCATTTACAATTTTACTCTGTAATAAAATCATTATCATGTTTAGCACCTGGTTAAGCTGGCTGATGTCTATCATGTCTATGAGTTTGTCTATGGATAATCAATAAACACAATAAATGTTGAAAATGACTCGATGATGTAGACATGAGGTTAAAGATACTCGTTATCGCTCTGCAGCATCGCTGTGGCTTTCAGGACCAGAACGCCAAGGAGAAAGTACTGCAGAGCCTGGCATCAATGTCATCAGCCCAGATAGTGTCCGCCACGGCATTGCAGCATAAGAACATGGTGGGTGGGCTGGGTGGCCTGCCACCGGCCCCAGCCGCCATGGGCGCTAACTACCCGCCCTATGCCACACAGGTACTCATACACGCCTGTCTGCAGCACCGCCTGATGCCCTCTGTGTGACCTTGCCCTGCTCTCCCCCGACCTAACCTAACTATGATCACGGAACAAGTGCAAACCTTCCCAACGACAAGCTCTAGTAACATCATGATAATGTCATAAGTGTAATACAAGTAGCAGTAGCTGCTTCCTTTACTGCTATTTGCTTAACCCTTACAATACTAAAATATGTTTGTATAAACTATGGGAACCAAAGGGTTTTTTCAATTTTAAATTAACATTAATATCTTATTTAGCTCATTCCGCTTGATTTGAATACATAAACTTATGTTATGGGTCTACGACAATTATAATTTAAAAAATTGACATTAGACGTCAGTATCTAAGGCCTATAGGCATCAGATTCTGACGCCCTGAAAGGGTTAAACTGTACAGCAGAATAGCTCTCAGATATTATACCTAGAATAGAAGGGGGGAAGGAGTCAAAGTGGAGGGGTTCTGGGTGGTTGGTAGTTTTAAATTTTAGTGCTTACAATTTGTTATTTTAACTGAAGTGGCAACAAATATGGGAAATATTTTTTGAACATGCTGGAATTCTTATCTTGCTGATTTCAAAAGGTTTCTGCTTTAAAATGGGTTTCTGAAAGTTTTTCAATTGTTCTTTCATTATTTCTGCATACATATACTGTATATGTGATTAGAATCGGTCCCTGTGAATTCAGCCTATGCTGCTATAGCTTTTGAGTTGAGGAAGTTTTGCATACTGCCCGTCATTGCTTTATCCATGATCAACACTTTGATGGTGACAACAGCTAAGCCATGAAGGCTCAAAAGCATTATTAACACATCCATCAAATCTGAAAATCGAAGAATGGGCACCTTGGAAGTAAAGGGTCTTATCAGTCACTATTAAGTGACACCCTTTGATCCTAATGTAACCCATATGTTTAGCCTAGGCTGTTGATTCGGTCTTCTTTTTAACCAGTTTTTAAGCATAATTATATTGACCTTTTTTGAAATAAATTCACAATCACTGGTGATTTTGTACCTACCAAATAAACGCAGACATTGAACCTGTCGATTATCGAGGCATTGTCAAAGACGGTGGTCGGCATTGCCTCAATTCTGACCACCGTCTCCGACGCTGTCAAAACAGGTTGAACTTTGAACATGTTTAATGAGTAGTTGCAAAACCGTGACAGAGTCATGATATAGTTTTAAGAGATAATTCTGCAAATCATCAAGATCAGCACATGTCTGAGCTTTTCTTTTGCCGTATTGTGTTTTTTATTTCATTCGCTGTGAGATGTGAATACCAGTAACAATTCATAGCTTGCAGTATAGGAAAATTTGATTAAATTTGAAGATTTTACCAGCAGCCATTTATCCTAAGTTGTGTGAAAATAATGCTTTTACCTGAAACGCTTTTTTCTACTGGTTCATCGTATTGTGACTTGTTACTTTGGCCACCATTTGCATGTCACCAGGTGTTACCCTAACAACTTTAATCTAACATTCTTGCCACCGACTGCATATTTTTCTCTGAAGAACTGTTCGGTCTGTGCTTGTACAGCTGTTAATGCTGAGGAGGAAATTTTGAATTGGAGATTTATTCTTTTCAAATCATTCAATTTGAATATGTAATTGAAGTTTGAACCAGTCCAGTGATGGCCAAAGTAATATGTTATATTTGCATGTTATACTGTTGATACTAACAAGATTGGTTTCTTTTGCCTTTTAGACTTGATCATCGTGCGCACCTCGTGCTCCTTCTCTATCCTGATGACTCTCATCCTGATATATCTGTTTTAACAGCTACACAGGCAGCTTATGTTGTATGTGGGGAATGTCTTAATTCTAAAATAATAATAATTGTTTTCGTGCAGTCATTTGTCACTGATGCTGCTTTGCTTCTGCCTGATCTGCTCCACGGATTGGTTGATGTCAGTGCTCTCCTGATTGGTTAATGTCAGTGCTCTCCTGATTGGTTAATGTCAGTGCTCTCCTGATTGGTTGATGTGACAGCTCCCCTGATTGGCTGATGTCTTTGCTTTTCTGATTGGTTGATGTCTGTGCTCTCCTGATTCGTTAATGTCAATACTCTCCTGATTGGTTGATGTCTACATGCTCTCCTGATTGGGTGATGTCATTGCTCTCCTGATTGGTTGATGTCTACATGCTCTCCTGATTGATGCTGATGTCACTGCTCTCCTGATTGGCTGATTTCACTGCTCTCCTGATTGGTTGATGTCATTGCTCTCCTGATTGGTTGATGTCTGTGCTCCCCTGATTGGTTGATGTCTACATGCTCTCCTGATTGGCTGATGTCACTGCTCTCTTGATTGGCTGATGTCACTGCTCTCTTGATTGGCTGATGTAACTGCTCTCTTGGTTGGCTGATGTCACTGCTCTCCTGATTGGCTGATGTCACTGCTCTCCTGATTGGCTGATGTCACTGCTCTCCTGATTGGCTGATTTCACTGCTCTCCTGATTGGTTGATGTCAAAGCGCTCCAGATAGTTTTCCTTGAGTTGATATTGATGTCGTATTTTGACGTGTTATTTTTCCTACATGATAACAATACTGAGCAGATACCTAGACTGACCGACATCACGGAACATGTTTTATTTTATTTTGACTGGTGGTGTATTGTTGACTTTGTGTTAGACATGCCCTGATTGGCGTTGACTAATGTGATGTGTTGCTTGCTTGCTATCAGGACCAGGGCTCCCGGGAGAAAGCGTTACAGACTATGGCGTCCATGTCATCAGCACAGATTGTGTCGGCGAGCGCGATACATAAACCTGTGGCAGGGTCTGTGGGTAGCGGCGCCATGCCGCCCGCTGTGGGCCAGGCTGCCATGCGATCCTCGTACAATAACCCACCTTCAGTAAGTTACCCCTACCTCTACTCTTGCTCGCTGGGTCAACACTGGGGGCAACAACATCACATCAACCCTTTAAGCGCTAGTTTAGTCTTCTCTGTTTTGTCAAAAAAAAATAGTATGAGAAATTAGTACTTTGAACCCTCACAATGCATTGAAGCATCATTTTGCATCTCTGAAGAATGACTGAATTTCCCGTTTTTCAACAAAAAATTTCAAGAATTTTTAAAAATAATAACATATTTTGTTCATTTGCCACCCAATTCAAGTCATCTTCATCCACTACAAGTCGAGAATTGCGACAATTCGCGGCTTGTAGTGGATGAAGATGACAATGTAAAGTCAGGCTTGAAAGGGTTAATTTGCAAAATTGCCATATATTTTGATTCCATTGGTACAAGTATATATATTTTTCACACACTTCAAGTGGGTGAAAAATTAAATTCTTTAATTCAGCGCTTAAAGGGTTAAACCTACATACACACATCATGGCTGTATGACACTACATGCTGCTACATCTAAACATAATAAAAAAAGACGCACCAGCATTCATAATATTTTATGGTTTTGATCTAGGATAAACAAACCGATTGAAGATTATGTAACTTGGATGGGGACTGCTGAACAAAATTTTGATAATTGGTAAATTAAAATATGTCTTAAACCTTGAAACACTGATCAGATGTTGGGACTTAAATTTCACAAATCACATGCATTTTCAGTCACTTGATGCTGTGTATCGCGGTAGCGAGACACAAATTCAAGTGACCGAAAATTTTAATTGAATAGCTCAGTGCTCCATGCAGGGATCGACACTAACACTGGCCCGTTGGCCCGATTCCAGGAAAAATCACTAAGGGCCAGTAAATCACCTGAGATACTGGCCCTGGGGGCAACAGAAACATTACACTCCCCTTGATACTGTGTACACTAAGGACTAGGACGATAACGCTAAGGGCCAGTAATTATGTGAAGTCACTGACCCTTTAGGCTACTACCTGAAATCAGTTAGTGTCGATCCCTGCTTCATGGGTTGCCAGGGTTCAATTTGTTCAGTATCGCATAGCAAAAAGCTACACACTTTTGGCCATTTGCTAATTAAACTTGAAATTGATTAGTGAAATATATCGTCTTGAATCATAGGCAAAACAAAGAGAATGTGGAGCATTCCTGCAAATAGCTACATAATATTTTTAAAACAAAGTGAACCTTGGTTTAGACAAAATCAAGGGATGATTGAATGCCAGAAACAACAACAGATACACAACCATGCTCTGCAAAACCAAAAGGCAGTATCTTCTCACTTGTAAGGTAAACAGATACTGCGTTTTGGCTTTGCACGAGAGAACTCGCGCTCACTCCTTTTGACCAGAGCAGCTTCTGCATGTTTCCATGACTACCATGCTGAGCTCTACCTGCACCAGTGTTAACCCTGCTCCCGTTACGGCCATATATATATATATATATATATATTATATATGTGGTCTAGCAAATTTTAAATATAATAAAACAGCAATGAAATTGATCAAAGATCTTATGGTAGATGTTCAGTTAAAGAAATAATTCAATTTTGGAGAATTTTTCTGGATAATTTATTGTTTATTTGTTTTTTCCACATTTAAAGCTGCAATTCCTGTTGCCTTGTCATCCCAATTTCCAGCAAATGAAATATACATGTACTACTGGTAGCTGATAATTCAACTGGGCCAATGTTAATTGCACATTTAGTTGCTTTTTCTAATTGAGATTTATGTAAATAAAAAATTTCATGCTCAAGAAAATCTTCTGCCATTTTATATGGGTGTAAATTTCTTGGATTTATTATACAATAGATTTAGATAATACCATTATATTTTGTATAACATACCACAAGTTTTTTTTACATTATATCGTTATTCAGGGAAACATACATGTAATTTTTACTTGTAAATTTTACTATAGGTAATTTAAGAGACTGAAGTGTACTGGCTTTTAACATTTCCTGCATGAGCAGTGACTGCCTGGGGTTCATACTAATATAACTCAATAAACCTAACACTCAACTACAGAAAGTTATACACAAAGTGATAAATGATATCAAGTGGTTAATTGAAATAATTACAATATTTTATAAGATATTTTAGGCATTTTGAAATACTGTTTGAATTCCATCCATTTCAATATTACTATTTTAATCCTTTAAACACTAATTGATAGAATTTGAATTGTAATATTATGCAGATCTAGCAAGTTTGATGCTAATTTCTCCTCCAGATGTTCATGTTTGAAGGGTTTAACCCTTAAAGCGCTAAATTCTTTCTGTAAAATCCATGGAGACTAAAGAGTTTTTTCAGTTTGAAATCATCATGAATGTCTTATTCAGGTCTTCCCGATTTATTTGAATACCTATGTTACATGGGTCCACGGTAGAAATATTTTTACTCTTACAGTGCAGGGATCGACTTTAGACGTCAGAATCGGACGTCTACAGACGTCAGATTCTGATGACTAAAGCCGATCCCCGCGCTATAAGGGTTAAAGGTTTATTATCTAATTATTGGCAACATTCATCATCATTGCTGTAATTAAATAATGACCTTGTGATAAAAGGGACATTTTCCTAAGATTGCTGCAGAGCTCACCCGTTGATCTTGATGTGATTGTTTTTCTAATATAATTTAATCTTATAATTCTTCTGTTCCTCTTTCAGTTCTGGAATCCAGGCGGCACTTTCCAAGAGTAAGTATTTTTCTTATCTGTCACTGCCCTAGCTTTGAGGGAGGTCGCGTGACCTTCTGCTTTTTAAACATGCAGGACACTCTGATTAATTACCCCTGGCAGGGTTCCCACTCACCTTGAAGACCTGGAACTTGGCCTGAAAAAATTCAATGCATGTAAAAATCATGGAATTTAAAAAAAGGACGTTTTCATGGAAAAATCAAGGAATTTTGTTTCAGTTATCCACATTTTTTTTCAATATCAGAATATATTTTGCTGCATTTATTCTTTGTCATTTGTGTTTCTTTCTCAGCCTGATATTTGACTACTGGTGGCTACATGTGCCCAAATCTTTTGGCGTGAAAAACGATTTAGGCAAATAATTACAATTTAGGCAAATTACACATGCGGCCAAAACGGAATTGAGCAACCTGGGAAAATAACATGGTATCATGAAAAAATCATGGAATTTTGTTTTCAGTTTTGAGTGGGAACCCTGCCCTATCTGTCACTGAGCAATTTTTGAGGCGAGTTGTGTGTTTGACCCTTGAAGCGCTGAATTTTTTTGTAAAATACATTGAGACCAAAGGGTTTTTTTCATTTTGAAATCAGCATAATTGTCTTAGTTAGCTCCTACATAGGCCTCATGTGATAAAGGAGGCATACAATTGACGCATATGCGTCAAAATTACTTTCTAGTTTAATAAATTAGTTGATAGCATTAAAGTTTTTGAAAATCATTTTTTTAGTGAAAATATGCAATAGTGTGTGTTTATGTAAAGATCAAGTGTCAACCGTTCCAAGCCCTTATTTACTGTTGTCATCTGCATCCACTACAAGCCGTGATTTGCTGGCGCAATTTTGGACGTGTAGCAGATGAAGATGACTTGAAGTCTGTGGCAAATGAAAAAAGATATTGTAACGTTATTATTAAAACAGTTTCAGGAAAATTTTCGTTCTAAATCCCCCGGGTTTTAGGGAGTTAAATCATTCTTCAGAGATGCAAGATCATCCTCAGATGCTTTGAGAGGGTTTAAATGGTTAGCCCTTTAAGCCCTCACGATGCATTAAAGCATCATTTTACATCCCTGAAAACAGTTTGATTTTCCTACAACCAGGGGTTTTTGAATAAATTTTCCATGAAACTGCTTACCAATACATGGCAATTTTCGTCATTTTTCACCCACATCAAATCATCTTCATTCACTACAAGTCAAGAATTGCGGCAGCAATTCGCGACTTGTAGTGGATGAAGATGACAATAGTAAATTCAGGCTTGAAAGGGTTAAGGGGATAAGACAGGCCCTAGCATACAGAGGGATAGTATATAGCTCATAGCAGACACTGCATACAGTGAGGGGTTGTCACAGCTGGCAACAGGTCTTAGAGGTCAGATGATGGGGTCAGAGGTCAGGTGGGGGTCAGTAACAGGTGAGGGTTCAGCAGGTGGAGGTGGTGTCATCACTCTTTCTGTGACAATTTAAGCATTAAAGTCCTAGCTTAGCGAAGAATCCGAAAATACGGGTGTTGACATTTTTATTTCAAGCACATCTGACATGACTCTAACTATTGAAGCGATGAAATATTTCTGTGTCAGTCTAGGACTTTAGCTTTTTCCACTTTATTTCAATACTTATGTTGCGAGTCTACCGCCATTAAAAAATATTTCAATTCTTTCATTGCGGGGACTGTCTTTGTACATGTATAGACCTCAGATTGTGATGTATAAAGAAGACTGAGAGGGTTAAGAGTTTAAATATGATGTCACATTATATGCATCATCTGACATAATTAAAAATTAAGTAAAATTATTTCGAAAAAAAAAATAATCCTACTATGATTAAATTAGGCCTTTTTGAGCTTCAAATCAATAAACATGTATTACAAGATATAGATGGTGTACCAATTATAGCAAAACAAAATTGCAGTGTTGTTACCTGTTTATCCTTTTCCTACTGAACAGTTTGATTCTGTTTTTCATCCATTCAAAGCTGGAATTGCTAAAGCAAATTTTCATCTTCAAATGACGAAAAATATTTATATTTTAGAAAAATAGTTATCTCCAATATTTAATCATTGGATTAACTAAGGGATGTTGCAAAATTGAAAAAAATTCCAAACATCCAAAAAAAATTGGAAGTGGGTAGGTGGGTCCAGGGCCTTTTTGGATAGGAAATAGAAAATTGGAAAATCAATAAAATCTACATAAATCGTGTCGGAAGATTAGTTTCCAAAAAAAAAATTGGGGTGGTGAGGTGGGGTTTTGGGGTGAGCTCTATCTAAAAAACAATTTGGATGTCTGGAATTTTTCAACTTTGAAATGCCCCTAAGCATCTACTAAAAACTGTTTTATCCTATTTAGTGATACAGTATTTCTACTGATCTAACATATGATTTAAATATTTATATATGGTCCTAGAAGGACAAGGGCTAAGATCAATTAAATAGTATATTATCATTTCATACATTGCTGAAATATGTTTGCTTGAGCCATGCCTTGAATGACAGTCAGTGATATTTTTAATCCATGACAACTTTTGCTTACTCTTTGACTCTACTGCGACTTCATATATAGCTTTTTTACTACCTTTCAGTTCTGGAAAGATGTCTTTAAATTTAGAGCATTCAACATTGTTAGAGTAAATTTCACTAATATTAATTTGTCTGTCAGGCTGAAAATGGATTGAAATTCAATATTATTATCATGGTTTACTGATAACTGACACTTTGTCTAGATAAATGAAATCAGTTTAAAGTAGCATAAAAACTATAATAATGTTCTCATATGAGTTTTGAAATTTTTAAATCGTTTCAACATGAAGGAAATAATTAGGTTTTACGATTATAAAGGACAAGCAATGAGTGATGAGTAACCATGGTAGTATTTTGTTTCAGTATCAAGCCTTACAACAGCCCTGGGTATAACATGGACGCCAAGCCTATAGCCGGGGGAGAGGCGGGTACACCAGCCTGGCAGGGACGCAGTATAGCAGGTCCTAAACTACGCCTTGTAGAATTCTCCGCCTTCCTAGAACAACAAAGAGATCCAGAATCTGTGAGTTGTCATGAACATAATAAAACAAACATACATGATATTTTGATATATGAGCTATAAAAATACAATTTTTATCCACGTGAAGTTTGTAAAAATTGCTTAGAATTGTAAAATTGCCGTAAATATCAGTGCAAAAGGTACACAAGTGCAAATTACAACAGACAGACTATAGGCGACATCTATATTGCCAATCAACACAGTCATTTAGTCAATAAATAAACGCCTGCACACAATTTTTAACAACATTTATGGCAAAACATATTCATATGAATCTCAAAATTTTTGCTGGATTCAGGCTTTTGTGTTATAAGCTAGACATTATTTTATCCTAAGTGGCAGTCAAATTGTTCTCTGAATACCAATATTTTATAATGATCCTGTGCTTATGGTTCAACCAATGTTGGTACAAGGTTGGCCCACTGTCTTTGACGCTGGCCCAACATTGTACCAACATTGGCTGAACGTGGTGATTTCTGTTTATTTGACAGTATAACAAGCACCTGTTTGTTCACATCGGGTCAAACTACACGTACCAAGACCCCCAGCTAGAGGTAAGAAAACAGCTGATCAGCGTTAGGCCTCCATGCACCCAGTTAATTCCTCATTTTGGTTCCGCTTGTTGAATGAATAGTGTCCCGATTTTATAAAATATCCAAGTACATTATCTGAAAGGTAAGTTTTCAGACACTTGAAGTTGTGTGTAGCGGTAGCGAGAGATCACTTCAAGTAAGTGAAAATTTCCATTATTTAATTTAGCAGTTTAAGGGTTAAATGAAACCACTCATCTGCTGCACTTCTGTTTATTTATTCATTATTTACACACATATTCACTGTGATGTGTTTTATGCCGAGAGTCATTACAACGATGAGACATTACAATGATTACAACGATGAAATATTTCTGTTGTTGTAAGTGTTGATGTGTCAGCTAGAGGTAAGAAAACACTAATAATCGTTAGGCCTCATTGCACCTTGTTAAATTCTCATTTTGATTCCGCTTGGTGAATAAAAAGTGTCCCGATTTTTTTTTAAATATCCAAGTACATTATCTGAAAGGAAAGTTTTCACACACTTGAAGTTGTGTGTAGCGGTAGCGAGAGATCACTTCAAGTAGGAGAAAATTTCAATTATTTAATTTAGCAGTTTAAGGGTTAAATGAAACCACTCATCTGCTGCACTTCTGTTTATTTATTCATTATTTACACACATATTCACTGTGATGTGTTTTATGCCGAGAGTCATTACAACGATGAGACATTACAACTATTACAACGATGAAATATTTCTGTTGTTGTAAGTGTTGATGTGTCAGCTAGAGGTAAGAAAACACTATTAATTGTTAGGCCTCATTGCACCTTGTTAAATTTTCATTTTGATTCCGCTTGGTGAATAAAAAGTGTCCCGGTTTTTTTTTAAATATCCAACTACATTATCTAAAAGGAAAGTTCAGAACCTCCTTATAGTGATAATCAAGACCTTTTTATCTCCCGCCCACGAAGTAGGGGCGGGGGATATTGTCATCACCATGTCTGGCGTGCGTCCTTGTTTTGTTTCCGGACGATATTTCTTAACTCTTACAGTGCAGGGATAGACTTTAGTCGTCAGAATCCGACGTCTGTAGACGTCAGATTCTGACTACTAAAGTCTATCCCCGCACTGTAAAAAAAAATATTACCAATTGTTGTAGACCCATAACATAGGTATTCAAATGAATCAGAAAGAGGTAACTAAGACATTTATGATGCTTTTGAATTGATTAAAACCCTCTGGTGTCCATGATTTAAACAAAATCAGTGTTCCTGCCAGGCAGTGCACAATTTTAAACCAGATTTCCTGTGTGGCATAAGGACTCTCTCTTGTAAAAATGAGAAGAGTCCTGCCCAACTTGGAAGAGTCCTGTGGGTCACGCAAACAGCACAAACTTTTTTATATGCTATATTTTAAGGTGTTTAATTGACAATTTTTTTAATTGAACAATTATTTTGCAATTAATATCGGGGATCTTGTGATTTAGATTGTCTTTACTTTCCTTTTTTATTATCATCTGTGCGTCAATTAAGTTTGCATTTTCATGATTGAAATCAGGCTCACTTTATTGATTTTTACTTAGAAGAGCCAGCGTGGTCGCAGGCCACACTGGAGTGAATATTCAGCGTGTCCCACACCTTTAAAACCACGGCAGGCCACAAGGACTCGCCTCAAAATTGTAGGGGGGTCCAAAAGGACTGGGGGTCTGGGGGTACTCCCTGAGGAAAAAATAAATCAGAGTTTTTAAATTTTGGTGCTTAAAATGGCCAATTTTAACTGAAATGACAGTAAAATTTTGAAAATATTTAAATCTTTAGACCCCCCGGACCCCCCCCCCCCTGGCGGAAACCCTGAAAATTAATTCAGCGTTGTAAGGGTTAAACCGTTAGCCGGATTGCTTTCATATTGCCAGACCACTACTATAAATTAAACAAAATGTGCCGTTTAGGTTGGGATAACAACCTGATTAGATATTGAGCCTTTTCAAAATTTCAGGGTACAAATTTTACGGCGAAATCAGTGAAATAATCAGTGTTTTGTGGTCGATCCTTTCTTCAAATAATTATATGTAGTATCTTGAATTTTATATATCATTCTAAGCAGTAGACACTCCTTTCATTGATTTATATTTTTTATTGTTCATCGTTTTGTAGGCGGTAGACATCAGACAAATCTATGACAAATTTCCTGAAAAGAAGGGAGGCCTAAAGGAGCTGTACGACAAAGGGCCTCAAGCGTCATTCTTCCTCGTTAAGTTCTGGGTAAGTGAACCCTCAAAGCACCAAGGCTGAGAATTTATAGTTTAACCCACTTGAAGTTGTGTCTTGCTGTCGCAACCCTCAACTTAAGTTGCTGAAAATTGCTTGTGTTTAATTGTCCCCTTGGATATAAAATGGTGTATCTGCCACATTGTAAGGTGGCAGAAACACCCTTTCATAACCAAGGGAATTGTTTGATTTCAGACCAAATATTTGCAAATGTTGATGTTTAAACACTCATTTCGTTGCCAATAACAGTGATTTGATTGGCTATTGAAATGAATTTAAAATGACCGTTCATGAGTACTGCTGAAAAAGAGTTAGACCTATTTTGAGACCGAACATTTGCAGATCTTGACGTTTAAACAGTAATTTCATTCCTAATAACAGTGATTTGATAATAAAATGAATTCAAAACAACTGTAGTCTAATTAGTTGTGAAATGGCTAAATTCTATAAATCAATAAATTAGCGGCATCTCTTACTTTTCTAGATCACCACAGTTTTGTGGCGTAGAGTTTTTTTTATAAACATTTACTTATAATGATGGTGATGTTTGATGTGATGTTTGATGTTTGTACATGTTTGACCATTTCTTATTGAGCTATATTTTAAGTATTAATACAAGTTTGGCTATTTTTTTCAGGCTGATCTAAATACGAATGTTCAGGATGAAGCAGGGGCTTTCTACGGCGTCACTAGCCAGTAAGTGCATTTCCAGGGGGGATTGTGTTTGCAACCAAAATTTTGCAAATTTCCAGATTTTACATTACATTTCATTTTTCCTGAAGATTTAGAACCAAACAACACAAAATGGCGTCTGAGGCATTAATAGTTATTTTGATACCAGCTCAGCAGATATAGAAAAAAAACTTGTGTCATGTCATGGCAATAACGTGGCTACGTAACTACCTTAAAAGTTTTGCGAAGTTGTGACAAGTATTTTAGAAGTTAGACCATTTGGCATGTAATAAAATTCTGAGAGGAAGCTAATGGGTTTATAGAGGGCAACATTTTCATTTATTTACTACATGTCAAAGGGTCTATCTTCTAAAATACTTTGCAAA
This sequence comes from Flabesymbios commensalis, assembly GCA_964017125.1. Taxonomy (NCBI): domain Eukaryota; kingdom Metazoa; phylum Annelida; class Polychaeta; order Terebellida; family Flabelligeridae; genus Flabesymbios; species Flabesymbios commensalis. Next base: position 93,314,005 of record OZ024907.1, read on the forward strand.
ACTTTCAGTGTAGTCAAGATATGAATGGGAAATAGTGTGTGAAAAATTCATGAAAATTGTTTGAAAATTGATTGAGAAACGGCAAAAATCATTCACCACGGCTAATGTGAATTCGACTATAGAGGATTAATTTAGATCTGTGTGAAAAAAATTCAACAGGGTTCATGCACGATTTTTAAATGTACTATTTTAAATTCTCCATTTTTAAGTCCTTAAAACGGCATGAAAACCGAGCTTTATATAAATGGTGGTCTTAAGTTAAAATATCTTAAATTTTTAAATATAAAAAAAATATGTACCCAAAGCATAGATGACAATCATTACGATTTGGCATTGTGTTGTGTATTTGAAATTTGTGTAAATTTCGAAAGTAAATGTTTAGAATTGAGATTTGTCTTGAGTTTTGAATATGTTTCTGAAGCTTACAATTTATCGCTGACCAAAACTTTGGCTGCCTTCCGGGTGTGATTATCATGAGTGGCTTTAATGTAGGCTCCAACAAATTTGATTTTGTTCAGTCTTAAAAGGTCTTTATAGGGTATTGCATTTATTATTTAAAGCTGCATAGCTGTTTTGTTTATTTCGACCAAAATAACCTAAAATGTTCAACACGATCATTCATATATTTTTCAAGGCTTTATAAATGGACAAAATCGATGTAAATGTAGCTGGATTAGATCATGACGCGATACACCATCAAGTTATATGGTGTGGTAAATGGGTCCGTCTGTGTACAATATGTACGTAATACTAATAGTGGTTAATTGTGGGCCAATATAATGTTACATTAGACCAACATCAAATAACAAACACGATACGTTGAGCCGCATTGGTCTAACACTGGGCCAGAGCCGTAGACGATGGCCCCGAATTAGTTTGACATCGGATCGATGCCTAGTGTTGGCTCACACAAACCACCGGTTGGTGTCCTAAGACTAGGTCAGCCCGTATGATAACTCAGCATGCACGAGTCACTGACCCATTGATGGCTCAATGTTGGTCCAGCTTCTACGACGCTGGTACAACATTGACCCATTAATGGTTGAATGCCTCTTGTTTGCTAGGAACTCAGCTACTGGTACTGTAAAGGCTGCTTTTTTTACAATTATTTTATTTTACCGCATTTCGCTATTTATATAACTGTATGTGATGACTAACGATGAAATAAAAGTCTGATATTTTCGAATAGCATAGTCACTATAGATCGTGTTTCTCTTGTCATTCAAAATTCACTTTAATTCACTCATAGCATTGCCACTATATTTTGAATTGCCCGTGAGGTATCAAATAAAAGACTGCGCAAAAAAAAGATGATTTACATCACTAAATTTGGAGTAATTGGACTGCAATTTCTCACGGTCGGGAGAGAGCGTCTTAATGGCGGGCCAAAGGCTCAGATGCTGGCCCACACTTAAAAGCACCATACTAAAACAGGGTCCTTTTTTTCAATTGAGTGACATTCTCTATACCGGTACCGAAATTAAACATGACATTATATGCAGATATCACTCATATCACACAACGTAATAACTTGTAGATATGTTTAACTGACATGAGACAATACACTTTGTACTGTGAAATGTATCTATGATCACTTAAAAAATAAGAATAATTTTAAAAGTCTTCCACTCTTTTTTTAATGATGAGCGTTGTCTGCCACTTGGTACTTATATTGTCCTGGTTATACAGACAATGTGTCTTACTCCGCTGTGATCAGGTCTTTGTTTTGGTGGGGCAACAATATCAAAAAACAACAAACTTAAATCCTTAATAACTCAGTAACCGGGGCAGTAAAATAAAAAAATAAAACACCATTCTCCATGGATTGATCTTTTGATTAAAATAAGCAAAACAGTTATGCAGCTTAAAAAATCTGTATAACCTACTTTGAGATTTGCTGTCAGCCAAAAGGTGGACCACAGATTACTATCAAACCCACCTGCGTGTGCTATATATATATACAACGCAAAATAAAAACTCCATCAATATTTTCTCACATATAACTCTTCAAAGTTTTATCTAGGATTCAGAATGAACTCGGTGTCACATATCATTGGGGGCACGCAATCATGCACATTGGGCACCCAGTTAGGCTTTTCCAGTAAATGGTTGAATATGTGACTATATTTATTGCTAACAGGTATGAAAGCAGTGACAACATGACTATTCAATGCTCAACAAAAGTGTGCTCATTTGGCAAGCAAGTCGTGGAAAAAGTGGAGGTAAGCCCTACAACGCTGAAATATTTTTGTATAAAACATAGAGAGCAAAGGTTTTTTTCACTTTGTGATAATCATGAATGTCTATTATATAAAACACAGATTTCCAGCTATTTATTTTTAATGCTTGCTTATTGTGTCGATCACTCCAATGACATACTTCTATTTTATGTTAACAGACAGAATATGGTAGATTTGAAAACAGTCGGTTTGTTTATCGCATCCACCGCTCACCCATGTGCGAATATATGATCAACTTCATCCACAAACTCAAACACTTACCAGAGAAATACATGATGAACAGCGTCCTGGAAAACTTCACCATTTTACAGGTAAATTAGACAAATGGTAACCGTTTAAGCACTGCACGACTATAGTCTTTTTCAATCGTTTTTAATAATAATCTGTTTTCATTTTAGATCTGCTTTATTTTAATAACTGATTATAAAACTGTTTCTGGGAGCTAATGTAACGGGAAAATGCTCAGAGAATTTCTTTGCTGTCCTCTGATCTGTATCGCGGTAATACTTCTCCATCACAGAATGGTTGATATTAGTGGTTATGTTTCCAGGTGGTGAGTGACAGAGAGAGTCAGGAGACGTTACTCTGCATAGCTTATGTGTTCGAGGTGTCAACAAGTGAACACGGAGCGCAACATCACATATACCGCCTGGTCAAAGACTGAATCCCACCACCACCACCCGATTGACGGGCGATAAGACTTACCCCTGACCAGTGCTGGCCTCTGGTGAATTGACTTTAGCGCAGAATCGTGTAAACTGCCTGGTCAAAAACTGTATCCCACCGTTGCCGCCCTGAATGAGCGAGAGACTTACCCTCCTAACCAGTGCTGGCCTCTGGTGAATAAAAATGGAGAGCAGCTTCATAGGGTAAAGCGCTGAACCCATCAACCCGCTAGTTTGTGCGAGAGAATCACCCCCTAGACCAGTGCTGGCCTCTGGTGAATGCTATACACACTGTCCAGATCACAACTCAACACAGTAGAACTAGACTAAGTGACACTAAGTGTCACTTTTCAAAACAGAAGAACTAGACTAAAAGAACTAGACTAAGTGACACTTTGTGCCAAGTGCCACTTCCTAAGACAGAAGAACTAGACTAAGTGACGCTTTGTGCCAAGTGCCACTTCAAGTACCACTCTGATTATGAGTGGTATATGAATCTTGGTACTAGCCAGTTTTTAGTCCTAAATGCTGAAATGAGTGTGTCAACTCATCAACAGTGAACTGCTTGATGTGCGTCAAAGAAGGTCAAATAGTTTGTTAGGAATAATAAGGGCTCCTGGGCTCACACCGGCTGGAGATCTAAAAGTTGTGCTTCTGGTGGCAAAGGGTGATATCTTCTATTTGTCAAAGTATGAGCTTTTGATTCCAGAAAGACAAATGACAACTTGTTTTTCGCCGACCCTTTGACTATGTGGACACAGCCAGGGTATGGGGCTTCAAACACGGTTAATCGTGGTCTGATGTGGTTTTCATTTTCATATCAGACAGAGACCAACTTCAAACAAGTTCTGCAGACAAATGCTGAATTTTACAATTGTAGCATGGCTGCCATTGAGCGGCTGAACTGTTGATGCATTCACAGTCATATTCTGAGTTGTATGGTAATTGTGTCCCGGTTTGAACTGCCTCTGTGTGTAATAGTTTCCCCTGGTTGTGTCATGTCTTGTTTCTTTTAGTAAATGGTGACCCTCGCCGTATACATTTACATACAATCAAGCAAGTGTCAAAGCAATTAACCCTTATAGCGCGGGGATTGACTTCAGAAGTCTAAAGCCCAGGTCAGACAGCACTTGACGGCCTAATCATGGCCAAAAAACGTCAAAAAGTGGTCTCACGTGAAACAGCCGATGTTGTTCGCGTTGACGAGCTACAGCCGCGTTGTAGACGTGGCAGGACGTGGGGATCTAATCTCTGAATAGCCTAATATTAGGTTACCCATGCTTAGGCGGTGCTTCAGCAGTGGAGCCGCAGCCGATGGCCATACCGCATACAGAGCACGACCAAGCACAAAACTGACCAATAATTACCACGTACGACCAAGTCCAACAGATTTTCTACCTTTTTGGCCGTGATTAAGCCGCTAAGTGCTCTCTGACCGAAGTCAATCCCCGCAATGAAAAAAGTAAAATATTTCTAATGGCCGTAGACCATAGATATTCTATTGAAGCAAAGACTGCGGACCAAGATCAAGCCAACATTGGGTCAATGTATGGTGTTTGCTGGGAATTGTGTCCTATAATTGCAGCTTCAAATGAATGCTAGCATCACAGGTGTTCAGAAAGTTAATAATCTGATGCAGTCACTATTTATTTTACTGGTATAACCGTAATTGTTGATTGTTTTATTTAGTGTGACCCCCGTTTGTTTATGTATGTACATCTTTTTATTAAGAATAACTTGTTATTTTTAATCCAAATGAATGATTTTTTTCATCCATTTGAAATTTTCATAATTCAAATGAATATAACGTGCTTTGCTTTTTAAAAAGTGAGTTGTTTTAATGATTGAATTATTCTATTAAAATTACACACATTTAAGAATTTTTCACCAATTTGTTGTTAGTTTCCTGCAGGAGATCATTTGAAATTGGGGCATAGTTATTTATGTAGCAGTTAACAAATGAACTCTTATAGAAAACATAATTTTAGATGAGTGATCAACGATTGAGCTATGTGAATTACATGTCATATGACCATGTTAACTATGATTGTATTAGTAATCTCATTGTCCCCAGGAAAAAGAAGTCATTTTTCCCAGTGTTGGACTAGATTGGACCAGCGTCGCAGTCAATCCAAGACTGGGTCAATGTCTTGTGTTTACGGAGTCACTAGTTCATGTATTATAGATGATAATTGCTGGACAATTATCACTTTTAGTAGCTTTGTTTTTGACATTACACTTTTTATTTTCCCAGAAAGAAAGGTGTCATCGGCTGCTTTATCATGTAATATTTAACCTCTTGCTTCCAAGGGGAAATTACCAATAGCCTTTGTAAATGAAATGTCTCTGTGGTCAGCAAATTATGTGGTCAATGAAACATATAATCACAATGTCTACATTTCCCGCTTTCTTCTTTTTGTAGATTGTTATGGCATACTTCACTTACTTGTGAATTAATGGACACTTTTGTTTTGTATGGTTTTGTCTACTGTCCTCTCCGAATCCATACCATATCTACACATTTTCTGAGCCTATTTTCGCAGTGTTCAACATACTAAATACTAGTATTAATTTCTTGATTGCATCAATTTTGGAAAAAGTTTTGAAGCATATTGAGGTCATGGTGGCCATCTATTAGTCTTTTTACGTCATTATGAAACATTATCACCCTAATAATAAATATCTTTAAAATTTCTCGTTTGATTTTCATGTAGTTCCATATAATGACAACCAGTATTACCTCCTTGGCTGCATTGGCTTTTCTTAAAATTCAGAATGTTATTCATGTCATGGTGGCCATCTTTAATGATTTGAACATTAGTATTAACTGATTTTTGCGGAAGTTCCAAATGAAGACCTTGTCACTTATATTTCTTTGAAACTGCTTGTCTGCCTTACTTGTTTTGCATACACCTGAGGTTCAATTATACATTATAATTAATTGAACTAGGTATGAGGGTGAGGTTTGTTGAGTGTTTGCTATGTTGACACTTGGTTCTGGTTGACGTTGTGACACAGACATCTATGATTGCTGATGACCACAGAGACGGTGATGCTAACCAGTATATACTCATGTTGTTTATGGTCCGTTTACATTAAGCTAGACCACCACGATAGGGTCACCTGTACACAGTGGCTGTCAAGTCATTCTAACATGCTGAATATCCATTTATTTTTTGTAAAACATTTTGTCTTTGTATAAAAGATAAAATACCTTTTTGTAATCATCTTAGCAGATAGTATTTTTTTATCAATCACCTTCAGATGCGAAAGCGATTGAAAATGATCTGATTTGAAAATGATACATTGTAATTTTGTAATTTTTGTTTTAAGTATGCCATGCTCATTGCATCAGAAGCAATTATTAATTGATCATACCAAGTCTCTAATTTAACGTGAAATATGAGTAAGTACTACATTCAATTTGTTTTTTAATTTAATAACCAGTAGGTTTTTTTTTTTTTAAATGTGACATACGGAGCATTCATGTGACAGTCAGTGAGACTAATACAAGTCATTTGTAAAAATGAATTATCATTTAAAATACTGTAGATATGGCCATATTCGCGTGATAAAATTTTTGAGAATTTCTGATTTGGTGATTTTTCACGAAATTAATAATTCGCGAATTAATATTTGCGAGATTCGCGAATTTGTCCCCGAGAAATTCGCGAAAATTAAAACCTCGCAAATATTACAAGATCTACAGTATCTAATAGTTCAATAGAATGCTTCCAGGGTGTGTTAGTTTCAGTATTCCAGACATTATGTACAGGTGGCCTGTGGTAGATATAGCTGATACTTGACTGATTATTAACTTGTTAACTATAATATCATCCTCTTGCTGTCAAAGGGTGGTATTCGCACTTTACATAGTGCTAGATACGACTCTTTAATAACAACAATGCCGTGATTTTTAGGATTGTTAGTGTATTATTCAACCTTTATTTTGCCCATCGTTAATTTACTGTGGCATAGCAGAGTGTAACGCATCAATTTGATGTTGGCTCTAAAAGTGCTGTTTCATAAATTAACGTTTCACACTCCCTGCCTAGCCCACAATAGGACTACAATACAAGTGTTTAGATTATCATTAACAAGTATGTATATCTACTTGTTATTTGTCAATTTGTTGATTGCTTGTTCTCATATTGATTTGCCATTCGCTTCTCTATCTGCCTTACAGTAAAATGTCTAAAGTTAATATTGCCCGCTATCGCCTCCTTTATTTGAATATTATTGTGTTCTATTTTTCTGGGTCACAAAGTGCCTTGAACACTAGACTTGCTTTAGAAGGCATATTATTATGTGAATGATATGAAATAGTATTTAAATGAATTTCCTATTTGAATGTCCTAGAAACAGTGTACATTCGTCAGTGAGAGTAATATATATTTTTACAAAGACAGATTTCTGGCGCTCATATTTATTTTGGAGCTGCATTGCACAATCATTGCAACACTAGCTTGATATAAGTGCTGAGATAACCTATTAGTGTAGTAACTTATGGAAAATAACAATAACCATTTGGCTGCTAGGTCCATATATATACGTTTTCAGCATGTTTCAAGCCTAATAAAGTTTGACTGAAATTAATGATATATTTTGTGGTAGTACTCAGTCAACCGAATAATTAAATTTGAGAAATGTCTATTTATCATCAACTGAAAATATTTTTGTTTATCGTTTAAAGCACCATCTATAGTTGTTTACATTACAGAATGTAGCTGGTTAGTTGTTAATATAATTATTTTATCTCCTGTTAGTGCTATGGAATCAAAACGTTTGATTGTCGCCAGCTTTTGGCATGCAATTTATTGTCTTTTAGTTTATTTTCGAAATGGTATATTATTGCTTCATACGAAAACATAGTATTTGTAGGTGGGTTCGCTAGTAATAATACACATATTGTGTTGTTGTTTTTATCTATGCCGGCCTATATCGCATCCTGGATGTAGCACCGGTAATAACTGATGACTGATTGTTCCGGCACACAGAGCATTGTGTTTAAAAGTCGCCTGTAGTGTAAGGATCTATTTATAATGTTTGTAAACCCATGCAATATGTATTCAAAAGAAAATTAAGTTAATCAGCCTATAGATTCAGTTTTATCTTTATAAGATTTAATAAAATGTGTATGTACTGTTTGGGTTAACATTAAATAGACCTAGGTTTACCTTCACCTTGCCGTTTTATGTCGGACACAGCCGCCGTGTGTGGAGCGAGATGTGTATAAATCTTGTCATTGCCTACAGTTTTGTACATTAAGTAATGTAGTCTGGTTATAAATGTCTACAGTAACTGACACTGACTAAATGTGGGTTTCTATTTATTACCGTCAACTTGTTTGTTTGTTTGTTAGTGTGGTTTTACCAGCTTTCAACCCCACCTAGTGAGGACAATCAATAATCAGGCTTCTGAAAAATAGCGGAGCTGTGTCCAGCTGTATGTGATTGTTTGTAATATAACTGTAATATAACTGTATAGACAGCCCCATTTATGAAATGAGAGGATCATATTAGAGCACTGCTGTTCAAATAGCTACTGCGTTGTTTTATCATCTTTATTTGAAGGTTTACAGAATTTTCTTGATTAGTTCTATAATTGGTCATATGAACACTGTTTAACCTTTTAGCCGCCAAATTATTCAATTTGAATTTTCACTCACTTGATGTTGTGTCTCGCTGACGTGATCCACAACTTCCAAGTGAGTGAAAATTATTCAGATTTGACAAAACAGAGGTCAGATATTTTCAAATCTTGCTGAATGATGTCGAGTTTTATTTTCAACATGTTTAAAAGCTGATACATGTATGCAATGTGCTAGTAAAAAAAAGTAAAAAACAAAATATAATCGGTACTGGCGGCATAAGGGTTAACCCCTAGATCACTGATGTCGAGTACAATTTACATTGCTATTTCTGTGATTTCATTTGATCTTGTCGAACCAAATTACATGTCCTGAATCTTCTAAATTTCACAAATCCCAATATGTTCTGGGCATTTCAAGGTGGGAACATTTAACCCGTTGGACGTGGTAACTGTCTTTAGACGTCAGACTAAAGACGATCTCGCACTGAAAAAATAAAAAAACATGGCTGTAGACCCGTAACATAGGTGGGTCTATTCAAATGAAGCGGAAAGACTTGCTAAGGCATTTATTATAATTGCAATTTTTTTTTTTTCAAAAAACTTCGCCACACCTAATTGATGTTTGACACATTTCTCATCCGTGAAACATAAGATGTTGACCGCAGTCATACAGCATTGAAACCGTTCGCTCATCATTTTCTGCTGAATATATAAACTACTCGTTTCTTTCACCAGTAGTTGTCCATCACCACAGTTTTATACCGTCTTTTCTTCCCGCTATTTATTCTTCTTCTTGCCGCTGACTTTGTGTTTAAAGAGTGATGAGTTTACTGTGAAATGCGCCAGCCATACATGGGCGATATTGTCGTCTATATTTTAAAGAATGTAGGATAATTTTTCATGTTTGTATAATTACTGATAATTCATACGAATAAATGCATTTATACTTGTTATGCTCTTTGATTTACTCAATTTTAACACTTATTCCATCTTCTAGAAGTTCTATCTAGAGTTCAATCTTGCTTACCAAAAATCACATCGGCCCCTTTTAACCTTTTAATAACCCTTTTAAGTAAACATAATTAAAATTATAAGAGGTTTCCTTGTCATTTTGCAAAACAATGACCTGCTGATAATTTTTTCAAATTTATAATAAACATTTAAAACTATTCAATGATAATGATAATGGAACAGACCTACATGCTGCTTGCACAATATACACAGACCGAGCGTTGGTTCAACATTGAGCCAATATTTAGTATGCCGTCTCTGTTAGCTGGAGCACTATGTACATTGGCGAATGACAACGGAAATTGCCGTCATGTATGGTAGTAAAGAAGTTTACTTCGTATCAGTGCAAATTAGCACCTTGCCGCCACAAACACTATATTTTTGTGTGTATACATATAAAACCTCAGTAGTAATCAGATAAATTGATAAAAACAAAATGGACATAAGATATGCGGTTGGTGACAATTAGCTAGCGATGCCGTTGTGAGGTGCATGTCTTTCATATTGCTGGCGTGACAACTACATGGGTTCATTTATGATGTGTTCTATCATAATAATTGTGTTTATAATAATAATTGTGTTTATTGCCATAATATTCCAACAATCAACATAAACAAATAACCGTAGACCTAATAATAATGATGGCAACGGGAAAAAGGCAGATTTGCCTATATACCCTTTAAATTAAAACTTTATATTAACACTTATTCATTGAGCATGCGCGTGCAGTGCAAACAAAATCAAATCTAAAGTACACATCAAAATATCACTACCCTCATAACGATACATAGCCTATGTTAACAATATATTTTAAGATTATATAAAACATAAAACAAATCAATGGTCAAAAAAATACATTTAATAGTTTTACATAATATATTTTTTAAGGTTTTTTTTAATAGATACAATTTGCACTTTATGATTTATATTAATTACCACTAACTCTATCGTGTCTGTTCATAGGTTTTATACTTCACTGAACCATAATATTTACATTGTGGTGGACCCCATCACTCATCTGGACGCTAACAATTGTACACCAACAATCTCAGGCCTACTCAGCGGATCATGACGACCCACCTATTTTACAGGAATAATTTATATAGGCCTAATGATGAATTAGTGAACAGGATAACTACATGCCCACTGCAGTTTGTAGTAGAATTATGCCCCTTGGCACGAATTATACTTGGACCAAGTGGAATATTTTAGGCAGCGGAAGTTTTTGATTTGGGCTTTAAATTACCCCTAATCAGCATAAATTTACCCACAATTATGTACCTTGATGACATCGCAAGGCTCTGACACAGTGACCTCCATTTTTAAATGTAAGTAGTTCCAATACGACCACAAGTTTACGCCTGCTGAAAATGGCCTAGTTTTCATAGGCACTTGAAATATTCGTTTGGTAGGCAGCGCGAGTGTCGGTTCGCGCAGTAAATGAGTTAGGCGACCCAGTCATACTGGGTAACAATTATGCTACTTAGCTGCCAAAAAGTATGATTTTTTATTAAATAGAGGCAGAAACAAGTGTCATACCTCATTTTCATATATATAGTTTTGCAAGGCCAAAGATCAATTTCAGGGTCAAATTTCGCAAAAAAACAATGACAAATCATATAATATGCATATTTGTGAATAATTAGGCCATATGTCTTGTTTTGAGTGATAGTTCTAAGTGCAGGGTCCAAATGCGATATTTTAAAGATTAATTTAAAGTCAATGGCTACACTCCCTGCAGCGCACTGCTATATCCTCTCCGAATTCGTGCCGACATCTTTGTGGTTGTCAGCAGTTTGAGAGGTACGTGCTACTGGTGTCTAGTTTGGGGAAAACACACACCATGCTCGGTCTATCAATGGCATCTAGCCCAAGTTGAAAGTGAAGGTCATTCAATCGCCTTGAATGAAGAGTGACATTAAGGCCGATGCTGCAATATATATATATTTATGATATATTTATCACAGTAACGGGAAAATAAGATATTTCAACTTTTTATCATAAATGTATGTTATATAATACAGCCAATTAGGGGTGGTATAAATTTCACCAGGCCTAATGACGCCCTCAGATCTGCTGTGTCTTTTGGGTGCGGGCGCACTGGCCTTTGCAACGACATCGTGACGAGCATGGAATATCATGTTTGAAGCATGAGCAGTTCCCTTTACAATTGTCTTTGCATCCACACACACTGAGCATATATATAACTTGCAGGAGATGATAGGTGTGGTGATGCATACAGGAATTGATGGGGAATTGTGTCTCTCTTGAATCTTGATTCCATCCCCAGTCCGTCACCGTGCCAGGATCTGCAGCCTTGTTAAACATGGACTCGCTGTTACATGGGCTAATTCTGGTGTTTTTGATTGGTTAAGCTTCCATGGGAGGCTGTTAAGTCTGTACTCTGGTTCCCAGAGCCACACTACGCGGCGTGGCCGAGCTTCATGTAGCCTCTGGTATGCCCCAGTGGCGAATGTTTGTGACTAGTTGCTATCTTTAGATGAAAATAGGGTAATCCCCGAATTCAGGCATTTTTGAAAGGTCACTTCCCCGGATGAAGAGTTGTTCACAGTATTGTATTTCCCCTCTGACGCATTTCCTATGACTTGACCCAGAAAATTATTCACCGGCCTCAATAGCACAGGCATGATGGTCACGTGGACTAAGAGCCTTGGACAATACCCGGCCATAAATGAAATTGGCCGGGCTCGCCAGGCAATTGAATCTGCAGCCGTTTTGCGGAAAACTTCAGCTGGTAAAATTCTTCTGACGAGAAAATTCTTCTGACGAGAACGCACGCTAGCCGCCAGACTGGTGAAATCACACCAATGGACTAAGCTACGCGAGGGCCCTTGGACCAGCTCAACCCATGATGTTTTGAGCCACAATGAAGCCGTGAGGCAACAGATTTATGTTAAAAGGACTCAATCAGGATAAAATCATAAAAAAATCGCCTAACTGGTAAATGCGCAGCACAAAAATTAAAACACTTTTGCAGTTGGTCATTGGTCATTGTATTAATTCTGTAGCCTACATATAGGGGGTTATAAAGCGAATATGTCAGATTATATATGCGATTGGGAGAAATACTTCCTGTGTCAAGAGGATCTGGCTAAAAATAGACTGGTGTGTTCTGCAGCCTATCCAAATGTGCCATCATCCTGGGGAACTTAAAATAACCTACCTGACACAACTCAGACATATATTGGATCTCTCACAAATATGTTAGTTGCCTACTAATATATCAGTAGATGGAATTTTAGGAGGTATTGCAGATGTAGATAGCAGTGGTGCAGTTCATGGAAGCATCGATAATGTTTTAGATGCTATGATGTCAAATAAAGTGGTCAATATACCTTGTCGGACAAGTGTTGATTCTAGACGTGTACAGGAAGCAAAATGAAAGGCCAGTAGGCCTACCGAGTTTCCTTACAGTCCCACCAAGAAACGACTAAGGAGCTCAGAATCATGCTTCAGGTATCGAAGTGATGTCGAAGATGACAGTGTCAATTCAAATTGCTCTCTCACTACTACTCAAAAGCCCTGCTTTATTTGTGAGAAAAAACATGGTCCTTTCACAAAGCTTCAACATTTAATGCGAGCAGCAAAGTGTAGTCGTGCGCACAATTACGAACTACTCATTGACTCTGAAGGTGATATGATTGGCGTCAGATGCTGAGTGATCCGGTGTTTATCACCACTCTACCGCGCATCAATGCGGTTGAAAATGAAGCAGAAATGAACAAAGTAGAAAGGGAAACGATAAGGAGCTGGCACTTATTGAGCTTATAGACCTTATTAGGACCTACTATGCTGCTCTCCCAATGAGCAAGGTGGTCGCGGCACATGAGAAAAGGCTTAAATCTCCCAATGTAGGGCCTACAGCTGATAGTTCACACCTCCAGACAACAGCCAACAGCTCTTGGACCATATCCCCGACCTCACTGCTATACAGGCCAGTGACCGCAGCTGGGATCTTATGTTCAACGAAGATCTCAGTCAAGTGATTGTAGAGGTAAAAAAGGTCAGTTCGTTAGAGAAGTTAGCAATTTATATGATAGCTGCTAACTGGCTCCGAGACGAATTCCCACAGATGAAGACAGCTTCAATGGAGCTTTCTCTACATCCAGTGAGATAAATTCATCAGCAAACTGACTGAAGCTCTTCTTGAGTCTACTGGTAGATGAAAATAAGACCTTCTATAACGAACTCGATGCAGCTACAAACTCCACCCAAACCTACTCAGGTACAGTGCTCTCGATTGCCCAGACAAGCCGTGAAGAGACGATCAAAGAATGAAATGCCGTTAGCAGCTATCATAAACACACCAGTCTATTTTTAGCCAGATCCTCTTGACACAGGAAGTATTTCTCCCAATCGCATATATAATCTGACATATTCGCTTTATAACCCCCTATATGTAGGCTACAGAATTAATACAATGACCAATGACCAACTGCAAAAGTTTTTTAATTTTTGTGCTGCGCATTTACCAGTTAGGCGATTTTTTATGATTTTATCCTGATTGAGTCCTTTTAACATAAATCTGTTGCCTCACGGCTTCATTGTGGCTCAAAACATCATGGGTTGAGCTGGTCCAAGGGCCCTCGCGTAGCTTAGTCCATTGGTGTGATTTCACCAGTCTGGCGGCTAGCGTGCGTTCTCGTCAGAAGAATTTTCTCGTCAGAAGAATTTTACCAGCTGAAGTTTTCCGCAAAACGGCTGCAGATTCAATTGCCTGGTGAGCCCGGCCAATTTCATTTATGGCCGGGTATTGTCCAAGGTTCTTAGTCACGTGACCATCATGCCTGTGCTATTGAGGCCGGTGAATAATTTTCTGGGTCAAGTCATAGGAAATGCGTCAGAGGGGAAATACAATACTGTGAACAACTCTTCATCCGGGGAAGTGACCTTTCAAAAATGCCTGAATTCGGGGATTACCCTATTTTCATCTAAAGATAGCAACTAGTCACAAACATTCGCCACTGGGGCATACCAGAGGCTACATGAAGCTCGGCCACGCCGCGTAGTGTGGCTCTGGGAACCAGAGTACAGACTTAACAGCCTCCCATGGAAGCTTAACCAATCAAAACACCAGAATTAGCCCATGTAACAGCGAGTCCACATATGACTTCACACGTCACAAGCGCCAATACACTTATCAGTAATAATTCAGATAGACTTTGACGTCATAGGTCACTCAATTAGAGAGAGACAATTACGCTATTTCCTTATAGACAGCTCGAATTTTCATAGACATTATAAAAGGCAGAAATATAAACAGATAGATAAACTCGATATATAATCCCGAGAGACAATGAACTGTAGGCTATAAGTCACTCGCGAGATTGATATTCCAAATACCTGCATATACGACAATATGGCAAGGGTGCCTTGTTTGGCACATGTCATATTTGCAAGTATTATAGCTCAATGCCCTGCAAATCTTTAAATTCCCTTGCAAATGACATCGACTCATCCAAATAGTATATATCAGTCAAAATCACACAAAAAAAAGAGGTATTTCAGTTCCTCCTACATTTATTGGGTAAAATAATATTTTCGCTTATTTGACCTTGTAAATGACCTTTGACCTCGACGATGAGCTTGAATCAACAAAATAACACAAAAACTGGACTCTCCAGTAAAAATCACACAAAAAAAGAGATATTACACGTCTTGTTGAATGTTATTTGTTAAAAATCATATGAAAAAACAAGCAAATTTTAATGACCTTATAAACGTGTTCTCAACTTTATTAAAAAAACCATTTTGACCTTGAAATTGACCTTTGACCTTGAAGTCGACCTTGAATCAACAAAATAATTAAAAAATATCCGAAATTTGTAATATACTTGTTCCTAGCTTTATTTAAAAAACATATTTGACCTTGATTTTGACCTTTGACCTTAAATTATGCCAAAATAAGAGCCTAAGGTAAAAACGTCCGCTGCTCAAAATATTGCACTTGAGCTATTTAAGTATTATTTGTGCCAAGTGGCATAATTCTACTACCAAATGCAGTGGGGGGTCTATTTTGTGCAGTTAACCTGTCCACTAAATTGGGGAGACGCTAATTAGGCCACTATGGTTTTTTTTTTGTTTTAGATGAGCACGCGCATAAGATTTATGCTGCGCATTCCCAACAAAAACATGTATTTTTTCTGTCTAGCACGTTGCCGATATCCAAAAAAAACCCCAGGTAATTTCGGGAGATAAAAAATAATTTCGAAAAAAACAAGTTAATTTATTTCAGGAGATAAAAATCCCAGCTATGTTTTTATTTTTTTTATTTTTTTCGTCGCCCTCATTAACTTTTTTTAAAATAGGTCAAAAGTTTTTTTTATTTCGTCGCCCTCATAAACTTTTCTAGAAATTTGTCGAATGTTTTTTTATTTGGACGGCCTCATTAACTTTTCCACAAATAGGTTCAATGTTTTTTTTTCTTAAAGAATCATTCAACTGCAAAATGCGCATGCCTGGGACAGTCAAGTGTAGGCCAACAGTAGCCTATTGAGTACAGATTGACAGATTGATTAATATAGCCACTGAACTGATTACAAGATACTACTTGAACGAGACATTGATCCAATGCTGTTTTAATGCTAGGCCAACGTCTGCCACGCTGGCCCAAAATTGAACCAACATTTAATAAATGTACAATGTTTGAGAGAAAGTCCTCTTGTCCGACAAACACAAGACATTTGTATCACATTTATACAACTCCGGCCAAACGTCTTCGCCGTTGGTCCAACATTGCATAAGGTCATACAAATGTTTTGTGTTTACTGGGTTTCAATACAAGCTTGGGGGCAAGCAGTTTCCACATCCCCGCAGTAATACAGTGAGTTTGTCAGTAATGCCAAGTTTCCCGATTTGGGCGTGAGATCTCCCGATTTTCTGACCAAAAATTGACCTCTCAAGATTCTCCCGATTTTTTCAACTTACTCACAATTAATTTGATAATCAATGTTTCATACTAAAAATCATCACCAACTGGTCACCAGAGGCCACCATTTGCTGTGGTAAAATTAAAAAAATTCCCGGTGGCACCCCCTTTTGGGCTTTCCCCCCTTCTGGACACTTTTGTGACCGGCTGGGTCGTCCATCCTCCCGATTTTTATACCCTCAGAGTGAGATTCTCACTCTTTTTTTCTTTCTAAGTTGGCACTAGGCCTATATACTGGTTTGTTTGCAAGCCAGCGACCAAGTAAGGGCAAGGGCCAAGGGCTTTGAATTATTAACTCATAGTTGTCGCTCAAGTATATATGAACTTGCTGTGAATTGAGAACTTGCTCTTAATGAGGCTTTGGGTGGGAAAAGCATATTTAGTATTATTATGGAATAGGGCCTTGGCCTACCCACGGGCACTATTGCCTTCTGGGGGACCCTTGTCCCGCGAATTTTGACAGTTGACTAGGGGTCTACACCTTTAAATGTTTTTTTTACCGCCCTCCCTTATTATATATTTTTCTTACCGAACTAAAACAGAGAAATAAAACACAGTGGCCTAAGCAGCACTCAGTTGACTACACACTACACTGCGCCTTGTCCATATACTGATATAGGCTTAAATAAAATAGCAGGACAAACACTTGTGCTGCCAAGTGAAAAAAGAGAGGCACTTTAAGGTTTATACCAGAACTATAGTGCATAATCTCGCGTCAGCTCTCGCGTTGAGCGCTCCTCTGCTTTACATCTGTGCTGTAAAGAGCTGAAATAATACGCATAGGCGTATGATAAGACCATGATGACCAAGTAAAGAATCGCGAAACGGGTATCAGGGTATTCTCTTTATTCCGTTTATCAGCGTTAGTCTTTCTTAGTTAAAATAATGTGCAGGAGAGACTATCCAGTGCACATTTGATGGAGACTACAATAAAAACGTTGAATTATGATGCAAATATCGTAATATTTTAAAGAAGATTTTGTCAGTAACATAAAGAAAAGCTTTTAAGGAATATTGTACATAATTGCTGAAACTTGTCATTGTTTGGTTTAGTCACCAGAAGTCATTTTTGGTGTTCACTCGAAAGGGTGGCCATCGTGGTTGTCACGGAACCATGATGTTTGCTGGTGACGTCATTTGTGATTATGACGTCAGCAAGCGTCACAGTCGGCTATGGCGTCATCTCTCTTACCTTGTTGAGTCATCATGTTAGAAAATTGTGATATCACCATGTTTTGTTAAAGAAGTGACGTTTCAACGTCTTGGTAAGTTTTGGCAAAAGTTGTAGAAAACGCAGGTTTCGCCAGCCAGACTCCCGCTTGCACACGAACACGTGGGTGGCTGTTCCGAGTATTCGACTCGTGACAGTTGAATCTGTCCGGGCGGCGTACTGCCTCATGGCGGACGGGCGGGGCTCAGCCCTCACTTACAACGCAGTCAGAATGCTAGCTCCAGGCTCTGCCCCAGGCAATGTCACTGCGACTCACTGTGAGGCTGAGGCTGAGAGGCGTGATGCTCGGAAACGACTAGGCTCTATCATTATGATTATCAGTGAGGCCTAAAAGAAATTAATTTTATGGTTCCGGTAACATTTTTATTTTTAGAAATAGGGTAGGCCTCTAGATCTCGCTAGGTAGGCCCCCTAGGTCGGATTTTTTTGCTTATTTTTTTAAGGTTCTAGCCTCTAGGGCCTACACCCTATTATAATTTATAGGCGATGCACATGTTGATTATTTTTGTGCAGCGAAGCAAAAAAACCAAATTCTGCATAAACAGTAGATCTAACGTTACCTTTTTCATTCTGTGCGCTGATCAGAAAGCTGAAAAAAGTGTAACTTGTTATTTATTGATAAAAAGAATTAGGGTCAGCAGATCTTGAAAAAAAAACTAGGGTCGGGTTACCTGAAACAAACAATTTTTTTGTTTTGGCCTGATATCTACAGTACTCAGTAGGCCTAGCCTATATGACTGTCACTGATGAGTATCCAGCCTCCATAGTCCATGGTTTCCATCGGGGGTGAGGGAAAGGGGGGTGTCCGGAGGGGGGTCCGTACCCCCACTCAGCATTTTAAACACTAAAATTTAAAACTCTGATCTTTTGTCTCCTAGGTTCTAGCCTACTAGGGGAGGACTCCCAGACCCCTGCCGGGGCCTAGGCCCGGGTGGACCCCTTTTGGACCTACTAGGCCTACATTCTCTACAGGCCTATTCAAACATTCCTGTGGTGGAAACCCTGTCCAGGCTGTCCTGCCTAGACTAAAGTGGCATTCACATTAAAAATCGCATTTTAGGGGGATCATATGGTGTTACTGATTCGCTATTTACGTGGAAAGTACTCACAATATCGACCTAAAACTTTTGAGTTAGTATAAAACATATGTTTTACCATAACACAACTTATTTTCATTTGATTAGTTTGAATAATGCCAGAGATGGAAAGGGTTAAAATATTACTTGATATAGTTACGGTCCGCCACCCAACCAAATAAACAAGTTATGTTCACTGCAGCCGTTCACACGTGTACACGTGGACAAGTCAATTAAGCCTGACGGGTTGAGCAGGTTGTTTTAATTGTTAGGTATGCAGGTGCGTTGTATATTAATCAGGCTCTGTGATCCACTTAGCCTATTGTGTATGCTGGTACCAGCATGAACTGATTAGCACGGCCTTGCAGGTGAGGGGTGGCTGGGGCTCCTGAAGGGTGGGTAACATTGCCTCCATGTGCAATTTGATCGCGCAATTCAGTTTCAATAGTTGAATGTTGTTGTAAAATAATATTTACCTATTTAGCGTCAATCACAGATGTAGGCTATTAATCAATGTAAACATGGTAAATGGTAAGTGAACATAATCATTGATTCCATTTCACTTCCTTTCAAACAATAATTTCATGCCAATATAATGTAAGGTGCCTTACTTTATTTATTTTTATTATCACTGTATAAAGTTGATATGTTTGTATATAAACATTTTATAAACTTTATTGATTTGATTATATTTAATATAGTATAGGCTTATGTATAACTGGTAAGCAACAATTAGCAAAATGTTGAACAAGATAAGTGAATAGAATAAAACTATTTTCTACAACGGTGCAATATAGGCTAGGCCGACTGGTAATGAAGAATTTCATCATAAATATAACAAAATAGCTCTACACCAATTAAATCAAGATATCTAGCCTACTTATAGATTTTGAAGTCAAAAGCTTTTATATAAAGATAAAAAAACACGCCTACTTGGTGATGACGCATGGGCCCTATCCCAGCAAACATGAGACGTTGCCCAACGATGGTTTACTGTTTGCAACGCTGGTCCAACGGTAAACCAGTGTTGCAAATTGGTCCAACGTCTCATAAGTTTGCTGGGCATAGGCCTATATATATCGCCAGAAATTCACTTAATAAGTGACCGACATAGCCTATATATTATAGGTGATTGATTGATGTTGACAATACAAATTATTGGTATATTGTGGCGCCAGGCTCATTGGCTAGCTCAGGGCACGGGTGTATCGGGTTCGAGTCCCGCTGCGGCCGATATCTTTCCTTGGTACACACATGCAGTGACCCAAACTGTTCAAATTCGTGGGATAATGACGACAGAAACGTATTTATAACCGATTTGCGCCGCATCAAAAAACATATAAAGAAATAAAGAAAAAAAAATGACCAATATGTCAAAGTTGACATGTAGCCTAAACGGTCAATAATAAGAAAAAAATATATTTATAATGTCTTTGATTATTGATGACCAAGCATAAATGGATATAAGTCCAATAACTGATGAGCATTATAATCGCACCTCACACGGTTCACATCCTCTACTGCAGATGAAACAGGGCTATAATTCGGCGACGCAATTTTTTTCAGTCACAAAAGGCTGGAAAGCGAAATGGAGAGTGAAGAAATACAAGAGAGCCAAGAAAAGCAGCAATTATCATGATTATGAAAAGCGAGAGAGACAAAAATACCAGAGAGCCTGGCCTAAATCATTAAAAATAATCTCGACCCCAAGGCCTGAAAAATGTCCATTAAGACTTTTTAATGACTGCGCGGGCTGTGGGCTGAGCATGCGGGCATGTAACTGAAATGTTACTGATTCTATGAAAAAAACTATTTTTGACCTGATTATTCGAGGGCAAGTCTTTGATATGATCGTCCAATTTTGTACGGGGTCAATCTGTGGCTGAAACCTGTTTCAGCTACTGGGGCTAAAGGTACCAGTCCACCTACAAAAGTCGAAACTTGCCTGGTACATTAAAAGTTTGAATTGCTAAAATATCATTAGATTAAAGCATTTCAACAATAAAAAATAACATAAACTGAAAAAATCTTGATACTCCTTGCAAGGTTTGAATTTGGCTAAAATTGGGTGGTGGGCTAGTTTCTTTTAATTGATTAGTTAGTAGGTGCTTGGTCTTTGTGCACAGGTTGTAGGCCCACCCCATGAGGTAAATTAACCCAAGAAGGAAATATTTTGAATCAATGATTCGAAACCTCGCCTGAAAAGGAGGGGCTTCTTGGGCATTTCTGTCTACATGCCTTTTGAGCTGTAATCCCACGGGCTATGCTCGGCAATTTTTTTATGTTCCTAATCGCAGGTTATCTTCAAATCCCCCTTGACCCCCTCGAACCCTCACCCACAACTCTCGACCTTCAAACCTCGACCCACAACCCCCTCGACCCACAAACCCTCGACCCACAACAACAAAAGAATATTTTTATTTATCCCATCATATGGTAGATCTATTAACCAAATATTTCTACTTCAAGTAATCTATATCTGACACTTCAAGTTCCGAAGTTGTTTTGAAGTCCCCACGCTCCCGGGACTTCAAGTCACCCATATGGGACTCACTGCAGGCAGTTAAATTAACTATATATAATTATAGTCAGCATAACTGTTAGGGGGGGGGGGGGGCCCTATTCAATCTACGGGAGGCGGAGGGGCTGGATTATATATCCGCGCCCCGGTGGTTCCCTGAAAATGGCAAATTTGTACCATTAGCTATTAGTTTTTTATCTCTCCCATTTCTTTGAAAATAAATGATAATTCCGTCTCGCTTGTAAATCACTGTGACTCTTATTTTTCATCATCTGGGTTTCTGGAGCCTCTCTTGCAGGCCTACAGTTAGCCTTGTCGTCCCCTCCCAGGCTGTGGATTGATGTATTTGCTTTACCCGAAAAATTCAACAAGGCGGTGACTGAGAGCAAATGCGACCCCGAGGTCCGAAAAATGTCCAAAACTTTTTAGTGACTGTGCGACCTATGAGCTGAGCATGCCGGCATGGAGCTGAAATGTTGCTGATTCTAAAAAAAACTATTTTCGACCTGATTATGGCCCGTATTTTCCGATATGACAGTCAAAGAAATGTCCCACGATTTTGTATGCAGTGAATCTGGGGCTGAAACCTGTTTCAGCCACTAGGGCTAGCCTACAGTGTCGCATCTTCAAGTGTCTCTCGCTTTCCAACACAGTGGTATTTTTAGTCACTCTGATATCTTGCTGTTTATCACGCTCGGACCACCATATGTACATGATAAAAATTGATTTTATATAAAGGGAATCACACATATATAAGATAAGTGTACAGTCAGGAATTTCTTTGTGATTTTTTTAAGGTTTAGTTATACCGTATTCAATCTAATAATGCCCATAATCAAATAAACGCTCACACCCCTGATTTGAAAATAAAACCCACGATATAGCATGTAGTCTACACTATATATGATAATTAAATAATAGCCTAATCTAATACTCCACCATCCCCCCTCTAATCACGTACAGGGGGGCTGTTCAAATTAATATGAAAATAAAATGTAGGTATGGGCCCAATAATTTATATAGGCCTATTATTCATATTATCTCCGTAGGGCCTAACTTTTCCTTATAAAAAATGTCAACCCAAAAATTGTTTTATACACAGATCTAGGGCCTCATTACCGGTAATTTTGTTATTCATGCAGGCTATAACAGTTTCTGATAGTCTCCATATTTGTCTTACCGGTATAGCCGGTAGGCCCTATGTATACAAAAATATGAATTAAAGTCTGCTACTTTTCTCATAATCATAAAATGAGCTACATAAAAAGCTACAACCTATTATAAAGGCACATAACTGATACCAGATAGGCCTTACATAGTCCCAAATGTGCCTGGAAGTTTAGGCTACAACGGGAACAGGCACATTTTGGAGAGTGCATTACGGCAAATAGGCCTAGATGCCTTTATCTGATAAATCCATAGAAATATATTATATATATTTTGTGCGTGCTACCATGCGTGCAAAACAAGCGTTGATTGTCATAGTCTATTTACTTGGAGAACTATTTCCATTTAGAATGCTTAAATTGCTAGCGTAGCATGAGAATGGCCCGTCTGTTTAATACGCCAATGGTATAGAAAGAGAATGTAGACCCCCGCGCCACCCAGCCGGGAGATAACCCTCGCCACCTTTTAAAATGAGTGGGCTGAGCCAAAGTACCAGGATAACAGCCCATGTGCACAAGAGGAAAGATCAACAAACATGCTGGGCGGAATTTTGGGGAGATGTTTTTTTATTTTCTCACTTCACAGCCAGTAATCACACTGAATTCAATAATCGTCTGAAAATAAAATCGCCCCATCATACAAAGTTAGTGAATATGTAAAAAAAATCGACTAAAAACGTTAAATATTGATATGAGAGCGAAAAAGCATCCACCACGGTGAAAGGTGAATCAGGGTATAGTAGGATTCACAATAACCGTGTGGCGTGTAGCGAAATCTGAGTAGTCATAGCATGACTACAATATTAGTGAATACTGTGTGCAAAATGTCATGAAAATTGGTTGAGAATTGACAAAGGAATCTGCGAATTTCATTAAGGCTGGTTAATGAATTTAACCCTTAAACTGCCGGTACTGATTATATTCGATCTTTAACATTTTTTATTTGCACATTCAGGAAAAAAATTGTTTGAAAATTATTGTTCAAATAGTCTCAAGTGCATTTTTCTCATTTAAGTATTGTAACTTGCTAGACATCCTTATCATTGATGTATCAATATTTTACTAATCAATTACAAATTTGATTAGCAAATGGACAGAATTGCGTAGCAATATTTGAAAATAGTACACTTCCATTTTGTTAAATCTGAATAATTTTCACTCACTTGAAGTTGTGGATCGCATCAGCGAGACACAACTTTAAGTGGGTGAAAATTCAAATTGAATAATTTAGCGGTTAACATGGTTAAAGGGACTGGCCCAGGCTAAAATCATCAAAAAATCAGTGATTTTATTTCGTGTTCTTAATATGACCATATGATGTAAGCATGTACATAGACTAGAACTGCAAATTTTTATAATTTTTGTGCTGCGCATTCACCAGTTAGGCTGGATATAGAGACGAAATTCCTGATTTGTAATTATTGACAACCATGTCAAAAATAAGAAATGCGGGAATTTCGTCTCTATATCTAGTCTAACTGGTAAGTGCGCAGCACAAAAATTATAAAACTTTGCAGTTCTAGTCTATGTACATGTTTACATCATATGGTCATATTAAGAACACGAAATAAAATCACCGATTTTTTGATGATTTTAGCCTGGGCCAGTCCCTTTAAAGAGATAATGTGAATCTGCATGACTATATGCCACTAAATGGCACATAATCCATCACAAAGATGCTGAATCTGAATGAATAGGCCTACGTGGTCACAGTACTCGCCTACTGGCATTATCAGCGTCACAGAAGGAAGTGAGCGAGCGTTACAAGGCGGACGTAACCCTAAAGGCGCTGAATTTTTTTATGAAAACCTTGGGAGACCAAAGGTTTTTATTTTCAATTTGTAACTATCATAAATGTTTTATTTCGCTCTTTCTGATTCATTTGAAAACCTATGTTATGGATCGACGGCCATTATGAATATTGTTACTGTTACAGTGCGGGGATCGACTTAGACGTCAGAGTCTGACGACTAAAGTCGATCCCCTCACTGTAACTATAGGGATCGACTTTAGACGTCAGAGTCTGACGACTACCGGTAAAGTCGATCATTGACTGCAGACGTCAGACTCTGACGACTAAAGTCGATCCCCGCGCTGTAAAAGTTAAAATCCAGCTTGAGGGCTGTCAACTTGGGAGTAGCCTTTAGTGATTCTGGTAATTTGTCCCAGTCCTTGACGGTTCGTGGATAGAAAGAATTTGCATATTGATTTTTATTAGTCCTTATATATTTGAAGTTATGCTGACATCCTCTCGTGCATGATGAATCTGATTTATATTTAGATGAGAAGTAGGTAGGGCCACCAACCCATTAATAGCTTTATACGTGTACATCATACAAAATCTTGCAACTCTGCGTCGGCCATCTAAGTCGTCCCATGATGTCACTACCAGCTCATATGTGTCGTGATTCGATGGCTTTCTGTGGCCCTTGTGACCTGGTTTACCACGGTAACGATTCATTTGAATACCTATGTTATAAGTCTATGACCAATGTTATAAATATTTTAATTCTTACAGTGCGGGGATTGACTTCAGTCATCAGAATCTGACATCTAAAGTCGACCCCGCGCTGTAAGGTTTAAAGGTGACTAAAAATGAGGAGAAATACATGGCTGTTTATTTATTTATAACAGAGGCGAACAAGGGATATATTTACCTTTATCTTTTAGCTAGCCTTTTAATTTAAAAAAAGGGTGGGCAATTGCAATTGAAGTTTGGCGGCGTTGGCGTCAACCTTAACATTTAGGCCTACTTGTGGGTGTGATAACTTCTAAAAGTTTTTTCTTCCCAAATTTGTTATGCATGCTACTAATGACTGGTTCTTAAACAAGTTCAAAAATGGCTGAAAAAAAAAATCATAATGGCATATTTATTGTGATTTTTCGAATTTTACGTCTATAATTTGACCTTGTGGAGGCCATAATTTGAAAAGTTTTCCATGTATCCTGCTCAAATTTGTTATAAATGTATGTTACTAATAAACAGGTCTCAGACAAGTGCAATAATGGCTGAAAAAATCAAAATAGAATATTTATTTGATTTTTGGCATTTCACGTCAATAATTTGACCTTTCTGGGAGCGATAACTTCAAGTTCAATAATGGCGCAGGCTATTGCCGAGTGCACTCTTGTTAATGTTTTTTTAGTCAGCCAAATCACTTATAAATTTGGAATGAAATGTGTGTCTAAACTTCCAAGATTTGCAAATATTTGTTTTCAAATTAAACAAATAAAGAGTAATTTTCTCCCACTTGTTGTAGGTCTAGACTTCAAGTGTGTGAAAATTTAAATGAATTAACTGGATAAGCAGGGTGAGGGTTAATGCATGAAAATGAAATATTTTTACCAAATGGGCGGGACTTACACAGTCTCCGCCACTGTCTTTAACCTTCTATACTTGGGCATGTGGGCCGTCGCCACAACAGCCTAATTTTATGATGTCATACATTTGGGCCTAATACTGGAGGAACATTGCTGCCAGTAGTGAAAAGGTTAAGTGAATAGTGGATATTGCTGAATTTATGTCGAAATGCATATGATCATCGCAGATCTGAGACATGTTTAAGTTTCAAAAGGTGGTTATAGGCTGAAAAAACAACACTATAGTATAGTCGACATCAGTGCTCTAATGGTTAATTTTTTTTTTTTGTATTTTCAGATAAATGATCAATATGCCAAGTGAGAAATCCACGAGACGGTATCGAGTTCATTCACAATATGATCCACATGGGCTTCTGCGTAAGTTTTTCTCCAGTACTGTACCGTTAAACCTTGCTGAATTAATTTGTAAAAAAACATCGCAACCAAAGGTTTTTTTTCAATTTGAAATAATCATAAATGTCTTGGTTATCTCTTTCCGATTCTATTGAATACCTGTATTATGGGCTTAGAGCCATTAGAAATATTTTACTCTTACAGTGCGTGGATCGACTTTAGTCGTTAGAATCTGATGTCTACAGATGTCAGATTCTGTAGACTAAAGTCGATCCCCGCCCTGTAAGAGTTAATCCTTGCTGAACTTTTTTCTTCTAATTTTCATTCATTTGCAGCTGGAAATTCTGATGCCATTTCTAGCTTCAAATGATGAAACATATTTACAATATAATTTATGAAAAATAGACATGTATGTGATCTCCCAATTTATTTAATTGTTGATTAACCATGTTAACTGAGAGAATTTAGTCAAACTATTTCATGGATAAATTTTAGTGACATTTTACTGAAGAATGCTTGAAAATGTATTACTTTACCAGAAACACAAGGTTAAAGCTTGTACATTGTTTCGAGTAGTCTATGTATGTATGGACAATCAAATCTAGCAGATTGAATGGTCATATTTTCCATCAAATTTTACTGTTTGAATGACGAATATTAAGACTGAAGACGTGGTTAGAACTTGTGTTAATGCCGGGCGATGGTATTAGACGGTGGCCCATCATCGGCTTATTGTCTTGTTTGATGGAGCATCATTAGGTCTATCAGTCAATGCTTTTACATTTTAGAACTGTTTTTTCTTGCAGCAAAGTATCCTCTGCAATTTATCAAGTATGCAGGTGAAACTAATAAAAGTAAATTAAACTATGCATAGTTAATCCTATGTTTTGTGTATCTTTTTTTAGGTCGTGGCAGAAAATTGAATGCTTCGTATGCTTCACTAGGTTTACCAACAACCCCGAACAGCATTTCAGTTCCTCATAGTGTGGTCAGTGATTTTTATTCATATTATGTTCAACCACATGTTTTTGTCCTTGTTCGGTTTAGCTTTATGCCGATATTTTATTATACCACAAGCACTCAGTCATATAGAAAAATACCTCCAGGTGCATTTTAATACAATTATTTATGCTCCATATCAATTTAATCTGGAGATCCTTTGTATTGGCTACTTGGAAATCTAATATATATATATGTTTATGTTAATTTAACTCTTACAACGCTGAAATATTTTTATATAAACCATGAAAACCAAAGGTTTTTTTTTCAATTTGAAATCATCATGTCTTAGTTCGCTCTTTCCATTTCATTTGAATACCTATGTTATAGGTCTATGGCCACTATAAATACTTAATCATTTCAGCGTGGGCATCAACTTTGTTATCGGTCTACAGCAATTAAAAAAATTTCAGTGCTGGGTCTACAGATGTCAAATTCTGACGTCCAAAGACAGTCCCCGTGCTGAAAGGGTTAATGAATATTGATTATTTACATAGCTAAAATTTAAAAAAAAAAACTTGTAAATAATGAAGATTTGAAGAAATCATTTTTGGAACACGAAGGGCACAGCCATCACAGCTACTAAAAATACAATGTTTGTTTCAGCCAGAAGAGGGCACTGCCAGGAGCCCCGGCAGAGTGCGGTCGCGTGCCAAGTGGGCGTCGGAATGTCTGAAGCTTCTGGAAGCCATGCTGGAGTTGGATGATTCCGAGCCGTTCAGGCAACCTCTACATCCTCGGAAATACCCGGTATGTTGGAAGCTGCTGCAGTGGTTTATCGGAATATAAACTCATGTCATAGATAATATATGCTGCAGTCCATCGTTAGCCCTTCAACCCAATTTATTTAATTTGAATTTTCACTCACTTGAAGTTGTGTCTCGCTGACGCAATCAACAACTTCAAGTGAGTGAAAATCATTCAGATTTGACAAAATAGAGGTCAACTATTTTCAAATTTTGCTGATTGATATCACATTTCATCTGTAACATGTTTAAAAGGTGGTACTTTTTGAGGTACTAACCGAATACATCGTATATTCGGGACGGCAGTTAACCCTTGAAGCGCTGATTTTTAAAATATAAACCATGGAGACCAAAGGGTTTTTTCAATTTGAAATCATCATAAATGTCTTCATTTGCTCTTCCGCTTCATTTGAATACCTATGTTATGGGTCTACGGTCATTATAAATATTTTCACCCTTACAGTGAGGGAATCAATTTGAGAAGTCATAATCTGACGTCTACAGATGTCACATGTCCGACGACTAAAGTCGATCCCTGCGCTGTAAGGGTTAATGAGGTAATAACCGAATACATGTATATTCAGGACGGCTTTGCCTGCTGATCATGACAATAGCAATAATTAGCAGTTTAAATCACTGTTATTGGGGATGAAATGACTTTAACATGTTTAAGCATTAATATTTGGAAATGTTTGGTCTTAAATTGAACAAGTGATATATGAGTAATTTTCTACCACTTGAGTGGTTGAAAATTTAAATAAATGAGCTCGGCAGGATAAGAGTTGACCTCAATAAAGTATATTTCGAATGTCTCATGAAAAAAAACATGAAAAAGGAGGCCTTTCAGACAGATCTGATACATTTTCACTCTCTTAAAGCTGTGGATCGGTGACAGAGTGGATGATATTTTGAACCAATTACCAAAGGGGTAATTTATTGATCTATTTGAAATTGACATCTCCTAAATTAAATTATTTGATAAATCTTTGTCTTGCTAAGATTATTTATTTAAATATCCAACCTCTTGAGGTTGTGTCTCGCTACCGGTTGAAAATTACTCATATAATTTGTTTAATTTGGGACCAAACATTCACAAATCTTGATTTTTTAACAATCTTTCAACTCTTTAAGTGCTTCATTACTACTTAACATTTTCCTTTCATTTGAAGTTGGCATTGCTCACGCAATTGCCAACTTCAAATGATAGGAAAATACCTCCTCACTTAAAAATTAAACCTGCTAAATTTCACAATGGGGGCCTTACTCAAGATTTATACATGCATATTTGTTCAATTTCTGTCAAATTTTAGTTGTGGAAAAACAGTATGAATGTGCTTAAAAGCGTCGCCCGCACTCAAAGGGTTAATTCACAATAACAGTGATTCAATCGGCTAATAAAACTGATTAAAAACGACTATTGTCATGATTAGCAGGCAAATGGTTAACGGAGCATCTACCACAAGATATGTTGCAAATTTTAGTGGTGTTTTATAGATTCTGAAAATTGCTAGATTTCTGAATCTGACATCTACTGCAGACGTCAGAATCTGACGTCTAATGGTTTTAAAAAAACAGACATAAATGCGGGAATTGTCCATTGATGTGATTAGCCCTTTAAAGTGCTGTACATAAAAAATGTCAATTTTCACCCACTTTCAAGTTACAAAGTTTCTTTAAGTGGGTGAAAATTACTCATTTGTTTAATTTAAGACTAAACATTTGCAAATATTGATGTTTAAACACACATTTTGCTCGCAAAAACTGATTTAATTGGCTAATAAAAAGGATCAAAAACAACTATGCTCACCCTTAGCAGTTTAAAGGTTAATATAAGTTATGACAATGTCAAATAAACATTTACATTGATTGATTGATTGATTGATGACAATGCTATTGTGTTCTTTTATTTTAGGAGTTCTACAATAAGATTGATGATGCCATTGATTTATCCAAAGTGATGATTAAGTTTCACAGCGGCCAGTATCGTACACCAGACGACTTCACACAGGACATCAACAAAATGTTTGAGGATTACAAGAAAATATTTGTCGACACCCAGTCACAGGTTTGCATAGTTACTGTAGCATGCCACCCTTTAACCTTTTCAGGCCTGAATTTACCATTGTCATCTTCATCCACTACAAGCCGCGTCTTGCTGTCGCAATTCCCGACTTCTAGTGGATAAAGTTGACTCAAAGTGAGTGAAAAATTGAAGAAAATTGCCATGTATTGGCAAAACAGTTTCATGAAAATTTTTCTTTTAATAACTCTTTAGTCGTGGGAAAATTAAGTATGTTTTCAGGGATGAAAAATGATGCTTTGATGCATCGTGAGGCTTGAAAGGGTCCGGGGGGCCTTGTAGGCCATTTTAAGCACTAAAATTTAAAACTCTTGATTTTTTTCTCAGACCCCCCACCCCTTTTGTAAGTCAAACCCCCCCCCCCCCCCACTTAAACATTGCTGACAGAAACCCTGCTTATGACGCCTCGAAGCATTATTTTGCATCCCTGACCAAGTTTCCTACACCTTTTTCAAATTTTAAAAGCGCTTTTTTGGATTGATTTTGAAAATGGTTTAACATGATTATAGTCGTGCTTAGCAGTTAAAGGGTTGAAATCCAAAACAGGATGACCACACGACCCCAACAGCGCCAAAACATTAACAATTTGATTTAAAACCCTGTAATTATATATTTGATCCATCGCGCGTCGACCCAAGGTAACATGGTCGTGATACCCAGGGCTCGACACTAACAGTTGCCCGATTGCCCGGGGCAACCAATTTTAAGTGGTGGCAAGTAAAAAATTTCCGACAGTGGCCCCCTGGGCAATAGCTTCAATTTTCACCAGCTTCAATTTCAATTTCTTGCTCTTCGGGCAAGAAGGTCCAATCAGCTTGTGTCTAGCCCTGATACCGCCATTTTGAATAACCCGGGCTATGCCGTGTTAGCAGATCTAATGTATATAACCGACCTCTCAATAAAAATCACATCTTCAGAGCTTGAAATTAGACTCAATTTTCACTTGTCAAAAATTTTCTAGTCCTTTCCTAAAAATCTGCCCTGCACATGGCTGTGCAGCTGGGGTACTCGTCCGGTAGGACAAGCCCAATAAAACTGGACTCATCCTTCCCAGATTGCTGGGTGCTTGGATCTTACAGTTTGTCGTGGACAGGAAAGTTGTGTCATTGACAATTTTAGGATCAGTTACCCAGCAACCTCAAAACATTTGTATAACTTTTATACAACGTTCGACGTGGGTCCAACATTGCATAAATGTTAATAGAAAATGGCTGAAAATCATGGGGCCACACAGGTTAGCGCGTGATGGATAATAAATCAATTATGTGCTGAGTTGGATAATTTTTGGCATTTTTACAGATTTATTCACAAGTTCATCGTTTGTCTTGGTGGTTTGAGTCAGAGGCGACCCGTATTCTTGAGGACTGGCGAGGCAAAGTGAAGAAGATGGTGAATCGCGTCAACAGTCAGTCGACTGAGTCGTCACTACGAGTCACAGACCAACATTCTCCTACTTCACAGGCTTATTGGTGAGTCTCTATCTTAGCTAGGATCAACATTCTCCTACTTCACAGGCTTACTGGTGAGTCTCTATCTTAGCTAGGATCAACATTCTCCTACTTCACAGGCTTACTGGTGAGTGTCTATCTTAGCTAGGATCAACATTCTCCTACTTCACAGGCTTACTGGTGAGTGTCTATCTTAGCTAGGATCAACATTCTCCTACTTCACAGGCTTACTGGTGAGTGTCTATCTTAGCTAGGATCAACATTCTCCTACTTCACAGGCTTACTGGTGAGTGTCTATCTTAGCTAGGATCAACATTCTCCTACTTCACAGGCTTACTGGTGAGTGTCTATCTTAGCTAGGATCAACATTCTCCTACTTCACAGGCTTACTGGTGAGTGTCTATCTTAGCTAGGATCAACTTTCTCCTACCCTCTGGTGGCCAAAAAACACATGAAAATCTGCCAAAATTGAGATTTTCGGGCGCTAATGTGAAAAGTTTTTGACCAATCAACTTCTAACCTGGCACTAACACTTATTGGGGCTGGGGCCAGACCTGATTAGTTTTTCACGAAAATCAGCCCATTATCGGCGCTCTGGTGGCCAAAAAAATACAAAATCAGCCAAAATTTATGGTTTTTGGACGCTAATGTAAAAAGTTCTTGACTAAAAGAACTTCTAACTTTACAATTGCATTTATGGGCATGATCTGCAGAACTGATTAACTTTCTGAGGATATCAGGCCATTTTTGGAACCGATTTGTTTCTTAGGAAAATTGTCGCAGGTACCAAATCCCTCCGATTTGCACTTGTTAACCCTTAGATCACTGAGCTATTCAATTTAAATTTTCAGTCACTTGCGATACACAACGTCAAGTGACTGAAAATTTATTTTATTTGTGAAATTTAAGTCCCAATATATATCAGTGTTCCAAGATTGAATGCATATTTTACTGTGAACAGCTCGTTATCAGGGGTCATACAGGTGCTATCCCTTGTAATATTTCAGGTAAACGTTAAAAATTTGTCCCCGCACTGAACGGGTTAAACTTAGGGTTACTTTCTCACATTCAATGTCAGATTGAAATGAATGAAAAATGATGCAGCACAGAAAAATATTTTCGAATTTCCTATTTTTAAGTCTCCACCCACTATGTGGTGGTGGAGACTTATTGTTTTTGCTGAGTCCGCCCGCCGCCGCCGCCACTTGTTTCTGCTCTCACACAAAAATCCCTACTCGGATTATTTCCAAATATTTACAGTATGCATACTGGCGCTGGGGAATTTGCTTGGTAAATTTTTTTTTGCGTTTTTCAGTTTCTTCAACAAAATCCAAGATGGCCGCCAAAATCCTATGGGTCACGCTAGAGCTCAAACCGCTTTATCGATTTGTTTCATGTTTAGTTTAAAGGAAAGATCTTACCCTGGCTGTGAGCACAAAAGCTTTTGGTGTGATACTGATAATAAAAACTTTTTGTATTTTAGCGAATATTTCTGTTTTGCTCATTTTGGCCATCATCAAAATTTGGTAATATAGCCATACACCCCCACTCGAATTATTTCTAAATATTTGCAGTATGCATATTGGCCCTAAGAAATTTGCCCTGTAAATTTTTCAGCTTCTTTAACAAAATCCAAGATGTCCGCCAAAATCCTATGTCGCTCTCTAGAGCTTGAACCGCTTTATGGATTTGTTTCATGTTTAGTTTAAAGGAAAGACCCTACTCTGCACATGTTGTGATTAGTTTTTGGTGTGATTCTGATAATAAAAACTATGATTTTTTTACGTTTCAGAATTTTAGCGGATATTTCAGTTTTGTTCATCTTGGCTATTATCAAAATTTGTTAATTTAGCTATACGCCCCTGCTCGAATTATTTCTAAATATTTGCAGTATGCATATTGGCCCTAAGGAATTTGCCCGGTAATTTTTCTTGGCGTTTTTCAGCTTCTTCAGCAAAATTCAAGATGGCCGCCAAAATCCTGTGTCGCTCTCTAGAGCTTGAACCGCTTCCTGGATTTGTTTTATGTTTGGTTTAAAGGAAAGATCTGACCCTGCGCATGTGCTGATTAGTTTTTGGTGTGATTCCGATAGTAAAAACTTTGATATTTTTACTTTTCAGAATTTAAGCGGATATTTCAGTTTTGTTTATTTTGGCTGTGATCAAAATTTGATAATATAGCTATACACCCTTGCTCGGATTATTTCTAAATATTTGTTTCAACAAATTTCAAGATGGCCGCCAAAATCCTATGTCACTCTCTAGGAGTTTGAACTGCTTTATGGATTTGTTTCCTCTTTGGTTCAAAGGAATAATCCCATCCTGGATGTGTGCTGATTAGTTTTTTGTGTGATTATGATAATAAAAAACTTATATTTTTTTACTTTTCAGGATTTTCGCTGATATTTTAGTTTTGCTCATTTTGGCTATTATCAAAATTTGGTAATATCGATATACAGCTCAAATTTTATCTTTTGTGTATGCTCAGTGGCTCTGAGAAAAAAGTCAGGAGAACTGTTTTTCTTTTTTCATTTTTTCAACAAAATTCAAGATGGCTGACAAATCACATGTTACTCTGAAGAACTTGATCTGCTTCACTGATTTGTTCCAAGAAAGCAACTTACCCTGGCTATATGTTGATTAGATTTTGGTGTGATTCTGACGTCACATTTTCACGTGGTTTACATAAAAATTTGGTGACAGTACTGTATTTCTCTATAATTAATGTACTATGCGAGGCGGGAGGAGACGCAAGCTTTGCCCCTCAGGCAAATCTTGTTAGCACATGCAGTGTCTGGACTGGGTTTGTCTTAAAAGTATCTTCCTGCGATGTAAGGGGTAAATTTATTTAGAATGGTTGCAGAAAACATTTTTTTTCATTGTTTCAAACAGATTATCTTATTGACTTGTGTGCAGCTATCACATTAAGTATCTTATGATCTTGTTAATCTCATGTATGTTAGTTGCTATGGTACATATGGCACTCTTTACCTCGTTAATGTGTTTGTTGCTATGGTTTCAGGCCTCCACCCAGTAGTAGCTCTCAACCACAAATTACATCACAGAATATAGGACTGGAGCCAATGGTAGCAAACAAGGTGAGACCGCTCTCTCACTTAGTAACACTTAGTTTTAATCACATCTACAGCCGTTTAACTCTTACTTTAGTCGTCAGATTCTCACGGCTAAAATCGATCCCTGCACTTTAAAAGTGAATATATTTCTAATTGCCGTAGACCCATAACATAGGTATTCAAAGAAAATCGGAAAGAGCTAACTAACACACTTATGATGATTTCAAATTGAAAATAACCCTTCGGTCTCCATGGCTTATACAAAAGTAATTCAGCGCTTAAAGGGTTAAACCTTTTGATTTGTCTTGCAAATAAGAAAATTCGAAGGGGAAATGAACATAAAATTAGATAGTTGAGCGTATGTGTTCAAATTGTACACATACCTTATTTATTCTAATAAATGTCTTATTCTCCAATTAACCCTCATCCCTTCCCCTCGATTTGAAAATGAAACCCAAGATCATGTACTCTATATGATCATTAAAAAACTACTCCTAATAAGCGCCCATCCCCCTGTAATTTCAGGGGGTAAAATAATTAACACTTCAGCTGTTTATTAGATAGAAAACGGTACTAGCAATTTTCACCCTATTGAGGTTGTGTGTCGCAGTACTAGTGAGACACAACTTAACGCTTTCACGGCCAAGTTATTTAATTTGTATTTTCACCCATTCAATCTGGTGTCTCACTGATGCTATCCACAACTTCAAGATTATTCAGATTCGACAAAATGGAGGTGAAATATTTTTAAATGTTGCCGATTGATGCCACGTTTTATTTTTAACATGTCTGAAAGGTAGTACTTAATGTGCTAAATAGAAAAAAGAAAAACCGAATATAATGGGTCATTTCAGGGAAAAGGCATTACAAACATTCGTCTTGTCTTTTATGTCTTTTTATGGAGAAGACATTACAACACTCAGGAGATTCATTGTTTTCCAAATGCTGGCCCAACATTAGGACAACATTGTATCAATGTGTTGTTTTTGCCTGGTAGTATGACATGCATTTTTTTGTGTGTCATTTTAGGGGGAAGACAGTACAAACATTATCTTGTCCATCAAGCACGGGATGTGTACCATAGTACAGCAGCAGTCGCAGCAGGACGAGCATGATAAGGGAGACGGGACGGAAGTGATGTTACCTAACGTCATCCGCACGACACCCACATCGTCTGTACATCACATGCCGAAGACGGCAGCACAGCGGCCTCCTACCGCGACAGCGTCACTACGTGAGCAACGCACCTCAACCACGGCAGCCGCACTACGAGAGTCACTCGCTAAAAGTCACAGACTCCCAACCACCAGCCCGGCATCCGCACACAAGCCGGTGACTTCCTCGTCTGTCGTCAGTAAGGTGGTACAGAGGCCACGGTTACATATCCCTACCACCAAACAGAAGGAATCCACACGCACACCATCTACCGCCTCGCAGAAGAAAGCAGCCGCCAAACCCGTACAGATTATCCTTGACGTGAGCACCATCTGGTGTGGAGCGTGTAAGTTTAAGCCGCTGAAGCCTCTAGTCCTCAGTGAGACAGGTCTACAGTTTATCCTACAGAAAGACAATCAAGGTAGATATCTAACCTCTAAAGCGCTGAAATACTATTATACAAACCATGGAGACCTAAGGGTTTTTCAATTTGAAATCATCATTAGTTAGCTATTTCCGCTTTATTTGAATACCTATGTTATGGGTCGACGGCCGTTATAGATATTCCAATTCTTTCAGTTCATATTTACTTGTGGGCACAATAACTTTTTTTAAAGTTTTTCATGTATCCTGTTGAAATTTGTTCTGCATGGTACTAATAACCATTTCTCTGACAATTTTAATAATGAGTGTAAAAAATGTTTGATTCTTGGTGATTTATCACATTTTACACCGTTAAATTTACCTTGTGGGCACGATAACTCAAATCTGTGGCCAAAATCCTTCTGTGATGTAAATTTTAAAATTCCAAGTGATTTCAGTCACTTGAATTTGTGGATCTACATACTTTATGTGGGTGAAAATTGAATTTATTAGCTCTGTAGGAGTTAAAATATCTATATTATGATCTGGGGTTTGTTGAGTTTGAATTCATTTCTGTTGCAGACGTACCATTCTTTATTAAACCTGCTGACATCGTACGCTGCCTTGGACATTTTGAGAGGACCAGACGGCACACTTTGTTTCTGTGTTTGCTGCCCGGTAGTTGTAGACGGTTCAGCCAGATATTCGGGGAGAGATCCATCACGAGTAGCCTGATGGCTATGTTTTTACCGGCATCCACGGCTAACTCAATCGCTAACATCATTCATGTGTTCTGGAACATGAGTAAGACCAGTGTGTTTGGACAGTTGTTCTCAGAGATTGACAGTCAGACGGCGCTGGACCTACTGGCACAGATCAGGCCGGCCATTCTCAACAAGCTCGGTGACGATATACGACCGGGACACGGGGCGTCGCGCAGTCACCAATCAGAACCGGCCCCCAAACCGGCAGTAACAACGTCGACCAGTGACACAGTACTAGAGACCTCCAGGGAGGCCTCTATGGCTCTTGATCTTTCTGGAGTAGGAGGAGAAACAGGACTAATCAGTGGCGGAGGTGGTCTGCCCGAGGCGAGGCCGTCAATCAGTATGCCAAACTTATCATCGCCCGCCCCAGTTGTGTCCCCCGCCCAGGTGGCGTCCCCCGCCCCGGCTGTGGCAGAGTCTGTTTACCAAGCAGGAGAAATGACAGCCGTCACTGACCTCACATCATCTCCACCAGAAACTGTGGCTGATGACGATGCTGACAGGGACGACTCTGACCTGGAGATAGTCGTCCCGTCAGATGATGAGGATAACATATCAGAGATAAAGACGGTGAGTTATAACTACTACATTATGAAAAAGTGATGTCAGCAGCTGTTGTGACACCGTGGATGCTAGCATGTAGTACTATGCACAATGCAGTCTGTTTAATAACCTGTGATATACATGTGTACTTTGGAAAATTAGCCGATCTAATGCCCACTGATCACGAGGTGGCAAGGATTGACCGTCAGGCACATAATTACACCACTTGCGCCTTTCTCAAAAATCACCATTGGTGCTGAACCTCAATAATGAGCAATATTTAAAGGTGCATGCTATTTAACTTTTAGCCGCCAAATTATTTAATAGGAATTTTCACCCACTTGAAGTTGTGTCTCGCTGACTCAATCCACAACTTCACGTGAGTGAAAATTATTCAGATTTGACAAAATGAAGGTTAATTATTTTCAAATTTTTCTGATTGATGTCACGTTTCATTAACATGTCCATAAGGTGGTACTTAACCCTTGTCCTGCTGAATTGTTTCAAAGTATTTTTCATTCATTTCAAGCTGGAATTGCTAATGCAATTTCCAGCTTCAAATGACGAAAAACATTTCTATTTATGAAAAATAAACATATTCCAAATTGAAATATTTGATTAGCTGAGCATCTACCACTGAATATTTTATCAATTTCAGTGGCATTTTATTTGGGTTGAAACTTTCTTGAAAACGTATATACCCGGGTTCAGCAGGACAAGGGTTAATGGAGGCTGATGACTAAACGAAAAGCCGAATATAATCGGGACCGGTGCTTAAAAGGTTAAAGTGTGCTTGTAATGTATCAAAATGAAGAGCTTCTAATGCACTAATTAACTGTTCGTCATATTGTTAGGCAATTACGATATGTTATCAACACCACCTGCCACACCTACACTGCAACCATTGTTACATGTAATTTGAGCCAGGCCCGATTAGACATCTTTTTGAAAATGTTTGAATCAATCCATTATTTTTTTAAGTAAATTATTAAGCAGCCCTCGCCGAGGCGGGCTGCTTACTGTATTCCACACGGTCCGCCGCCGCAGTTATTTGTTTTTAAGATAGCTACTTATCTATCAACTTCTGCTTCCTCATACTTCACATAGCCCCCACATACCACTGAGGATTTGTTTTGGTCACATTTTGATCCCCATATCATCAACCCTTTAATTACTATGGCCACTAACGAAGAAATGCTTGTAGCGCATTTCAGGAAAAAATTATCCTCAGATCTTCTTTTATTTTGGCAAATATGTTCAGCTATGTCAGCCAATGACCTGATTAAATTTTGGGATCAAACAATTTTGTAATATTTACCTCACTCAAGAAAAGCAAAATGACTAGACCATGAATATAAAACAAAATGTAATGTCTCACACAAGGATAACCATCCAGGATGACTAATTTCACTTTAAAAAATCCAAAATAGCTGCCAGTCGGCCATTTTTTTTTTTTCACTATCTCGGAAATCTTGCATGATAGCTGATCTATGAATTTCTGCTTCCTAATACTTCACATAGCCATCATATACCACAATTTTATAATAGTGGTCAGGCGATAACGGAGGGCTGCTTTCGTGTTCGTTTCCGAACAACTCTTTCTAGTTTAATGATAATTATAATTAGTCATCATAATTGGTGTATGACCAATCGCTGATTACAGTCGACTATTGCTCACATCACTTATATGTAGGCCTATGTTTGTGGTCCCTTGCATCATTGTTTTTGTTTCGGTCCACTACAGGAGTTTGAGGATCTAGGAGACCTGATGGTTATGTCAGAGAAGCTGAGCATTAAATGTCCGATCACGCAGCAGGTGATGCAGCGGCCGGTGAAAAACAAGCACTGCGGGCACTGCTATGATCGACAGGGAGTGGAAGAAATAATCAAATTCAGGGGAGAAAAAGCAAGGTCAGAATTCACTCTCTTCTATAAGTCAATACCTATGAAATCTAAATATTTTAACCCTTAACCCTTTCACCACTGAAGCCCGTTTTTATGTGCTGAATGCCATAGCATTCAGCACATAAAAACAGCCTTCAGTGGTGAAAGGGTTAGTGCGCTGAAATATTTTTATATAAACAGTAGAAACCAAATTTCAATTTTAAATCATCATAAATGTCTTTGTTGGCTCTTTCAACTTCATTTAAATACCTATGTTATGGGTCTATGGTCATTATAAATATTTTAATCTTTCAGTGCGGTGATCGACTTAAGACGTCAGAATCTGACATCTAAAGTCAGTCCTGCATTAAAATGGTTAACCTTTAAAAATTATAAAAGTTTAATAAGACTCAAATCATGCAAATGTTAAAATGAGACCCACAAAGTCCTATTAATTACATTTTGACTTAAAATTTAATTTATTCTATGTTTTATTATCAGATGTCCAGTGCCAGGATGTTCTAACAGCGAGCCGCTCCATAACAAGGATCTGCTGTACGACTACGAACTGTGGAAAAAAATACAATCAGAGCTTGATCCCAGCTGGATGCCTTGATCAACGTAGCAGTAAACCTGGGATGCTATAGTACAAAATCCGGAGTTTGCCGCAATCAACGGTGCCACGAAACCCTGGGATGCCGTGATCAATATACTGGAACTGTCAAAGCCTGGGATGCTGTTACAATCAATGTACCATGAAACCCAGGGACGAGTTGACCTGAAACAGCTGACCTTGATCATCTCTGGAAAAATTCATTGATTACCTCCGCTCGATTATTTTGATGCCATATAAACTGCCATAAATGACATTAGAAGTGAAGTAGAAATTAGAATTTATTTTTATGTGTGGCTGGTGAATAAAAATGTCCTCTGTTTATGGAGCACCCAATTATATACCCCTTGTCCTGCTGAATTGTTTCAATTGTATTTTTGTCATTTAAAGCTGGAATTGCTAACGCAATTTCCAGCTTGAAATGATGAAAAATATCACTATGTATGAAAAATAGGCATGTCCAATATTGAATTATTGGATCAACTTAGTATCTACCAAAAACTATTTGATCAAGCTTAGTGATATTTGTATTGATCTAAAACATCCTTAACCCCGTATATATCCGGGACTAGCAGGTCAAGGGTTTTACTATCAAAAATGGAAACTTAGTTATAATGGCTCTATTTATTTGCCTTGATTCATTCACCTTGAGATGTGAATTGCTGCCACAATTCTCATCTCATGGTGAATAAAAATTACCCGATTTCATGAAATATCCTAGTATAATTAGTGAAAGTACAGAATGTCCATATTATGATAATTATGCCGTTATACATTTGATCAATTTTAATAAAACTATGCCATGTAGTTCATAAGGTGGCCAGAGAGGTTAAGGAGTGAACACTATTGTCAGGTAATAGAAGAGGAACGCTCTTATCAGCGCTGTTGGTCAGTGTACCACTGTGTACAGATACAATACTTTACAAGTGCTTTAAAACCTTGAAAGTGCTTGGTACAACTTTGAACTATAACTACTGTTGGTGATAAATGACGCCACCAAGTATCACGGAACCACACCTCCGTGGTGAACTATGCGGATCGTTGCCGTGGCGACGGTCTCGTTGTGTGTGCCATGATGATCCAGAGTAATGTATATGTCAGAAAACTCACAGTAATTTTGACCTTGAAATTTAAAAACTATCTGCCACTTTGTAAAGTGGCAGATACGACTTTATCTTCAAGGAGACGACAGGAGAGACCAGCTATGAATATAAAGCAAACATCTACCTTGTCACTGCCACTGTCTCAAACTGATTGAAATGCTGTATCGACCGTCACGCTTATTTTACGACAAGATCCTTCAATGTGAAGGACGATACTATGTTTGTGACTCATTGTCTCTTTGTGTGGTGGATATCAGCGACTGTTTTTCAGCTCACGTAGATAAGCAGACAGTGCTTCTTGTATAAACTACACTCTATGCTCCAACACTTGCACACATATTCTTTTATCTCTGGTTGAGCTGTATTATAAAACTTTATTGTCGTTTTCATTGCCAGATTTTAGGAACAGATTCATTGCATCATTTTATCACAGTTTTTGATATTAACCCTTAAAGCGCTGATTATATTTTTATAAACTATGGAGATCAAAGGGTTTTTTCAATTTGAAATCTTCATAGATGTTTTAGTTAGCTCTTTCTCATCCATTTGAATACCTTTGTCATGGGTCTACGTTCATTCTAAATATTTTCACACTTACATTGCCGGGATCGACTAAAGTCTGTCCCCGCGCTGTAAGGATTAATAAGTAGGAACCATTTGTTTCATTGAACCGTCATAATCTGGTTTACACTTAACCCCTTTAACCGCTAAGATATCTTATTTAAATTTTCACCCACTTGAAGTTGTGTCTCGCTACCGCGACCCACAACTTCAAGCAGGTGAAAATTAGCATTTACCACCTGAAGCGCAAGGATCGACTTTAGACGTCAGAATCTGATGTCTGTAGACGGCAGATCCCCGCACTGAAAAAGTAAAAATATTTCAAATGGCGGTAGATCCATAACTAATGTATTCAAATGAAGCTGAAAGAGCTGACTAAGACATTTATTATATGATGATTTCAGTTGATATATATATATATATCTCTTCATGGATAAGGCACAATTTCATCAATAGATTTATTGTGATTAGGTTTGTGTACCAAGCACATTTTAGTCCCTCAGTAAAGGATATGTTTTAACAGACAAAGCCTTGTAGCATCTTATAAAAGTTTCCCCGACATTGATATAAAGATGAGTGTCATTTTTGTTCATGTGTCCACAAAATGTCATTTTTTGAAAATGATCATGTGGTTTACCCTAGGAATTAAATAACTTTCTGAGGTCGCAGCTGTCATATAATAACTGTCTCAGGTCGCAGCTGTCATATAATAACTGTCTGAGGTCACAGCTGTCATATAATAACTGTCTGAGGTCGCAACTGTCGTATATTTCCTGCTGAAACTTCTACCCAATGTTGGTTTAATGTTAGGCTATTGTCACAGATGGTAGCCCAATATTGAACCAATGCTGGATTGGCGTCTTGTGTTGCAATGTTACAATACAAAATATTTGTGATTAATTAATGTTACAGCTTTATGGAGCGTTATTTGTGAAAATCTACGGTACTTGTGATCATGTCATGAAATGATAGGAAAAAAGAGATATATTTTTATTGATATTGTCTTGATATCATTACAGAGTTGTATTGTATCGAGAAAATGGCAAAAAATATAATAACTTGCTATGCTATCCAGTGTTATACACATAATGAAGTTTAAATTGTTATAAATATCATAATTATTGATATAAATGAAGAAGTAGATTGTTAATTTTGTATTTTTTTTCACCTGCCTTCAATCCCAGTGATATGTGAGAGCAGTGTACAGTATGCTAGGGCAGGTCGTACAGTGTACAGTATGCTAGGCTAGGCCGTACAGTGTACAGTATGCTAGGCTAGGCCGTATATCATGCTAGGCCACGCTGTACAGTATGCTAGGCTAGGCCGTACATTATGCTAGGCCACGCTGTACAGTGTACAGTATGATAGGCTAGGCCGTACATTATGCTAGGCCAGGCTGTACAGTGTACATTATGATAGGCTAGGCCGTACCTTATGCTAGGCCAGGCTGTACAG
Source organism: Flabesymbios commensalis (assembly GCA_964017125.1). Classification (NCBI taxonomy): domain Eukaryota; kingdom Metazoa; phylum Annelida; class Polychaeta; order Terebellida; family Flabelligeridae; genus Flabesymbios; species Flabesymbios commensalis. The sequence goes on from OZ024907.1 coordinate 93,356,960, forward strand.
TGTACAGTATGCTAGGCTAGGCCGTACATTATGCTAGGCCAGGCTGTACAGTGTACATTATGCTATGCTAGGCCATACATTATGCTAGGCCAGGCTGTACAGTGTACATTATGCTAGGCTAGGCCGTACATTATGCTAGGCCAGGCTGTACAGTGTACATTATGCTAGGTCCGTACATGTGTTTTCAATTAAGTTTCAAGCCAAATAAAGTTATAAAATAATTTGTTGTATCTGATTATTGTTCTTGTTACAGGCTTCCACTCACCTGGAAACTCTGGAATTAGCCCCCCAAAAATTAACTGTTAGCACCTATGTTTATAGCCCCTACTTTCCCTTTATTACCTGAGAAGACGGTTAGGCTACTGTTGACACCTATATTTATAGCCCCTACTTTCCGTTTATCACGTGAGAAGACGGTTAAGCTACTGTTGACACCTATATTTATAGCCCCTACTTTCCGTTTATCACGTGAGAAGACAGTTAGGCTACTGTTGACACCTATATTTATAGCCCCTACTTTCCGTTTATCACGTGAGAAGACAGTTAGGCTACTGTTAACACCTATATTTATAGCCCCTACTTTCCGTTTATCACGTGAGAAGACAGGCTACTGTTGACACCTATATTTATAGCCCCTACTTTCCGTTTATCACGTGAGAAGACAGTTAGGCTACTGTTGACACCTATATTTATAGCCCCTACTTTCCGTTTATCACGTGAGGAGACAGTTAGGCTACTGTTGACACCTATATTTATAGCCTCTCCTTTACGTTTATCACGTGAGAAGACAGTTGGGCTACTGTTGACACCTATATTTATAGCCCCTACTTTCCGTTTATTACCTGAGAAGACTACAAAGTTACTGTTGACACATATATTTATCAGTGTTTATAGCCCTACTGTTCGCTGAGAAGTTAAAAAAGTAGGCCTAACTGTTCACACCTATATTTGTAGCCCCTACTTTCCGTTTATTACCTGAGAATAGAAACAATTAACTGTTGACACCCGTAATTATAGCCCTACTTTCCGTTTATTACCTGAGAAGACTACAAAGTTACTGTTACTTAAAAACCCTGTTGACACTTATATTTATAGTCCTACTTTCCGCTGAGGGGACTAAAAAGTAACTGTTGACACCTATATATTTATAGTCCTACTTTCCGCGGTGTTAAATAACCCTTGCAACGCTGGAATATATTTCTATAAACCATGGAGACAAGGTTTTTTAAATTAAAAATCATCAATCAGTCATCAGTTGTCTCATTTTTTTACATTAGAAAGTCTTGTTTTAGTAGGTCTATTTCAAAATTACCATCCCATGCCCCTCCTACCACCCTATCCGGTAGGTATGAAAAGCGAGGGAGACCTATAAAGCGAGAGAGGATCAATAAGAGGCTTTGTATGGCAGTGTAATCAGTGGTAATGCATGTATATGATATATTTATCGATGTCACAATAAAATGTATGCTTGTATTGTTCTTATACAATTATTTTTATTTTTTAATATTATTTGGGAGTATATATATGTATCTAACGTTACCACTTGCTCATCTACACGAATCGTTAGTAATCAGCCAAAATTTAAAAATAAAGAGTTATAGGGTACCTTTTAATTACAAAATTAAAACAAATATATTTTATAATGTAAATGTAACGAAAATAATATAATAGGCCTACATCTTATTGATATTTTCCGTACTGTATTTAACCTATACGCTATTATACTATAACAATACCTTTGTGGCGATCAAGATTACAATATAAACTATATATTTATATTTACATATATATACACTAGAGGAGCGCGCAGCGCGAGGGCTGACGCGAGATTATGCACTAGTTCTGGTATAAACCTTATAGTGCCTCTCTCTTTTCACCTGGTGAGGTAGGTGATTGTACAAGCAATGGCAAGAAGAAGTCCAGGAGACAAGGAACCAGGGAAGAGGCGACCAGCCACCAGAGTAAGGGCAAGGACTGACCCTTTGAAATGTGCTCTGCTTTCTGAGCAGTGTGTTTGAAACCACCATCATGAACCGTCATCGTCAGCCAACCATCCGTGTCCGCCGTGCCATCACCCAAGCTAGCAATGTAATGATAGAGAGCTCATTGCTTAAGACCAGAATCCGTCTCCTTCAGTGCTGTGTGTCTCACAAAACGGCTCCTTTCAGAGCCCCTGTTCTCTGTGGGAACAGGAGTTCAGGAGTTCAACCGATATCCGTCAACCGTCAACCGTCAACCGTGTTCTTGTCTCATGCAGTGGAGTGATAGGGAACTCCCTGCTTTTGGTATGTCACACAGAACGGCGCCCCCAGAGCCCCTGTTCTATGTGGGAACAGGAGCTCAACCGTTATCCGTCATATATATACATCAAAGCTCTCTGTGTATTTAAGAGACGGTCTTGGTGAAATACAAATGAAAAGAAAACCAGCTAAAACACAAACAACTTAACAGTAGATAAAACACCACCTGAAACGCAATTAATAACAACAGTAGATAAAATACCACCTGAAACGAAAATAACAACAACAGTAGATAAAACACCGTCCAAAATGCAATTGACGACAACAGTAGATAAAACACCTCCAAAATGCAATTGACGACAACAGTGGGTAGAACACCAGCTGCATTTCACACCTCCGTTTCTGATCAGCTGATAAGCCTAATCCCCCCCCCCCCCCGATTAACCGTCTTCATGCTAAAGACCACTTTAACATACGTATTTAATAAATGTCACACTAATAAAATTTAACAAATGCATATAGGCTATATATTTTTGGTTAATTTATTATTTGATAGATAGCTAGGTAGCTATAGATATAGCGCGTTGCCTACGTACACGAGTAGACCTACCGCGATTGAAAGAAACATTCATAGTAGAACGATAACATAAACTTTTACGTTGATTCAGGCTTCTGATACAATAAAGGATATATTTTATTCTTCAAAATCCTAAACCGATCATATTTAAGAGAACTATCAATAACTGAAAACCCCTTTAATAAGCTGGGATTAGAAGAAATCCTTTGATTTTTGAACAGCGCTAAAAAAATACCCGCGCCGATCGGATACCGGGCGAGGCATATAACACATCCATTCGAACACATCGTTTTCAGGGATTAGGCCTATCACTTATACAAATATTTTATATTTCTTAAAGACTATGGGTTACTTGTAATATAAAATATCATATATTCCAAGTGATATATACTGTAACTGATAATAACGATTTTTTTCTGTTTCCCCTAAATGTGATGTAGGTGGCTTTCACAATTCAACGTTTTCAGGGATTATCACTTATAGGCCCTATTACTTCCACAAATATTTTATATTTCTTAAAGACTATAGGTTACTTATAATATCAAATATCAGATATTGCAAGAGATAGAGCTGACATTGCTGATAATAATGTTTTTCTTTCTGTTTCCCGTAAATGTGATTTCGGCGGATTAGTTGTTTAAATGAATAGGCCCATACCTTTACTGATATATAGTTACCTTTTTCTTTCTGTTACTCGTAAATATGGTGTCGGCGAATAAGTTGTTTAAATAATTTTATATAATAAAATATAATTAAATATAATTGTGGATTGTACTGTTTATTGTTCCTCTTCAATATTTGTGAAGGGTAACAACTCGACAGAGTGATATGACATGTACTGCTTATTTGTTAATTAATATCAGATATATCGTATCTGACCCCTTGAACGCATTAGATTTTCGTTGATATTTCGCGAGTATTAGTGGAGTGAATTAATCAAAGACTCACAACTCATCAAAGCTGTTGACATTTCCCGAGCAGCTCTCGCTGACCGGTCTGATTAGCAAAATAATTCTCATCACAACACCTGAGGTGCAAGGGGTGGAGCGGGTGAGTTCACCAAAGACTCAAACTCATCCAAGCCGTCGACATTTCACGAGCGGCTCTTGCTGTTAGTTCACAGTTAGACCCCTGCTGGATATATTTTAATATTGCCATCAAATATGTGTATATTTATGTTTTATAATCTTGTGACCTGCTAACTGTAGTTTAATGTTAATATATCTACATGCTATAGACTAGGGCCTAATATTTTTTTCAATGAATTATATGTTTTATATATGTTATGTATATTTCATATTTTATAATCATGCGACCTGGTATTTTTAATAGAATGTTAATATGTATACATGTTATAAGATTTTTTTAAATAAAATATATTGTTTCTAATAATGAAAATATTTTTATTACACTCAGCAAATTTTGAGTAATCGCTGCCCGTAGGTCTAACTTTAAAACAGAATGAGTTGGTCAGGTATTGACGCCTGGAGGGGATGAGTTGGTAAAGCCTTCACGGCCGTTAGGGTTGAGTTGGTCTACCCGGGTGTGAACTGGGGTTGAGTTGGTATGGGGGTTGAGTTGGTATGGGGGATGAGTTGACTGCCATTCTTATCATAAGTTGTATTCATGCAGTTTTTCGGCCACTTATAAAACGACATTTTTTCAATATACATAAATATGTTGTTGTTCTTTAATATCAGTTAATTCTACATGTTATCAATCTTAATAAATTTGTTGTTATCTTAATTTTGGACCCCGAGGCAAACAGAGCTTGCGAACGAGAGCCGGGAAGCGTTTTGGAGTGCCAGGCCAACATAAATAAGAAATATTGAAATATAGGCCTGGTGGCCTAACACACGGATTAAAATCTGAAAAAATGCACTATCTTACATAGAATTTCGTACGGACATGTTTCCAGTACACTCACCAGGTGACGCTGTCATCTGACAAGACAACAAAATGTAAACAAATTGGTGCAGTGAATTGTAGAATGTGACAGACTGGTTGACAGGTGCGCGTGTACACAGTGTGTTACACAAGCCTGCATGCGGGCTTGCTAAACCAAACAAACAAACAAACAAACAAACAAACAAACAAACAAACAAACAAACAAACAAACAAACACAGGTACATGTGTATCCAGGGTAGCCGAGCACCGTTTCACGCCAGCCCACACTGCACAGTCGATAATAGGGTCTGTGCCTGTGGTGCAGGCCCAGCAAACACGATACAGTACACTGACCCAATGTTGGCTCAATGTTGGGTTAGGACAGTGGACCAACATTGGACCAACATTGGTTTAATGCATCGTGTTTTCTGTGGGTAGGCCTAGGCAACCTTCAAGTTCAATAAATTTTAAAATTGTCCAATAAAATTAGGCTGAGCCTTTTTTCGTAAACGCCGACATGCTAAAAGAAATATTCGACCACATTCTGCAATTTTTATTGAGCAAGAAAAAAAGTTGTGCTAGATCAAAATCTGAGTTAATTATAAAAACATCCAAAAGATGGCACCTCAATGTTACAAATTGTTAAAGGGGTAGAACTAAAAGGGATACAGAATCGAAAACATCACCCAGACACTTGAATTTTTTGAAGCAGCTGAGGAAAACTACTGAGGTGTTGCCGCTATCGAGAGTTTTAGTTTGTAGATACATCAGGGCACCGAACTAGTGCCCTGCAATACAATGGCTTTGTGGTTTTACAGAGGGGGGGGGGGGTAGTTGTGCGACCCCTTTTAACCCACCCCCCTCAAAATAAGGCCTGGATGTGAAATTCACTTTAAAAATAAGATACTGAGCTTTGTATGAGCTGAAGGGATCAATAATCATGATAATATACATTTATTATGATTTATTATAGTAACAATATGCAGATTTTTACCCTTGAAGCGCTGAATTAATTTATGAAAAACATCGCAACCAAAGGGTTTTATTCAATTTGAAATCATCATAAATGTCTTAGTTAGCTCTTTCCGATTCATATGAATACCTGTGTTAGGGGTCTACGGCCATTTGAAATATTTTTGTTCTTACAGTGTGGGGATAGACTTTAGTCGTCAGAATCTGACGTCTACAGACGTCAGGTTAATTCCACTCTATCCCTGTGTTTATTCACTACATTTTTTTTAGCCTACCGTATTTGATGTCATTTCAGGTAGTTAACAATGGAGGCGCCATTTGAGTGTGAGGAGGAACCCCAAGTCCCAACCAGCCTGCCTGGAGCGCCACCTGCTGAGCCAAAAGTGAAAACATCAGAGGAAACTTCTAACGTTCCAGCATTAACCAGCGACACCTCTCAGACTGTGCCGAAAGATGCAGCATTTAACGCTAAGGCGGAGGGTCTGAGGGTTAGCAGACTGACGGACGAAGAATTCGAAGCTGAGTGTATGAGACACATGACGCTACTCTCCACCGTCACTGACTTTATGAAATCAGAGGGAGACGAGGCACTCAGATTCCTCAGGGTGGCCTCGGGTGCGCCATCAAAAACAGAGAGGAGGTCGCACCTAGCTGAGAGTCTGGCAGAGCTACATTTTGCTTCTATTTTTAAAAAGGTCTGGGATGACGTGTTTCTGAAGGTTCCAGAATCTGAGGATCAAATTACGTGTGATTTACGGCTGAAGACTGCAATGATCGCTATGTGGAACTCGACAGACAAGTCCACAGCCCTCTGTCAACAATGCTTGGACTGCTCTGTGCATCATGACATCTTTCGTTACCTTGATAACGACAAGCTGTCAGCATCTCGGATGGGAAATCCATCTGTGGTGTACACCGTGAAAGGGCTGATGGGGATTTTGCACAACATAGAACAGAAATGTGATTCCCGGGAGGCATTCAGGGAATGCCAGGCATTCACCATCCTACAGGTGAGTGACGTGAAGCATTCAGGGAATGCTAGTAGGCATTCACCATCCTACAGGTGAGTGACGTCACATGAGCATCTTACAGGTGAGTGACATGAAGCATTCAGGGAATGCCAGGCATTCACCATCCTACAGGGAAGTGATGTGAAGCATTCAGGGAATGCTAGGCATTCACCATCCTACAGGTGAGTGACGTGAAGCATTCAGGGAATGCTAGTACAGGTGAGTGACATGAAGCATTCAGGGAATGCCAGACATTTACCATTCTACAGTTGAGTGACGCGAAGCATTCAGGGAATGCCAGGCATTCACCATCCTACAGGTGAGTGACTTCACATGAGCATTCAGGGAATGCCAGGCATTCACCAACCTACAGGTGAGTGAAGTGAAGCATTCAGAGAATGCCAGGCATTCACCATCCTACAGGTGAGTGACATGAAGCATTCAGGGAATGCCAGACATTCACCATCCTACGGATGAGTGACATGAAGCATTCAGGGAATGCCAGGCATTCACCATCCTACAGGTGAATGGCATGAAGCATTCAGGGAATGCCAGGCATTCACCATCCTACAGGTGAGTGACATGAAGCATTCAGGGAATGCTAGGCATTCATCATCCTACAGGTGAGTGACATGAAGCATCAGGGAATGCCAGGCATTCATCATCCTACAGGTGAGTGACATGAAGCATTCAGGGAATGCTAGGCATTCATCATCCTACAGGTGAGTGACATGAAGCATTCAGGGAATGCCAGGCATTCACCATCCTACAGGTGAGTGACTTCACATGAGCATTCAGGGAATGCCAGGCATTCACCATCTTACAGGTGAGTGACATGAAGCATTCAGGGAATGCTAGGCATTCATCATCCTACAGGTGAGTGACGCGAAGCATTCAGGGAATGCCAGGCATTCACCATCCTACAGGTGAGTGACTTCACATGAGCATTCAGGGAATGCCAGGCATTCACCAACCTACAGGTGAGTGAAGTGAAGCATTCAGAGAATGCCAGGCATTCACCATCCTACAGGTGAGTGACATGAAGCATTCAGGGAATGCCAGACATTAACCATCCTACAGGTGAGTGACATGAAGCATTCAGGGAATGCCAGACATTCACCATCCTACGGATGAGTAACATGAAGCATTCAGGGAATGCCAGGCATTCACCATCCTACAGGTGAGTGACGTGAAGCATTCAGGGAATGCCAGACATTCACCATCCTACAGGTGAGTGACGTGAAGCATTCAGGGAATGCCAGACATTCACCATCCTACAGGTGAGTGACGTAAAGCATTCAGGGAGTGCCAGACATTCACCATCCTACAGGTGAGTGATGCGAAGTATCGAAGAATACGAGTCGAATTTTCCTTCTAGTTTATATATTCAAATATCACTTGCTCATATTTTTGTCAAAAAGTAAGATATTCTTTTGAAAGTTGTTGAATTACAAAACTTTTCAAAAATATTTTGCTCTTTCAGTGCAGGGATCGATCTTAGACGACAGAATCTGACATCTATAGACGTCTTAGGTCAGTCCCTGCACTGAAAGGGTCAAATGGAATTCACATCATGAGCTATAAAATATGCTTTTGTAATGTTTATTTTGCTAAAAATTTGATATTTATTAATTCTTTAGTCATGTTAGTTCCTGCTTATTTCTGTTGTATTATCCTGAGGTTGCTAATTAAATAAGGTTTTTGTTTTCTTGTGTGTTATTCTGAGATTGCTAAGTAACTTTTTTGTTTTGTACAGAGATTCCTGGTTGTAGATAATGTGATGGTGAAGTGTAAGGCTCAGTTACTGCTCGCATACATCATCAGTGAAGACGAGAATGACGTCATCAACTCAGACGACACCAACATCGTGTTTCTCCTGAAGATAGCGGCAGACGCCATGAAGACCAAGGAGCGGCATTCCAAGCGTTACGGGTTCAGAGCCGTGGAGATCATCAATGGGCTGAATAAGCTAGCGGCTAACGACTCGAATAAGACACGTATTGTGCAGAATGGAGGGCTGCCTTATTATGTGAGCTTGATGGACGAGCAGTGCTCACCAGACGAGCAGTTCACTGCAGCTAGAGGGATATGGGTGCTGGCATTCAAGTGTAAAGATGAAATCATCAAAGAACCCGGATGTCTCGAGGGTCAGTGAAATCGATGGGTTAAAACAATAGTGTGCTAAGTGACATTTTTGGCCTTTAAAATAACAATCAGCTAAGTCAACTATACTATGTATAAAGTTTGAATTTATTCCAAATTCCGATTTAAAAACAGACCAAGTCGACTTAGCACATTGTTATTCTCGTGAAAAGGAGCACATATCAGCATAATATCTTTCCACACAGGACCAAGTCGACTTGACACATTGTTGTTCTGTTATTACATGCTCATGGGCTCTGTTTCTGGGACAAAAAAGATGCAAGTGCACTTAGCGCATTGTTATTCTAAGACTTGCGGAAACAGCACAGGAGAAATGCCTGGACTTAGTTCATTGTTGATCTAGGAACAATCTCTGTATAATCTGTTTTCTTAGAATAAGAATAAGCTAAGTCAACTTGGTATCTTGTTGATCCCAATTTTGCTTCTGTAAATCGTTTTGGAAGTTAAAAAATACTCTGCTAACTTCACTTGATCTACTGTAAAATTCCAATCGCTGTGTGTTTCATCAGTGTAAGTCCAAGTCTACATACTGATAAGTGGATTTAGCAGACTGTAGTTCTAAGCAAAACGATAAATACAATTTTGTTTTCAAGTCGACTTGACCCACTATTGTTTTAGACCAACGATTAATGTCAGTTTTTTAGATATGCTCGCTTAACCCTACAGCGCTGGAATCGATTTTAGACGACAGACGTCTGTAGACATCAGATTCTGGCATCTAATCTCACAGTGAGAGTAAAAAATATTTATAATGGCCATAGACCCATAACCTAGGTATTCAAATCAAGCGAAAGAGGTATTTATTCTGATTTCAAGTTGAACAAACACTCCGGTCCGCATGGTTTATACAAAAATATTTCAGCGCTTCAAGGGTTAACCCTTTCAGCGCGGGGACCTATTTTAGATGTGAGAGGGCGGTATGTAGCAGATCGTGTGTATGAAGGACTGGAGTGATTACCACCCTGGCTATCAAGTTAACTCTTTGGCTACACTGGTAGCAGTCAGGCTTAACCCTTAACCCTGTCAAGCCTGAATTTACCATTGGCATCTTCATCCACTACAAGCCGCGAATTGCTGCCGCAATTCTCGACTTGTAGTGGATGAAGCTGATTTAATGTGATTTAAAAATTAAAGAAATTTACCATGAATTGGAAATCCAGTTTCATGGTAATTTTCGTTCTAAAACCCTCGGTTGTAGGAAAATTAAGTCTGTTTCCAGGGATGTAAAATGATGCTTTAATGCATCGTGAGGGCTTAAAGGGTTAAATCGCTGAATTATTTTGGTATAAACCATGGAGACCAAAGTCTTTTTTCAATTTGAAATCATCATAAATGTCTCAGTCAGGTCATTCCGATTCATTTGAATACCTATGTTATGGGTCTACTGCTATTATACCTTTTTAATTATTTCATTGTGCGGATCAGCTTCAGACGTCAGAATCTGATGTGTACGCTGACGACTAAAGTCTATCCCCGCGCTGTAAGGGTTAAGGATGTCGGGGTCGGTGGTTTGATTCACAGTCTGGGCAATTTCAACACTTACATTCACAATTTATAGGTGACTTAACTGTATGTTAGCTGAGTAGATTTTGATTAATTATTTATTACAACTGACATTTTGAGCATATGTTTTTATGTCTGCACCAAATCTGACCTAAACCTATTAATTTTAGAATCTTGGTATGATCATGATGATGGTTATCTTTGCACTTGCTCACTCGAAAATATCAGAATCTAGTAATTTTTCAAGATTGTCACATTATTTTTAAAACTGTCACATACTTTAACCTTGGGCCTTGCACTCTGGAAAGAATGATTTTTTTTACCGGCATAGGGCTGTTCTACAATTACTTAATGCTCTTTTGAGAGATTTTTTACCCCTTCCCCCTTCATAACACTTTTTAACGATGTGCCGACTACTGTCCGTAATGCATTGCTTATTCCCCCCTCCCCTCTAGGCGTTACGTAATTGTTGAACTGCCACAATTATTTTTCTACTTAAAATGTGAACATTTTTTTGCCCTTTTATATGATCATAGCATGAAGTCTTACACTTTTTATATCATTGCCATATTTTTACATGCCACATTGAAGTGATCACCATTCAAAGCTATTTGTATGTTTATTATGTGTAATTTTAGCATTGGAGCGTTTGTCATCTAATGGGGAAAATGACTCCATTAAGAAGGAAGCTAATGGAGCTTTATGGATTCTGAAAGAAAAACAGGAAGATCCCGACAGTGTGTGTATGTCAAGGAAAAAAAAGATGGGGAAGTGTGGTGGTAAGAAAGTCGACAGAGATAGAACACCAAGTCGCCCAACATCAGGAAAAAGAGAATCCCTTGATAGAGCTCTCAGTTATGAAGGTACTGCCTAACATGGTTAACCATTGTCATGCTAAAGTGTTATAATTGCAGTTTTAGTCATTTGAAGCTAGATTTGCTAACACAATTTTCAGCCCCACTGGCAAATTTTTGACATTTGTGTATTTTCTGTCACTTTACTTTCCCTGAATTTTACTCACCATCTGTTTCAGATTCTCCCCATGTGATGATCAGCTATCAGTGGCAGTATAAGTCAGTGTTACTGCGGGTTCGGGATCAGCTGATAGCTGACGGGTATAAAGTCTGGATGGATGTGGACGACATGAGTGAGTATAACTCTATCAGTGGCAGTATAAGTCAGTGTTACTGCGGGTTCGGGATCAGCTGATCGCTGAGGGGTATAAAGTCTGGATGGATGTGGACGACATGAGTGAGTATAACTCTATCAGTGGCAGTATAAGTCAGTGTTACTGCGGGTTCGGGATCAGCTGATCGCTGAGGGGTATAAAGTCTGGATGGATGTGGACGACATGAGTGAGTATAACTCTATCAGTGGCTGTATAAGTCAGTGTTACTGCGGGTTCGGGATCAGCTGATCGCTGAGGGGTATAAAGTCTGGATGGATGTGGACGACATGAGTGAGTATAACTCTATCAGTGGCTGTATAAGTCAGTGTTACTGCGGGTTCGGGATCAGCTGATCGCTGACGGGTATAAGGTCTGGATGGTTGTGGACGACATGAGTGAGTATGACTCTATCAGTGGCAGTATAAGTCAGTGTTACTGCGGGTTCGGGATCAGCTGATCACTGACGGGTATAAAGTCTGGATGGATGTGGACGACATGAGTGAGTATAATTCTTAAGCCGCTAAGCTCGTCTTTAGATTTGTAAATGTTTGGTCTACAATTAATTTTTTTCAGTCTGAAATCAGCATAAATGTCTTAGTTAGGTCTTTCTGCTATAATTTTTAAAATTATTTCAGTGCGGGTACCGACTTTAGATGTCTAACTTCAGATGTCTAAAAAGTTGGATTCTGACGTCTAAAGTCGGTCCCTCATTGAGGTAAATAAGTGCATTTCGGCCTGTGATACATGGTACTGAGAAGACCCTTTGTAGGCATTTGAAAAGTGTTTGGGCAAAATCTGCATCTTTTATAAGATGCAGATTGCTGATCTGACAGATGATTGTACTGATTGGAAGGCTTAGTGTAGTGGTTTAGGAATCAGTTTTCACTATTAATATTATTATTTATTACAGGTGGATCCATCTTGGAGGCGATGGCTTTGGCGATTGAGAAAGCAGCTGTAGTGATTGTCTGCTTATCACAGAAATACAAAGAGAGCCCCTCCTGCAGAACAGGTACAATATAATCTAAATAAACAAAAAAATATCATATAAATAAACACGTGAAATATCATCTATGTGGCTGAATATTGCATGTTTAGTAATACTGGTGTAAACCACAACTCTATGTTTATAAAAATAACTAAAATTGGGAACAGTCGTGATTGCAATGCGTTCTCGCTGCTGTATAGAGATTTTTGGGGGTCAGGATCTTATTATTACCAGTATCTATTTGATCAAATTATTATATTGGGGTCGAAAACTTTTTTTTTTCAATATGTAAAAGTCCCCATCTCTGAGAGCAATATTCATATGGCCAATACTATATTGTACTAAGTTATACTATGCTGTACTATGTTGTACTATATGTTGTACTATGTTGTACTATGCTGTACTATGTTGTACTATATCATGTATATAGTGCTACTATGTTGTACTATGCTGTACCATGTTGTGCTATGTTGTACTATATTGTGCTATGCTGTACTATGTTGTACTATGTTGTGCTATGCTGTATTATGTTGTGCTATGTTGTACTATATTGTGCTATGTTGTACTATGTTGTACTATGTTGTGCTATGCTGTATTATGTTGTACTCTGTGTACAATGTTGTACTATGTTTTACTATATTGTGCTATGCTGTACTATGTTGTACTATGTTGTGCTATGCTGTATTATGTTGTACTATGTTGTACAATGTTGTACCAAGTTGTAATATGTTGTACTATATTGTGCTATGCTGTACTATGCTGTACTATTTTGTGCTATGTTGTGCTATGCTGTACTATGTTGTACAATGTTGTACCAAGTTGTAATATGTTGTACTATATTGTGCTATGCTGTACTATGTTGTACTATGTTGTGCTATGTTGTACTATGTTGTTCTATGTTGTACTATATTGTGCTATGCTGTACTATGTTGTACTATGTTGTACTATGATATTATGTTGTAAAGTGTTGTACTATGTTGTAATATGATGTACTATGCTGTACCATGTTGTACTAGGCTGTACTATGGTGTACTATGTTGTACTATGTTGTACTATGTTGTACTAGGCTGTAATCTGTTGTACTATCTTGTACCATGCTGTACTATGTTGTACTATGTTGTACTAGGCTGTATTATGTTGTACTATGTTGTACTATAGTGTGTTATGCTGTACTATGTTGTACTATAGTGGTGTACTATGTTGTACTATGTTGTAATATGCTGTACTATGTTGTGCCATGTTGTACTGTCTTATTATGTTGTAATATGCTGTTATATGCTGTAATATGCTGTATGATGTTGTATTATGTTTTGCTGTGTTGTACCATTTTGTATTATGATGTACTATGATATACGATGTTGTACTATGTTGTACTATGTTGTACTATGTTGTAATATGCTTCACTATGTTCTACTATGTTGTATTGTGTTGTATTATATTGTGCTATGCTGCACTATATTGTATTATATTGTTGTAGAGGCAGAGTACACATTCCGCCTACAGAAGGATATTGTGCCGCTTGTATTGCAGCCTCGTTATCGAGCCGACGGGTGGCTCGGAGCCCTCTGTGGAAACAAACTGTACTCTGTGTACAATGTTGTACCATGTTGTACTGTGTTGTACTATGTTGTAATATGCTTCACTATTTTCTACTATGTTGTATTGTGTTGTATTATATTGTGCTATGCTGCACTATATTGTATTATATTGTTGTAGAGGCAGAGTACACATTCCGCCTACAGAAGGATATTGTGCCGCTGGTATTGCAGCCTCGTTATCGAGCCGACGGGTGGCTCGGAGCCCTTTGTGGAAACAAACTGTACTTTGACTTCTCCAAAGAAGAAAAAATCTGTGTGTCCTTGAATGCACTGGTGAAAGAGCTGGGAGATAGAGGGAAGCTGACAGATAACTCTAAACCCGGTCAGTCTGATGGTAAGTATCAGGGGCCCATTTCACTATGAATCTTAAAGCTCAATCAGTCAGATGGTAAGTATCAGGGGCCCATTACCCTAAGAATCTTAAACCCAATCAGTCTGATGGTAGGCCTAAGTATCAGGGGCCCATTTCCCTAAGAATCTTAAAGCCCACTCAGTCTGATGGTAGGCCTAAGTATCAGGGGCCCATTTCACTACGGATTTTAAAGCTCAATCAGTCAGATGATAAGTATCAGGGGCCCATTTCCCTAAGAATCTTAAAGCCCAATCAGTCTGATGCTAGGCCTAAGTATCAGGGGCCCATTTCACTACAAATCTTAAAGCTCAATCAGTCAGATGGTAAGTATCAGGGGCCCATTTCCCTAAGAATCTTAAACCCAATCAGTCTGATGCTAGGCCTAAGTATCAGGGGCCCATTTCACTACAAATCTTAAAGCCCAGTCAGTCTGATGGTAAGTATCAGGGGGCCATTTCACTACGAATCTTGAAGCCCACTCAGTCTGGTGGTAAGTATCAGGGGCCCATTTCAATAAGAATCTTGAAATTAAGAAGTATCAAGTCAAAGTCAAAGTCAAAAAGTTTATTGAACCCTGGCCTCAATGAGGCATGGGGCACAGGTATCATACAATTCATGTAACAAAAGCAAGAAATTATAATCCAGTTGAAACAGATTAAAACAAAATACTTAACAAATTGAATTTAAGTTAAACAATGATAACATAATAAGAGTAGGTTTGAAATGCGTATAAACAGATAAACAACATAATAGAGGTAAATCAATGTACCTTTAAACAGATATAAAGCATAAGAAATGGATTTATAATATGTATTTCATTGGTGATTGGAATTATTATATGTATATATTTAGCTTCTGACATCCTCGACTAATGAATTTAGCCAGTTTATTTAACATAAATATATTGACACAAGTCATTAGAGACTCCAGTTTTAACATATTTGGGTTATTGTGACAAAAGCGTAGAAGCAGCTCTGTACGCAAATCGTGCAGTTCAGGACATTCAAATAAAAAATGAAATTCATCTCCGACATAGCCCAACTCGCATTTGTCACATAACCTGGTATGTCTTGGCAAATTGGCGTACCTGCCAATTTCAATTGGCAGACGGTGATTAGTAGTACGAAACTTGCAAATTATTCTTCTGGTAAATTGGGACATAGTAAGATATTTTTCAAAAATTAGGCTTTTCTTAAAAACTCGATATAGCACACATTTACTTGAATTACACACAGTAGTTGACCATTCTTGTGAATACTGTTCTCTTAAATTGAGCCGAATAAATTCAGGGAGGGAGCATATTGTTATCGATTGTGAAAGCCAGATAAAACTTAAACCACAGTTATCTAGAATATTTTTAACATGTTTTAACCATTTAGATTCTACAGTGTTGATTCTGTAATGTGCGTACATAATATTATACATAATAGATGACAGTTTATTTTTATTACTAGTTCGAATAATTCGGCTCCAAAAGGATACAACACGAGTATTAATATGTATTGAAACTGGGAATCTTCCAGTTTCACCAAGGGCCATGCAAGTTGGGGTAGACATTTTTAGAGACAAACTGTATTTAAGATACTTCAAGTGTAATTTTTCAATTAGATTGATGTTCTCGAAGCCCCATACTTCACAGCCATAAGTAAGGATGGGTAAAACAAGAGAATCAAATAATTCTAGTTGAATGTCCAATGGTAAATTTAACTGTCTGTTTCTTCTTAACAGAGCAAACATGGCTTTGTTTGCTTGATCAAATAGGTGTTTTTTATGTTTTACAAATGAATTATTAAACTTAAAAATCACACCAAGATATTTGAAATGTTCTACAATCTCAATAGTAGTATTTTTGTAAATAAAATTATGTTTTTCTCTGTACTTATATTTAGAAAAAATGACAATTTTTGTTTTGTCTGTATTAACAGACAAGTTCCACATATCA
Source organism: Flabesymbios commensalis (assembly GCA_964017125.1). Taxonomy (NCBI): domain Eukaryota; kingdom Metazoa; phylum Annelida; class Polychaeta; order Terebellida; family Flabelligeridae; genus Flabesymbios; species Flabesymbios commensalis. The sequence goes on from OZ024907.1 coordinate 93,373,361, forward strand.
CAATACTCTGATAAATAGTGCAGATTATTTTGTAAAGACTCTGCATCATTTGCCATTATAACAGTGTCATCAGCGTAAAGCAGTACAAACATCTTCATATAAACATCGATAACGTCATCCCCTACGTTGATTGGTGATGATCCTCTTAGTGAGAAAAAAGACTCGATATCGTTCACATATAAAGCAAATAACAGAGGGGAAAGATTTTCACCTTGACGTACTCCGTTGTGGGACATAAAGTAATCTGATTTATTATTATTACAAGTAACACATGACTTAGCATTGCTGTATATATTCTGTATAACAGTTAATATTTTTCCGGATAACCCCAAATTTATTAGTTTGGACCATAGCCCGACTCTCTATATTGTATCGAACGCCTTCTTGAAATCAACAAATGCACAGTATAGTCTTTTCTTTCTACTTAGGTAAATATCAATTATAGTTTTGAGGGTAAAAACATGATCAATAGTTGCATAACCTTTCCTAAAACCACTTTGGTTTTCTTCAATTATATTGTTGGTCTCGACAAAGCTCGTGAGGCGATCGTTAATAAGTGCTGTAAAAAATTTCCCAAAACAACTCAAAATTGTAATGCCTCGGTAATTCTCAGGTAAATTTCTTTCTCCTTTATTTTTATAAATTGGTATAATCTCGCCTATTGTCCAGTTTCCAGGAATATTACCAGTGTCTAGAATGTGATTGAAAAGTTTTATATATATAGGTAAAAATACATCAAGAGTTGATTCTATAAACTCATTTAGTACAAAATCAGGTCCACAGGCTTTATTGTTCTTCAGTTTCTTCACAACGCGGCGAATTTCTGCTTCAGAAAAATGTTGATTGAGATCGGGATTATTAGCTGCACATGAGCTTAAGGCAATGTCATCGTCTACATCAGGGGTTATATTAAGGGATTTAAAATGGTCAAACATATTCTGCATTGGGACAGGGATATTATGGCATTTAGATTTATTAATATTCAACATAGTCCAATACTTTCTAGGGTTCGTGGATTTCAAAAGACGAAGTTCATGTTCGAATTCCCTACGGGCTTTCAGTTTTGCTTTTTTTATGCTATTCTTATAGGCTTTACTAGATCTAATTAAGTTTGTTTTATTTACATAGGACTTATTCCTTCTAAAGGCATCTTTATTATCTCTATAATTAATGCGTGATTGCTTACATTCTTCATTGAACCATTTATGTTTAACATTAAAATTATTATTACTATTATTATTGTTATTACTATTAACATGTGCAGGGCAGTTTCGCTTCCGCTTGCGGAAAGAAGATTTAGCACTTGACTGCCATATGTTATTAATAGTCTCTACGATGTTATTGACATCGAAGTTATTATTTTCAATTTCTTCATATAATCTATTAACTTGTTGCATATTAATATTATTTACAAAATCTTGTTTTTTCGCTGAATCCCATATATAGCCTTGTTCGGTACTGTTTTCTTTTGTGTCTGGAGAACGTTTTGAAAAAGGGGGGACTGTAGCGGTACATGCAATATTCAAACTAAATTCTATACCACAATGTATATCAGAAAACATCGGATCAAATTCATTTACAGCAAAATCCTTGACTTTTGACAGTAGCATAGGTGAACCAATAACATAATCAACAATACTATTCTTTGATGTTGTGTAGTCACCACAATATTGGTCAGTGCCTGATCTACCATTGAATATATATAGTGATGCAGTTTTACACAGATCAATGAGTCGCCTACCAAAATTATTAGTAGGCTTGTCATCTTTTGATGATCGCGTGGTTGGTACACCTAGACTTTCGAGGGTCTGTTCGTCCTCGAGAATATCAGCTATTGCTAAATCAACATTGATTTCATGAAACAAGTTATAATCATAGAGGACAAAATCATGTAATGCTCGAGTCCTGGCATTGAAGTCGCCCGCTAGCATAGTATAATATAAATTACGTGGGTTTAATAACAATAAATCATTTTCAATATCATCATACATTCCAATATTGCTATACCTTGATCCCTCGGGTGGTAAATATATTGCACCACATAGTATGTCTTTATCAACATTAAACATTTTCTTTTTAAGCAAAAACCATAAACAAGCTTTATTATCAGTCTTAATTTCTTTACAGTTTTCGTATAGATAACTTTTCATTGCAACCAGAATACCACCAGATCGTCGGCTAGAAATTGAGAATCTGTTTTTTATAAAAGTTGAGTATCCCAGATTGGCGAATTCGCTACGCACATTTTCGATATCAACATCATCTAATTTAGTTTCAGTAAATACTAAAATATCATGCTGAGAAATGAGATTTAAGAAGTCAGGACATAAAAGTTTGCTCTTCAAGCCACATACATTTAGGACATGAATATTTAAACATGAGTCTATTAGCGAATATGAATGGTCAAGAACGTGAGAATGTGTGTTATCAGGCAAATTGGAATTTGATAACTTACTAGTGAACGCTGCAGTCTGAGTTGTCGGTGTGTCTACTTCAGTTGATGAGGTGCGTTGTGATGGTTGTGCTTCTGTTTCAGGTAATGTTCGCTTGTCGGTAGGAGTGAGTGAGGGGTGAGAAGGTAGTGCCCCTTGCCTGTCCTAATTAGTGGAGGGGAACACGTAGTCGCCTAGGCCAAATTCTTTATAATCCACTTGGTCTAGTCCTAGCTTGAAGAGATCATCTGGGGATTCTATGAGAGTAGGTCGATTGTCTCCTGAGCCACTTTTGAGCCAGCACAGAATTCTCCCCTCACTGGTAGTGGCCCCTTTAACATTGGGATGATTACGAGCAAAGCTGAATAATTTTGCACGTAATACAGTCAGGTCCTCGTTTACATAGACGTGTTTGAAACGGTCATCTTCGTTTGCCTTCAATTTCTTTTTCCCCTTCATGACGGCTTCTTTCTTTGAGCGTGCTATAAACTTACACAAGACTGGACGCTTGGGGTTGCGTGATCCTCCTCTCAGATTGAACGGACCTGCTCGGTGGAGCACAGATATATCCTCAGCAGTTACAGATGGCTCACATTCTTTGAGGACATCTAATAATTTCTGAGATAGCTGCTCAGGCGTCTCATCGTTGTCACCGGGGATTCCAGCCACCCTGACAGATTCCCGTCTTGAGTACTGCTCCAGGCGATCCTGTTCATAATGTAACAGCAGAGACTGTCGTTGCATGGTACTAGAGATCAATGCTGTGGCGTTCTGTACCGCTTGTTTTACAAGTGTGTCCACCACAGAGCCTATGGCTGTAGCGATAGCACCGGACAGTTGGGGCAGTAATCCAGCAATCACCTGATTTGCAATTTGAGTACCGAGCTCTGGGTCATTTGTCGAAGTCGATGCCGGAGTGTTCCTGTGGCGCCACCTTGTTGATTATCTGACTGTTTTGAATGTTTTTTCTTTGATTTGGTTTGAATTGTTTGATCGCCATGACCGAATTCCCATCCAGGTGTCACTGCAGCTGTATTGGAGACCGCCTGGGACCCGGGGCCTAAAGAGTTTTTCATTGAAGCGTGTATCATTTGCTGTATAGTGTTCTGATCCATTGTACTATCATCAAGCTCAAGGTGTGGTTGAAGTATGTCAAATCTGCCTGTCTTGCGTGTACGGCTTACAGTGGGAGAGGGGGTACTTGAGCTGCTTCTGGGACGTTTTATGCCGGTATCTACATGTAGATCACCCATCCGAATATTAGTTCATGACACACAGCTTCTGCGTATGTCGTCTCCTATACCTGTATACAGCCAATGTGTAATGTGTACACCCGGTTGTTTCTAAAGTTGAAATTATTGACACAATTTGACGTTAAATTCGCTTTTTATCAGTCCAACCTTGTTCTATGTAGGTTTTGATGCAATATAAATGGAAAAAATGTATAATAAAACGTTAACAAATAGGCAAAAAATCTGTAAAAACCGGAGCCTACAATTTCGTGCTGCTCGTCACATTCGTGACATCCGCTCAGATCCTAAACTTTTACTTATTTCCGTTAGAAAAGTTAAGATTTATCTTAACTTTTCGAATGAAAATGAGAAAAAATTAAGATAATCCAAATTTTAAGATTCTTAGGGGGACGGGCCCCTGACCTTGACATGCTTTCATTTATTTGAATCTGGCATTGCTAAATCAATTACCAGATTTACTCCTTGTAGCGCTGAAATATCTTTGTGAAACCAACCTGACGTTAACCCTTTGAGTGCGGGCGCATTCATATTGTTTTTCCACAACTAAAATTTGACAGAAATTGAACAAATATGCATGTATAAATCTTGAGTAAAGCCCCCATTGTGAAATTTAGCAGGTTTAATTTTCAGGTGAGGAGGTATTTTCCTTTCATTTGAAGTGCGTGAGCAATGCCAACTTCAAATGAAAGGAAAATGTTAAGTAGTAATGAAGCACTTAAAGAGTTAAGTGATAACCCGATCAGCTTGATGGTGATAACTTTAAACCCAGTCAGTTACTCCCCCAGGCATTCGTCAGAGGCTTTATTGATTCGCTCGAACTTTTCGCATGTTATCTCTGAAAGGAATATTTTATTATCTGGGTGTTTGTTCACAGGTCAATTGATTGCGACCAGCGCTCCCACAACATCCACTGCACCAACAATCCACTCTACACCCGCTAATTCAGCTGATGGTCATTTGATCAAGTGGACCAATCAGGATGTATTAGATTGGTTGGAGAAAGTGAACCTCGCGCGCTACAGCCAGAGGTGAGATATTGAGTGTATGTGTATGTGAGTCTTGGAGGCATTGAGCCAATGTGGAATTAATGCTGGTTGGCAAGCTGTGGGCCAATTTTAATCCTCGCAGTACGTGGATCAACTTTAGACGTCAGAATCTGACGTCTGCGGACGTCAGCTTTTGATGTCTAAGATCGATCCCTGCACTGTAAGAGTAGAAATAGTTTTAATGGTCATAGACCAATAACATTCAAATGAAGCAAAAAGAGCTTTTTTTTGATAATTTGAAAAAAAAACCTTTGGTCACCATAGTTTATATGAAAATATTTCAGCACTCTAAGGGTTAACCCCACATTAATGCGGCATGGTATGTTTTAAGAACTGCAACCTACATGCGTCTTCAATTTTTTTAAACTGATATACGTTGCGAGTTAATTTTACAAATCCGAGTAATTTTGAGTGACTTTAAGCTGTGGATCAAGACTTGAAGTGAAACAATACTTCAAGTGACTGATAATTTAAATTGAATACATCAGATCTCTAGGGATTAACCCTTTAGGCGCCAAGTACGACCATAATCGTTAATAATTTGTCTTATTAGCCAATCAAGTCACTGTTATTTGCAAACAAAATTGTTTTAAACACATATATTTGCAAATCCTTAATCTCAAATTTAATTAATATGAATAATGTTCACCCACTTGAAGTTGTGGGTCATAGTGGAGAGACACAACTTAAAATTGGTGAAAGTTTATATTTTGTAATGTAGCGCTTAGAGGGTTAACCCTTTGAGCCCTCAAGATGCATTAAAGCATCCTTTTACATCTCCACAGCTAGGGGGTCTTAGAACGAAATTTCCATGTAGCTGGTTTACCAATACATGGAAATTTTCTTTAACTTTTAAACCACATCAAATCATCTTCATCCACTACAAGTTGAGAATTGGGACAGCAATTCGCGGCTTGTAGTGGATGAAGATGACAATGTAAAGTCAGGCTTGAAAGTGTTAAGTGTTACATTAGGCCAACACCCTTTCAGATCAGAAAAAAAGGCAAATCTAAGTAGGTAGCGCGGGAGGAAAAACATTTTAAAAAGAAATACAACCTTACACCTATTTATCAGAAAGTTAATTAGGGCGATGAAAAACACAAATTTTGTACCTATTTCTTGAAAAATTATTAAGGATGATGAAAAAAACCATGTGTAACCTTAAAATTATTAGCAAGATTGTGTGCAAGCTGTAGCAAGTGTTTATGTATGTTTTGCTGTTAACCATATCAAAAATTTCTTCTTTTGAGTATATTTGTTTCAGTGTAATGTGTCAATTGTTAACTGCATTTTTCCCTCATATATTTTAAGTGCTAAAAAACAAATTACCGGTAAATTAAAATGACGGTGACAAAAAATAGCTATACTCAATTATTTCTGAATTTGCATATATTTTTAAAAATAATACTTAATTGATATTAAAGACCTTGCCGTGTCGTCGTCTCCGAGGCTGTGGATAGATGTATTTGCTTCACCCCAAAAATCCTACATAGCGGTGACTAAGAGCGATCCCAACCCTAGGTCCGAAAAATGTCCATAACTTTCAAATGACTGTGCGATCTCTGAGCTGAGCATGCGGGCATGGAACTGAAATGTTACTGATTCTAAAAAAAATATTTTTGACCTGATTACTCCCCGATATTTTCCGATATGACAGTCCAAAGAAATGTCCAACGCTTTTGTACGCGGTAAAAATGTGGCTAAAACCTGTTTCAGCCACTTGGGCTATTAAAGACCTACCTGTAGCAGTCGTTTTTCATCTAAAATTGGTATCTAACTTGGAGCAGTTGCATAACCTTGTCTAAACACACTTGCCTGGATTCATTCTAGTAATTTTTTTGGAATGTTTTGTTTTTTCAGTTTCACAGGTTTTGACGGTAAACTTCTGGTGGAATATCGACAGATGCATCAACAAGCTCCTGAATTCTTCTTTAAAAGCCTAGAGAAACTAGGGCTCTCCCTGGTGGACAGTCTGAGATTCACTGCCTCGCTCACCTCACTCTGAGACACAGGATCAATGTTGAGCCAACCTCATAGACATTGGACCAGCATTGATTCAAATTTGGGTCGATGTTTGCAGATGACGTCATGTGATTATTAGCGTCAGTCAGCTAACATGTCATATTGACACGATGATGGTTTGATGTTGGGCCTGCATTGCAGACGGTGGTCTAACATTATGCGAACATTTAGTCAATGTCTCATGTCTTCTGGGAATGTTGAGGTGCATCTAAACACATGAAAAAATATAATCTCACTTTAAGAGAAATTGTAATACAAACTAACTACGTTTTAGCTGTTAAATTACGATTTTTCTGCTCAATAATAGCAGTTTTTACTCTGTGGCATCTCTATCAAAATTATCCCCTGGGTAATTAGCTTCACAGACGGTGGGACACCATCAAATCAATACAGGGTTAACACTATGTATGCTGGGTGCAGTCTGGTTCTCATAGTAATATCGTCACCTTTGATATGAAAGGGTGTATCTGCCACTTTGTTCTGCCACTTTACAAAGTGGCAGATACACCCTTCATATATTTGTGTCTTTTCTCGGTTTGATCAAAGATATTTTTGTATTTTGCTTAACCTGGTTGTGACTAGACTTGCCTGACAAACTGTGACAAACTTGTTGACACCACATACGGGTATAGTCTCCCATGCAGTTAAACATTGAGATATAACTCTCAATTTAAGCAGATAGGAATAATTGTCACCCGCTTGAAGTTGTCGAGTGAGACAAAACTTCCAAGTGTGTGAAAAATTTGATTCAATAATTTATTACGTATTAAGGTAAATTTTACATGTTTTTTGTTTGAGGACGGATACATATCATGATGCAACATAATATAATACGTTATAATATAATTTATTAATTTTAAATATTTTGTGTATGAATAACATACACAAAAAAAAGGTTAACCTCCGCAATTTTATGTTTGTGTACACAGCATAGTGTCAGTCAGCCCTGGTAAGCTATAGCTATATAGTTATATAGTTATATAGTTTGTCCGTAAAGACAGCTGTACAAATGTTTTCCAGAATAGTAATCTCACATCTGACCATTATAGTAATTCATTTGTAAGTCTTCGAGATTAATTTAGAGACATTAAAAACACTTCCCTTTCAACTTGCATAGAAAGGGTTGGCGTATTTCAAGTATAAAAATACTCATTGTTTCGAATCCCTTTTATATATTGCATACATTTATTTTTACTTACATTCTTTTCTGTTATGTACATTTATATATATAGTAAACTTTATCATACGCTCATCACATTTGCTTTTCATATTAATTTACTTTTGTTTTATTCTGATTTTACCATGATATTGTATTTATGTTTATTGTTTCAAGCCCAGCTGTGATGTAAATCTGAACTCAATGTGTTTATTTATATTATATGTACACCAAGTGCTATTTTTATTTAATAATATTTATAAGATAGAATTAGCCATGTAGAGTAGGGATGACCTTGTAATGTTGCCCTCACACTGAACTGATTCCCTCGGGCTTAAAATTGTCAGCATCAAAATTATGTCGGGACCACAGCCTGGGAGACAACATGTGGTAATTTTGCATCTGATAGTTTTTCACATAGACAAGGAATCTATTTGGCAGAATTGGTTCAGTGTGAGGCCGGCATATTGTCTAATTGAACGCATTTAGCGTTTCAGAGTTTACAGTATTATATTAAATATATATATATTTATATTTTTGTTGACAACGATTGTGAATCTGAATTGACTGCTATCATAATATATCAAACCATTGTACTGCTGAATTGTGTGTTTCTATTTTTCATTCATTCGAATTTGAAATTGCTGACGTAATTTCCAGATTAAAATGACGAAAAATAAAAAAATTATAAAAAAAACCTTCCCAATATTGAATTATTGAATTGCATCTACCAAAAACTATTTTGTCAAATTTGCTGATATTTTTATTAATCTAAAACATGCTTTAAACTGTATATATATATATAGGGTTTCACAAGCACAAGGGTTCACCACACCATTAAAATCAACCCAGTGAATACGAACATGTTTCTCTTCTTGAAAATCTATTTTTAAATTTAGTTATTCAGGGTGTTTGTCCTAAAAAAATTAAATACCACGTCTAAAATATCAGTTTAGATCATGTTTTGAAATGAGCAGGCAAAATATGTTATATTTTTTATACTTTAAATATGATATATTAAACACTTCTGTATACATACTATGCGAAATAAAACTATGCAAAATAAAATATTTTTCTGCAGTTTTGCTCATCAAAGCTTGCGATATGGTATTTCTATGACATACCTGTGGACAGAAGCACATTTTTTTCTTGGCTAGGCTATTGATAACTTGACATTTTCTGAAAGCTCTGTGCGTGAAATATATAATGGAACTAAATAAACAAAAGTAGAGGTCGATCACTAAAAACGAGAACACACAGAATAAAAATAAAATATCTTTATATTCATAGTAATTATATTTTGTAATTTAATTTCTTTGACAATAACAAATCACTTACAGCTTGAAATGAATGAAGCATAGCCTAGAAATTAAACATTACAGTGCTGGGGCCGACTTCATTCGATCCCGGCACTGTAAAGCTGCGGCCCCACCAAACCCTCAACCCTTAGCACACTGATGTCGACTAGCCTACAGTAGACATTCTGTCCTTCTATTAGCACCTGTATAACCAGTTTTACAAAGTAAAATATGCTTTCAATCTTGAAACACTGATCTATGTTGGGACTTAAATTTTGCAAATCAGACAAATTTTCAGTCACTTGAAGTTGTGGATCGCGGTAGCGAGACACAACTTCAAGTGACTGAAAATTTAAATTGAATATATCAGTGCTCTACGGGTTGAGAAAAGATAAACTGTACTGTTTATCATTGTATAGTCTACACTTCAACATGCGCTGCGCCGGGCTGTGCCGCTCCGCGAAATGAAAGCTGGGAAAGCTGCATAATCAACATCCCCAAAAACATGATTTTCTCGCGCCGCGCTGCTCTTAGTGGGGCCAGGCTTACCGAATTTTGCGGTTTAGTGGGAAATGAATCGAGCTTTAGACCATTTTTGTGCACATACAGGCTAAATTGGGCCAAGAGAGCCTCCTGAGGATGGTGAGATGACACTGCCCTCCAGACACAGGATTCGAAATTCAAACCCTGGAGGTCTGAGGCCGAGCACGCTACCTCTCGGTCACGGAGGCTCTCCACAATACTGAGTTTTACGAGTGGATGGGGAAGAAACATTTTTGTTTCTTTCAAACCGCCGAGACAGGGAAACGAACCTTGAACTCTAACGTTAAAGACAGCGGTGCTAACCACTACCCTATAGGGCCCCCGCGTTTTGTGGGACCGTAGCTTAAAGGGACCCCTTGGGATGAGACATTTTCAATGTTGTCAATTTTGTAAATTTAACTTATATGAAGCTATATAGCCTACTGATCTTAACTAAAAATACAAAAAAGTAAAAAAAACTATTTAAAACACCGAAAAAGAGTGAAATAGTTAAATTTCCAGGTCGTATATTGCCATGTGAGCAAAACAAGTCGGCAATATACCAAACTTTACACCACATATTCCCACGTCTTGGACGAGGAGATCAAAGCAATCGCCGCTGATTGGTGTCTGATTGGTGTTTTATAGCCAGGACATGAGGTGATACACATGCAACACTGATTGTCTGCCCAACGCTGGGCCGACGGCATCACCATGTGGCCCAATGCTGTAGGAACATTTAACCGTCCTTTAGCAAGTGTTTAGGTGTACAAAAAGTTTGTTTGGGTTTTAAGCGGTTTCATAAAAATGTTGATAAAAAATATTTTTAAAAATCTAAAAATCCTGAAAAAAATAAAATCATGATCTTGGGGATACACTACTTCATTACAAAACTAAAAACGAAAATTGATGTCATCCCAAGGGGCTGCTTTAAGAGTGAAAATATTTCTAATGGCCGTAGACCCATAAAATAGGTATTCAAATGAATCAGGAAGAGCTAACTAAGACATTTATGGTGATTAAAAATTAAAAATAACCCTTTGGTTTCCATGGTTTATACGTTAGTATTTCAGAGCTTTAAGGGTTTACAACACAGCAGGGCAATTGTAAGTGATGTCAGCGTCCCTTACGGTGGATCTATATTAAATCAACATTCCCAGCAGACAAGACGTTGAATCGATGTTGGTTTAACGTTGGTCCAACGTCGTAGACAGTGGACCAACGGTTATCCAACATTTATCCAACGTACTGTATCTGCTGGGTTGGGTCAAGTCGAATATATCGAACTAATATTGTGTGAAGTAGCACCTTAAAAAATAAGTTATTACCCTGAACAGCGCGGGGACCGACTATTCTGACGTCTAAAGTCGGACCATTTCGCCACGGGGACTGCGTTTATATCTCAGTACAAAATGTCACGAAAATTGGTTTAAAATTGACGGAGTGATCCGCGAAATTCATTTATCTTAATTTACCTAAATTGAATGTAATGTGAATTTGACTATAGTCCCAGAAAACATGAGACGTTGTCGTCGTTTCGAGCTTCGAATGAATGAAAAAATGTAACAATTTAGCAGGATAAGGAGTATAAAAATTAAAGAAACACGATAATAGCTTGTGGACTTCTGTTTGCGTGTCATTTCTCAGGCGGTAATCATGTTAAATAACGGGACTACGTTGTCACCTTGGGTGTGAAAAGGTGGATCTGTTAACCCTAGTCTTGCTAGGATTCTTAGAGTGCAGGATTCTCCAGAATGAAACCTAGTTTTTTTGTCAATTCTAAATTGACAGCTATAATCTTCCTTAGCACTTTAAGGGTTAACGACAAATTTATCGATGGGTTAACAATAGGCTTTGACAACATCAAATACTCGAAAGTTCAAAATTATGTCGACCAATTATAAATTGTGGGTACTATTATCATTAGTCATAAAATTCGTTCGCACAGAACATGATGATAAAATTAGTAACATCCAGCCAATCACAGAGCCAGTTGAAGCAAGGTTGCCATGACAATTAAGGTTAAACCTCTGCCATACGGATATATCTTGATTACTTTCGGTTTTTAAGCGTCTCACAGGAATTAGCGGGCTACCACTGCCATACATAAATCTGACTTCTCAAAAAAAAAAAATTGATGACCGATCATGTGATGTTTTGATTAAAACATATTTTAAAACTAGATGACCCAATTTATGGTAAATACTAATTTATCAGTATAAGCAACGTTAAAATGGTTATGTGTATGAAAACTTTCCAGGAATTCAAATCCTTACAGAAACCGCGTTTATAAATACATAAACAGCAAAAGTTGGTTTAGTGTCGGCAGATAGAATAAAGGTCAAATGGTGGTGTTTTTTTATATATAAAAAAAGGAGATAATTATTAAAAGAAATAGTAAAACATATTCATACTTATTATTTTATTCACTGCATTGATTTGTTCACATAGTGAGAAAATAACAAAATCATTTATAAATATATATAATTTATAAATATATATCATATTTGTAGCTAATCAGTTACAGTTGAGAGGTTGAAACACATCATTTACATAATACCATTAAAATTAAGTATCATTCGTGAGTAGTTCTGTGACAATATGGTTTTGATATTACCAACAATAATTATCCGAACATGTAACATTTGCATGAATAATTACTGATAGAGGAGAACAGATATACAGTTTTGACTCATAGCAATACGGCTCAATAATATATAGCAATATGGCTCAATAAATTAACATAAAATTATAATGACAATAAGCACTCCGGATCAACCCTTGTGTTGCTACACGTCGGATTAATCTTTGTGTTGCTACACTCAAGATAAAACCTCGTACCGCCACACTCCGAATTAGCCCTTATGCTGCTAAACGTTTTTTAGAAAGTTTCATAACAAAATAATAGCACACTCGACAATAGCCCGCCTCCATTACTGAATTTATAAAGACCTAAATGTGATAAATCGCTACAGATCGTCCATTTTGTTCGATAAATCGGCCGTTTGGATTTTTCCCGGTCATTTTTGAAATTGTCCGAGAACTGGTTATTAGAAACATAGAAAGATAATTGAGGAAGACGCATGAAAAACTTGCAAATTACTCCCACAATGTAAACGCCGACGGCGACGCCGAACTACAATAGCAATTGCCTTAACCAGAGGTCTGGCCGGACGAATGGTTGCCAACCGATGGCTTCGTCCAGCATGTATTCGTACGGGACTCATTAGAGTAAGCAATTGCCCACTTTTTTTAATAAAAATAAAAAGGTGGGCCGAAATGTCACTGAATATTTTGTGGTAGATGCTCAGTTGATCAAATACTCTAGATCAGTTAATATTCGCGGGGTATTATTTTTTTCGAGGGGGGGGGGGCAGGACAAATTCGCGAACTCAAGAATATCGCAAAAAAATATTATTGTAATAGCGCTACTAAAAAAAAGACAATTCGCAAATTTTAAACTTCGTGAAAAGTCCTAAAATCAGAAATTTGCCAAACTTTAAACACGCGAAAATTACCAGATCTACAGTAGTTCAATTTGGGAGGTGTCTGTTTGTCATGTATGGAAATATTTTTAAGCAGGCGATGAGCCAACGTTAAAGCAACACTGGTTAAGCACATCCTGTTTGCTGGGGACGGATAAAATCAATAAATCTTTAAAGCGTTAAATTATAGAATTTAAATTTTCACCCACGTGAAGTTGTGTCTCGCTACCGCGACTCACAACTTCAAGTGGATGAAAATTACTCAATTGTTTGCTGGGGACGGATAACATCAATTGACAACACATTTTAATGACCCATCATCGGGTTAAATATATAACATGAATTACACGAGACGTCCACCCAATGCTAGTTTAATGCCGGTCCATGAATTACCCGAGACTAAAAATTCGAAATCATGTCCACCAATCAATAGTGGTGTAATTATCACCATTAATCAAACAATCATATTTTATATTCTGCGTGAAATCAAATAAATTTCCTGTCTACGCTCACACAGCACCGACTGCTTGGTAACAGCCAGCCAATCACAGAGCTAGATGCAGCACGGTTGCTATGACAACCAGGGCTAAACCTTTGCCACACGCTGTACGCTGAGCCGCGCCGGTGTACGTCGGCGTATCCGCTATTTTGCGTGTACGCTTGATCAGCCATTCGTACGCCTCATCTTTATCGGCATCTTTCAGGAATTTGCCAACCTTTTCCTCGCATAGAGCGTGATACGTGTTCAACCAATTTCTCTGGAAAAAAACAGAAATATATTAGAATATAGTAATTATAAATTTTAGCAGTGGCGGCTTGAAGCCATTAGGCCTATGTAGAGAATTATTATATGGATCATTAGATGGATTAAAAGAAAATTCAAATATTATACTTAATGATCACCATCCGATTGTATGCTAATTCACGATTATATCCCCCCCCCCCCCCAATCGTCCAGACTGCTCCTCTCTCAGAAGTTTTTTATTTGTTCATCACCAAATACGTAATAAATAAGATAAGCGTATTGATTGCTGTAATTGTGATTGTAAACATATAATCATATAGGCCTATATATCATCTCCCAGACAATACCCCACCCTCAATCTGATGAGTATGGTCTGGGCATGATGTGGACTCTAGGAGCTCCCAGAATATACCCTGGGGTATAATCTGAGAGCTATAGGCCCACCCCAGGGTATATTCAAGATTATACCCGGGCATAGTGCAGAATATACCCGGGTGTAGTTCAGTGGGGGGGGGGGGGGGGATAATCTTGGCAGTTACACCGGGTATCACGGGGAGATATAAAACGTGATTGGGGGGTTTTCAATTTTAGGAAAGTATATTTCAGTCCATCGGCCTTAAAAAATTTCATTTTTTTATTTCTTGAGGTGGGGTGTTTACACAAACCTAACACTTTCTTTTTCTCTATTATTTGATAAATTAGACCGGCTGCATTGTCCAATAAAATAAAATCATAATGCAAAAAATAAAAAATTGATGTTTACCTTCAACAGTTATATGGCGTTGATTCACCTTTACTACGCTGATATATATGTGCATAAACTATGGAGACCAATGGGGTGTTTTCAATTTGAAGTCATCATTAATGTCTTAGTTAGCTCTTTCCGCTTCATTTGAATACCTATGTTAATAGTCTACGGTCATTGTATTGTTTCAGCGCAGGGACCTCTTTAGACAGAATTTGACATCTCTAAAATTTGACTCTAAGACGGTCGCCGCGCTGAAAAGATTGCTTTTAATTCATTCCAGCTGCGTTGCCATAGTTACCTGAGCCGTAGTGAGGAGGGTGTAGTCTATGAGGTTGGATTCAAACGGCACCAGGGTGAAATGTTCAAATCCCAGGTAGTCCTTGTCTCCAAAACGGTACTGTAACCATGACAATCATTTAAAAAACATAATGACCAGTATCAACACATCACGTGATATTATTGTAATAAATAACAAGAGTATTAGTACAGTAGCAATAACGCACACGTTCGTGAAATGCTATCTCAACAACAGTATTTGGACAGTTATTTCAATACAGCTGATGTTATAATCAGTCACTATAATAAATCATTTTAATTCAATTAAACATGTCTTAATTTTCAGCGAGTACAAAGAGATACAGTTCCGGTAACTGTTACAATCCATAAGAAAAAAAACTATTAATCAATACATAACATAATCAGTCAGTCAGTCAGTCAGACAGTCAGTCATTCAGTCAGTCAATATTTTACATGACAATCAGCTATAGATACAATGACTCAACGACAAAAGAGGAAAGACGTATTTCTGCTATACGTGACGGTCAGCTTAAATAAATATCACTGACAATACCTGCCAACAGTACCCAGGCAACAGTATTATTTCTGTCACATAAATTGTTGCAAGTATTTTTTGAGAGTACATCTAACTGCTATGCCACACTGACTCAATGTTGGGTCAATGTTGGGCCAGCGTCATAGACGGTGGCCCAACATTGGGTTAATATTGTTGGTGTCTACCCACCTCTGTTTCCATGGGTGTGGTCATCACTATGGTTTCCAGTCTGACCCCGAATGCTCCATCTTCATAGTAACCAGGCTCTGTCAATAAAAAATCAGACCATTATAAAAAATTTAAAGGTATGTATTTATACTGGAATTAAGAAAACGTCATAAAGTCACACACAGACAATCTGATGATAATCATAATGGAAAGACAATAAAATAAAAATGAGTGAACAAACAAACGTGATATGGATCAATTAAATAGGAATGGTAAAGGTTACCGATATTTGATGTCTCTGTGACCATGTACTAACCGTCAGAGAAGAACATTTCTCCATAGAGAGGCTCCTCATACGCCGTCTCTCTGTACCCCAGACTGATACGACCTGGTCCTGAAATAGACAAGAAAATAAATACTTATGGTAGGCCTCTAGGTCAGACAGAGGTGCTAGAGGGGACCGGGATCTTCGTCTCTGCAGGCCTACCCCAGACTGATACGACCTGGTCCTAAATCATACAGTGTACGTCACAAATAAATAATTATTAAATAAAAAATAAAATTGGGTAGAGGTCATCTAGAGTTGACCTTGTTCTTTGTACGCTTTCTGTACCCCATATTGATACGATCTAGACATGAAGATAACATATCAGGGGCCGGTTTCTGTATCGTACTTGAGCGAAACATGAAGTGGGCTGATTTACGTAGCATACTTTAGTAAAAAGTTAACTTTTTTACTTAGGTATGTTATAGAAATCGGCCGCAGGGGCCAGTTTCTGTAACATACTTAAGTACAAAATTAACACTTTTTATTTTAGTGCGATACAGAAACTGGCCCCTGGATATATCGATGTCTGTTATCAAGCTCTGTCTGAATCAGGAAAATAGAATCAGATTCTATTTTCCTGGGTCTGACACACAGGTTGCAGCTGTACACCAGTTTCTGGGTACAGACTTGGCCCACTACTGGTACACAGTGGACTATTCCTTTATAGGGTCAAATTTTGCTTGGAGATTAAAAAATAGTACAATGCATTTCAGTAAGTGCCAATGGACTATTTTTGTTTTGTCATGTTTATTATATGCTCACCTTCGTGCACATTAAGATATGCTCCTAGACCGTGTCCCGTACCGTGACGATAATCAAGTCCTGCCCTCCACAGGGGGCTACGAGCTATAGCGTCAATATCACGACCTGCCACAACCAAAATATGGGATCAAATGTACTTTTCATAAATAGAAAATAAAGATATATGTTCTCACGCCTTTTTGTATGTATGGATAATGTTATGTGCTCGTGGAATGTATATATATCATCTGATCATGATGTTAAGGAATACATCGATTATAAATAAAAAAATATGTTATGCAACTTTAATAATAGCATCAATTAACTCGCTTCGTGCGAGATCACAACTAATCATGTTTTTTTTCTAGTTGACTGACTCGACAAAAGGAATGATGGATGTTTCTTTGGTATAATTTCAGAGATTCACAGGGCTATGCCCAGCACAGAATCATCTACCATTGTACGGATTTTTCTACGGATTTTCCTGATAATTTTTCATTGATTAAACTACTGGTTTGTCTACTTATTCGTTTGCTAATTTGTTCACTGATTCACTGATTTATTACTGATTCGACCACTCACCATATGTTCCATTCGGCCAGATTGTCATCGCTAAGTCTATGGCTCCCATCAACACACGAGTGTAAGCCTCCTGTCAAAGAAAAGAAGGTAAATATGGGTACAAAAACACCCTACGGTACCCCTCAGTAAATACAATAACACTCAACGGTACCCCTCACTGGTTACAATAACACCCAACGGTACCCCTCAGTAAATACAATAACACCCAACGGTACCCTTCAGTAAATACAACAACACCCTACGGTACCCCTCAGTAAATACAATAACGCCCAACGGTACCCCTCAGTAAACACAGTAACACCTAACGGTACCCCTCGGTAAATACAACAACATCCTACGGTACCCCTTAGTAAATACAATAACGCCCAACGGTACCCCTCACTAAATACAATAACACGTATACCCAACGGTACCCCTCAGTAAATACAATAACACCCAACGGTACCCCTCAGTAAATACAATAACACCCAACGGTACCCCTCAGTGAATACAACAACACCCAACGGTACCCCTCAGTGAATACAACAACACCCAACGGTATCCCTCAGTAAATGTAAATAACACCCAGCGGTATCCCTCAGTAAATACAACAACACCCAACGGTACCCCTCAGTGAATACAACAACACCCAACGGTATCCCTCAGTAAATACAATAACACCCAGCGGTATCCCTCAGTGAATACAACAACACCCAACGGTACCCCTCAGTGAATACAACAACACCCAACGGTATCCCTCAGTAAATACAACAACACCCAGCGGTACCCCTCAGTAAATACAGCAACACCCTACGGTATCCCTCAGTAAATATAACAACACCCGACGGTATCCCTCAGTGAATACAACAACACCCAACGGTACCCCTGAGTGAATACAACAACGCCCAACGGTACCCCTAAGTAAATACAATAACACCCAGCGGTATCCCTCAGTAAATACAATAACACCCAACGGTACCCCTCAGTAAATACAACAACGCCCAACGGTACCCCTCAGTAAATACAATAACACCCAGCGGTATCCCTCAATAAATACAATAACACCCAACGGTACCCTTCAGTAAATACAACAACACCCAACGGTACCTCTCAGGGAATACAAAACCACCCAACGGTATCCCTCAGTAAATACAATAACACCCAGCGGTACCCCTCAGTAAATACAACAACACCCAACGGTACCCCTCAGTAAATACAACAACACCCAACGGTACCCCTCAGTGAATACAAAACCACCCAACGGTATCCCTCAGTAAATGTAAATAAATTAACACCCTGGAACAGTAACCATGGTAAATGTTGAATAAATGAATGAAACACCCACTATGCAAAATGGGGTCGTATTCAAGACAGTTTGGTGCTGTCTATGCAAGAGAATGACCCGTATTCGGGCTAATCTTGAGCCGCTGACGTGAATACCGTACGTCAGTGGTTGTTGTCCATGCCAGCAACTGCATAAAACGAGCAACGTTTGCCGTGACGTCAGCGGCGGCCCTAATAGGCCTACCTATCCGACATACGCTTCGTCCCGGGGTGTCAGGCGCGAAACGCTGATTGCAAATATTATTATTAAATCACACCTATTCTATACACCAGAGGGCGGCCCTCAGATAAAACAACGGTAGGCTACTCCTCAGTAAATACAATAAAATCTAACATTAGGCCTATCTCTCAGCAGGGTAAATACAATAACGGTACAACGGTACAGCCAATTAACGGTACCCAGCAGAAAAATTAAACCACATCATTTTACCTCTGAACAAATTGCAAATAAAACAAAATGACAGTAATGGCCGCCATAATGACGTAAACCCCGCTACATCATGGAGAGAACCCAACAAAAACAAGGTGTTAACCTAGTGTTGGATTAATGCTGGGCCAGCGCCAAAGACGATGGGCCAACATTAACTCAGCACTGGGTGAATATTTTGTGTTTGATGGGAAGCGTTGACACTGGGTGAGCAGAAGAATTCAATTAGACCACACCTTCTGTGAAAATTTGGGTTTGACCTCACCTTTTCAAAAGGTTTGGGTTCTCCGAAGTGGAATGTTCTGGTGACATCAGTCGTTCCATCTCTGTAAAACATGAAGAAGCAATATAACATAAACTATATATTAAGAAAAAATAGTTACTTCTAAGAATTCTTCAGATTGGTGTAGTATTTAGCATGACAAGAAACAATACTAAGATATTGTCTCAAGTAAGTCATGGGGAAGCTTTTCAGAAGAAAGTGGTAGGAGAGATGCAGATGTGGAGATGCATTCAAATGAATTTGTGGGGCCACAGAAATCAGGGCACAGGGGGACTTGATGCCTTGGGTTCGAGGATTTGCTATTGATCAAAGATTTTACTCAGAAATACAATGCGATTCTTAATACCTTTCAATGTTATGTCATTGACTAGGCAGACAGAAAATGTGTATGTTTCCATTATAATACAGATTAAATTAACCTCTGTACAAGATTATTGCACCCCCCCCCCCCTTGCCATTAAGATTTTATATACAATCAATAACCGCCCCCCCCCCCATAGCCCTTTAGAACTTGTTACCATTTGTGGAGCATCAGGCTGGATGAGGGAAAGAGGCTGGCAGACTTAATCTACCAGCTATCTATTGAACACGGCCACAGTTTTTAAACCGATTAAACACGATGCATCAAAAGATTCATTTTGCATCTCTGAAAAATGATCTAATTTCCTAACGAAAATGTGTAACTGTTTTTAATAACATTTTTTTCCATTTTCCACCCATTTCAAGTCATCTTCAATGGATGAAGATTCAATGGTAAATTCAGCATTGAAAGGGTTAACCCTTATACTGCTGAATTGTTTGCTTCTATTTTTCGTCATTTGAAGCTGGAATTGCTGACGCAATTTCCAGCTTCAAATGACGAAAAATATTTATATTTATTAGAAAATAGACATCTTCAATACTGAATTATCGAACTCATTAAACAGCCACCAAAAACTTGATCAAAGTTTTAGTGATATTTATATTGATCTAAGCATGTTTGAAACCGAATAAACGGACGTAGCAGGACAAGGGTTAATAATGTATGTATGCCGTCTACAACATGTAGGTGATTGTAAATGTAAGGTTCGCTGCATTACACAATCTTCCTACTGGTGGAGGACTCATCCACACAGGGAAATGCAAGAGATTGTAAACGTAAGGGCTCCTGTTCTTACACAGCTCATCCTGCTGGTGGAGGAATCGTATGGAATGACTACTCCGGGGGTAACTCAGAAAGACTCTAAATTATGCATCTGGAAAAATACCTCAACATTGACGTAACTCAGAGATTTTCTGGTGTCCGAAACTTACCAAAATATCTCAGTGTGGACAGCCACATCCTTAAATACTACACCGACTTTTTGCACTGCGGTAATTTGCATTTTAATGGACACTCAGACATATGTCGGAGAACCTTATTTTATGAATATATATATAACTATGAGGTTGTACTTACAGGTACTGACCACCGGAGTCCAGTAGGTACATGTCGCTGGTAGTGATGGCAGTATCTGTATTCTCTGTGGGTCTGTAATGTATTATAGCTCCATTAGCTCCAGAGGCGGAGATCGTGGCGAAACTCAGCCCTTTGTTATGCAAAGCATCCCTGAAATATACAAATACGTCATTGTTCCAATGCTGAACTATCTAGATGAATACTATGGAGAAGAAAGGATCGTTCATTTTGTAAACGTCAGAAGATTCTTAGTTAGATATTTCCGATTTAATTGAATATATGCTGTTTCAATGTCGGGCCAGCGTCGAAAACCCAGTGTTTTTTTAAAGTGACAAATGTGCCCTTCTACCCCCCAATCATGTGTCATCAAAATTACCACATAAAATAATTACGAAGTATGCCCTAACTGACTAAAAAATGTTAGACAGTTTAATAAATTAAATGCTAATGAATCATATAACATTATTTGCATCCTGTTTCTCCCTTACCCCCTCATTTCAGCTAGCTTGGTCGACGCCGACAGCTCTGTCCAGGTTTCACCATCTTGCACCTGAAAATAATAAAAATAAAATTTCAGGAAAGGTGCAAAGCATTGAGAAAAGTGTATGTCACCCAATCACAAACTCTAGACCACATGTCAGTACTAAAAAATACCTGCTTTAACTATCAAAAACACGTTCACATAAGCGACACAGTGGTGTTGACTTTGTACATGCACAGCCTTAATGATGACAAACATACAAACTGGTCTGGATTCAAACCTAGTACTTCGAGTTTCGAACAATATAAAGAGACCGAATGAGTCCCTTGTTGAGATACTTGCCCCATATCCTCCCCGTGGTAGTAAAGGGTGGTATCTGCCACTTTGCAAAGTGGCAGATACCACCCTTTAATACCAAGGTGACGATATCTTTCTGAAAAAATAATAAATAATGCATACCTCTTTTTCCAACATTGCGGCAAACTCCACAACTACCGCGGAGTCACGGACCTGAAACATACACGAATTGAACATTTTTACAACCAAAAAACGTTTTCCTCTTTAACATATTAACCAGCAAAGATGAGTTACTTGACATGTTTTGTGTCACCAGTGATCTACTGCAAATACAACTTTTAATATGCGTTTCAGGGCTGCATTCTGAGTAGGCCTAGTTCCTGAGAAAATCAGCTTGTTAGGAATTTACTCCACAGCAAAAGCTAATGAAATTTGTCTACAATTAGACACAAACTGAAATTAATGAGATGTAAATTTATCACTCTGTAATATGCCCCCCCCCCCCCCGCCCGGATACACCTCTGATCTCGTGCTTAGGCCTACCAGTGAACTAAGTATACTACTGGTTCTGTATTTCATCAAGGGACTCAAACTGAACAAGATCATGTGACACTCACGTGACATGTGCGCATGCCGTTTACTTCTGTGGGGTTCTTCCTTCCTTTCATTGTCCTGATGGCAGACGACCTCTTGAAGGCTCGGGCTGATCGCTCTGCCTGTGGCAAGAATAGTGGGTGATTATAATAATTCACATTAATAATATATAATAAGTACAAGTTAGACATGTGGCTAAATCTATAGACAACTCTATGTAGGCCTACGTTTCTGGTTTTAGCTGTACCGCTGTTGCCTCTATCTCTGTAATCAGCGTGGTGCTTTCTGGGTACAGATGTGTCCCGCTGTTCGTATGTAGTAGACTACTCCTTTAACAGATTGGTCGACGTTGATCATTTTTCTACTGTAGGTTGAGAATTTGTCATAGCAGATTATCCCATCTGTTATAACTTATAATCAACCCTTAAAGCGCTAAATTACAAAATTTAAATTTTCACCCACTTTAAGTTGTGTCTCGCTACCGCGATCCACAACTTCAAGTGGATGAAAATTACTTATATTTGTATGATTTGAATCAAAACATATTCAAGTCTCATATTTTAAAAGTTCATTACTGCTGTATCTGGTTCGTAATCCAGATCATCCCCGAAATTTAACCGATTCTTCTTGGCCCGAGCCCACCTCTGTGAAAATTTCATGCTAATCCCATATCTACCTTTTTAGTTATCCGACGGACAGACAGACTAACTAACCAACAAGCCCAATAACATAACCTTCCAGGCGGAGGAAAAAATGCCGAATCTGTCGTAAGAGATGGGACACGAGACGGTTTGGTAGGACAGGTCTGTCTGTATGTTTGTTAACCAGGCTCAGTTCTAGAATTAGAAAAATACCCAGTTGTGTCTCTAATCTAATCTCACACCTTCTGATGTACTTACAGGTGTGGCTCCCAGGGCATTATACACGGCATAGCTTGACGTGGGGCTGACTCACATCTGATCTACTTACAGGTGTGACTCCCAGGGCATTATACACGGCGTAGCTTGACGTGGGCCTGACCCACACCTGATATACTTACAGGCGTGACTCCCAGGGAATTATACACGGCACAGCTTGACGTGGGTCTGACCCACACCTTCTGATCTACTTACAGGTGTGACTCCCAGGGCATTATACACGGCATAGCTTGACGTAGGGCTGACCCACGCCTTATCTACTTACAGGGGTGGTTCCCAAGGCATTATACACGGCGTAGCTTGACGTGGGGCTGACCCACACCTTCTGACCGTCAACTGAGGCTGCTGATAAATCAGAGAAGAAATCACTGTAATCCTTCACCTGAAGCAAAAAAAAGAAAAAAATTGTCATCTAAAATATCTAACGTCATTCACTTGAAATAAATTGTGTATAAAAAATACCCGGATGTGTGTCTAATTGAATCTCAGACCTTCTGATCTTCTTACGTGTTGATGATTTCACATAACATGTGAAATCATATTTTAATGATTTCGCATAACCATGTGAAATCACACCTAAATAAATAACATGTGAAAATCATAATGTAAAATCTCTCAAATCGTTCAACTAATAAAAAATGAAATATCAAAATATTCACTTGTCAGATCACTATATTTATTAACCTGACATAAGATATAAGACAAAGAAAAAAATGTGTTGTTAGCGCTTTGTACAGAAAATCGTCAGACTAAAGGTCTAGGTCAACTGCTTAGAACTTATATTACACAAAAGACAATTGAGCCATTGTTAGCTAAATTGCTTTTTCATACATTTTTAGTAAGAGGCAAGCAACATATGGGTGCTTTGCCTGGAAAATTAAAACACTGACCTAGTATTGGTTTAATGCTGGGACACTGTCAGCGACTTTATGTCAGCATTCATACAACACTGTCTTGTTTTTCACTCTAATCAAGGTGACATTGCTTATGCAATTTCTAACTTCAAAGGAATGTTAATATTCCAACGCTTGAAAACCAGACCTGTGTCAGGTTAAACATTTATACTTTCTCGTCGCAATAACCATTTAACCCTCAAATTATCATATTTATGTATTTACCCACTTGAAATTGCGTCTCGTTAACGAGACCCACAACTTCACGTGTCATCTGTATTCACTTTGTAGGCCTATTTTGTTAAGCATACATACCTGTACACAAGCCTGTCTGGTGACACACCTGTCATCTGTATTCACTTTGTATGTTGTTAAGCATACACACCTGTACACATGCCTGTCTGGTGACACACCTGTCATCTGTATTCACTTAGTATTTTGTTAAGCATACACACCTGTACACAAGCCTGTCTGGTGACACACATGTCATCTGTATTCACTTAGTATTTTGTTAAGCATACACACCTGTACACAAGCCTGTCTGGTGACACACCTGTCATCTGTATTCACTTTGTATTTTGTTAAGTATACACACCTGTACACATGCCTGTCTGGTGACACACCTGTCATCTGTATTCACTTTGTATTTTGTTAAGCATACACACCTGTACACATGCCTGTCTGGTGACACACCTGTCATCTGTATTCACTTAGTATTTTGTTAAGCATACACACCTGTACACAAGCCTGTCTGGTGACACACCTGTCATCTGTATTCACTTTGTATTTTGTTAAGTATACACACCTGTACACATGCCTGTCTGGTGACACACCTGTCATCTGTATTCACTTAGTATTTTGTTAAGCATACACACCTGTACACAAGCCTGTCTGGTGACACACATGTCATTTGTATTCACTTTGTATTTTGTTAAGCATACACACCTGTACACAAGCCTGTCTGGTGACACACATGTCATCTGTATTCACTTTGTATTTTGTTAAGCATACACACCTGTACACATGCCTGTCTGGTGACACACCTGTCATCTCACTTTGTATTTTGTAAAGCATACACAAATGTACACATGCCTATCTGGTGACACACATGTCATCTGTATTCACTTTGTATTTTGTTAAGCATACACACCTGTACACATGCCTGTCTGGTGACACACATACATCTGTATTCACTTTGTATTTTGTTAAGTATACACACCTGTACACATGCCTGTCTGGTGACACACATGTCATCTCACTTTGTATTTTGTTAAGCATACTCACCTGTACACAAGCCTGTCTGGTGACACACATGTCATCTGTATTCACTTTGTATTTTGTTAAGTATACACACCTGTACACATGCCTGTCTGGTGACACACATGTCATCTCACTTTGTATTTTGTTAAGCATACACACCTGTACACATGCCTGTCTGGTGACACACATGTCATCTGTATTCACTTTGTATTTTGTTAAGTATACACACCTGTACACATGCCTGTCTGGTGACACACATGTCATCTCACTTTGTATTTTGTTAAGCATACACACATCTACACATGCCTGTCTGGTGACACACATGTCATCTGTATTCACTTTGTATT
The DNA here is from genome assembly GCA_964017125.1 of Flabesymbios commensalis. Taxonomy (NCBI): domain Eukaryota; kingdom Metazoa; phylum Annelida; class Polychaeta; order Terebellida; family Flabelligeridae; genus Flabesymbios; species Flabesymbios commensalis. The sequence goes on from OZ024907.1 coordinate 93,398,979, forward strand.
TTGTTAAGTATACACACCTGTACACATGCCTGTCTGGTGACACACATGTCATCTCACTTTGTATTTTGTTAAGCATACTCACCTGTACACAAGCCTGTCTGGTGACACACCTGTCATCTCACTTTGTATTTTGTTAAGCATACTCACCTGTACACAAGCCTGTCTGGTGACACACATGTCATCTGTATTCACTTTGTATTTTGTTAAGCATACACACCTGTACACAAGCCTGTCTGGTGACACACATGTCATCTCACTTTGTATTTTGTTAAGCATACTCACCTGTACACAAGCCTGTCTGGTGACACACCTGTCATCTCACTTTGTATTTTGTTAAGCATACTCACCTGTACACAAGCCTGTCTGGTGACACACATGTCATCTGTATTCACTTTGTATTTTGTTAAGCATACACACCTGTACACAAGCCTGTCTGGTGACACACCTGTCATCTCACTTTGTATTTTGTTAAGCATACTCACCTGTACACAAGCCTGTCTGGTGACACACGTGCCATCTGTATTCACTTTGTATTTTGTTAAGCATACACACCTGTACACATGCCTGTCTGGTGACACACATGTCATTTGTATTCACTTTGTATGTTGTTAAGCATACACACCTGTACACATGCCTGTCTGGTGACACATGTCATCTGTATTCACTTTGTATTTTGTTAAGCATACACACCTGTACACATGCCTGTCTGGTGACACACCTGTCATCTGTATTCACTTTGTATTTTGTTAAGCATACACACCTGTACACATGCCTGTCTGGTGACACACATGTCATTTGTATTCACTTTGTATGTTGTTAAGCATACACACCTGTACACAAGCCTGTCTGGTGACACACATGTCATCTGTATTCACTTTGTATTTTGTTAAGCATACACACCTGTACACATGCCTGTCTGGTGACACACATGTCATTTGTATTCACTTTGTATGTTGTTAAGCATACACACCTGTACACATGCCTGTCTGGTGACACATGTCATCTGTATTCACTTTGTATTTTGTTAAGCATACACACCTGTACACATGCCTGTCTGGTGACACACCTGTCATCTGTATTCACTTAGTATTTTGTTAAGCATACACACCTGTACACAAGCCTGTCTGGTGACACACCTGTCATCTGTATTCACTTTGTATTTTGTTAAGTATACACACCTGTACACATGCCTGTCTGGTGACACACCTGTCATCTGTATTCACTTAGTATTTTGTTAAGCATACACACCTGTACACAAGCCTGTCTGGTGACACACATGTCATTTGTATTCACTTTGTATTTTGTTAAGCATACACACCTGTACACAAGCCTGTCTGGTGACACACATACATCTGTATTCACTTTGTATTTTGTTAAGTATACACACCTGTACACATGCCTGTCTGGTGACACACATGTCATCTCACTTTGTATTTTGTTAAGCATACTCACCTGTACACAAGCCTGTCTGGTGACACACATGTCATCTGTATTCACTTTGTATTTTGTTAAGTATACACACCTGTACACATGCCTGTCTGGTGACACACATGTCATCTCACTTTGTATTTTGTTAAGCATACACACCTGTACACATGCCTGTCTGGTGACACACATGTCATCTGTATTCACTTTGTATTTTGTTAAGTATACACACCTGTACACATGCCTGTCTGGTGACACACATGTCATCTCACTTTGTATTTTGTTAAGCATACACACATCTACACATGCCTGTCTGGTGACACACATGTCATCTGTATTCACTTTGTATTTTGTTAAGTATACACACCTGTACACATGCCTGTCTGGTGACACACATGTCATCTCACTTTGTATTTTGTTAAGCATACTCACCTGTACACAAGCCTGTCTGGTGACACACATGTCATCTGTATTCACTTTGTATTTTGTTAAGCATACACACCTGTACACAAGCCTGTCTGGTGACACACCTGTCATCTCACTTTGTATTTTGTTAAGCATACTCACCTGTACACAAGCCTGTCTGGTGACACACGTGCCATCTGTATTCACTTTGTATTTTGTTAAGCATACACACCTGTACACATGCCTGTCTGGTGACACACATGTCATTTGTATTCACTTTGTATGTTGTTAAGCATACACACCTGTACACATGCCTGTCTGGTGACACATGTCATCTGTATTCACTTTGTATTTTGTTAAACATACACACCTGTACACATGCCTGTCTGGTGACACACATGTCATTTGTATTCACTTTGTATGTTGTTAAGCATACACACCTGTACACATGCCTGTCTGGTGACACATGTCATCTGTATTCACTTTGTATTTTGTTAAGCATACACACCTGTACACATGCCTGTCTGGTGACACACCTGTCATCTGTATTCACTTAGTATTTTGTTAAGCATACACACCTGTACACAAGCCTGTCTGGTGACACACCTGTCATCTGTATTCACTTTGTATTTTGTTAAGTATACACACCTGTACACATGCCTGTCTGGTGACACACCTGTCATCTGTATTCACTTAGTATTTTGTTAAGCATACACACCTGTACACAAGCCTGTCTGGTGACACACATGTCATTTGTATTCACTTTGTATTTTGTTAAGCATACACACCTGTACACAAGCCTGTCTGGTGACACACATGTCATCTGTATTCACTTTGTATTTTGTTAAGCATACACACCTGTACACATGCCTGTCTGGTGACACACCTGTCATCTCACTTTGTATTTTGTAAAGCATACACACATGTACACATGCCTATCTGGTGACACACATGTCATCTGTATTCACTTTGTATTTTGTTAAGCATACACACCTGTACACATGCCTGTCTGGTGACACACATACATCTGTATTCACTTTGTATTTTGTTAAGTATACACACCTGTACACATGCCTGTCTGGTGACACACATGTCATCTCACTTTGTATTTTGTTAAGCATACTCACCTGTACACAAGCCTGTCTGGTGACACACATGTCATCTGTATTCACTTTGTATTTTGTTAAGTATACACACCTGTACACATGCCTGTCTGGTGACACACATGTCATCTCACTTTGTATTTTGTTAAGCATACACACCTGTACACATGCCTGTCTGGTGACACACATGTCATCTGTATTCACTTTGTATTTTGTTAAGTATACACACCTGTACACATGCCTGTCTGGTGACACACATGTCATCTCACTTTGTATTTTGTTAAGCATACACACATCTACACATGCCTGTCTGGTGACACACATGTCATCTGTATTCACTTTGTATTTTGTTAAGTATACACACCTGTACACATGCCTGTCTGGTGACACACATGTCATCTCACTTTGTATTTTGTTAAGCATACTCACCTGTACACAAGCCTGTCTGGTGACACACATGTCATCTGTATTCACTTTGTATTTTGTTAAGCATACACACCTGTACACAAGCCTGTCTGGTGACACACCTGTCATCTCACTTTGTATTTTGTTAAGCATACTCACCTGTACACAAGCCTGTCTGGTGACACACGTGCCATCTGTATTCACTTTGTATTTTGTTAAGCATACACACCTGTACACATGCCTGTCTGGTGACACACATGTCATTTGTATTCACTTTGTATGTTGTTAAGCATACACACCTGTACACATGCCTGTCTGGTGACACATGTCATCTGTATTCACTTTGTATTTTGTTAAGCATACACACCTGTACACATGCCTGTCTGGTGACACACCTGTCATCTGTATTCACTTTGTATTTTGTTAAGCATACACACCTGTACACATGCCTGTCTGGTGACACACATGTCATTTGTATTCACTTTGTATGTTGTTAAGCATACACACCTGTACACAAGCCTGTCTGGTGACACACATGTCATCTGTATTCACTTTGTATTTTGTTAAGCATACACACCTGTACACATGCCTGTCTGGTGACACACATGTCATTTGTATTCACTTTGTATGTTGTTAAGCATACACACCTGTACACATGCCTGTCTGGTGACACATGTCATCTGTATTCACTTTGTATTTTGTTAAGCATACACACCTGTACACATGCCTGTCTGGTGACACACCTGTCATCTGTATTCACTTAGTATTTTGTTAAGCATACACACCTGTACACAAGCCTGTCTGGTGACACACCTGTCATCTGTATTCACTTTGTATTTTGTTAAGTATACACACCTGTACACATGCCTGTCTGGTGACACACCTGTCATCTGTATTCACTTAGTATTTTGTTAAGCATACACACCTGTACACAAGCCTGTCTGGTGACACACATGTCATTTGTATTCACTTTGTATTTTGTTAAGCATACACACCTGTACACAAGCCTGTCTGGTGACACACATGTCATCTGTATTCACTTTGTATTTTGTTAAGCATACACACCTGTACACATGCCTGTCTGGTGACACACCTGTCATCTCACTTTGTATTTTGTAAAGCATACACACATGTACACATGCCTATCTGGTGACACACATGTCATCTGTATTCACTTTGTATTTTGTTAAGCATACACACCTGTACACATGCCTGTCTGGTGACACACATACATCTGTATTCACTTTGTATTTTGTTAAGTATACACACCTGTACACATGCCTGTCTGGTGACACACATGTCATCTCACTTTGTATTTTGTTAAGCATACTCACCTGTACACAAGCCTGTCTGGTGACACACATGTCATCTGTATTCACTTTGTATTTTGTTAAGTATACACACCTGTACACATGCCTGTCTGGTGACACACATGTCATCTCACTTTGTATTTTGTTAAGCATACACACATCTACACATGCCTGTCTGGTGACACACATGTCATCTGTATTCACTTTGTATTTTGTTAAGTATACACACCTGTACACATGCCTGTCTGGTGACACACATGTCATCTCACTTTGTATTTTGTTAAGCATACACACATCTACACATGCCTGTCTGGTGACACACATGTCATCTGTATTCACTTTGTATTTTGTTAAGTATACACACCTGTACACATGCCTGTCTGGTGACACACATGTCATCTCACTTTGTATTTTGTTAAGCATACTCACCTGTACACAAGCCTGTCTGGTGACACACATGTCATCTGTATTCACTTTGTATTTTGTTAAGCATACACACCTGTACACAAGCCTGTCTGGTGACACACCTGTCATCTCACTTTGTATTTTGTTAAGCATACTCACCTGTACACAAGCCTGTCTGGTGACACACGTGCCATCTGTATTCACTTTGTATTTTGTTAAGCATACACACCTGTACACATGCCTGTCTGGTGACACACATGTCATTTGTATTCACTTTGTATGTTGTTAAGCATACACACCTGTACACATGCCTGTCTGGTGACACATGTCATCTGTATTCACTTTGTATTTTGTTAAGCATACACACCTGTACACATGCCTGTCTGGTGACACACCTGTCATCTGTATTCACTTTGTATTTTGTTAAGCATACACACCTGTACACATGCCTGTCTGGTGACACACATGTCATTTGTATTCACTTTGTATGTTGTTAAGCATACACACCTGTACACAAGCCTGTCTGGTGACACACATGTCATCTGTATTCACTTTGTATTTTGTTAAGCATACACACCTGTACACATGCCTGTCTGGTGACACACATGTCATTTGTATTCACTTTGTATGTTGTTAAGCATACACACCTGTACACATGCCTGTCTGGTGACACATGTCATCTGTATTCACTTTGTATTTTGTTAAGCATACACACCTGTACACATGCCTGTCTGGTGACACACCTGTCATCTGTATTCACTTAGTATTTTGTTAAGCATACACACCTGTACACAAGCCTGTCTGGTGACACACCTGTCATCTGTATTCACTTTGTATTTTGTTAAGTATACACACCTGTACACATGCCTGTCTGGTGACACACCTGTCATCTGTATTCACTTAGTATTTTGTTAAGCATACACACCTGTACACAAGCCTGTCTGGTGACACACATGTCATTTGTATTCACTTTGTATTTTGTTAAGCATACACACCTGTACACATGCCTGTCTGGTGACACACATGTCATCTCACTTTGTATTTTGTAAAGCATACACACATGTACACATGCCTATCTGGTGACACACATGTCATCTGTATTCACTTTGTATTTTGTTAAGCATACACACCTGTACACATGCCTGTCTGGTGACACACATACATCTGTATTCACATTGTATTTTGTTAAGTATACACACCTGTACACATGCCTGTCTGGTGACACACATGTCATCTCACTTTGTATTTTGTTAAGCATACTCACCTGTACACAAGCCTGTCTGGTGACACACATGTCATCTGTATTCACTTTGTATTTTGTTAAGTATACACACCTGTACACATGCCTGTCTGGTGACACACATGTCATCTCACTTTGTATTTTGTTAAGCATACACACCTGTACACATGCCTGTCTGGTGACACGCATGTCATCTGTATTCACTTTGTATTTTGTTAAGTATACACACCTGTACACATGCCTGTCTGGTGACACACATGTCATCTCACTTTGTATTTTGTTAAGCATACACACATCTACACATGCCTGTCTGGTGACACACATGTCATCTGTATTCACTTTGTATTTTGTTAAGTATACACACCTGTACACATGCCTGTCTGGTGACACACATGTCATCTCACTTTGTATTTTGTTAAGCATACTCACCTGTACACAAGCCTGTCTGGTGACACACATGTCATCTGTATTCACTTTGTATTTTGTTAAGCATACACACCTGTACACAAGCCTGTCTGGTGACACACCTGTCATCTCACTTTGTATTTTGTTAAGCATACTCACCTGTACACAAGCCTGTCTGGTGACACACCTGTCATCTGTATTCACTTTGTATTTTGTTAAGCATACACACCTGTACACATGCCTGTCTGGTGACACACATGTCATTTGTATTCACTTTGTATGTTGTTAAGCATACACACCTGTACACAAGCCTGTCTGGTGACACACATGTCATCTGTATTCACTTTGTATTTTGTTAAGCATACACACCTGTACACATGCCTGTCTGGTGACACACATGTCATTTGTATTCACTTTGTATGTTGTTAAGCATACACACCTGTACACATGCCTGTCTGGTGACACATGTCATCTGTATTCACTTTGTATTTTGTTAAGCATACACACCTGTACACATGCCTGTCTGGTGACACACATGTCATTTGTATTCACTTTGTATGTTGTTAAGCATACACACCTGTACACATGCCTGTCTGGTGACACATGTCATCTGTATTCACTTTGTATTTTGTTAAGCATACACACCTGTACACATGCCTGTCTGGTGACACACATGTCATCTGTATTCACTTTGTATTTTGTTAAGTATACACACCTGTACACATGCCTGTCTGGTGACACACATGTCATCTGTATTCCCTTTGTATTTTGTTAAGCATACACATCTGTACACATGCCTGTCTGGTGACACACCTGTCATTTGTATTCACTTTGTATGTTGTTAAGCATACACACCTGTACACATGCCTGTCTGGTGACACACCTGTCATTTGTATTCACTTTGTATGTTGTTAAGCATACACACCTGTACACATGCCTGTCTGGTGACACACATGTCATTTGTATTCACTTTGTATGTTGTTAAGCATACACACCTGTACACAAGCCTGTCTGGTGACACACATGTCATCTGTATTCACTTTGTATTTTGTTAAGCATACACACCTGTACACATGCCTGTCTGGTGACACACATGTCATCTGTATTCACTTTGTATTTTGTTAAGCATACACACCTGTACACAAGCCTGTCTGGTGACACACATGTCATCTGTATTCACTTTGTATTTTGTTAAGCATACACACCTGTACACATGCCTGTCTGGTGACACACCTGTCATCTGTATTCACTTTGTATTTTGTTAAGTATACACACCTGTACACATGCCTGTCTGGTGACACACATGTCATCTGTATTCCCTTTGTATTTTGTTAAGCATACACACCTGTACACATGCCTGTCTGGTAACACACGTCCCATCTGTATCCACTTTCAAGTAAACACGTAATGATTCTTCTGCCAAATGTGTTGCTTTATTGTAAAGGTACAGCCTGCAACAATACAGTTTACAACAATCAAGAACACTATAACAATATAATGATAATATGCCCTTTATATTATTATTATTATTATTATTATTATTATTATTATTATTATTATTATTATTATTATTATTATTATTATTATTATTATTATTATTATTATTATTATTATTATTATTATTATTATTATTATTATTATTATTATTATTATTATTATTATTATTATTATTAGTAGTAGTAGTAGTAGTAGTAGTAGTAGTAGTTGTAGTAGTAGTAGTACTAGTAGTAGTAGTAGTAGTAGTAGTAAATTATTTGCCTTACGTCATTTTTGCGAACTAAGTGACATTGTAATGCGATAAACACAGTGCAGTCCTTTGATGAGATGAATGATGTACAGATGCTTGAGCATGGTGGGTTGTTAAGAGTGTTCTCCCTCACTCGCCCAATAAGGGGTATTGAGTACAGGAAATCTACCACCAGGCATGCCCAGATGTCTAGAAACTTGTTTTTGTTCAAAATATGGCTCCGCTATCCTCAGGTCGGATAGAACCGATAAATTTATTGGCAGAGAATAACATCATCCATCCCACGTGAGACACCTAATATCGATCACTGTATAGCTGGTTGTTTAAGGCAACCACGGTCAACATCAGTGCCAGCAATGGCAGTGTCACTGCACTGACAGTGCCTGCACTGATGCTGGAGCTACATCAGCACCGCTTTTGAGTGGGGGAAAGCTGAATCATTTATTTAAATGTCCAATGTAGTGCTATAAGGGTTAACCCTTTAACCGCCGGTGCCGCAGATATTCGGGTCTTCATTTTTTATTAGCACATTAAGTACCACCTTTTAAACATGTTAAAGACGAAATGTGACATCAATCAGCAATATTTGAAAACAGTTGACCTCCATTTTGTCAAATCTGAATAATTTTCACTCACTTGAAGTTGTGGATCGCGTCAGCGAGACACAACTTCAAGTGGGTGAAAATTCAAATTAAATAATTTGGCGGTTAAAGGGTTAATATATATTGGGGAGTGTCGTACAGGTCGATAATAATAAGCTCGTTATTTTGATGGAATGATAGATTAGTACATCCATCAAGTACGTATTCAAATGAAGCAGAAAGAGCTAACTAAGACATGTATGATTATATGGTTTTCAAAATTTACTAAAAAAATCAACGTTGTAAGGGTTTAGGGTATAACTTATTCTGTTATAATTGCTGTTTTATCGATCAGGGTCTCGTATCACTTACAAATATTATCTTAACTTTCTGTTATTTATGATTTTAAAAGTTAGGATTACTTAACTTAATTAATGAATAATGACTGAAATTTAAGATAAGATTTTTGAAAGCTTAGACCATTCTGTCCCACCTGACTGAGTCATCCTGGACCAGAGCGTAGGAGAAGAACACTGGGTTGTACGCTACATCACTACCTCTCATGCTGAACAACCCTGTATAAAAAAAACACAAATAATTAGGTCAGGTCAGGCCAAGTCGGATCAGATCAAGCTAGAAAAAAAAGTCACTATAACAAATGAGAGATAGACACTTTTTCGAGATCTTCAAAACGATGTAACCACTAAAATTGGAAGAGATACCACTGAAAAGACCATTATACATTGAAAATATCATTAGATGTTGCATATAAAGAATCCGTAAAATAAAGATGCGCATGACATTAATTTTGGGGTATGAGAAACCAAGATGTCACATTAAGCGTCATGTTCAATTTTATAGAGAGTTGATTAATTGTATTGTTTAGAATATTACGGCTCAAACACTAGGAGTGCTGTGTATGTCATCTTCCTCAATCTGTCAGTTTTCTTATAGTGAATGTCTGACCTAAATCATTGATACGTAATCTTCCCTAAGCTAGTTCCACGATTTCTACAGATTGATGAGCCTATATACCACTAGATAATGTGGGTAATATTAAGCTAGGTTATCATGGTTATAATGTGGGTGCATGCAGCATTCACATCTGATTGGAAATTCTCTCCTTCTGAATCATGTCACGCAAAAGCGACCTCTGACCTGTCTATGTCTATGCAACGCCGAAGTGGATTTTATTTCCTATTTTGTAATATTATTAACGATTTTTAACATTAACCAGAGGGGAACTGTGACATTTCAAGAAACTATAATGTTACGACTAAATTTTTGCGAGTTTTTTGTCTGCCATTTTAGATTTTGTTGGGTAATTTTTTGCTAATGTGATTTTGGCAGCCATTTTGAATTGGAATTTTAGACTTTAGAATTCGGACTTTAATTTTCAGACGTCAGAGGTCTCCACTGGGATTCTGTACTTTTAAATTGATATATATTTGTTTGTCAAATGGAAACACATTCAGAGGGCCCAGTAAACACATTGACTTGTCTCTTTGTTGACTTAATGACGTGTCACTGTCTGCGAAGCCGGCCCAACATTAAAACGACATTAAGTTGACGTTTCGTGTTTGAATAGAATTGCAATTGTTATTTTATGTGAAATGTAGCACTGTCAATCAAACACCCAATATTGGTTCAATGGTGGGTCACATATCTGCGATGCTGGCCTGGCATGGAAATATTACAGAATAAAGATTATTAAATGTAAATGGTGCTTAAAGGGTGTCGGTATGGAGTCGCCTATTACAAAAAGCCCCTATTGACTGGTCAAAATGTCATTGCACAATGAATGGGGCTTTGCCCAACATGCACCTCATTGAACCGATATAGCAGAATAAAAACGAGAAAGAACCAAATAAAACTCTATCTGTTTAGACACAGTTCAAACATAATAAATGTTTTTCTACATTTCTGTAAGTAATGTATCAATATTAATAAACGATTTACCAATATTATAAAATGATTTTCCAATATTAAAAATGTATTTTCTGATAATTATAAATTATTTTCTAATATCGGAAAAAAGTCCACTTCGGCGTTCCATATGTCTCTGCATGGTTACGCCCCCTTAATAGGCCAGTAAGAATTGAGAGTAACTTCGGCTAACCCGCACATTTTCAGTTTTTGGTTCATATAGGTCCTGGTGCCCTGCAGAGAAAATCCGAACGAGGGAAATGCTATGTAGACCCATGTTTTTTGACGTGACCTGACGTATCAGCTCAGCAAAAACAACACATTTGTATAACATTTCTACAAAGTCGGCCCATCGTCTTGCTGTAACCCTTACACCGCTAAGAAAGACTATGGTTGTTTTGAATCTGTTTCATCAGCCAATTAAATCACTGTTAATGGGAGTGTTTAAACATCAATATTTGCAAATGTCTGGTCTCTAATTAAAGGGACTGGCCCATGCTAAAATCATAAAAAAATCGGTGATTTTATTTAGGGTTCTTAATATGACCATATGATGTAAACATGTACATAGACTTGAACTGCAAATTTTTATAATTTTTGTGCTGCGCATTCACCAGTTAGGCTAGATATAGAGACGAAATTCTTGAATTTCCTATTTTTGACATGGTTGTCAATAATTAGAAATCAGGAATTTCGTCTCTATATGTAGCCTAACTGGTGAATGCGCAGCACAAAAATTAAAAACAATTGCAGTTCTAGTCTATGGACATGTTTACATCATATGGTCATATTTAGAACCCAAAATAAAATCACCGATTTTTTTATGATTTTAGCCTAGGCCAGTCCCTTCAAAGAAATTTGATTAATTTTCACCCACTTGATGCTGCGAGTCGCGATAGCGAGACGCAACTGCAGTTATTTATTTCAGCACTTTAAAGGTCAACTATTTCATTGAGGTGGTCGTTTTTAAACATTTTTGTATTGTTTCTCAACAAAACAAATACTGATTGAATTTTAAAAGTTTTCGCATCCAATAAAAAATATATATAACGCTGCTCTCTAAATACAGTTCTCGAAATTTGAGCCTTGGCGGTCTGAGGTCTTCATACGTCAGAATATGACGTCTGTAGACGTCAGATTGTAACGTCAGATTCTATAGTTGATCCCCGCACTGTAAGAGTAAAATTATTTATAATGGCCGTAGACCCATAACATAGGTATTCAAATGAATCAGAAAGAGCTGACTAAGACGTTTGTGATGATTTAAAATTGATCAAACTTTTTGGTCTCCATGGTTTATACACAAAAATTCAGCGTATTAACTGTAAGGGTTAATCGAGGCCAATTCTTTGATCACTTACAACCGGACTCCCCGCCCGCGTGATCATATGGTTGATTAGGCCGGTAACCCGACCGACTCTAATTTTAGGTGTCGACCCTAGTTTTTTTTACAAGATCTGCCGACCCTAATTCTTTTTATCAATAAATAAAAGAGCTAATTTTTTTGTTTTAGCAGTCTGATCAGCGCACAGTATAAAAAACGGTACTGTTTATGCAGAATTTGTTTATTTTGCTTTGTTGCACAAAAATAACCAACATGTGCAACGCCTAATAGGGTGTAGCAAAAAAAAAGTATAAAAAAAAGCCGACCTACCTACCCCATTTCTAAAAAGTCCGAAACATACAATTATTTTTTTTAGGCCTTAATACAGGCTTTCTGTGACCACCACTGAAGCCACGTCACCACCCGGCGTGACAGGCACTAGCAGTAACAACTATATCACATTCCCCATATTTATTTTTAAACAAGACGCCAACCAATGTATATTACTTGCTGGGTTACCTACGGCGTGACAGGCGGTAGCACTAACCAAGTTACTTACAGGCTGTCTCGTCCAGTGCTGTCACCACCAGTGTATCCACTTCATTACCCGTCATCACACCTCTCACCCTGGCAACCTTCTCATCCCAGTCAGCACCTAGCAACAGTAACCATGGTTACATCAGCATCAGGCAGTAATATATAATGTTTTTTGTCAACAATTTTTTTACAGAATGACAACAGTATTATTTTAATACAGAGATAATTTACATCATGTTACCACATTTTCATTTCTAGCTTGTACAGTGAAATTGAGATCAAGCTTTGATTTGTTGTAGATTGGATTGCACAATTACTAATTTTTCGTAGTGAGGGGGCTCCAACAAGCAAATCCTCATGAAACAGGTACCCACTAAAAATCTTAAAATTAGGATTATGTTAACTTTCTCTTATTTACAATTTAAAATTAATCTTAACTTTTCCCAGATTCTTAAAATTAAGATTATTCCAGCTTTTTCTCATTTACATTAGAAAAGTTCAGATTTATCTTGACTTTTCTAATATAAATGGGTGGAAATTGATATAATCTTATTTTTTAGTTTCTTAGTGGGATGGCCCGCTCGTCCTCATCAAGCTTCTTAGCAGTCAGTTCATTAGGCGTAGCAACCTGCACAATACAAGGGGGTTTTGAGTGTGACAGGCCTCATAATGAGACCAGCCACACCTTTACCCACTGTGCAATTATCACCCGAGTACCGCCCTAGGGTAGTGGTTAGCACCGCTGCCTTTCACGCCAGAGTTCGGGGTTCGGTTCCCGGTCTCGGCAGTTTGAAAAAAACAAAAAATGTTTCTTCCCCATCCACGTGTGAAAGTCAGAATTGTGGGGAGCCTCCGTGACCGAGAGGTAGCGTGCTCGAATTTCAAATCCTGTGTCTGGAGGACAGTGTCATCTCAATCATCTCACCATCCTCAGGAGGTTCTCCTGGCCCAGTTTAGCCTATTTGTGCACAAAGGTGGCCTAAAGCCCGATTCATTTCATTTTACCGCCACATCAAATCCCCCTGGACTTGGTAGAGTGTGCACTCCACAGAGGCATTACTTTACGCATGGGATGTATTCATGGCATGTACAGTACAGGACAATCACGATGATAAATTAGCTAAACAGCCCCCCACCAATTATATTATTACCTGAGTATTCTTTTGGGTGTATTTCCACGTCATTATCAGGCATGGGAGGCCTCTTAGCATTCAGCTCCTCTCCCTTAGTGTCCCACACGGCGTCCAGTAGTCCCTGATGGTCCTCTAGAGTCTGCATAGTCAACCCCTCATCCAGATTCACCCATTTGTCTGATAAAAAAACAATTAACAAAATATAAATGATAGTTTTCTTTATATAATGAAGACATGCCCACCACCTTTAGTCATGGTCGTCAGAAATCAAAACGGGCTTCATAAAATCAAAACGTCTTCCACAAAGTCAAGACGTGCTGCAGAAAGTCAAGACGTGCTGCACAAAGTCAAGAAGTGCTGCACAAAGTCATAAAGTGCTGCACAAAGTCAAGACGTGCTGCACAAAGTCAAGACGTGCTGTACAAAGTCAAGACGTGCTGCACAAAGTCAAGACGTGCTGTATAAAGTCAAGACGTGCTGCACAAAGTCAAGACGTGCTGTACAAAGTCAAGACGTACTGTACAAAGTCAAGACGTGCTGTACAAAGTCAAGAAGTGCTGCACAAAGTCAAGACGTGCTGTACAACGTCAAGACGTGCTGTACAAAGTCAAGACGTGCTGTACAAAGTCAAGAAGTGCTGCACAAAGTCAAGACGTGATGCACAAAGTCAAAACGTGCTGCACAAAATCAACGTGCTGCACAAAGTCAAAACGTGCTGCACAAAGTCAGGACGTGCTGCACAACGTCAAGACGTGCTTCACAAAGTCAGGACGTGCTGCACAAAGTTAAAACGTGCTGCACAAAGTCAGGACGTGCTGCACAAAGTCAGGACGTGCTGCACAAAGTCAAGACGTGCTGCACAAAGTCAAGACGTGCTGCACAAAGTCAAAACGTGCTGCACAAATTCAAAACGTGCTGCACAAAGTCAAGACGTGCTGCACAAAAGTCGAGACGTGCTGCACAAAGTCAGGACGTGCTGCACAAAGTCAGGACGTGCTGCACAAAGTCAAGACGTGCTGCACAAAGTCAGGACGTGCTGCACAAAGTCAAGACGTACTGTACAAAGTCAAGACGTGCTGCACAAAGTCAAGACGTGCTGCACAAAGTCAAAAAGTGCTGCACAAAGTCAAGACGTGCTGCACAATGTCGAGACGTGCTGCACAAAGTCAGGACGTGCTGCACAAAGTCAAGAAGCGCTGCACAAAGTCAAAAAGTGCTGCACAAAGTCAGGACGTGCTGCACAAAGTCAGGACGTGCTGCACAAAGTCAAAACGTGCTGCACAAAGTCAAGACGTGCTGCACAAAGTCAAAACGTGCTGCACACAGTCAAGACGTGCTGCAGAAAGCCAAAGTGCTTCACAAAGTCAGGACGTGCTGCACAAAGTCAGGACGTGCTGCACAAAGTCAAAACGTGCTGCACAAAGTCAAAACGTGCTGCACAAAGTCAAGACGTGCTGCACAAAGTCAAAACGTGCTGCACACAGTCAAGACGTGCTGCAGAAAGCCAAAGTGCTTCACAAAGTCAGGACGTGCTGCACAAAGTCAAAACGTGCTGCACAAAGTCAAAACGTGCTGCACAAAGTCAGGACGTGCTGCTCAAATTCGAGACGTGCTGCACAAAGTCAAGACGTGCTGCACAAAGTCAGGACGTGCTGCACAAAGTCAAAACGTGCTGCACACAGTCAAGACGTGCTGCACAAAGTCAGGACGTGCTGCACAAAGTAAAATGCTGCACAAAGTCAAGACGTGCTGCACAAAGTCAAAACGTGCTGCACAAAGTCAGGACGTGCTGCACAAAGTCAAAACGTGCTGCACACAGTCAAGACGTGCTGCACAAAGTCAGGACGTGCTGCACAAAGTCAAAACGTGCTGCACAAAGTCAGGACGTGCTGCACAAAGTCAAAACGTGCTGCACACAGTCAAGACGTGCTGCACAAAGTCAGGACGTGCTGCACAGAGTCAAGACGTGCTGCACACAGTCAAGACGTGCTGCACAAAGTCAGGACGTGCTGCACAAAGTCAAAACGTGCTGCACAAAGTCAAAACGTGCTGCACAAAGTCAGGACGTGCTGCACAAAGTCGAGACGTGCTGCACAAAGTCAAAACGTGCTGCACAAAGTCAGGACGTGCTGCACAAAGTCAAAACGTGCTGCACACAGTCAAGACGTGCTGCACAAAGTCAGGACGTGCTGCACAAAGTCAAAACGTGCTGCACAAAGTCAGGACGTGCTGCACAAAGTCAGGACGTGCTGCACAAAGTCAAAACGTGCTGCACACAGTCAAGACGTGCTGCACAAAGTCAGGACGTGCTGCACAAAGTCAAAACGTGCTGCACAAAGTCAAGACGTGCTGCAAAAAGTCGAGACGTGCTGCACAAAGTCAAAACGTGCTGCACAAAGTCAGGACGTGCTGCACAAAGTCAAAACGTGCTGCACACAGTCAAGACGTGCTGCACAAAGTCAGGACGTGCTGCACAGAGTCAAAACGTGCTGCACACAGTCAAGACGTGCTGCACAAAGTCAGGACGTGCTGCACAAAGTCAAAACGTGCTGCACAAAGTCAAAACGTGCTGCACAAAGTCAGGACGTGCTGCACAAAGTCGAGACGTGCTGCACAAAGTCAAAACGTGCTGCACAAAGTCAGGACGTGCTGCACAAAGTCAAAACGTGCTGCACACAGTCAAGACGTGCTGCACAAAGTCAGGACGTGCTGCACAAAGTCAAAACGTGCTGCACAAAGTCAGGACGTGCTGCACAAAGCTAAAACGTGCTGCACACAGTCAAGACGTGCTGCACAAAGTCAGGACGTGCTGCACAGAGTCAAAACGTGCTGCACACAGTCAAGACGTGCTGCACAAAGTCAGGACGTGCTGCACAAAGTCAAAACGTGCTGCACAAAGTCAAAACGTGCTGCACAAAGTCAGGACGTGCTGCACAAAGTCGAGACGTGCTGCACAAAGTCAAAACGTGCTGCACAAAGTCAGGACGTGCTGCACAAAGTCAAAACGTGCTGCACACAGTCACGACGTGCTGCACAAAGTCAGGACGTGCTGCACAAAGTCAAAACGTGCTGCACAAAGTCAAAACGTGCTGCAAAAAGTCGAGACGTGCTGCACAAAGTCAAAACGTGCTGCACAAAGTCAGGACGTGCTGCACAAAGTCAAAACGTGCCGCACACAGTCAAGACGTGCTGCACAAAGTCAGGACGTGCTACAGAAAGTCAAAGTGCTTCACAAAAGTCAGAACGTGCTTCACAAAAGTCAGAACGTACTGAGAAAAGTTAAACGTGTTGCATAAAGTCAAAACGAAGTGCACAAAGTACAAATGTGTTGCACTAAGTAAAAATTTGCTTCCACATAGCAAAATGTGTTTCACAAAGTCAAAATGTGCTTCCCTATGTCAAAACGTACTTCACAAAGTCAAAACATTTTACTCAAAGTCGTCAAAACGTGCTTCACAAAATCAAAATGTGTTGCACAAATTCAAAACATAGTGCACAGAGTCAAAATGTGTTGCACAAAGTCAAAACATAGTGCACAAAGTCAAAATGTGCTTCACAAAGACAAACATAAAGTGTTTCACAAAGTTGTTTAATAGTCGTATCTACCACTTTGCAAAGTCGAAGATACGACTCTTTACTACAAATACCGTGTTATGTTTCTCACCATGAGAGTAGACTTTGGAATCCGCCCCCACTTTGTCTCCATCGGCGAGGGTTTCCTCCAACCAGGTGGCGATGGCGGGCGCATCAACCCCTGTCACAATGAAAAGGTAGGAAATGTGTTCATACTAAAAATATGGAAAATTATAAAAATATGTTATGATTTAAAATATCAAAGAATCATTTGAGCTGCAGTGTGAGCTGGGCACAAACTAAAGCAACGAAAATGTTACCCTGTAGCCCAATTTCGGTCATTTTGTGAAAAACAGACTGTGTGAAATTCAGGCTAGCCCTATTATTAAGCTTTAATCATAATTTAACTCTCTGCTTAAGGCATATTAAATTTTAGTCGTCTAGTTTTTAAAAGTATAGATATTTGGCACAAAGCCAGGTTCAAATTAATTAAACCCTTGAAAGTAAAGCTGCAGCTGAAGAAATAATCGTCACATCTTAACATCCGTTCCCAGTATACCAGGTGTTGCCATCTGCCGACTACACACAACATTACATCTGGCAGTTGATAAGGGTAAAGACAAATACGCAGATGTATTGTCGTGCATGGAGAGCAGATTTCTGATGTATTGCCGCGCGTGGAGAGCAGATTAGCAGACGGGTAATGGGGATCTCAACGCCAATCTCTGTGTTTTCTTCTTATTTCTGTAGCTTTTAAAGAATTCTTTATCAATACCATAGGGCATGCCCAGTCAACACAAAACCTTTGTATACCATTTATACAATGTCGGCCCAACGTCTTTGAAGTTGGTCTAACATTGTATGAATGTTATACAAATGTTTTGTGTTCAGTATGTATTCACAGGTGCCACACTTATGGGGTTCAAATTAAACAAGTCGGGCCTAAAAGTAACAAATCACCCTCCTCTTAGCTAGCTTTCCATGTACGCGTATTGCATTATTCGTATTCCGTATTGCGTTTCAAAAAATGAAATGAATCGGGCTTTAGGCCACCTTTGTGCACATATAGGCTAAACTGGGCCAGGAGAACCTCCTGAGGGTGGTGAGATGATTGAGATGACACTGTCCTCCAGACACAGGATTCGAAATTCTAGCCCCGGCGGTCTGAGGCCGAGCACGCTACCTCTCGGTCACGGAGGCTCCCCACAATACTGACTTTCACACGTGGATGGGGAAGAAACATTTTTGTTTCTTTTAAACCGCCGAGTCCGGGAACCGAACCCGAACTCTGGCGTGAAAGGCAGCGGTGCTAACCACTACCCTAGGGCCCCCGCCCGTATTGCGTTTCAATCAAGTCTATAGTAAACTAGTGAAAGTCTTTCCATGTGTGCGTATTGCGTATACCGTACTGCGTAAACCATCCTAGGAGCGATTTGTATACGGTATACGGAGCGTATAGGATGACAATTCCCATTTCGTGACGTTATCAGGGGGTTGCTAGCTTTCGGGGACCCAGATTTAGGCGTCGTGTCAATTATTTAATAAAACAATAAAAAAAAAAAAAAAATTAATACGAATTACGGAGTACGGACTGAAAATAATCGCACACGTGGAAAAGGGCAATACGCATAACGCAATACGGAATACAGTATACAGATTACTCAATACGCGTACATGGAAAGCTAGCTTAACAGACGCTTTTGGTATAAATCTACATATGGTAAGTATCGTATATGTCCGTCATCAACCCATTTTCTGCTACCTAATCATTACCCTGATCACGAATATACATCCCCTTGGATATGAAAGAGGCAGATACACCCTTTCATATCTAAGGGGACGTATTTATGTTTTTAATCAGTTTTTTAGTCGACCAAACCACTGTTATTGGGAATGACATGTGTGTCTAAACATCAGGATATAATAGACATGTTTGTGCTCAAATTAAACAAATATGAGTAATTTTCACCCACTTGAAGTTGTGGGTCGCGGTAGCGAGGCACAACTCCAAGTGGCTGAAAATGTAAATAATTTAACTTAGCAGGAAAATGGTTGATAAGAATAATTTAACTGCAGCGCATATTTAAGATATAAATCTGGCAGTACGTCTACACCCAGAGCACGGACAGCACTTTACCTTGCAGATGTTGGTATTATTTACACATCTACAGCAGGTAGTACCGCCTACACCATGGGTAAATTGCTCATCGCTACACCAGATAGCCTCCACCATTAGTAGTCTCAATACCAAGCAGCCTCCACCATGGGTAAAATACTGAAGGCAATAGACCACCTGCTTCAACACGGACATACATCGGTATACGGCACCAACACATATGATTTGGTGACGGGTACAGCCACCGTAGGTTACAACCCGCCAGGAATGGGCTCTGCGTAAAGTAGCGGACGCTGATGTTGATGTTGTCGACGGATAGGACTTGGTAGCGAATGCACCCGCCAATAGTCCACGAAGTAAAATAGCGGACGCTGATGTTTGTTGTCGACAGATTTTGTAACATCTGAACAGGTCCCATCCATAATGCTTATAAAGTGGCTCCAATATAATATAATCCCGACGGCTCATTCGAGCTGGTTAAGAGATAAGTTTTTTTAATTTTAGGTCGCACATAGTAAAAAAACATTTAACATTAGCTTTAACGAGCTAGTACAAGCGACATATTAAATAAACAATGGCTCAAATCCCCGTCGGATCGGATGTAGTTGGGGCTGTGCATATACAGTACTCCAAACTGTTCAAAGGCCTGGAGTGCGCAGTGCTATGCTTAAACCATTTACCCGCAAGTTTTCTAATTTAAATTGTGAACCACTTGAAGTTGTGTCTCGCTACCGTGACCAACAACTTCAAGAGGCTTTAAAAGCAAATGCAAAAATTGTCATTTTCACCCACTTGAAGTTGTGTTTCGCTACCGCGACCCACAACTTCAAGTGGGTGGAAATGACTCATATTTGCAAATCTTGGTGTCTAGACACTCATTTCGTTCAAATAACAGGGATTTGATCAGCTAATAAAGAAAAAACCCTAATCCTTTAATCGCCAAATTATTCAATTTGAATTTTCACTCACTTGAAGTTGTGTCTCGCTGACGCGATCCACAACTTCAAGTGAGTGAAAATTATTCCGATTTGACAAAGTGGAGGTCAACTATTTTCAAATCTTGCTTATTTAATGTCACATTTTATCTTTAACATGTTTAAAATGTGGTAATAAAAAAAACGAAAAACCGAATATATTCGGCACCGGCGATCATAGGGTAAAGAGCTTATGACGTGTATGGCATTTTATACTTTTTTATTGTCTTTCAAATTTGAATGCAAAATGAGAGTTAAATTTTCTAGTTTTGCATATATATTTTTTTCAAGTTGTAATTATGTCAGTAACTTGTACCCCCTTGAAAATTGTGGGTCACGGTAGCGAGACACAACATCAAGGGGGTCAAAAATCAAAATTGCATAACCTAGCGCTTCCGGGGTTGCACACGATTATAGTGGTGCTGATTGAGCGTAAAGGGTTCACTGACCTTGTCTCATGAGTTTCCAGTTACAGTCCAGCTCGGCCTCCGCCTGTACAAAATACCGTCCATCTGTCCACAGGGCCTGGTCAGTAGTGGTGACAATGGCAAACCCTAGTAGGGAAACGGAAAAAAAAGAAATAAATACTGGACTAAATATCTGCTCCCACCAGTCCAGATTAACTTGTCATTGTATTTTAACAATGAAAACATGAGAATATATAAATAACAGCATCTCTGCTTGTCATTAGAGAACGTTTGAGAAACTTATAGCAAGCCCCTAATGTCAAAATGTCGGTGATAAGTTGCTTCTAATAAAACATATTTTTAACATATTGAATCATTCATGTATTTCGACAAAAAAAGTTGAAAGTCAATGATTATTAATACACCTGGTGAAATTTGAATTTTCAAAAAAACATGACTAAAACTAGGTGATATGCTAATCCCTTTAATACTCGCTTCAAAATATTTTTTCCACGTGGTTGCGCTGCCAACGCTGTCAAAATTTCTAATATGAAAAAGTATGCATAGATTTTGTTTTAACTTTAGATATATTGATTTACATGAGTAGGCCTAGTTACCGCGTCTTTTAAAATTAATATAAATATGAAAAGTGGCCGAATGAATAATTCACCACGTAGATTCTTTAACCCTTGAAGCGCTGAAATATTTTTTTATAAAACGAAAGAAATGAGGGTTATTTTCAATTTGAAATCATTAGAAATATTTTACTCTTTCAGTGCGGGCATCGACATTAGACCTCAGAATCAGACGTCTAAAGATGTGTTTACAGACGTTAGATTCTGATGTTTAAAGTCGGTTCCCATACTGAAAGGGCTAGTGTCCTAATCACGTCTATGTTCGTTTTTAGTTTTTATATTTAACCCCTTCAGTGGCACATCCACCCTCGTTAAATGTGGCCTAAGACATCATTCTATTGGTCCTAATTTAATTAAATATGGTCAATGGGGATAATTTAATGCGGTGATTCAAATTTCAAGGTGAACAAAAATGATATATGTTTCATAAACTTTTAAGATAAAAACTAAAAAATTTAACCCTCACAACGCGGTGATCGACTTTAGACGTCAGAATCTGACGTCTGTAGATGTCAGATTTTGACGTCTAAAGTCGATCCTCGCATTGGCAGAATTTTTTTTTTAAATGGTCATAGACCCATAACATATGAAGCGGAAAGAGCTAACTAAGACATTTATAATGACTTAAAATTGAAAAAGACGCTTTGGTCTCCATTGTTTATACTATATGAAAGTATTTCAGCGCTTTACGGGTTAATGGATAATTTAATGTTCAGTTGTATGAAATATATTCATCCGCAGGCGTGTGTATACTACGTACAATCAGTCAACCTATATTCAAGGTATATTTGCACTGTCATCACAGACACTAGATCGACATCTCATTAACTCAATGTATGTTCAGTAGATGAGAAATATTCGACAAATATGACAACATCTTGAAACCGCATGAAACCGTCGGTAACACGAGACATTGACCCAATGCTGGCCAACGTTGGGCCAGCGGCGCAGACGATGGGCCAGCATTGGCGCAACATTGGTTCAATGTCTCCTGATTACTCGGATATGAATTATTTGAGAAATCTGATAACATCTTATAAATTAGCATTTTTACGTTATCTACGTTGCACAGCCGCGTGAAACGTGGACCCAATGCTGTCTTAATGTTGGGCCGATGTTGTAGATTGCGGGCCAACGTTAAATCAACATCGCGTCAACCTCTCCTATTTGCCGGGCTGCTATATCATATTAGTAGGGTAAGATGGGGTAATATGGCCATAGAGGTAATATGAGCACTGGCCGTAATATTCTCAATAACAACGGAAATCAAGGAAAATTTGGTGTGTGATATAATCATGACACAGACATAAACTCGTTCAGTTTTTAGAAAGTGATTTGAAAAAGTAGTCAAATTATGACAAAATGAAGTTTTTGGGCTGTTTAATTAAAAAAATACAATTACATTTGATTTGTTCCTAAGTAATGTGGGTGAGTGCTAACCATAGTGGTTCTTAGCAAGAGAAGGGATGATAATAAAGTGATTTAGCATTTTCTGGACCCCATTAGGCTTGTTACCACCCTCCCCCCCCCCCCCCCTTGTACTGGGGTAATATGAGCATCCTGTTTCAATCTATTGTGAGCATAATGCCCCTATTGCAAGATATCTATTAAAAATAGGATGCTCATAATACCCTAAACGTTTTATACAGTGAAATGTGAGGTGACTATTTCAACCACTTATATTTAATGAAAAAAAGTATTTCCGCTTTAATGGCATTTTGGTCATATCAAGGTACACGAATTCCACTTTTTCTATTTGGTAAAAAAATAAACATTTTAGCGAATGTCCTTTTTTTTGGCAGAGTGCTTATTTTACCCCATTGGCAAATGGTAATTAATTACGCATGCTCATATTCCCCCACAACACATGCTCATATTTGTTTTAATAATTATTTAATTATATTTAAATTAAGTTAATTAATATTTTGGATTACTGCATAATTGTACAAAACATTCGATCAAATCAAATTTGAATTTTTCCACATCATGTATTTGTCCAAGATAGCCAATTAAAGTTAAGGTGCTCATAATACCCCTTCTTACCCTATACAATATTAGTATACAAACAATTTATGTATGCCTATAGTATCATGTTTCCTTTACCCTTACGACCAAACACCTAACCAGGACATTTATGATGATTTAAAATTGAAAAAACCTTTGGTCTCCGAGGTTTATACAAAAATATCAGCGGAATATTCATCTATTTATCTCATCACCAATATAATTAAACACCCTGTTCACAAACCTTGTCCCACCCCCCCCCCCCCCCCCGGTTATTGAGTACCCCTTACTTACCGGCCGATCCTTCAAATCCACTGATGAAAGTCACACGTTTGTCATGATCCGAGACATACTCACTCTAAAAACATAAAAACAGAGGTCAAGGTTAGATGGCCGGGATAAAAGGGAATTTTAAAATTAAGATTATTTTGATTGTCTCTTGCTTCCATTATAAAAGTTAAGGTTTATCCCAACCCCATAACCGCCAAATCGTTTAATTGTGATTTTCACTCACTTGAAGTTGCGTCTCGCTGACGCGATCCATAACTTTAAGTGAGTGAAAATTATTCAGATTTGGCAAAATTGATGGTGACTATTTTCAAATATTGCTCATTGTGTCCCGTTTTATCGTTGACATGTTCAAAAGTTTGTTCTTAACCACTTCACTTCCAGGCCGAAGTGCATGCCAGGATCCAGGGATCCTGGTATAACTATAGTGAATCCGACGGAAAATTCCGTCGTGTATGGTTATGTAACATGACGAATGACGACGGAAATTTCCGTCATGTATGGTAGTGAAGGGATTTTTTTTGTGCTGAATAAAAAATGGAAAACCGAATATAATCGGGACCGGAGATTAAAGGGTTAAAGGTTAGATCCTCGACTTAGTAGGCCTATTGGTCATGGTGTTCAAAAAAAAAATTCGAACGTTGGAAAATTTCCACAAAATTATGTTGAGTATAAACTCCGTTTTAAACCTAGAATTGCATTGCATGTCAAATGGTCTAACGTCTGAGATACTCGAAACTAAGATAAAACTTCGTAAATACTTCTCAGATTTTTTAGAATTTTACTTGACAATATATATGCATATATACTATATATAGTATTTAGGAAGTTTTATCGCACATAGTATATACACCATGAGTACACAGATCACTCTTGAGTTTATGGCTCAGATAAAGCTGAGAACCACGCCCTCCTCACGTCCAATAAACAGAATACATTGACCCAATGCTGGCTCAATATTGGGCCAACGTTGGAGATGTTGGATCAGCATTAAATCAACATCAGATCAGGAATATTTCCAGGACATCTCTTCAAAATGAGCTCCCTTTGCACGCGACCACCCAGGGAACCCTTCAATTCAGTAAAATTTTAGTAAAAATAATTCAACAAGGGAGTCAAGCAAAAACATATGTCTGAAAGCAAAACGTTTTACAGAAACCTAATCTCTGGACGCCAAAGACAAATTTTTATACACATCTATTAAAAAAAAGTGTTTTCGCCATTTATAACGTGAAACTCGGTCACTAATTTCAACGAAAAATTATCAATATACACTGTGGAGAAAGAAATCGATATTAAACTGGTCAAATCACGATGGTCTTCTGGTCCCAATTCGATATGCGAAACCTAAATCAATATCACATGAATTCCCATTGTCATTCCCTTTTAACCGCCAAATTATTCAATCTGAATTTTCACCCACTTGAAGTTGTGTCTCGCTGACGCGATCCACAACTTCAAGTGAGTGAAAATTATTCAGATTTGACAAAATGGAGGTCAACTGTTTTCAAATATTGCTGATTAATGTCACATTTTATCATTAACATGTTTAAAAGGTGGTACTTAATGTGCTAATAAAAAATGAAAACCCGAATATAAGCGGCACCGGCGGTTAAAGGGTTAATCATGTTACTGCTGTGTCGTTTTTCACTACACTCCCGACGAGTCGTATTTTTAGACAGATTTACTGCCTGTCCGACGGTGGAGGATGGTCCAAAATGAAAGTTAGCTTTTCGGTATCCAGTCAGTCAATTCTCAATCGATTTTTATGAAATTTTGTAGACCCTATTTTCTAGTCATTTGGCATCGATCCTGAGAATTTCGTAAAAAATGTATTGTATAGTTCAAAAGCTAGACCATTTGCCATGTAGTAAATGTCTATTTATGACGCTCCTCAATAACATGTATAAACCCATTAACTTCCATTCCAGTTATTATCAGAATTGCGTTACATGTCAAATGGTCTAACTTTTAAAATATTTGATGGAATTTCGCAAAATTTTCAGGGTTGTTGCCAAATGCCAAACTAGATAAAACAATGGTTACAAAATTTCGTGATAATCCCTTGAGAATTGACTGACTGGATACCAAAAAGCTAACTTTCATTTTGGACCATCCTCCACCGTCGGACAGACTGTAGTACTTTTATTATTCATACCAATCTTAGTCTCACATTCCTTTAGTGTGGCTTCACCATTATAACGCTGAATTCTATCATTTAAATTTTGACCAACTTGAAGTTGTGTCTCACTACCGCGACCCACAACTTCAAGTGGCTAAAAAATAATTCGTATTTGTTTAATTGGAGACCAAACCTTTGCAAATCGTGATGTTTGAACACTCGTTTCGTTCCTATTTACTGCGATTTAACCCTTTAAGCCCTCACGATGCAGTAAAGCATCATTTTACATCGCTGAAAACAGACTTAATTTTCCTACAACCAGAGGTTTTAGAATGAAAATTTCCAGCAAACTGGTTTAACAATACATGGCAATTTTCTTTAATTTTTCACCCACATCAAATCATCTTCATCCACTACAAGTCGAGAATTGCGACAGCAATTCGCGGCTTGTAGTGGATGAAGATGACAACGGTAAATTCAGGCTTGAAAGGGTTAAACGGGTAATTAAACAAACTGAAAACGTCTCTAGTTGCGCGTAGTGTAATCGTGAAAATGAAGTGTGGACACTTTATTTTTAATAAGGGGTTCGAGCCCGGTTCTGCTACAGTCCTAATCCCAGTACAACACCTCTTCTCCTGTAGTAATGTACTCTGTCGTGCAAAGAGAAACAGTAATTACGGCTTCCTTCTCAAGTACAATGTAGTGTGAAAAGGCAAACAGCAGTAGCTGCCTACTTCAAACCTAAGCAGTTACTGCTGTTTAGCTTTCTGGCAGTATATGAATGAAGGCAAACAGTAGTAACTGTTTACTTCTAAAGTAAGCATTCACTGTTCTTCGGCTTTCGGGGGCAGTATATGAATAAAGGCAAACAGTAGTAACTGTTTACTTCTAAAGTAACCATCCACTATTCTTCGGCTTTCGGGGGCAGTATATGAATAAATGCGAACAGCAGTAACTGCTTACTTTACAAGTAGGCCTAAACAGTTACTGCTGTTTGACTTTAAGTTAGCAATTACTTGGTGTTTGGTTAGATCTTCTTAAAATACACCGGTGACGTCAGTCTATTGTTAAAACAGTAGATTCGGATCTACGAATCTACTGTTATTTTAGGTCTGACACAATATACAGTTTTCACCAATGCATTGCATAACTGGATGGCTAATTTTCCACTTTTTACCATGCTAACTATAAATTGTTTTCTAAAATTTGTCTATATCAAATCTTGAGATGTACCTATTTCGTGTATTTTAAGTCGAAAAAGAACTCAATTGCGATAGATTCGTAAATCCGAATATATTCGGAGCTGTGCGCCTCGTACATTCAGATCTACGAATCTATCGACTTTCGTCCTTTCTCCTTGACTTAATGCTCTATTTGTACATGGCTTTACAGTGACCTTACCCTGGTCGCTTGAAAACTGTTGAGATTTAAACACACAAACATGACCTGTTTATCTCACAGTCGATGATGAGATGATGAGAGAACCCCTTCAGTTTCACTTTATGACTGGTAAATTGACCCTCCCAGTCCCACAGGGGCTTGAGACCGATAAGTGACGCCACTCGCATTAACCCGTAAAGCGCTGAAATACTTTTGTATAAACCATGGAGACCAAAGGTTATTTTCAATCTGAAATCATCAGGAATGTCTTAGTTAGCTCTTTCCGGTTCATTTGAATACCTATGTTCACTCACTCACTCACTCACTCACTCACTCACTCACTCACTCACTCACTCACTCACTCACTCACTCACTCACTCACTCACTCACTCACTCACTCACTCACTCACTCACTCACTCAGTCACCTAAACTCGGTCGGCCACTGTGGTCCATTTAATTCCGATCAGCCGCGGCTTGGTGCGACTGAGCTCAAATATTTGTCATTCTAGCTTTGCAAATACAAATACAGTGCTTCAGATTGTTCAAAAACCTGGAGTGTGTAGTGTTCCCTATGTGACTGCGCTCCGTAATGAACAGTCAATCGATAAGAGTAGGGCATAGTCCAGACTTCGGGTTTCCTTCTGTCGCGAAATTGCCACAACGTGCAGAAGAAAGCAACCTTCACTCATTCACTCACTGGTCATTCCATAGCTGACCTCCACAACACTATGGTCACTGAAGTAATGTGTGTGCTGCGCTGCTGGTGACTCCTTTTGACCGGTACTCTCAACAAGCCGGAAACACTACCCAACATTGGGCCATCGCTGCGCCGGCAAGTTCTGACCGACGAGACCTTTTCCCAGCAAAAACGACGCAATTACCCGATGCCGTTTCAATGTTGGCCCACCGTCTCCGACGCTGGGCCAACATTGAAACAGCATTGTGTGTTAGGAATGGTGTATAGCTTGGCTGCGCCAACAAGTTTTTGACCGATCAGACCTATAATAATGGTGTGTTCTGACCACTGCTTGCCCAATGTCCAGCGTGTTGTCACTGTGATATGCGAATAACGTCTCACACAGCAGTGACCACTGCCCAGCAAACACAAGGCGTTGAGCCAATGCTGTTTGAATGTTGGGCCGGCGTCGAAGAAGCTGGGCCAACATTGTTCAAGCATTGGTTTGGTGGTCATCACACAGCAACCATGCGATGTTAAACCAATGGTGGTTTAATGTTGGGCCAGCATCGCAGACGTTGGTGCAGCATTACTGCAACATTAGCTAAGCGCTTCTTGCTTGCTGGTCATCATATAGCCGCAGTTGCTGAAACAGGTTTCAGCCACAGATTGACCGCGTACAAACTCGTGGGACATTTCTTTGCACTGTCATATCGGAAAATATCGGGGAATAATCAGGTTAAAAATAGCTTTTTTTAGAATCAGTAACATTTCAGTTCAATGCCCGCATGCTCAGCTCAGAGGCGCAAAGTCATTACAAAGTTAATGACATTTTTCGGACCTTGGGGTCGGTATCGCTCTCAGTCACCGCCATGTTGAATTGTTCGGGTAAAGCAAATACATCAATCCACGACCTCGGAGGGGACGACACGGCTAGTCATCATACAGTAGTGACCAGTGATCAGTCAGTCTGGCAGATGGTGGGCCAGCATTGAGAAGGCATTGATTCAACCCCTACATCGCGGTGGTCGCCGTTAGACGTCAGATTCTGACGTCTAAAGTCGATCCCCGCGCTGTAAGGGTAAAAATATTTATAATTGCCGTAGACTCATAACATAGATATTGAAATGAATCAGAAAAAGCTGACTAAGAATTTACTTTTGTCATCTTCATCCACTACAAGCCACTACAATTTTTGCCTTGTAGTGGATGAAGATGACTTGAAATGGGTGACAAATGAAAAAAAATAAATCGTTATTATTCAAACAGTTCCATGAAAATTTTCGTTCTAAATCCCTAAGTTTTAGGAAATTAAGTCATCGTTCAGAGATTGCAAAATGATGCTTTGATGCATCGTGAGGGTTGAAAGGGTTTAACGTATCTGTCATCACACAGCAGTGGTCACTGCTGGTCAGACCAGCGGTCAGTCCCTCTATCACAGGCCACAGCTGCAGCATCAACATCTGGACGCATCACAAATTAACCCCTTAGCCCTAACAACGCGGAAATATTTTTTGGAAAAATCATGGAAACCAAAGTTGTTTTTTTTCAATTTGAAATCATCATAAATGTCTTAGTTAGCTCTTTCTGATTCATTTGAATACCTATGTTATGGGTCTACGGTCATTAGAAATTTGCAATTCTTTCAGTGCGGGGACTGTCCATAGACGTCAGAATCTGACGTCTGTAGACGTCAGATTCTGACGTATAAAGACGTCAGAATCTGACGTCTGCAGACGTCAGATTCTGACGTATGAAGACGGTCCCAGGCCTGAAAGGGTTGACTTCTACGTCCCGCGCTTACACAATCAACCCTATGATCTGTATTTCCCAAATATATTATATGCATCTGAATAAAATTATAGATAAACCAAGCTTACCCTTGGAGACCTATGTCATAGAATTTGAATTTTACGCGCTTTATGGTTTGTCTCGCCTCCGTGACCCACAACTTCAAGTGGGTGAAATTACATACCTACAGTCTGTTTCACCATATCCTGGGAATGGTCTTTTTCTAAATTGCTCGGCTGCTCTTTAAATTTTCAAACAACATTTTTCTTGGATCATTTTTCATCTGCCCCTAACACCCCTGAAAAATGGGGCAATTTTGTTGTGTATTTTGTAAGTTAGACCATTTGGCATAGAAATCTTGTTTCATGGTAATGGTGTTAAAGAGAGCTGTAATTTTGAAAATTTATTACATACCAAATGGTCTAACTTCGCTAAAATACAAACAAAATCCACCAAATTTTCAGAGATGTTGGGGGAAGATGAAAAAATGATCGGAGAAAAAAATTGTTTAAAAATTTTAAAAAGCGACAGAGCAAATTGGAAAAAGGCTACTCCCAGGATCTGTTGAAACAGACTGTAGGTATAATTTGAATCCAAAGATATGACAATTCATTAGTCAAATGTTTTCGTTAACTCTTTCAAGCCTGTGTTTACTATAGTCAGCTTCATCCACTACAAGCCGCGAATTGCTGTCGCAATTCTCGACTTGTAGTGGATGAAGATGATTCACAGTGGGAGACAAATGAAAAAAAGAATTTCCACGAAAATTGTCGCTCTAAAACCACTAGTTGTAGGAAATTAAGTAATTTTTCAGAGATGCAAGATGATGCTTAGAGGCATCGTGAGGGCTTAAAGGGTTAAAATACAAATAAAAAGGCTGAAAACGTCTATATACTAGACTAACCACCTAAGGGTTAACCCTTGAGGCGCTAAGTTAAGTAATTTAAATTTTTAATCAAAGTTGTGTATCGCTACCGCACAATCTCAAATGGGTAAAATTACATAGATATGAACAATTTAACCCTTACAGTGCGGAGATCGATTTTAGTAGTCAGAATCTGACGTCTGTAGACGTCAGATTCTGACGACTGAAGTCGATCCCCGCGCTGTAAGAGTAAAAATTATTTATAATGGTCGTAGACCCATAACATAGGTATTCAAATGATATACAATACAAACAGAAAAATACAATACAAAACATTACCATCGGTCTCTGAACAGCAAATGGTGCAGAAAAAAAATGAAAACAATATTGAAAAATCCATTTGAAAATACGAATTGTGATTGAAAATCGAGGCTTGTGATATTAAAAGTTGTACTTGATAATGTATCGGTTGATTTAGTTATTCAGTATTTCATATGTCGTCAAATATATGTGAACTTGAAATTAATTTTTGCGTCGCTCAGAAGATAATGTTATTTTTAAGATAGATCCTCAGATATAGTTCGAAAACGTGAAATTTTAACATACGTCTATCTGTCCAATAATAATTTAGCCGGATGCAGATATAATGCTGTTTCTGATTAAAACTAGTATTCTCTATCGCTGAGCAAAATAGTGGGGGGCAGTCCAGGAAATAATTTAATTTTAGTTATTTCCGTTTTTTTAATTTTCATTTTATATACCTATGACCATTATGTTTATACATGTACCCTCTAGTCTCTATGTCTCAAATTTATGCATTTGAAGTCACAACCCAGCAAACACGAGGCGTTGGCCAATGTTGGGCTGGGTTAGCCTCTGGTACGATTACATGCGTCGGGAAGCACATTGGTGGCGTGTAAGTCAGCTTAAAGTTGACAGCTATACAAAGAAATAGTATGAGCGACATATCGATCACATGTGTCCTCAGAAAACATGACAAGTCAACACAGTGCAGACTAAATGCTGCCCCACCAACTAAGACAGTGGTCCAGCAAAAATGAAATGAATGGGGTTTTAAGCTATCTTTGTGCACTTATAGGCTAAACTAGGTCAGGAGAACCTCCTGTGGATGGTGAGATGAATGAGATGACACTGCCCTTCAGACACAGGATTCTCTCGGTCACGGAGGCTCCCCACAATATTAAATCTTTACGAGTGAGCGAGGAAGAAACATTTTGTTTGACAGTGGTCCAGCAACCACCAAACACTGGGTGGTGGTGCCAACATATTATGTAGTGACCCAAGATGAAATGATAATGAAAACAGAAATTCGCGCCGAAGATAAAAATAAAATGACCCATATGTCACATCGACATCCAATGGTCTATAAGAATCAAAAATTAAAATGCCTATTAGTACGACGAAATGTGTTTTAAATGTGGATGTTCACGAGCAATTAAGTATTTAAATTAAATTCATATTACCATTTAATATGTTTATCATAATTATATGATTACTAAAATATGAGTAATTTCGGCATGTACATGGGACCTCATACGTAAAGATGGCCGTATTTTGTAGCTGACTGAATTGACAATGATCATGATGATGGGTCATTTTTCGAAGGTGATTTCCTATATTTAAGTGGTTATGCAGTTATGCCCATGACATATTCATGCACGTCCTGTATGCTGGCCCATCTTTGAGACTATATTGAGTCAACGCCACTTATTTTGGATATGTTAGGGGGGAGGGGGGCACAGATGTTCCTCGTCATATTTATAAATGATAACGATGATTAATCATTTTATCTATAATGACAAGAAAAGTGCGGAGTAATTAACCCTTTCAGATTCTGACGTCTAAAGTCGATCCTCGCACTGAAAGAGTAAAATATTTATAATGGCCGTAGACCCATAACATAGGTATTCAAATGAATCGGGAAGAGCTAACTAAGACATTTATGCTGATTTCAAATTGAAAAAAACCCCTTTGGTCTCCATGATTTATACAAAATAATCAAGCGCTGTGAGGGTTAATGCAGCTTGAGATGACATATAATCATGAAATAATAATTATCGTATCGTTTCTTATTAACCCTTTAACTCTTAAAGCGCTGAATAAATTTGTAAAAAACATCTCAACCAAAGAGTTTTTTCAATTTAAAATCATCATAAATGGCTTAGTTAGCTCTTTCCGATTCATTTGAATACCTATGTTATATGTCTACGAGACTACGGCCATTAGAAATATGTTGATTCTTGCAGTGCGAGGATCGACTTTAGTCGTCAGAATCTGTCGTTTACAGACGTCAGATTCTGACGTCTAAAGTCGATCCCCGCACTGAAAGAGTAAAATATTGATAATGACCGTAGACCCATAACATAGGTATTCAAATGAAACAGAACGATATTCTGTAGATCTGGTTATATTCGCAAGGTTTTAATTTTCGCGAATTTCGCGAAAAGGACAACTTCGAGAATACAAGAATCACGCGAAAATTATTATTATAATAGCGCTACTAAAGAAAAATGAAAATTTGCGAATTCTAAACTTTGTGAAAAGTCTCAAAATCAGAAAATCGCGAAAATTTAAACACGCGACAATTAACAGATCTAAAGTAAATATGACTTATATGACGATTTCAAATTGAGAAAAACCCTTTGGTCTCTATGGTTTATACAAAAATATTCCAGCGTTGTAAGGGCTAAACAAACGGGTGGCTAATAGCAGAAATGCAGAATACACATTTATGCTATTAGGTATTTAAATTTTAATAAACCTAATTGATTTCTACTCATTAAGGGCCCACAAATCAGAGCCACAGACCAAGCACTACAGCAACAGGCTCAAAACACACGATACGGTGGTACCGGGTGACGAAGTGAAGGTCAGGTAGGCTACATGCCTCTAGATGAGCGAATATATTGTGAGCGACAGGTTCTCTATTAGTTGTCTAACCTAGTCACGCGCCTCATCACTTTTTAAATGCTATCTGTTTTTGTTGAGTATTAGTAGAAGCAGAATGATGCTTACCGTCACTTTTCGGTCATTTAAGTGTCATTGTCATACGTTTAAACAGTGCATGCAGTCCATAGATGAGATTAAATACATATGTCCAATAATATTTTAACAATAAAAAATAAAATTTGTCATTTTTACAACAATTGTTATTTCACAATTCTCATTAACTTATGTAATTTAAATTCACCCCTTAACCCTTTCATCACTAAGCACGTCTAAAGTCCTCATCCGTTTTTAAGCTTATCAAATCACAGTTGTTGGGAATGCAAAGACTGTTTAACATCAATATTTGCAAATCTTTTGTCACAAATTAAACGAATATGAGTAATTTTTACCAACTTGAAGTTGTGGGTTGCGGTAGCGAGACACAGTATCAAGTGGGTGAAAATATAAATTATTTAATTTACCGCTTTTAGGGTTAACCTTTGCCTCTCGCTTCCACGTGGCATATTTCCCTGCGCAATTTGCTGATTACGAAGTGATATTATATGTCCTTGAAATTTAACTGGAAAACAACGAAACGATTTTGACATATGGGTGGAGTAGGTAAAGCGTTGAGCTTTACCCACACATGTCATAACCAGACAATTCTAGACACGCTGCAATTTCAAATATATAGTCCAGTTTACTGATCAAAAAGAACGCGAATGTGATAAAAACATGCGCTAAACACCTGATATATATGTTGGCAACAGTGATTTTTTTTACAAATCGGACTCCCAGGTTTCTTGTCGAATAAAGTGTTACTTTAGTTATCAAGAATTGGAAGAGGGGGAAGACTTTTTTCCGTTGAAATTCAGATCCAATTGGAAGGAATTCGGTTTTAATATTTTTGTCATTTGAAGTTGTGAAATGCTGTAAATGTCTTCGTTAACACTGAACTATGCATAAACCATGGAGACCAAAGGGTTTTGTTCAATTTAAAATCATCATAAATGTATCAGCTAGTTTTTTCCGCTTCACTTGAAAACCTATGTTACGGCTCTACGGACATTATAAATACATGTACATGTAATTAATTCTTTCAGTGCGGGGATCGACTTTAGACGTCAGAATCTGACGTCCATAGACGTCAGATTATGACGTCTAAAATCGATCCAGCGGAAAGAGTAAGTTCTTTCGCTTCATGAAAATACATATTTCATGGATATGCGGCCATTTATTATTATTTAATTCCTTTGTATCGACTTTTGACGTCAGATTCGACTCGTATATACCCAGTTTCAAAAGCGTTTGTAGCAAAATATTTGAAGATGGAGATGGTGATGGCAATTCCAGCTTTACATGAATGAAAAATACTAGGATACAATTCAGAAGGACAAGCACAACAAACGCAAAACATCATTATTTAACCCTTTCGTCGCTAAATACGACAATAGTCGTTTTTAATCCATTTATTAGCCGCTTAAATCGCAGTTATGCGGAGTGAGCGGTGAGGAAATGTTTGGTCACAAATTAAACAAATATGAGGATTTTTCAGCCACTTGAAGTTGTGGATCGCGACAGCGAGACACAACTTCAAGCGGCTGAAAATTTAAATAATTTTATTTAGCCCTTTAAAGGTCAATGTCTACGACGCTTCCCCCTCAAAAAAAAACAGAAAAAACATTCGATGAATGTCTCATGGTTTCTGAGAGAGTTACCATTTAGTATGGGACATCTCGGAAGTAGCATCAGGGACTTGCCGGTAGGGGGTACTGGTGTGACAGGGGCTCGACCACCATGTGTTTACCCTGTGATTGATAGGGAAATGATGAGAGAGAAGTAAGTAAGAAACCGGGCAGCAGCTTGTCTCTGACCTTCAGGTCATTCTGAGGTCATCAGTGGTCACGGCGAGCACGCACAGCGAGGGACAGGCACTGGGCGGATGCTGTATCTAATGCTGGGACGATGTTGTATGCATTGGCCCAGCATTGAACCAACATTTGATTCGGATCACATAGGATACTGGCTTAATTATGTTCCAATGCTGGGCCAGCGTTGTCAACATTGGCCTGACATCGAGCCACTATGACAACTGATTCTGGCTCAATTCTGTGGTAATTGTGCTTCAACGTCTGCGACGTTGAACCATAATTACCGCAGCGTTGTGTAAGTGTAGTTATATTGAGCATAGCATCTGGGATGCGGCCATGTGAGCGGTCACAGCGGCCGCAGCTTCCCCCTTAACTCACACATTTACTTAGGATGGTTAGTGACGAGATCTTACCGCATACATCACCCCCCCCCCCTGACCCCTCTTCTGACCCCCCTACTGACCCCTCTCCTGGTACGTTCCAATATGTACGTTACAGACAAGCTGTAAAGCAGATAAAAATGACATTGATGTAATATAATTTGTTAGAGATGTTTTCTCATAAATAAAAAATATCTTGAAATAATCTTGAATCTGTAAATTCACTTTCAAATGAACGAATAATATAAGACTATCTGAAAACTGAAAATTAGGACAGGGGTAAACACACGAAATTGAACCAGTCAGACATAATATTATGTGGGAGAACAATTCTAGAGGGGTGATGAAAAGTCAAACTTAACGGTGTATTTTACCATCCCTTTAACAAGGTTCACTTAGTGATTGGTTCTCACGTCACTTCCACCCCCTCCCACGTGCCTTCGATGGAGCTATTTTTCGACATTTGACTCTTCAGCCAAATGTAGCAATTTTACTGCTGATTTATCATTCAAATTCCCTTGTTTGTGACAAGCTGGCACTGCCAGCGCAATTCCCAGCTTCAAATGTATGAGAAATACCACTAGGTTTCAAAATTGAGCGCTGTAATTTATTAAATTTCCAACGTTTAAATAGTGCTAGAAAATTTTATTTTAAGAGACAAGACTGGGGGAGCTAAACCAGCCGTTAATGCACACGTACGAGGAGACCGATTCTACTGTAGTATTCAAATTAAAATGTAGGCTCAAACGGGATTTACTTCTAACCAATTCAGTGCCAGGAGCATTTTTATACGTCAGAATCTGACGTCTGTAGACGTCAGATTCTGACGTATAAAAACGCTCCTGGCACTGAAAGAATTAAAATATTTCTAACGGCCGTAGAACATAGGTATTCAAATGAAGCGGAAAGAAGTAACTAAGACATTTATGACGATTTAAAATTGAAAAAAGCTCCTTGGTTTCCATGGCTACAAAACATTTCAGCGCTGTCAGGGTTAGGTGATTGTTTCTTGTTTCACACATCACCTCCACCCCCTCCCTAACCGGCTTCGATGGGACAATTTTCAAACATTTAAAGCTAGATGCTGCGCCAGCAATTCCATCCCTTCACAAAACTAATTGCCTAAAACATCCATCAAAATTGCCAAAACATCGGTATTGTATTCTAAAAATGTACTGAGTTAGTGCCTCAAGTTAAATGAATTTTGTGTGTCAAACCCGCATAATACTAGCTGAGACGAAGAAGACTTAAAAATCAGTGATTAATCATTGATTAATATCTAATTTTTTATTTTTTGGTCGATTGGCCGTACAAATTTTGAACGACCTTGATTTTTCAAAATGATGGATCAACCCCTGTGCATGCGTAATGTCACAATGTGATTGTCACACTGTAGAAAAAAGGTATATTCAGATAGGAATCTTACTTCGACTTAAAATGGCCTGCATCTTCGAAATACAAAGGTGAATAAACATGGCCTAATTTTGTAAACCTACACCTGATACTAATCAAATCTAAGTTGAGAATGTTTCTTGTGATAAAATATAACATTTATTCTTGAACGAATGTCGCTCAATATATGCCATGTAGTGCATAAACGATACAAGAGTATGTACGGAATGAATGCAAGTATGAACGATACACGGTGCTCAGAAGGGTTACCACTCACCCTGGTGAAATCTGTGGCATTTTACAGCACATAGTTTAGTGTTTGACAAGGCACTCATGTACCTGGGCGGTCAAGAGGGTCTATATTAGGATCATATGTGTGTATATGTGTGAGGGGATTTTACCGGTCCTCACCTGGTGTAAACCAGTGATTAGAAAGACACTGTACTATATCATGCTAACTTATGCAAAACCCTTTCAGCGAGGGGACCGTCTTTATACGTCAGAATCTGACGTCTGTAGACGTCAGATTCTGACGTCGATCTCCGCACTGAAAGAGTAAATTAAATGTCTATTATGGTCGTAGACCCATAACATACTAGGTGATCTTTTCAAATGAAACGGAAAGGGCTAACTAAGACATTGATGATAATTTTAAATTGAAAAAAGTGAATATTTAACCCTTTAACCGCCAAATTATTCAATCTGAATTTTCACCCGCTTGAAGTTGTGTCTCGCTGACGCGATCCACAACCTCAAGTGATTGAAAATTAATCAGATTTGACAAAATGGAGGTCAACTGTTTCCAAATATTGAATGATTGATGTCACATTTTATCTTTAACATGTTTAAAAAATGGTACTTAATGTGGTAATAAAAAATGAAAACCCGAATATATGCGGCACCGGCGGTTAAAGGGTTAATAATTAACCAGAAAGAGCCAACTAAGACATTAATGATGATTTCAAATTGCAAAAATTCCTTTTGTCTCCATGGTTTAACCATTTAAGGCCTCATGATGCATTAAAGCATTATTTTACATCCCTGAAAATAGACCTAATTTTCCTACAACTAAGGGTTTTAGAAGGAAAATTTCCATGAAACTGGTTTACCGATACATGGCAATTTTCTTTACATTTTAAACCACATCAAGTCATCTTCTTGTGACAGCAATTCGCGGCTTGTAGTGGATGAAGATGGAAATGGTAAATTCAGGCTTGAAAGGGTTAAACAAAATTATTCAGCCTTCTAAGAGTTAAATGAGATTATATTCCTACGCAGCCATGGCAGCAGACAGAGAAGAAGAAGAAAGAAGAAAGAAAGCCACAGAAGCTGAAAGTTAGACAGTGACTAGGTTGAAGAAGATGCTCAGGGATTTTCAAGGTAACCCGCACAACACTGAAATATTCTTGCATAAAAACCATGGAGACCAAAGGGTTATTTATAATTTGACATCATCATAAATGTC
Organism: Flabesymbios commensalis; assembly: GCA_964017125.1. Taxonomy (NCBI): domain Eukaryota; kingdom Metazoa; phylum Annelida; class Polychaeta; order Terebellida; family Flabelligeridae; genus Flabesymbios; species Flabesymbios commensalis. The sequence goes on from OZ024907.1 coordinate 93,437,814, forward strand.
TTAGTCAGCTCTTTCTGGTCTATTTGAATACCATGTTATGAGTGTACGGCCATTAGAAATATTTTAATCTTACATTGCGGGGACCGACTTTAGACATCAGAATGTGACGTCTACAGACATAAAATTCTGATGTCTAAAGTCGATTCTCGCACTGTCAGGGTTAAAGTTTAGCTTTTTTATTTCCAGGTAAATTGGGGAAACATGTGGGTCGTCCTATGAATGCCTTCACGGATTTCATCACAACAAAAACATGCCGCTGTTATAATAGATTAACCTTACAGCCTAATGACGTCAAAATATTTGATACTTTTTACAAGCGTACTTGTTGCGATGCACATGCTTTAAAACTTTCAGTTTTAAATCGCAAATGAAATAACCCGTCAAACAAAAATATTGAGTGGTAAAAGCATTAAAATAAATAAAAAAATCTCCCATCATGTATTACTACAAAGTGTGCTATATAAACTTATAAATACTAAAGGATAGGGGACAGGCCCCGCCTCGATATTATCGACTCACTCTCTCGTTCCCTACTTTATCGGACAATGCTAATTTTCAAGCCATCACGCTAAGCAGTCACTTGTGAAGTGAGTGTAAAGTAGGGACAGCGCCCGGTCACAGGTTTCTCGCCTACAATCTCAGTCACACACACATGTACTTGACTTCTCCACCCCACCCCTCGTTATAAATGTGACAGTTTAAGTGTTTAAGTATCCACCCCGTGTAAGTACACCTGCGGTACTCACGCCTGCCTGTGGTAACCCTTACAACGCTGAAATAATTTTTCATATAATAAATCATAGAGACCAAAGGGTTTTTCAATTTGAAATCATCATAAATGTGTTAGTTAGCTCTTTTCGCTTCATTTGAATACCTATGTTATTGTTCTACGGTCTTTATAAATATGTTACTCCTTCAGTTCGGGGTCGACATGCACATGTGCACATATTGAAGTGTTGTCATTATGAATAATATTATTTCTTTGTATGTTCACAGATTGCAATGTCTATTGCTCCTAAACTATTGTACATAAACATGACCAGCATAAAAATAAACGAAATAAATATGAACAAACAAATAGATTCATCTGTATCGTTTAATAATATGATTGGTGCCGATAAGGAATAACTCTCATAACTGAGGATTTACCTGTTTAGGGCCGTCCCTAAAGTTTGCAATATTCAAAAATAGGAACACAGTTCGTATTGTATTTGACTACACACCCACCCCCTAACTATGACGGGGACATAGAAATTTGGTAGCAAATCCATTCCGTTTCTGATAGAAACGTGGTCGCCTATACACATATCTCTAGTTGATGCTTTCATAAATTTACAAAGAAAAAATATGAAAAAAATCAGCATTTGTTATAAATTATCAGCATAAAAAATCGCAAACGTCAATACGAAAAGGAAGTCAACCACCCACCTACCAACACGAACAGTGTTCGCTTGGAACATTGCGAACATGTGCGACGGCCCCTTAGTGCAGCGCTGAACCAACGTTAAATCAACATTAAGAAAACGCAAACACGAGGCATTGAATCAATGTTGGTCAAATGCTGGCCACCGTCGTAGACGGTGGCCAGCATTGGACCAACATTGTGTGAATACGATGGGCCAACATTAGCTCAACATTGTTTGAATGCCTCGTGTTTACTGGCACCTGACGTACAGGTCGCAGACATAGAGAGAGCTGTACTCAAGCGGTGATAACTTTGACGACGCCAGCACCACGTCATAACAGGCGCATGTCTTCCGCCGACAAACTTTAAATCGAACAAGACATGAATTTTAAACAGTCTGTGTTTTATATTGACTCTATATGTTCTACAGCATGAAAAGTCATATTGTAAGCTTGTTATGATGTGAGTGAGATACTTCGCTACTCTCTGAAGGATTCCTTCAAACATTTATTAATTTTAAGACGTGAATTGTTACTGAAATTCCCACGTCTATAAGTGAATGTAAATTACGTGATTCTAAAAATACTCAAGCATGTATAAAACAACGGCTCAAAACCCAATTTGATGAACAATTCCGTTTATAAACATTGCTTTTTATTCATAATATTCTATGTAATATAAAAATGAGATTCACATAGCTTAAAAAAAATAGTTTAAATTAACTTTAATATAATTACAGAATTATTGGCCATGTGAAGTGTAAGCGCAGTTTACATAAATAAAAAAAATTGATTAATTTTGATATGAAAACACGAAGTGTTTGCATAATGATATATTATCCATAGTGTAGATTCCATCCAAACGGGAACTTCGAATAAAAATTATCGAGATGTAAATAAATGTACCATTTGTATTTCCCAGAATGAGCTTGACTCAATCAATTGATCTTAACCTCAAGAACGGATGCACTTTTTTATCCAGTTTCTAAAACATATGTCTTAATTTCTCAACATGGATACGATATGCAAACGGTGGCGATTTTAGTAAGATATAGTGAGAAAATACAACATTTGTCAAATGAATAAGGTGTGAGCCTTGTTCATTAGACAAGTGCTACATATTCAACATCGCATGAAAAAAACGAACAACGTTTTTGTATATTCTGACACATAACAGTAAATTGCAACTACAAACACTAGTAACATTTAGCCTGACATCAATATAGTCTCATAGTGAAAACCACAGCACAGAGTGTGATATAGGTTGATACCAATACACATCTCAGAGTGAAAACCAGTGTAGAGTGTGTGATATGGACTAATTCCGATATACGTCTTTAGTGAAAACCACCGCAAAGTGTATGAGAAACGCTGTTATTACTTTAATTTCAGTAAGTTTATGTCACTTGAAGTAGTGATACCGAGACACATATGTCACGACAGAAAACGCAATTTTAGTCATTTAAGGATCTAAGGCCAAGGGTGGGGGCCCTATACTACTACTATACTAGGGTAGTGGTTAACACAGCTGCCTTTCACGCTGGAGCTCGGAGTTCGTTTCCCGGTCACGGTGGTTTGAAAGAAAAAAAAAGTTTCTTCCCCAACCACTCGTGAAACTCAGTATTGTGGGGATCCTCCGTGACCGATAGATAGCGTGCTCGGCCTCAGACCTCCAGGCTTTGAATTTCGAATCTTGTTTCTGGAGGGCAGTGTCATCTCGCTCATCCCACCATCCTCAGGAGGTTCTCCTGGCCTAATTTAGCCTGTATGTGCACAAAAGTGGTCTAAAGCCCGATTCATTTCATTTTTTCCAAAGGATGAAATTATGACAAAATCACGATACGGGTGGTTATCTGATTTCGCCAAGCGGTCAGAAATATACCAGGAAAGTTTATGCTAAATTTTGTCTAAATAAAGTCAAGTTATTTGGAAGTTAGACCCCAAATGTCAGTAGAGCTATAGTGAAGTAGTCGCACATTAAATCGGTGACATAAATTTCAGCTCATTAAACTGTCAGTGTATGTGTGTGTATGTATGTGTAAGGGGTGGGATGTGAGGTCATTAGGGTCAAGAGGTTAAGTGTGGGGTCAGTTTGATGGACATGAGGGGTGGGGGTACCTGGACTGGTCACTGCATGTCTGCCGTGTAAAGTAGCTCACTTTAATGTGAAAAAGAAAGCAGTTCAAATTCACATAGAAAACATATTATTTGCTGATGTAAAATACACACAGCATGGTGATTCTTGAATGAATGAATAAATGAATGAATGAATGAATGAATAAATGAATGAATGAATGAATGAATGAATGAATGAATGAATGAATAAATGAATGAATGAATGAATGAATGAATGAATGCATGAATGAATGAATGAATGAATGAATGAATGAATGAATGAATGAATGAATGAATGAATGAATGAATGAATGAATGAATGAATGAATGAATGAATGAATGAATGAATGAAAGGATGAATCGATTAATTAATGAATGGATTAAATGGATAAACGAATAAATGGATGGTTAAATGGATAGATAAATAAATGAATTTAAAACTGAAAGAAGTAGCTTGAAACTAGTTTCAGATTTCCCCGTTGTGAGATGTGATCTAAACGGGTGAGGTAGTATGAAACTGTTCCCCTGGTACACATCTCAATTAAATGTAGATTTTCGTAACTTTGTAAATAATTCTTAAGAGATCAATTTTAATTGAAATTATATTATATAATTTGATTATAGGAAAACCTTGTACCTGACTAATATAACTTGTTGTCAACTTTATTTAATTTTATTTTAATCTCTGTATTTCAATCTCCATGTTTTAAATTCGCATTCTAATGAAATCGCAGATTGCCATCTGGTAAATGGCGAATCAACTGGCGCCATCTGGATTTGGTGACGTATACTTCACTTGGGCCCAGCTGGAGTTGGTGGCGCTATTACTATTTTCAAAAAATATATAATGAACTAATATTTCTAAAACTGTTATAAAAAAGCTTCTTGACGCTATTGCCAGCTTCAAAGTAATGATAATAACCGTCATGTGAAACGTAGGCCTGCTAAAATTTAATTTATTTGAGAAAGATATTTTAGATAATAATGGTTGCAAAATCGCTTGAGAATTGACTAAGTAATCGATGATTATCAATATAGGATATAAAATGTATAATTAGCAGTAAATGCCAAAAAAACTACATTAATGCAGTTATTATAAGCCCCGTGACAAAATTGAAGTCAGCCTCAACTTTCAAGATCGACATTTGACAAACCCTTTAAGCCCTCACAAAGCATTAAAGCATCATTTTACATCCCTGAAAATAGACTTATTTTCCCTACAACTAAGGGTTTTAGAACGAAAATTTCCATGAAACTGGTTCACCAATACATGGTAATTTTCTGTACTTTTTCACCCACATCAAGTCATCTCCATCCACTACAAGTCGAGAATTGCGACAGCAATTCGCGGATTGTAGTGGATGGAGATGACAATGGCAAATTCAGGCTTGATAGGGTTAAAATCTAACGTAAAAATGTCGATCGTCCCAGTGTAATGAATAAGTGGGGCTTTATGCCACACTTGTGCACTTACAGGCTAAACAGAGCCATGAGAACCTCCTAAGGTGAGGTGAATGAGATGACACTGTCCTCCAGACAAATGATTGGAAATATGAGCGCCGGCGATCTGAGGCTGAGCACGCTACTTCTCGATCACGGAGGCTCCCCAACGCTGAATATTTACGAGTTAGCGGGGAGTAAAAAAATAGCTCCTTTAAAACCGAAATACCAGAGCGGTGGACAAACCCACGATTCCCGGCGTAACCACTAAACCAACTAAAACCAAAACCACTAAACCAACCCACACCTCGCCCTCCGCATCGCACTCGGATATCAGAGATACTTGTAATGATTGTAGATCCATAAAATGGGTACTCAAATGAAGCGGACCGAGCTAACTAAGCCATTTATGACCTTACCAAGGATGGAGTGACCCTTTGGTCTTCAGAGAATTAATCAAGATATTTCAACAGTGTGAGGGTTAACCCTTTCAGCCCTGAAATATATTTTTTTTAAAGGAATCCGGTGCCGTGTATGATACGATAGGGAGCCACACATGTTCCTCATCATAATTATAAGCTGTAGCGATGATCAATCATTTTATCTATAATGACAAGAAAAGTGCAGAGTAATTAATGCAGATTGAGATGACATATAATCATGATATTAATAATGATCGTATCGCTTCTTATTAAGCCTTAGAGCGCGGATATATTTTGTAGAAGCCATGAAGACCAATGATTTTTCAATTTGAAATATGTTCCTCATCATATTTATATAAATGATAACGATGATCAATCATTTTATCAATATTGACAAGAAAAGTGCATTAATGCCAATTGAGATGACATATAATCATGATATTAATAATGATCGTATCGCTTCTTATTAAGCCTTAGAGCGCGGAAATATATTTGTAGAAGCCATGAAGACCAAAAGGTTCTTTTTACAATTTTAAATCATCATAAATGTCTTAGTTGGCTCTTCCCGCTTCATTTGAATACCTATGTTATGGGTCTTCGGCCAGTATAAATATTTTACTCTTTCAATGCGTGATATCGACTTTAAACGTCAGAATCTGATGTCTATAGACGTCAAAATCTGACGTTTATAGACGTCAGATTCCGACGTCTTAAGTTGCTGAATTGTCTTTTTCTATTTTTCGTCATTTGAAGCTTGAAATTGTGTTAGCAATTCCAGCTTCAAATGACGAAAAATAGTTTTATTTGTGAATAAAGAGACAGCGCTGAATTGAGAATCAGGCTGGTTAGCTTAGAGCAGAAAAATAACGGTGAATAAACTACCCACTTACTGATCATGTTCATGCTGGTGATTTATCAACGTATATTTTCCGTGTAGTCATGGTGATAAGGTATTTCACTTGCAGCTGCCTCATTCACATTTTTGTTGTCATGGCGACAAATTCAATGTTGTTGTCATGGGTTTCAATAGCATCTGTGGGTTGTCATAGTAACAATACGTTGTCAAGGCTCTCATTGTGTTCTCGTGGTGATGATATTTTATGAAAGTTCTCAGTGTGTCGCCATAGTGATCATATGTTGTGAAAATTCTCAGTGTGTCGCCATGGCGACAGAGTGTGCTTGTATCTTTGGGTCCGGTCATGTCTGATCTGAGCGGCCGCGGCCCTTGGGTGACTGAGAGTGACGCCCGGGGGGCAGGGGGGCTGTATATATACCTCATACCCCCCTGCAGGCCCTACCCCCACGTCCACTTGGCCCTCACCCCCACCACCACCCCAGCTGGTATCAGCTCGGGGAGAGGGGGGCAACCAGGACCACACCTTGACCCTTAATGCCCCACCTTCCCCTGTAATTAAATTAAATGATTTGGCCTTTAGGTACTCAGAACACACGAGACGTTGGCCCAATGTTGGCCTAGCGTTGGTCCACTCTCCTACTCAGCAAACATGACACGTTCATCCAAATGTTGGACTAACGTTGGGCCAGCGTCGTAGACGATGGCCCAACGTTAGTCCAACATTTGGTGAATGAGTATACCGCTGTGTGAAAATATAACACGGTATATATATCATGAGGTGTGAAATCATTTAACAGTATTCCCAACTAACATTTTATCAACCAATGTTGTTTTAATGTCGGGCCAGCATCACAGACAGTGGGCCAACATTAAGTCAACATTGGGTTCACGCGCATACTTGCAGTATTATGTTTATTATCTGCTGAATCATTCCGCACTAGTTTTCATCCATTTACAAAACAAATTGTTCTGTTAAAATTCAAATTGTTGAAGGTAGATTTTCATTTTCAAATCGATGTAAATAGATGAGAATAAAATGGATGGAGTTTTTTTAGAAGAAATAATGTTAAATACATTTTCTATTTACCACCTTTTTAAAATGTTATCTGTATAAAGATATCCAACTATTCTATGAATAAAAGCAACGGCTATGACACCTGATATAAATGGGGTTTTTTTCACCTAAATTTCGATCAGAATATATTTATTTCGCTGCTTATTTAAGTAGCCAACTATTCTACTGTTCCAATTTTACTTTATATTTAGACCTATCTATCGGCCTACGTAGATCATAATGTCGTAACAACGGCACATGTATATGTTTTATATGTTATATATGTTAGATTAGGTTATATAACAAGACAACTAAGGCTCGAATATAAAATCATGTGGCTGACGAGTATTGTCATTTGATTCATCTCACCATCCTCAGGAGGTTACCTGGCCCAATTTAGCCTGTATGCATGACTATATATAACTAAACACTCAATAAAAGGCCGTGGGAATGACAGTGTCATCTGTAGTACCTGTGATAACTTATGGCTTTGGATCAAAGTTATCTTTACAAGCACCCTTTTAGTCCCAGATCAGAGATATCCAGCATTAACCATTTGATTGGCGAAGGAACTGTTGCAAAGGTGTTGTTGCTCATATCAAGTAATATCCGTTTGTAAGCTCGTTCTGCATCTCTTTGGCTCGTACATCCGTTTGTTCGCTCGTTCAATCGTTTCCTCGCTATGTTTATTGATTAGTAAGTAAACTCCCTCTTTGTGTGCTTGGGTTTACTTTTGGTTATGTGTTGTATATTTGTTTGATAGTAAATTGGATGATTTGTTAGTCGGTCGGTTGCTTGGCTGGCTGGTTGGTTGGTTGGTTAGCTGGTTGGTTGGTTGGTTGTGTGGTCGGTTGGTTGGTTGGTTGGTTAATTGTGTTTGGTTAATTGGCTGGTTGGTTGATTGTTTGGTCGGTTGGTTGATTGGTTGGTTGTTTGGGTTAGTCGGTTGGTTGGTTGTATTTGGTTATTGATTGCTAGTACTGGCTGGTTGGTTGGTAATTGTTAGATTGTTTGGTTAGCTGGTTGATTGATTGTTTGGTTGATCGATGGTTGGCTGTTTAGTTGGTTGATTGCTAGGTTGTTCGGTTGGCAGACTGGTTGGTTGGTTAATTGTTCGGTTTATTGTCTTGTTGATTGCTCAGTTGGTTCGTTGTTTAGTTGGTTGGTTGTTTGTTTGTTTGGTTGGTTGGTTTTGTGGTCAGGGTGAGAGTTAGGGTCCATGGTTAGGGTCGGGTAACCAGTACCTGGTTCCCCATAAAACCAGGTATCGACCTGTCGACCGTACTCTCATCATACCCTAAAGGGTCTGACTTTCGTCACCCCTTCAATTGCATGCCTTTCCATGTTTCCAACCTAGGCCTAAAGAGTCTGACTTTCGTCACCCCTTCAATGGATTGTTTGGTTAGCTGGTTGATTGATTGTTTGGTTAATTGACTGATTGGCTGGTTAGTTTGTTCATCGCTAGGCTGTTTGGTTGGCAGACTGGGTGGTTGGTTAATTGTTTGGTTTATTGTCTTGTTGATTGCTTAGTTTGTTGGTTGTTTAGTTGGTTGGTTGTTTGGTTGTTTGGTTGGTTGGTTGGTTGGTTTTGTGGTCAGGGTGAGAGTTAGGGTCCATGGTTAGGGTCGGGTAAGGGTTCCAGTACCTGGTTCCCCATAAAACCCGGTATCAACCTGTCAACCGTACTCTCATCATCCCTAAAGGGTCTGACTTTCGTCACCCCTTCAAGGGCATGCCTTTCCATAATCCCAATCTAGTGCACTGACCGAGGAGAAGTATAGCCTGATTTATAAAAAGGAAAACAATCATAGTAATTGATATAGATAGATAGATAGATAGATCGTTTATTTCATCTCAGCATAGGCCCATCGGCCTGTGTGCAAATACATAATATAGTGAAATATATACAATATGTGCGGTGTATGAGCGAGGAGACAGGATGATATTTCGATACAATAAAAAGAAACATCTGCAAATAATGACAGTTTTTTTTTCAAAGATTTGCAAACACTTCAAGTCCAGAATAAACAAATATAGCTAGATTAATAATAGTTTTACTGTGTTCTGAGGATAATAGTTCAATAAATTTATTCATAGATGGTTTGGTCCAGAAATAACGAAAAATGTATTTTGATCTCAAAGCTTTTAAACGTTTACACAGAAACAAAAAATGATATTCGTCACCTAATAGTTCACATTCTTCACATAGACGCTGGTGATAGGGGCGTGGCCGTTGCCATTTACCAGAAACTACAGGTATGTTATTGTTTTTTGTAATGAATTTAACCATGGCTTGTCTATATTTAGAAACTTTGATGACATTGAAATAGGAACTGTAATGTGGCGTCAATTTAAATGACCTATACATAATACCATCAGTACTGCTGTGTATTTTTTCATTCCATTGTGTTATATACACGTCGTTTAATCTCTGTTTAAGTAGCCTTAGAAATGGCCCAACATTATCACAACCCTGACTTAGCCATATATAATTAAAGCCAAGTTGACATAAAAGCCTTTTAACAGAAAATGCCCAGTTTTCACACGGATTTTCACTTTCACACCTTTTATACAACATATTGTAAGCCTTACTGACTAATCTGTTACATTTACCGTTTACAATATTCAACCAGTATTTTATAATACAATAGTGTCGGTTTAATTTTAACGGATACCTACCTAATTCACCATAAATAAAATAATCAGCTGTTCTAGAGTTCAGTTTTAATATCTTTTTACAAAACAACAAGTGTGTCCTCTCAACTTCCCGAGCTGCATGGAAACCCCATATTTCACAATTGTAATGAACGACAGGCAAAATCAATTTATCATATAATGAACACATAAACTTGAGGTCTGGATCGTACAAATCGTGTGTGTCTTTCAACAATTTATAAACAGCTTTTAATCCTCTATCTGCCAAATTCCTTTGAGTCAGTAAAAATTTCCCACGGCTGCTTAAAGTCAGACCAAGATATGAAACTGATTCGGAAACTTTTAAAAGATCATGTTCGTAAAAAAAGTGGTCATGGAAGGATAAGTTACCACCTTTCCTAAAAATCACAACGGTTGTTTTATCAGTGTTAACATAGAGTCGCCAACGTGTACAGTAATCATATAACAAATCAAGTCCGAGTTGTAAATCTTCTCTTGTGCTAGACAACAAAAGAAGATCATCGGCGTATAATAATAATTTTAAAGGTGTACCTTCCATGTCTATACCTTGAAAATTGCCAGTCTGTAAAAAGGTTTCCAAATCATTTAAAAATATGCTGAATAAAAATGGTGACAATGACTCACCCTGCCTGACATATAAATTATACCTCATCTAATGCATTTACTAATGTAGTCAGATCCTGACTTGAGTCGGATCCGGTAACCGTTGGGTTGTCCAGTAGGGCTTTCCCCAATCTACTTCTCACCAAGAGATCACGTAGATTTTGTCCCCTTTTAAATGCTGTTACACACCGTTTATACAGGATGTTTGGATGTTTCGCTTTAAGTTTATTGAAGGAAGTCTTCACTAATTTAGCTGCCTCCACCGCAGTTGCAGAGTAGGTAATAACAAAGGGGGTGACGCCACTATCCTCAGGGGAAGGTACCGTATTTAAGCCGAATGGAGAATACGTTTTCAGGGCTAATTGCCACTTCCTTTCCGCTTCAAGTCGCCCAATCTTATTTGGAGTTATGTCTCCTGTATTCTTCGTTTTCAGGGCTAATTGCCACTTGGTTGGTTGGTTGGTTGGTTTTGTGGTCAGGGTGAGAGTTAGGGTCCATGGTTTGGGACGGGTAAGGGTTCCAGTACCTGGTTCCCCATAAAACCCGGTATCAACTTGTCAACCGTACTCTCATCATACCCTAAAGGGTCTGACTTTCGTCACTCCTTCAAGGGCATACCTTTCCATGTTCCCAACCTAGTGCACTGACCGAGGAGAAGTATAGCCTGATTTATAAAAAGGCAAACAATCATACTAATTTATATAAATTATACCTCATCTAATGCATTTACTAATGTAGTCAGATCCTGACTTGAGTCGGATCCGGTAACCGTTGGGTTGTCCAGTGGGGCTTTCCCCAATCCACTTCTCACCAAGAGATCACGTAGATTTTGTCCCCTTTTAAATGCTGTTACACTCGTTCACTCGTTCATTCGTTTGTTTGTTTGTTAGTTAGTTAGTTAGTTAGTTAGTTAGTTAGTTAGTGTGTTTGTTTGTTTGTTTGTTTGTTTTTTTGTTTGTTCGTTCGTTCGTTCGTTCGTTCGTTCGTTCGTTTGTTCGTTCGTTCGTTCGTTCGTTCGTTCGTTCGCTCGCTCGCTCGCTAGCTCGTTCGTTCGTTCGTTCGTTCGTTCGTTCGTTCGTTCGTTTGTTCGTTCGTTCGTTCGTTCGTTCGTTCGTTCGTTCGTTCGTTCGTTCGTTCGTTCGTTCGTTCGTTCGTTCGTTCGTTCGTTCGTTCGTTCGTTCGTTCGTTCGTTCGTTCGTTCGTTCGTTCGTTCGTTTGTTTGTTTGTTTGTTTGTTTGTTTGTTTGTATTTTTGTTTGTTTTTTTGTTTGTTTCTTGTTTGTTTGTTTTTCGTTTTATTTGCTTGTTTTTGTTTGTTCGTTCGTTCGTTCGTATGTTCGTTCGTTCGTTCGTATGTTCGTTCGTTCGTTCGTTCGTTCGTTCGTTCGTTCGTTCGTTCGTTCGTTCGTTCGTTCGTTCGTTCGTTCGTTCGTTCGTTCGTTCGTTCGTTCGTTCGTTCGTTCGTTCGTTCGTTCGTTCGTTCGTTCGTTCGTTCGTTCGTTCGTTCGTTCGTTCGTTCGTTCGTTTGTTTGTTTGTTTGTTTGTTTGTTTTTGTTTGTTTGTTTGTTTGTTTGTTTGTTTGTTTGTTTGTTTGTTTGTTTGTTTGTTTGTTTGTTTGTTTGCTCGCAGTATCTAGGAATCAATGAAACATAATGTTTTCAAAAAATATAATATTCCGACTACTCGTAAAGAGAACTTCCATAGCCTGCAGGTGGAGTGCTAGGCCTCAGACCGCCAGGATTCAAACTCATGTCACCATCCTCGGGACGGGGGGGGGGGGGTATCCCTGTCCATTTTAGCCTGTATGTGCACACATCATGGAGTAGACGTGCACCGTGTGAGAGCTCTTACGGCATGAAGAAATGACGGCTAAGCATCAATCACGTGATGTGACGTGGTCAAGGTCATGAAGGTCAGTATGATTAGTCACGTGACGTATTGCATGTGTGTACACATGGGACCTTTACCGCCCGTTGTGTTTTGGCTTGAGTATAGGGTATTTCTGTCAGAATCACTCCCAGATTATTGTACAAACTTGCATCGCAATGTATATTCAAAATGTATCATTTTTGCTAAAAGTGGCGGTAGATGTAGCTTCTCTGGGGTCAAAAACATACATTTTGTTTTTAACATCATTGAAATCCGCCCCTCAGATTCAAATTTTATGACATCATCAAGATTTCGCGCTAGCGATCACTGGGTCTTAGTGGGGGCATCCTGTCATACATATTAGCCTCTGAGCTCGGTACGCTGAATATTTAGGCGCTGTGAAGTTTTTATTGATTGATAAGTTTATATTTTTAATGATTTTGTGTTGTTTAATTTATTTGTTTTATCTAATGTTATATACTTGTATGACAATTAAAATAGTTTTAACCATCTTATCCGCAGGAATATCCTAGGCGTGCTGCATTGCGGCCGCCGTCAATCAACACATTTTTTAGACAATGACCAATCTCTAAAATTATGTCTCCTTTTTTCATATTCAGTCTTTTTATAGCAGCAGTAGTATCTCAGACCATCTTGCGGTCATATCAGAAATTGACTGTAAGACGAAATAAAACAAAGAAAAAATATCGTTTCGAAAAATAAACAAAATTGATTCAGATATTCTCAATTAGGATTTAATAAAAGAACAAGAGAAAAATCTGTCGGCACTATGTCAACAGAATGATTCTGTCCTTAGCTCTATTTCGGACAAACACGCTCCTGTAAGTACAAAGTCCAAAAAACCACCAACTCCATGGATGACTCCGGAAATAATGATGTCTAAAACCCTTCGCCACAATCTCGAACGATCATGGCGCAGATCTCGCACACATCTAGATCGTTCTCGTTATAAACATCATTGCCACCTGTGTAACAGAATGATTTCAAAAGCTAAATCGAAATATTTAGCTGATGTCATTTCAGAAAATTCGTACAATCTCCGTCGCCTATAATAAATACCATTCTACATAGAATTCCAACACCGGCTCTGCCAGTATCAGTAAAATTACTTTGTGATCATTTCTCTAAGTATTTTGTGGATAAAATTCACACTATCCGTTCCAAATGTCCAGATAAAGTACAGAATATTCCACAAGTGCAAAAAACAGAAATTAGATCCAAAATGAACGTTTTTGAACGTGCGTCAGAAGATGAAATTGAAAGGCTTATTTTCAGCTCCTCATCAAAATCATGTGATCTGGACCCCATTCCTACAAGCGTGCTGAAAAATTGTCTTGACATATCAATAACTCCCATCACTGACATAATTAACGTTTCATTGAAAACTAGAACATTTCCTCAAAATTTCAAAGAAGCTTATGTAAGACTACTACATCTTCCTAAAAACGAACTGAAAAATTACAGGCCTGTATCCAACATATGTTTCATTTACAAAATCTTAGTATTTAGGTAGTAGCTAAGCGACGCTTACAGGAAACATCATTCTACAGAATAAACTCTACTGAACGTACACAACAATATCATTATTAGTATGGACAAGGCTGAAGTTACGGCTCTGGCCTTGCTTGAATTGTCGTCCGCTTTCGACACCATTGACCATGCCACATTAACAGATAGACTTTCTGATTGGTATGGAATGTCTGGCCAGGCTCAAATCTGGTTTTCTTCTTATTTGCAAAATAGCCACCAATCCGTAAAAATTAAAGACACTCTGTCAGATAAAGTCACACTCTCATATGGAGTTCCACAGGGCTCTTTGCTTGGACCAGTGCTTTTTACCTTATTCACTACACCACTCAGCGCTATTATCTATAGTTTTGACATAAACCACCACCTTTATGCCGATGATACTCATATTTACATGTCTCTATCAGTTTCAAACGCTAAGGAATCTCTTGAGAAGTTGCAACATTGTTTAATGGGTGTGTCGGCCTGGATGACAGGATCTAAGCTGAAGCCTAATCCTAGCAAGACAGAATTTCTTCTTATTGGCAGCAAACTTCAGCGAGAAAAAATCTCGAATAATTTCCCATGCTTAATTCTAGGTCAAGACACAAATCCATCTACATCAGCCAAAAATCTTGTTGTAGTATTCGACAGTAGCCTGAATTTCCGAAAACACATATACCAAACACGTAGGGCATGCTTCTATCATATCCGTGACCTGCGTCGAGTTCGGAAAAGTCTGTCCTTAGATCTTGCCAAATAAATTGCAGTGGCACTCGCCAGTAGTAAGTTATACCATTGCAACTCACTTTTTCACCATATGCCTGAAAAGGATATCGCTAGATTACAACGCGTTCAAAACTGCCTTGCAAGAGTGGTAACCAAGGCCCCACGATTTAGTCGTTCCGTTCCTATTCTAAAACGATTACATTGGCTTCCTGTCAAGTTTCACATTCATTTTAAAATATGCGCACTAACTTTCCTAACCCTAAAAGACAACCAGCTTGCATATCTGGCTGACTTACTTGTTTGGCCGAAATGCTCAAAATATCCACGCTCCACAAATTCAACTAAAGTTGTTCTTCCTCGTATAAAGACTAAGACTGGGTCAAGAGCTTTCTCTATATCTGGTCCAGTCTTATGGAAAACCCTGCCTGTGCCAATACGTAATGCCAAAACATCTTTAACATTCCGGGAATTACTTAAATTTCACCTATTTGACCTGACTTTCCCACCCTAGCTCCTCAGCAGCACAGCTCCCTGTTGACGAACCTGCTTTTGCCTCGGTTATGACACATGATCACGCTAAGG
The DNA here is from genome assembly GCA_964017125.1 of Flabesymbios commensalis. Lineage (NCBI taxonomy): Eukaryota > Metazoa > Annelida > Polychaeta > Terebellida > Flabelligeridae > Flabesymbios > Flabesymbios commensalis. Next base: position 93,453,090 of record OZ024907.1, read on the forward strand.
ATGTGTGCGCCTCTGAGCTCGGTCCGCTGAGGATATGGG
>OZ024907.1:93455628-93530628 GCA_964017125.1 Flabesymbios commensalis
ATAAGTAGGGCCTATGTTTTTGCTCCCACTTAAGCTAGGTGTCGCTACCATGACCCACATCCCAAAGTTACTCATAATATTCATATTTAAAACTTGATCTGCTATACTTTACACTATGTTCTTCATATCGGGTTTGCCTATGCAATTTGTATAAATAATCTTCACGATTATTGTTATGAAAAAAAACTTAAATGTAGCTTACAAAGTTGAAAAACAAATAGTTTTATTCTAGAGTTTGGCCATTAAATAAGATCATTCTAGTGATAACTTGCTTGAAGTTAATGTTGCTTTCCATTGAGATTGGGCACTTTAAATTTAGTTAAGTAGAAGCCCGTAGATGAGACACAACGCTATACTCCACGGAGACCAAAGATTTTTTTCAATTTTAAAAAAATGTCTTAGTTTAGCTCTTTCCTCTGAATACCTATGTTAAGGCATTTATGCTGATTTAAAAGTGAAAACAACAAGTTCTGTCTCCATGGTTTATGGGTTAAATAATTGCGAAGAATCTCAGCAGTGTTCCTTACGAAAGGTAATACGGCAATCGCATGCTAACTTTTAAGTTACTGCCTCATCCATTGACATGTTTTCAATTGACCCTTGTAACCCTCACGATGCATCAAAAGTACTGAGAATGATTTATTTTCCTAAAACCTAGGAGTTTAAGAACCAAAATTTTAGTGAACTTTTTTCATAATAACGAAATGTTTTTCACTTACCACCACGTCCAGTCATCTTCATCCGCTACAGGTCGAGAATTCCGTAACAGCAATTCGCGGCTTGTTGTGGATGAAGATGACAATGGTAAATTCAGGCCTGAAAGGGTTAACCCTTTCAGTGCGGGGATCGTCTTTATACGTCAGAATCTGACTTGTGTAGACGTCAGATTACCCGCTGAAAGAATCTGTCGGGCGGGGGCCCTAGGGTAGTGGTTAGCACCGCTGCTTTTCACGCCAGAGTTCGGGGTTCGGTCCCCGATCTCGGCGGTTTGAAAGAAACAAAAATGTTTTTTCCCCATCCAAGTGTAAAAGTCAGTATTGTGAGTAGCCTCCGTGACCGAGAAGTAGCGTGCTCGGCCTCAGACCGCCAGGGCTCGAATTTCGAATCTAGTGTCAGGAGGACAGTTTCATCTCATTCATCTCACCATCCTCAGGAGGTTCTCCTGGTCCAGTTTAGCCTATATGTGCACAAAGATGGCATAAAACCTGATTCATTTCATTTTTCCCGCTGAAAGAAGTAAAATATTTCTAATGGCCGTAGACCAATAACATAGGTATTCAAATGAAGCGGAAAGATTTAACTAAGATATTTATGATGATTTCAAATTGAATAAACCCTTTGGCCTCCATCGATTATACAAAAATATAAATATTTCAGCGTTGAGAGGGTGAATACCGTCTGATCACTGATGATTATTTATTTTCAAAACTTGGCCTCTTATAATTCACAAAAGTTGATTTATTTCAGGTGTGCGTATCCCTGAATGCTGTTTCATTTTGTTATTATAATGAGGTAGATATGGTAGAAATATATTCACCTGTAAAGAAATGGCAATACCAATTGACTACTTTTGTTGTCAAATTACAATTTCTTGGCTCGAGAATTTTTATTGTCCGGACGTTTAATACATTCTGCCATACAAAGCCAAAAGGCAGTAACTTTTTTTTGCAAGTAAGTAGTTAGTGCTTTTTGACTTTGCAGAGCAGCATTGCCTCCATTATATTTGTGATCAAAAACCTGTAATAAGAGCAATCCGCATTAGACCAAGTATAGTATTCTACCCTGGACCAATGGAAGTGTGGCTCAGTCTGTCACTTGACGAGATCAGTAAATCATCTCCGTCATTCAGTTGTTATTTAAACAGGAAATATAAACAGGAAATATAATACCCCAATTTTCATTACTAAATTAATTAATGTGGATGAATTGTCAACTAATTTCAGTATTTTAGACCTCTTTGAATTGGAAAGTAAAGTATTCTCATGTCAATCCGACGAAAATACTCTTGGTGGACTTGGTGCTAATCTAGTGTGTGGCATCTGGTCTGACAGTGAGGCGGGTCCACATGTCTAGTCTAGATATATACACCATACCTTTACTAATGCAAAGTTGTTGTGCAACTATTATATTATCAGTTGAAAATATTTTTTTGCAACAAGACACGTGATTATAGCAAATGCAACGTATTAAAATGTTCATTTTTTATCAACTTCAACACCTGTTGTTGTGCAGTCATTTATTACAAAGTACTGGTTTTGACATATTCTTCGTCCTATTTATTTTCCACACACATTTTAGGATATTAAAGGCAGTATCAACCTTGGGAAGGAGGCTCCTAGGTATTCCACTGTCTGCATCCTCGATATTTAATAGAACGGGACAAATTACAATAATGCAGCATTGTGAAACATTAGCTTGGGCTCCCATAGCAAAATATTGATAAATAATTGGGTTATGAAGTTTGACATGGGGTGGGGTTGTGGTTTACTGGAGACCATCCGAAACCAATTTGAAGGTCATGTCAAGGTCATTTCAAGGGCAAACTGGCAAAAAATGTTTTTTTTTGTAATTTAAGATACCGGAATTAACTAGAATTACTAGAATTAACTTCTAGGCTACATCATTTTTTTCGTTAAATTAAGACCCTGTCACCATGATATATATAAAACCGATTATTCCATCGTTCGGTATTCAATTCATACTGAATAGACTGCATTATTTTCTCTGAGGACTTGGCGCTTTTCCATGACTTGTCGGCGATAGTTGCATTATGACTAGACTAAACCTTTCACAGCCATCAAATAGGATATATAATATTAACTACTTTGCACATCTACTTCGGCTCTAACAGTCTAGTATTCCTCTTTAACGGTCTAGTATTTCGTTATATAGCGGTATAGTATTTAGTTATAGCGGTTTACTAATCCGTTACAACAAGCTACTGTTCCGTTATAACGGTCTAGTATTTCGTTATAACGACATACTAATTCATAATAACAGTCTACTATTCCGTTATAACGGTCTAGTATTTCGTCATAACGACATACTAGTCCATAATAACAGTCTACTATTTCGTTATAACGGTCTAGTATTTTGTTATGATGGTCTACTCATCAACCAGTAAAACGGTCTACTAATCTGTTATAACGATCTACTATACCGCTATAAGGGTTTAGCATTTTGTTATTACCGTCTAGTATTTCGTTATAACGGTCTCCTAATCCGTTATAACGGTCTACTATTCCGCTATAACGGTTCATTATTGCGTTATATAGCTGTCCGTTATAACTGCCTAGTATTTCGTTATAACGGTCTAGAGTTTCGTTAAAATGGTCTACTAATCTGGAATGACGGTCCACTAATCCGTTAGAATGGTCTAATAATCCGCTATGGCAGTGTACTAATCCGTTATAACGGTCTACTATCCTTTTGTAACGGTCTAGTATTTCGTTATCACGGTCTACTATTTTGTTATAAACCGTTATAACGAAATAGTATACCGTTATAACGACATACTAGACCGTTATCAAGGTTTAGTAGACCACTATAGCGGAACAGTAAACAATTATAACGGATTAGTACATAGTCATAACTAAATACTAGACCGTTATAACGACATAAAAGACCGTATTCACGAAATACTAGACCGGTATAACGGGATAGTAGACGTTATAAAAAATTGGTAGACCGTTATAACGAAATACTAGACCGTTATAACGGATTAGAAAATAAATGCATTTCCGTAGATAACCTTGTTTTGGTTGATATAGTTTTTTTCTCTTTGAATTATCCATGTCTGATGTTATCTGAGCAGATGTGGAGCTGTTATCGCTGAGAATTTATAGCGGTCTATTATTCTGTTTATAACGGTCTATTATTCAGTTATAACGGATTAAAAATAACTAAAATAAAATACTGCACCGTTATAACGGATTATTAGACTGCTATATCGGATAAGTAAAATGTTATACCGAACTACTGAACCGTAATAACGAAATACCAGAACGTTATAACGAAGTACGAGACCGTTATAATGAAATACTAGTACGTTTTAACGGATTAGTAGACCGTTATTACGGTATTGGTAGACCGTTATAATGGATTAGTGGGCCGCTATAAGGGTTTAGTAGACCGCTATAACGGATTAGTGGGCCGTTATAACGAAATACTATACCGTTATAACGAAATATTAGACCGTTATAACGGAATAGTAGACCGTTATAATTAAAGACCAGATCGCTATAACGGAATAGTAGACAGTTATAATGAGATACTAGACCGCTATATCGGAATAGTATACCGTCATAGCGAAATAATAGACCGTTATAACGGGATAGTAGACCGTTGTAATGGATTAGTAGACCGCTATAGCGACATACTGTATCGTTATAACGCAATACTAGACCGTTATAACGGAAAAGTATACCGTTATAACAGATTAGCAGACCGGCCGTTATAACGGATTAGTAGAAGTTATACACTTTGTTTTGGCTGACATAGTTTTTTCTCTTTGAATTATCCACGCCTGTATTGATATCTGGGCGGATGTAGAGCTCTCATCCTTGAGAATTTAAAAAAAATCAAAATGGCTGCCAAGAAATCGCCGAGATTATTATACTTTTTCTAATTCTTCTTATTGAAAATCCCTCTCTCAGAGAATTGATCTACTTTTTCACTTGTATCCTACATAAGGGGGACACCTTCAATTACAAGATGGGGCGGAGTATTTTTTAAATATATATTTTCAAAATACATTTTCCTGAAATAAATGAGTTTCTGATGTTGTAAATAATTATTTAAATTTGAAATAAAGAATTATTTCAGCTTATGAGCAACATGATTTAATAGTCCTAAACAATCGAGCCTAACTTATCTGCCATCATTAAATGACCTTTAAATTTGTGAAGCCTCGCTTAGTTAGGCTTAGTTTGTGATCACATTTTGTAGGTAGAAAAATATAAATGGAAGTGAAATAAATATATATCTCCACACACAAACTGGAATAAATATATTGCTCGAGAGTGAAAAAAAAAACTTCTGCAGATAGAAAGTGAAATAAAGAATTTGTCTCATTAAATTGAATGGTCTATTAATAAGCGAAATAGATACATATTGGTTTAAATGTGTGGTATAGCCCTAGTCACGATACCACGAAAACATACTAGTATTGGATTATAACAATGTGAATAACATCATATCGCTGTATATTTTTAAAATACTGATTAACGTTGCCTCTCACTCTTGTATAAGCCAATCGATTCAAACCACGGCTACAGTTGACATACAAATAGTGCGCCCTTCGGCTTCCTGAAGCTGGACTTCCAAGGTCATGTTAAGATCATTTCAAGGGTGTATGTTTTCATATAATATATTGGGACATATATGACTGTGTGGTATCACCATCACCGAATTATCTATCTGATAATTCTGAATTTTTAGAGGTCAACGGGGTTGTGAGTAAGTAAAAGTATTGTTGCCAGTTTGGCTTTCAAGTTACCTTCAAATGACAGGTACTTTGTTTTCAGACGGTACCCCAGTAAAACACAATTCCAAACCATGTGATCCTTCATGACCCAATTATTTATCGATATTTTGTCATGGGAGCCCGACCTGATGTTTTACATTGCTGCACGCTGCAATTTTGCTCGTTCAATTAAACATAGACAAATGAGTGTAATAAGGGAAATAAGGGTGTGATACCCCTCCTCCCAGGGTTAACACTGCCCTCAATTTCTTGAAAATGTGTGTGGAAAATATGTCTGATCAATAATGTCTCAAAATCAGTCTTTGTAATAGTTAATTGCACCACTAACCGTGTTGAATTTGATAAAAAGTGGATATTTTTACATTTTTTTGCCATTTGACCTTGAAATGACCCTGATGATTCTTATCATTAATAGTAATCAATTTGAGCGCTTACTTCTGGAATACAAAAACAGTTTATAAATATGGTAATACACAATTTTCACCACTTTTGGCTTCGCGAATGAGTATTCTGTCCTTTCGATGTCGATGACCCCTAGAGGTTACCAGGGGTCAAATCTAGCTTACCTCCACAATTAAAAATAAAGATCAGGATATGTGCTAATAATGGTGAAAGTTTCATGCTTTGATCATACAACGCACAATTGTTTTATTATGGGAACTTAAACACTACACTATGCCTCGAGTATTTTGCCGAACTTTCTGAAAAATTGATGCAGCCTAGAAATTAATTCAGGTATCCGGTATGAAAGTAAAAATAAATATTTTTTATGATTTTTGACAGTTTTACCTTGGAATGACCTTGATATGACCTTAACGTTGTTTTTCGACGTTACCCCAGTAAAGCATAATCCCAACCCATGTCAGACTTCAAGCCCAATTATGCATCAACAGTTTGCCATGGGAGCCCAAACTGATGTTTAACAGTTGCTGCACACTGTAATTTTGCTCGTTCAATAAAACATTGAGGAAATAGTGCAGTAAGGGAATGAATACTTAGGGTGTATTTCCCCTCTCAAGTTAAATACTACCCTCAATCTCTTAAAATGCGCGTGGAAAAGATATCTGACCAAGACTGTGTCAAAACCAATCCTTTGTAATAGATAACTGCACCACTAATATTGTTTAAATTGATTAAAAGTGGATATTTGCACTATTTGTTGCCATTTTCACCTTCAAATGACCCTAATCTAACCTTGACATGATCTTGGTGTTATGTTTATGATTAACAGCAGTCTCTTAGAGTATTTGGCACACTGTAATACACAATTTTCACCACTTTTTGGCTTCGCAATTGGATATTTTGACCTTCGAAGGTCAATGACCTCTAGAGGTCACCAGGGGTAAAATCTAACTTACCTCCACATCTTAAAATAAACCTCAGGATATGCACTAATAATGGTAGAAGTTTCATGCTTTAATCATAAAATGCACAATGGTTTCATAATGGGAGCTTAGCTACTACACTAATGGGTCTATGGCCATTATAAATATGATTACTATTTCAGTTTAGACGTCAGATTCTGTAGACGTCAGATTCTGACGTCTAAAGTCAATTCCCGAGTTGTAAGGTTAAAAGTGTAATTTATATAGCATTTCGAGTACCTCAGTATTTCCATATAGTATAACACATAGAGAGCTTTTGTAAACGTTATCTATGCACACTACAGTTTAAGTTACGCACAAATTTTTCTTTCTTTAATTAATTAGTGCGCAACAAACAAATCGAATATGTTCTTTGATGCGCACCAAATGATTTAGTGCACATTAAATAAGCAAGAACAAAAAAATGACATTGTGCGCACCAAATCATTTGTTGCGCACGATTTGTTTATTATTATAATTATTTGGTGCGCATCAAATCATTCGGTGCGCTCCAAATAATTCAAATATGATATTTGATTTTGGTGCGCACCAATTAAACACATTCAGTATCTTATTTTGTTTTAATCTCCCTTAAGAAGCCTCGTAGAATGTTCCATTATAAATAACTTATTATTTAAGAGTGCATAGTGTATTTCCATACACGTATATACATAGTCATATACTGCTGACAACCAAGGGTTTTTTTCAATTTGAAATCATTATAAATATGTTAGTTAGCTTTTCCCGCTTTATTTGAATACCTATGCTGTGAGTATACGGCCATTATAAATATTTTACCTTTTTAGTGCGAGGATCAACTCCAGACGTCAGAGTCTGATGTCTGAGCTCGCTCCCCGCATTGAAAGGCTTAAGCGCTAAGCACGACTACAGTCGTGTTTAATTTGTATTTTTAGCCGATCACATTCTGGAATTGGGAACGAAATGATTGCTTTAAGCATTAAGATTTGTAAATGTTTAGTCGTAAATTAAACAAATATGATAAATTTAAATCCCTGTGGGAAATTTAAATTATATAACTTAGCCTAAGCTCTAATGTTTCGTCAATGTATAGCCTTTATGTTCGAATAGCCCAATCCTTTCTCTACTCAGGCAGTCTCTATAATTAGAGTTTAACTAAACCGCTAAATTAAATAATTTTCATTTTCAACCACTTTAAGTAGTGGGTCGCGGTGAACTTCAAGTTCAAGTGAGTGAAAATTACTCATGTTTGTTTAATTTTAGATCAAACATTTGCAAATCTTGATTTTTAAACATATTCATTCCCTATAACTGCGATTTAAAATGGCTGAATAAAAGGATTAAAAACGACTATAGTCTCGTTTAGCGGTTTTACCCTTACAGTTGCGGGGATCCACTTTAGTCGTCAGAATATGTAGTCTGTAGACGTCAGAATCTGACGTCTACAATCGATCCCCGCTCTGTAAGTGTAGAAATATTTATAATGGCCGTAGACCTATAACATAGGTATTCAAATGAAGCGGAAAGCTAACTAAGACATTTATGATGATTTCAAATTGAAAGAAACCTTTTTGTCTCCATGGTTTATGCAATAGTATTTCAGCGCTTCAAGGGTAAAGGGTTGATATTGTACAATGGTTGTTTTAAAATCAGCTGAGCTAGCAGATATCAAAACAACAGTACTATTGATAGCACACATTACGTAGGCCTACACGTTGGATTCGAATTTGTTAGAAAAAAACATATGGTGTAAAACTATAACTTTTTGTTAATGTTAATTTTTTTATATACGTCACAAGCAGGTTAAAGGTTGAAGGAGTTAACCTTACAGCGCGTGGACCGAATTAGACGTCAGAATCTGACGTCTGTCCGACGACTATATGACTGCATAAACGCCAGATTCAGATATTAAAAAGCAGGTATTTAATATGCTGATAAAATAAATGAAAATCCCAATATGATCGGGATCGCTGGGTTAACCCTTACAGCCCGGGATCGACTTTAGACGTCACAATCTGACGTCTGCAGACGTCAGATTCTGACGTCCAATGTCGATCCACGTGTTGTAAGAGTAAACATATTTATAATGGCCATAGACCCACAGCACAGGTATTCAAATGAAGCGGAAAGAGCTAACTAAGACATTTATAATGATTTAAAATTGAAAATAAACAATTGTTTCTTAAATATATTTCAGAGCTTCAAGGGTTAAAGCACTGTTTATCGATGGCAAATGTCTCGTTGTAAACAAAACTCGTGTGAATTCATATTATCCGGTCACATTTGCGGTCACTTCAGCTTTTTACAACTTGTATTGAAAATACTCGAATATGATAAGTCATCATATTCGAGTAATTTCAATACAAATGTCATCAATATGATGACATGATTGGCTGCCAAGACAATTGTAAGCTTAGATTCCGCATCCGAATTTTTAAATCTTTTTTTTTGCGGACGGGAATCTTTTTAACAGCTTCCCAGAAAAATTGACCGTATACTGCATGGATCAATGCTGGGCCACCGTATGCGACGCTGTACCAGCATTGATCCAACATCGGGCCAATCTGTCATTTTCTGGGTTATCATTTCACAGAAGGCTTAACTTCGACGGACGCGTCGTAAAAAATAATACAATTTTAGTTGCAGCATATACATACATGTCTGTATTATATATAGATCTCTATAAATAAACTACAGTCTGTCTCAATATGTATAATTTTTACCTCCTTGAAGTGGTGGACATTACCACATTACCAACGGCGATTTCTTTAAGTTTAATGGGTTTATAGAGGGACGTTGTAAATTCTATTTGGTACAGGTCAAATGGTCTAACTTTTGAAATACACTATATAATTTTACGAAATTTCCAGGGCTGTTGGATTTATTTTGAAAAATAATATTTGCTAAATTTCATTAAAATCGAGAATTGACTGAGAAATCAGCGGAAAACATGCGATTCAGGTTGATCAGTTTAAATATGACTTTGGCTCCTAATCGGGTGTGAACCCAGCAGACAAGATGTCTTGATCTACTCTGGTTCTCAGAGCCACACTACGCGGCGTGGCCGAGCTTCATGTAGCCTCTGGTATGCCCCAGTGTCGAATGTTTGTGACTTGTTGCTATTTTTAGATGAAAATAGGGTAATCCCCGATTTCATACATTTTTGAAAGGTCACTTCCCCGGATGAAGTTGTTCACAGTATTGTATTTCCTCTCTGACGCATTTTCTATGACTTAACCCAGAAAATTATTCACCGGCCTCAATAGCACAGGCATGATGGTCACGTGACTAAGAACCTTGGCCAATACCCGGCCATAAATGAAATTGGCCGGGCTCGCCAGGCAAGTCTTGATCTGACCACTGTGCACCAATACCAGACAATGTTCACCAGGTGGCGCCTATGGTTGAGTGTTAGTAGCCTCTCAGGGATAGTCCGAGATTTACGTGAGCAACATTGTTCAACGTCAGAGATGGACAGCATAGCAAAAGATGTGCTTTTATAATGCTGGTGGTCAGTGTACGGTGAGACTAACAATTTCATGAAAAATGTGAGGGTAGCCCTAGCTATTTAAAGGGACTGGCCCAGGCTAAAATCATCAAAAAATCGGTGATTTTATTTTGGTTTCTTAATATGACCATATGATGTAAACATGTCCATAGGCTAGAACTGAAAAGTTGCTTAATTTGTGTGCTGCGTATTCACCAGTTAGGCTAGATATAGAGACGAAATGCCTGATTTTTAATTATTGACAACCATGTCAAAAATAAGAAATAGGCGTATCTTTAGCCTATATAGCCTAACTGGTAAGTGCGCAGCAAAAAATTTAAAAAAAATTGCAGTTCTTGTTTATGAACATGTTTACATCATATGGTGATATGAAATGACATAGTCGTTGACCTCAAACTGGACAGACGTGTATACAATCGCTCACGATATATTGACTTTTTTCAATACTTTGAAACTGCGAATTATCAATATATTATTCACAGATGCAGATGAACATATGTAGCATCAAGTGTATTGTCGGCAGAGAGATTCAGATGATAGATGATATAGATATTGTGCATTCAATTATTATTTTTCTGTGATATTCTGATCACAATATTGTGCAGAGTACGAACACGGATTGACTCTCGTTGTATATGTCAGGGGATTACTAGTTTACGTCTACACAATGGGTGTATATGGAGAAAGTGATCAAGTCACACACAGCTCACCACCCATTGCTACCCAGGCTGAAATAAAACGACAGAAAAGGGACAAACAACAACTTCTGAGGAAATCACCCGAAAAGCTTCATATTGACTTTACAAACGATCAGAAGATCTCAGATATTCAGTTTTTCACAAACAGAAAAGAAATCTGGGTACAAGGCTGCATGAACTATTATGAACGGCTTCATGAAGCAGGTGATGTTGGTGAGCCAGTAGCACGAGAGAGACTCAGGCCACAAGGGGTGTTAATCACCGTGCCGCAAGTGGCAAATACAGCACCCCACATAACAATATGGATTTACTCAACCGGTATTGTGCTAATACAAGGTGAATGCTTCAGAGAATTTGAAAATGTTTTTTACAAAATAAAAGAAATACTGGACAACAATCATGGCGATACGACATCTAAACCTATCAAAAATGATACTGTTTTACATGAAAATTGTGTTTTAGATGAACACTTATCATCTCAAACAAATGAAGATGACGTCATTTTGACCGAGACGGACGCCAAATTGACGGCAGCTGATGACAAACATGTAAGTGTTGAAAACTCAAAATCGCCTTCTCACACTACTTTGGAGAGAGGGGAAGTACATTTAGATAGATTAAAAGAAGAGGTTGCTGAGGTACAAGATGAGCTTGCGCGATCCAATCGTAGGATCGATACGCTACTGTTTTTGTTGAAAGAACGGGACGCCCGGCTTAGTAGCCACAGGCAGGCGATGAAAACCTTCACAAAAAAGTTAGCACAGCGCAAGAGACGCATAATTAAACAAACGAGAGCAAACGAAGCCCTAATTGAAGAAAAAATAAAGTTAAGTAAAGAAATCACTTATCTCACCACAAAACTGTACGAGCGGGATATGTTAAATAAAGACGATTTCAAGAATCAACTAGGCGAACCGTTGATCGACGACGATGCGACTCCAGTTCCTGAGTTTATCGAACCAGCGATCAGAAGGAAGCAGCGCAGAAGAATGGAAAACAAATCTGTCACTAACGTCAAAAACGCGAGGAAACCAACTGACATTGGAGCAAATATTCCAACAGTGGTTGGCCTACCTACACATCAGCAAACAAACCAGGTCAATAACAAGACCATTCCAATTATTGGTGATTCAAATCTGAGACATATGGGTAGAATAATAAACACAAACCTAATTCATAATCGAGATGTCAATGCTACGGCTTGTGTCTTTACAAATCCCGGTATGAGAGTGGAGGACTTGCTTAGAAGACTGCCTAACTTTCTTGGTGATAAGTTACCTGGTGTACCAGATGTAATACTCCATGTGGGGACAAACAATATTGAAACCGAGCTTCTCCAGACTACAATAGACAGATTTAAGAGATTAGTCCTTACAGTAAATAAACATGCTCAAGATCGTGTATTCCATTTGACAGAGGTACCACCACAGCATAACGTCAAAACAAATGTGAAAATTCAGCAATTAAACGTCGCCATCAAGGACATGTGCAAAGAATCTACAAACGTCAGGTTTATACAGTCAAATCTGGATCCCCTTCTTCATTTACGGGACAATGACATTCACTTAAACTGGCACGGAAAGCAAGAACTAGCTAACGTCATAGGTAGTGTTGTTGCTGCAGCTGTATCATCAGCTGTATGACTCTACGTGCAAAATGACAAAGCCTGTAAAAAACATAGTACAAGTGAAAGTAGTAGACATATTGCATCTTTCTGTCAAATTGTAGCAGAATTACCATGTCCAAATCCAACAATAACCTCACATCTCAATGACTCCGTGGCTAATAATCATGTTATAAATGTTCATAATGAGAGTGTATCAGACAATTTAGATGAGGTCAATTGTCCAATGGCAGACTCCCATCCTGCCATAGGTGAACATAGTAATGTATCTGTATGTATGTGGAATATTAGAGGAATTTCAAATAAGTTAAACGATTCAGAAATACAAAAAATGTTGTTTGATCATGACATAATCATTTTAGTAGAGACCATGAAAGATTGTAACTTTGAGATTGATGTACCAGGTTTTACAAGTTATCATTATGGGAGAAAAAAGAAACATAAAAAAGCAAAACGGGCATCTGGGGGTATTGGTATCATGATACGTGACAGTATTTCAAAAGCTATTACTGTTGATAGTTGTTATTTTATTTATCCCATGTGTGATCTAAGTCAAAAACGAATAACGTCATATTGCTGCTTTATAACACATCTTATACTTTTTATATATATATACATGCTTTGTATTTGTTTTTCACTTTACATAGCAATTAATATGTAAGGATATAGAGGGTTTTAAAATTCACGAAACCTATTTATATTTTATCATTACTACTTATTTTTTATGAATTTACAGTCATTTAATATTGCCACCCTGTATTGTCTGACAAATGAGTCTATTCGACTTTTTTATGTCAATAAAATTTCTACTACTACTATTAAGAAGCCAAAATAAAATCACCGATTTTTTTATGATTTTAGACCTGGGCATGTCCCTTTAAATGATAAATTCATCTATAAAGACAGGGGTTTAAATCCACACGTTAAGGCATTTTCCAATGAGATGTAAATCTGTCATTATGGAATAATATATAAATAATTGATTTAACAATGACGCAGTAATCCATTGCGCAATCGATCGTCGCGTAACGGATTTTTTGGGGCATAGCTGTACGACTGGCAATTATTACATATCGCACACAGAGTCTGTCATTACGGAATAGGCCTACTACGTATAACGCTAATATACTGTAGATCTGGTAATATTCGAGATGTTTTAGAGGGACTGTCCCAAGTGCCCCAAACCTAAACAACTTTCAAAGTTTAAATGTGTGTTATTTGGGCTTATCATCGTAAATCTATATTGTCTATCACCACTCTCCATTTGAAAAAGATATGTATCCGTTAACTGTGTATTTCGGAATGTTCATACAATTTGGGACAACCATGGCACTAATTCGATTGCGATTGACCATAAAACCTGCCTGTTGAGGGTCTAGATGAAGGGTCTGATGGGTTTTTTTCTTTGAATAGGTCAACACTCAGGGAAATCCCTTTCTTTTTGTCACTATAACTGCCACGAACATCCCGTGAATATTGCCTGTGTATTTTGGCGATGTTCACGATGCCCCGCAAATATTTAAAACATATCAATCGGCCGAGATTAGCTGTTTAGCTGTGTAGAGGCTCTCAGTTTTGAAATATGTAGCCTGTTAGGAGATTGCAAGTTATCTTACCCACCAGCACGCATTGCGATACCTTGTTTTATCGAGCATACAGTCCAACTATTTTAAATAGCCAGATACCTTGAATGTCGCGCGTCGCAAGACCGGCCAATCAGAGAGCCCTTGACCAGGTGTGGACAGCTGACTGAGAACATAGCTTGCTTGTTTCCGTTGGTAAAATAAATCAGATAGATAGATAAGCTCGGAATCTCACGCTGATGTCATTGTGTTCAGAGCTCCCTGAATGGCGGTCACTATATGACTACTGGCCGCCATGACGAAATTCTGTACACGTCACTGTCCAAATGAGAGATTCCCAACTTGTCTATATAATACATCTAGCAACGGAAACATGTGACTGTGTATGAGAGATGAACAAGAGGTCAATTCTTCGCGACCTTTTATGACATATTTTTAAATCTGAAACATCCAATGAGGTTTGAATCTCAGACACACCCCCAAGATGACCACGTAGACAGAATAACTGATTGTAGTACTCGATACGGCCAGGCTCCTGTGGTATGCACTCGCGTGAGACTGGCCAAGGGAAGATGGGAAATTGGTCCTTTTGACAATTCAAGAATCTTGCGATATTTTTTTTATTATAATAGCGCTACTAAAGAAAAATTAAAATTAGCGAAAAGTTACAAGATTCACATTATAACCACCAGCCACCAAATCAATAAATTGCAATTTTTCACCCGCTTGAAATTGTCTCTCGCTGACGCGATCCACAACTTCAATTGGGTAAAAATTATTCAGATTTGACAATATTGAGGTCAACATTTTTGAAATCTTGCTGATTGATATTTTTAAATTTCATCTTAAATCCCCACGCTAAGGGTCTGAATCAAGTAAATCGTGTACGTTTTATAGGATTTTGAGAAGTTTTAAAATGACCCCAAGTCAAAATTATACCCAGCACACATGTGCCATCTGTCCAATGTTGGTTTAATGCTGGGCCATCGTCTGCGATGCTGGCCCATCATTAAACCAAAATTTGGCAAATGTCTCATGATTGCTAGGTTAGGTATCTCGGAGACGGTCATGTCGGCTAATGCTCACATACCTGATGCTAATCATCCATGGGCATGATATAATCCTGTATGCACACAGTGGACTATTACTTTACCTGGTGTTCATCATCCATGGGGATGATATAAGCTTGGATGTTCTTTGTCGCCATCTCATCACGTAGCGCCGTCACGCGGGCTGCGGTGTCAACACGGGTGGGCGGAGCAACCTAAAACATAGAGGTCGTCATCATAGAGGTCATCAGAAAGGTCATCATAAAGGTTATCATAGAGATCATCATACAGGTCATCAGAAAGGCTCATATAAAGGGCTGCCGGACTGTATGCTCTCCGTGGAGTTGAAATGCACACGAATGAACAGGTCCAGTGACCAGGGGGTAAAATGTAAAGTCAGATGATAGGTCTTCAGACTTGATACCAGACATTATAAAGGTCACCATAGATGTTATTATAAAGATCACCATAGAGTTCATCATAAAGTTCATCACAAATGTCATCATAGAGGTCATCATGGAGGTCATCATAGGGGTCGTCATAGAGGTCATCATAGAGGTCATCATAAAGGTCTTTGCAAAGGTCATCATAGAGGTCATCATAGAGTTCATCATACAAGTTATCAGGAAGGTCATCATAGAGGTCATCATAGAGATAATCATAAAGGTCACCAAAGATGACATCATAAAGATCACCATAGAGGTCATCATAAAGGTTATCAGAAAGGTCATCATAGAGGTCAGCATACTGGTCATCATAGAGGTCAGCATACATCTGTCCTGTAAAACCAAGAGACATTATTTGTTTATTTGCAAAGTAAACAAATACTGCATTTTGGCTTTGCACGGCAGATATGTCACCACTATTATGATAACCACTATGACTATGAGGTCGTTATTAATATCACCATAGAGGTCACAAACCACATAATAGAGGTCAAACAGACATGATCCTCAGTCAAATGTTTCAAAGGGTGTATCAGATAAACTTCTACAGGTTATCGAAGTGATAAAACAAATATAAAACATTTTTTGAAAATTGATTATACAGGTGTCTATATAAATCATAGGTCAAGATGAAGATCATCAGGAGAATGACATGGATATAGATGGAAACTGATTATCTGGTCATATTGGACATAATCACATGGTACATGGTGCAAGCTACTCTAAGGGTGAACACAAAGTAGTAGACGTTATATCACAGATTTTGAATGCAATTAAACTTTTAAATTAAACCAAATAACCCACTAAGCATAAATTAAAGAAATATGAGTAATTTTCACCCACATGAGGTTGTGGGTCGTGGTAGCGAGGCACAACTTCAAGTGGTTGAAAATTTAGGTTGGTTAATTATATAAGGTTAATTCAATAGAAGATACCACTACCCATGACAATCAATACGTGTGTGACTTCAATTTGACATGCTACACCAGGATATTTTAGAAAACTGAGTAATTGAGGTGTGAATAATTTGTATTTACTGTAGGTTCGAGGTGTAGATAATTTGTATATACTATAATTTCAAGATGAGAAGTATTTACTGTAAGTGTGAGGTGTAAATAATTTGTATCTACTGTAAGTGTGAGGTGTAAATAATTTGTATTTACTGTAAGTGTGAGGTGTAAATACATTGTATTTACTGTAAGTGCTAGGTGTAAATAATTTGTATTTACTGTAAGTGTAAGGTGTAAATAATTCGTATTCACTTTAAGTTCGAGGTGTAAATAATTTGTATTTACTGTAAATGTGAGGTGTAAATACATTGTATTTACTGTAAGTGTTAGGTTTAAATAATTTGTATTTTTACTGTAAGTGTGAGGTTTAAAAATTTTGTATTTACTGTAAGTTCGAGGTGTGAATAATTTGTATTTACTGTAAGTGCGAGGTGTAAATAATTTGTATTTACTGTAAGTGTGAGGTGTAAATACATTGTATTTACTGTAAGTGTGAGGTGTAAGTAATTTGTATTTACTTTAAGTGTGAGGTGTAAAAATTTTGGATTTACTGTAAGTTCGAGGTTTGAATAATTTGTATTTACTGTAAGTGTGAGGTGTAAATATTTTGTATTTACTGTAAGTGTGAGGTGTGAATAATTTGTATCTCCTGTAAGTGTGAGGTGTAAATAATTTGTATTCACTGTAAGTGTGAGGTGTAAATAATTCGTATTCAGGTGTGAATAATTTGTATCTCCTGTAAGTGTGAGGTGTAAATCATTTGTTTTCACTGTAAGTGTGAGGTGTAGATACATTGTATTTACTGTAAGTGTGAGGTAAGAAAGATTTGCATTTACTGTAAGTGCGAGGTGAGAAAGACTTGCATTTACTGTAAGTGTGAGGTGTAAATAATTTGTTTTTACTGTAAGTGTGAGGTGTAAATAATTTGTATTTACTGTAAGTGTGAGGTGTAAATAATTCGTATTCACTTTAAGTTCGAGGAGTAAATATTTTGTATTTACTGTAAGTGTGAGGTGTAAATACATTGTATTTACTGTAAGTGCTAGATGTAAATAATTTGTATTTACTGTAAGTGTAAGGTGTAAATAATTCGTATTCACTTTAAGTTCGAGGTGTAAATAATTTGTATTTACTGTAAGTGTGAGGTGTAAATACATTGTATTTACTGTAAGTGTTAGGTGTAAATAATTTGTATTTACTGTAAGTGTGAGGTGTAAAAATTTTGTATTTACTGTAAGTTCGAGGTGTGAATAATTTGTATTTACTGTAAGTGCGAGGTGTAAATAATTTGTATTTACTGTAAGTGTGAGGTGTAAATACATTGTATTTACTGTAAGTGTGAGGTGTAAATAATTTGTATTTACTGTAAGTGTGGGGTGTAAAAAAATTGTATTTACTGTAAGTTCGAGGTTTGAATAATTTGTATTTACTGCGAGTGTGAGGTGTAAATAATTTGTATTTACTGTAAGTGTGAGGTGTGAATAATTTGTATCTCCTGTAAGTGTGAGGTGTAAATAATTTGTATTCACTGTAAGTGTGAGGTGTAAATAATTTGTATTGACTGTAAGTGTGAGGTGTAAATAATTTGTATTTACTGTAAGTGTGAGGTGTAAATAATTTGTATTCACTGTAAGTGTGAGGTGTAAATAATTTGTATTTACTGTAAGTGTGAGGTGTAAATAATCCGTATTTACTTTAAGTTCGAGGTGTAAATAATTTGTATTCACTGTAAGTGTGAGGTGTAAATAATTTGTATCTACTGTAAGTTCGCAGTGTGAATAACTTGCATTTACTGTAAGGGTGAGGTGTAAATAATTTGTATTTACTGTATGTGTGAGGTATAAATAATTCGTATTTACTTTGAGTTCGAGGTGTGAATAATATGTATTTACTGTAAGTGTCAGGTGTAAATAATTTGTTTTTATTGTAAGTGTGAGGTGTAGATACATTGTATTTACTGTAAGTGTGAGGTGTAAATAATTTGTATTTACTGTAAGTGTGAGGTGTAAATAATTTGTATTTACTGTAAGTGCAAGGTTTAAATAATTTGTATTTACTGTAAGTGTGAGGTGTAGATAATTTGTATTGACTGTAAGTGTGAGGTGTAAATAATTTGTATTTACTGTAAGTGTGAGGTGTAAATAATTTGTATTTACTGTAAGTGTGAGGTGTAGATAATTTGTATTTACTATAAGTGTGAGGTGTAAATAATGTGTATTGACTGTAAGTGTGAGGTGTAAATAATTTGTATTTACTGTAAGTGTGAGGTGTAAATAATTTGTATTTACTGTAAGTGTGAGGTGTGAATAATTTGTATCTACTATAATTGTGAGGTGTAAATTATTTGTATTTACTGTAAGTGTGAGGTGTAAATAATTTGTATTTACTTTAAGTTCGAGGTGTGAATAACTTGCATTTACTGTAAGTGTGAGGTGTAAATAATTTGTATTTACTGTAAGTGTAAGGTGTAAATAATTTGTATTTACTGTCTGTAAGTGTGAGGTGTAAATAATTTGTATTTACTGTAAGGTGTAATTTATTCGTATTTACTTTAAGTTCGAGGTGTGAATAATTCGTATTTACAGTAAGTTCGAGGTGTAAATAATTTGTATTTACTGTAAGTGTGAGGTGTAAATAACTTGTATTTACTGTAAGTGTGAGGTGTAAATAATTCGTATTTGCTGTAAGTTCGAGGTGTGAATAACTGGTATTTACTGTAAGTTCGAGGTGTGAATAATTTGTATTTACTGTAAGTGTGAGGTTTGAATAATTTGTATTTACTGTAAGTGTGAGATGTAAATAATTTGTATCTACTGTAAGTGTGAGGTGTGAATAATTTGTATCTCCTGTAAGTGTGAGGTGTAAACAATTTGTATTTACTGTAAGTGTAAGGTGTAAATAATTTGTATTTACTGTCTGTAAGTGTGAGGTGTAAATAATTTGTATTTACTGTAAGGTGTAATTAATTCGTATTTACTTTAAGTTCGAGGTGTGAATAATTCGTATTTACAGTAAGTTCGAGGTGTAAATAATTTGTATTTACTGTAAGTGTGAGGTGTAAATAATTCGTATTTACTGTAAGTGTGAGGTGTGAATAATTTGTATTTACTGTAAGTTCGAGGTGTGAATAACATGTATTTACTGTAAGTGTGAGGTGTGAATAATTTGTATTTACTGTAAGTGTGAGGTGTAAATAATTTGTATTTACTGTAAGTGTGAGGTGTGAATAATTTGTATCTCCTGTAAGTGTGAGGTGTAAATAATTTGTATTCACTGTAAGTGTGAGGGGTAAATAATTTGTATTTACTGTAAGTGTGAGGTGTAAACAATTTGTATTCACTGTAAGTGTGAGGTGTAAATACTATTTTTTTTTTCATATTTACTCTAAGTTCGAGAGGAATAATTTGTATTTACTGACAGTTCAAGGTTTGAATAGTTTGTATTTACTGCAAGTGTGAGGAGTGAATATTTTTTTGATGAAATATCTCACTAGGTTACCAGCACGCACCAGACATTGGTTCAATGTTGGCTCAATGCTGGGTCAGTATCGAGTCAATGTATCACGTTTACTGGGTCAATGCCACTGCTATTTTAAGCCTGTGAACATTAAAAAAAAATTATCAGGACATAAAAAAACGGTGAAATGAGTATTAACATATTGGTGATGGGTGGGTTTGCAACCTTTTGTACCTTAATAGTAAACAGTTTGTTGGGAGCTGGGTTTAAACCCTTTATACCCTCATGATGCTTAAAACATCATTTTATTGTCATAGAATTGTTTAGCAATGTATAGCATTATTTCCGATTGCCACTTATTACAAGTCATCTTCATCCACTACAAGTCGTGGAATTGCGACAGCAATTCGTGACTTTTAGTGGATGAGATGACAATGATAAAGGCTTCAAAGGGATAAATGTTAATCACTGCATTCTCACCTGGCCCGCTCCACATGTCTCACGGTCGCCAGGGGCGCTGCTGCGCCTCACACGTGACATCACCACACCGCCACCTAGTGAAGAGAACGGACCAGCGGCAACTTCTGAAGCAAATATGGGTGAATCAGATATAGAAAACATGGAATAAATGACTGTTAGAACAGGTTTTTCGATATTTAGCATGCATAGCAATATTTTGATGCAATAAATTTATTGAATACCAGTCAATACCTAAACAGGTGAGAGAAACTGAACCAGAAAACATAAAATTGCAAAGTAGGTCTTCAGATATTAACAGTGGCAGACCCAGAGGGTCGCCGCCGGTGCCCCCGCACCAGTTCAGGGTTCCAAAAACAAAAACAACAACCATGGTTTGTCTAATTGCTCTAAAATGCACCATTGGAAGCCTTAGATTTCAAATGTAGTGTGAAAACAATAGGCTATAAATTCTTGTAAAAAAAAACGTCTGTCAATTCCTGGATCCGCCACTGACTTAGCATTAACAACGACATTATTCGTTTATTTTGTAAAAATGTCAATATTAACTCTTCTGCTGCTGAATTGTTTGTTTCTATTTTTCACTCATTTAAAGCTGAAATTGGTAATGTAAATTCAGGCTTCAAATAAAGAAAAATACATGTAAATTTTTTAGAACTAATTTTATTCAAATGATATTTTTTTACTCGTTCATTCAGAACATAATATATGTAACAAAGATATTGACCCAATGTTGTTTCATGTTGGGCCGACGTCGAAGACGGCGGACCAACATTAAAACAACATTGGGTCAATGTACATGCTTCCTGGGATATCGTTATCGTGCTGACCACCACAATGTTCATATTATATTAATAATAACTTGATTCAATGATATAAACATAATGATATATAACCATATAAAATATATAAACACAAACATATAGTTGACAGCCCTACATAAAATGTTACATATATGTGACCAATTTTCTATTACATATCATGTCTATTTTAATGCAAATAAAAGTAATTTAGTTATTTATGATGTGGATGAGACAGAAGATGAAAATAATAAAATCAATTTTCAAAATAGTAATGTTAATGTAAAACCCAATGCTGTAAACCTTGATAATATTGTTGGTAAAACAAACGAAAATGATCGAATTGACACATGTCTCTCTGAATTTAACCGCCGATTTAATGTTTTATTATCAACATTTAAGCTGCACATGCCCATGTAAATTATATACTTTTTAAAACTTATTGCATGCCATTGTATGGAAGCCAAATATGGATTTTTTCCAGTACCAGCTGTACTCGCTTTATAACCAATTGGTATAAAGCAGTACGGCGTATATTTAATTTGCCTCCTATGTGTCAACGCAGGTTCGTATACCAAATAGCTGGAGATATGCCAGTTGAAATGCAATTGCTGTGTAGATTTTTGAAATTTTTCCTTAATTGTATGAATAATAATAATAATGTTTTAAAGATGTGTAGTTTATTAGCAATAATGGGAGGCGGTCACCGGCATTTAAAAATATAAATTTAGTAATTTATAAATATATCATACCACGAGGGATTATTACTAATTATGGATCGTATTATCATATCGGATCGTATTATCATGTCAAACATTTAATGACAAAACATATTGTACATGATACAACTACCATTACTTTTGCAAGAGAACTCATTGAATCGCGAGACACCAGGTCAACAACTCTCACATTTGGAGAGACAGCTTTAATACTAAATGAACTATTGTGCTCATAATTACCTAATGAATTATATTTGTTATTAGATACTACAGTTTGATAACTAATGCCATTCAATTTGACTTTGTTTTACTATTTTATATAATATGGTGTGTGTGACGCATGTGAAATCTGTTTGCTGTACTTGTTTGGTACGAAATAAAGACATTATTATTATTATAGTAGTCTCACTTTGCACCCGAAGCCGCTGTACGGTATTCTTGACTCTCTTAAAAGTGTAATTTCTAGTCCAATTATACTCAGTATATATAGAGCTGTAGTAGCCACACGTCATTGAAATTATTGACAAAAGCTCAAGTTATATCTTTTATTGTTTTTATGTGCTATTTTATTGCATCACACTAGTATGTTCTTTCACAATGTTATTGCATGTTCAATTGTATATGAATTTCCTCAGTAATAAGGGTTGAATAAATAAATAAATAAATAAATAAATAAAAACATGATAGAGGGGTTAAATGGGAATGAATTTAATACACATCGTGATTTTACAAAAAACAATCTCGAATAAGCAACGACTTTCATAGCTGGGTGTACTTACGTTTGTAAAATATACATGGAAAAGCTAAGGATTTTGTTAGTAATAAATAATTAACATAAGCATAACAATTTTGTTACGTATTTTAATAGGCTGTTCCACCGTCTACGACACTGCCCCACATTAAAATACCATCTGGTCACATACTCAGTAGTGAAAGGGAGGGGGGGGGGGCAGAATATCATCATCATCACAGCTACCAGCACTCACCAGGTGACACTGCTGGCATCGTGATTTTGTATTCACCAGGTGTCCCTGACGTTGAGATATTTACCATTTTGACGAAATGATCAGTTCCGATTGGATAAAAACTACCACAACTGATAAATTATTTGTCAGAATTTACAATGTATGCTTTATCTATCTTTATCTTTATTTTGCATTTTTGAGACCCGTTTTGGTGCTCCTGCCGTTTACCATCTGTAGAGTAATCACGATCTTATTTTATTTATTAGGCTTTAGCCTATATACACAAATATATGCAGTAATATTGTACAATTATGCGATTGTAGGTAAAATTGTGTACATGGACGTCAAATACAGGTGACCAGCACCCTTACTATGTTTAACATCCAGGATAAAATTGTCTAAACACCTGAATTCAAGCTAAATTGTAGAATATAATTTTTATATACAAATTATATAAAATATATGTTTCCCGCACCAAAACCAGGGATAAAATAGCGACATATTGTTATGAAAAGTAGCAAAAAAGACACTCTGGAAAGCGTAGAAACCTTTAAAATAAATACAAGTAGAACACTTATAAAAACATGCTAAGTTGATGAAGTATGTATTAAAACATTATAAATACACGTGTCCCCAGCTGAAACGAGAAATCAACCCAGTGCCGGCCAAATGCTGGCCAAGTCCGACACCCATCCAACACCGGGAATTATCAACGCGCCTGCTAGGAAGAGCTGTCCGAAAATCGCAAATTAAACCTATCCTATAAGCATAGCAAAAAGCTTTCTCCCATCAATATAGGTTGCGGTAGTATGGATGATATGCCAGACATATTGAATTATTGTCTTATACGGGCATAGTGGAAAGCTTTCTAAAAGAATGTGATATTGAAACATGTTAATTACGATGATTCGAATATCACACGCACGCCTGACGTCCACAGTTTCTTGTCCAAGTACAAACGTTATCACAGTTAAGACTGTCCTCAAACTTTAAATAATAGAAACTATTCAATTGACGTACAAAGCTTGTCAATGTTTGCTCCGGGCGCAAGTCGTTTGGTAAACTATTCCAAATGCTAACTACGCGATTAGAATAGAAATGCTTAAACGTCTTAGTTCTGACTTGTCTCGGATAAAAGAGTGATCCGTTCTGACTTGACCGTAGTGTTCTGTCAGGTTCGTAGTATCTCAATAATGATGCAACACTATTAGAAACCCTTTCTGCGCGGAGGCCGACTTAAAAAAAGATTTAAAAAAAATAGTATAATGGACCCATAACATAGGTGTTCAAATGAAGCAGAAAGAGCTGACTAAGACATTTATGATGATTTCAAATTGAAAATTCTTTGGTCTCCATGGTTCATACAAGAATATCCTAGCGTGGTAATGGTTAATTCGTATACGTCAGTTAATTCACATCCAGTGGGTGTCTGCAGAATATGATTATAGAAAATATAGGAGCTATTATTTTATTGTGATTAATCGACAATAATAATTTACCTGTTCTTTTTAGTTTGCTGATAATATTTCGTTAGAGTGACCAGTATTGGTCACAGAATTTTGTTTCGGTGACACAGACAAAATACTATGATCAATACTTAGAACATAAGGTAATGCTGTATTTATTCTATACTTTTGACCCTTACAGTGCGGGGACCGACTTTTGTCGTCAGAATCTGACGTCTGTAGACGTCAGATTCTGACGACTGAAGTCGATCGCTGCACTGTAAGAGTGAAACCATTTATATTGGGCGTAGACCCATAACATTCAAATGAATCGGAAAGAGCTAAGATGGTTATGATAATTTAAAAAAATCCTTCAAAATCTGCTGCGTGGTACATTTATCAGACAAGTGTACCTGAACGGCCAACGTAATTCGCGGGAATATTTTGTACAAAGCATAGGAACCAAAGGGTTTTTTCAATTTGAAATCATGATAAATGTCTGAGTTAGCTCTTTCCGATTCATTTGACTAGGGGCCTACCTATGATATGGGTCTGCGACCATTATCAATATGTTTACGCTTACAGCGAGGTGGTCTACTTTAGACGTCTGACGTCTACAGACGTCAGATTTTGACGAATAAAGTCGATCCCCGCACTGTAAGGGTTAATATTCACTCCACGCTACCACAGGAGCCAAACACATATTTTTTGGTTATGGTGGACAACATCTGCCGTCAAAGGGTGGTGTCATTTTTTTGATCCCCTGGCCATTTCAGAGTACATCTATAGGGCGGCCACCCCCCCCCCCGCTCAGAAATCCACACAGCGAATGTTATAAACATTTTTGTCAACGATCCCTCATCCTCCAAACGGACCGCGCCAAAAAAAATACCGAAATATTCTGAAATTGATCATATTATGTTGGTCTACATAGTATGCTATCTTCATATAAATATGATTTTAGTTGCGAAACATACATTTTCATAATCGAGGAATCGATTAAAAATTTTAATTGACAAATTACAACATGTTTGTGTGAAATCCAAGATGGCCGCCAAAAAATAACGATAAATCACACAGGGTGAAACTTTCAATATTTCCGATTTTTTAAATGGCCGCCATCAAAATATTGAATTCTTCTGAAATACATTATTGATCATAGCTTGGCTAAAAAATTATAGTGGCTAATCACACATTTTAAATAACGAAACATATTTTATCACTTTAACCCACTGAACTCTCATGAATATTCATGTAATGTTACCGAATTCATGTAAAGTTACCGAATTGCATAAGTTGTTCAGGGACCTATTCTGGGCCAAAATCAGTTAACAGTTACACGTGATCTGTAAGAGCGCATTAAATAGCCGTCATCCTGTAAATCTCCTGAAATACATAATTGATCATATGTTGGCTATTATATCTTTGTTTAGAAAGCTAATTTTAGTGGATAATCCTACATTATTATGGCGATGGAATTGTTTAAAACTATTTTCGAATAAAAATTTAAAACCTATTGTACAAAATCCAAGATGGTCACAACACAAAATGACGAAAAGTCACATATTTTACCATTATAACCAACCGAGCTCAGGGATCTGAAGTTAAAATATCTTGAGGACTTGTACTTTTTCTTACTATGACCGTCTTAAATCCGTTTTATTATCCGATCAAATCACTGTTATTCGTAATGAAATATGTGTTTAAACATCAAGATTTGCAAAAAAACAGTGGGAATGTTGACCCAGGGACCTGACACCTGCATGTTTCGCAATGTGGTACGCCACCTTCACAGTAATCAAAATTTCCCAGCTTAAACGGTACCGCGGTACCCATAAATACTGCGGTACCTGTGCGGTAACAAAACCATTCTGTTGCCAACAAAGTTCTGATGGCAGTACCGCGGTTCCCACACATAGGGAACCGCGGTATGCATGACGTCATACCCTCCGATACCGCAATAGTGTACTTCAGAGCGGTATGTATTCTCATTTGTCACCATCTGATGACGCTAAGGGCGAAATAGCCGCTATAATGGTCTTATGAAATAAACACCTTGTGACCACACAACTACCGCGTTACGGTCTTCACTTCTTTCACATATGTTTTTTTTTGGGCCTGCATCATAATTTGATCCGCGGTTCCCCAGTGGTACCTGTCTTCACTTCATCTCTTAGATTAGCAAATGTTTGATCTCATCTCAAACAAATCTGTTTAATTTTCACCCATTTGGATTTGTGGGTCGCGTAAATTTAAATAAGATAACCCAGCGGGAAAAGGGATAAACCATGAATATTTTCCACCCAGTAAAAACTGGACATTGCTTTCGCAACTGCAGGTCGCACGCTCTGGCCCACAATTCAAACAACATTGTCCCAAACGTCGCGCAGCTTCAACTGGATAGAAAATCGTAATGAGGGGTCAGCTATTAGCACATTGCCTGCTGATCACGACTATTGTCGTTTTTAATCCGTTTTATCGGCCGATCGATCAATGTTATTGGGAATGAAATGTGTGTTTAAACATCAAGATTTGCAAATGTTTTGTCTCAAATTAAACAAATATGAGTAATTTTCACCCACTTGAAGTTGTGGATCGCAACCTCAAGTGGGTGAAAATTTAAATAAAATAAATTAGCAGAATAAGAGGCTCAACAGTGGCTAAAAGTACTGATATCAATTATGTGTTTTTTTTAACGCTGTGGAAAAAAATAATCACATATGGACCGTTCAGTAATAGTCGTGAAATATATGCTAATATTGATTATTTTTTTTATATTTTGCGGCGTGTAATATGCAGCATATTGTTATCTTGATCAATTACGCAACCATCTAAGTGCGGAGACCGTCTTTAGACGTCAGAATCTGACGTCTATATATTAATAAAAAACAGTTCTAATTGCTCATAGACCCATAACATAGGTATTCAAATAGAGGGGAAAGAGGCCACTAAGATATTAATTTTGATTTCAAATTAAAAAAGAAAGAATACAAATATATTTCAGCATTGTATGGGTTAATGATACAATACAGCTGTGTAATTTATACCGTTGACTGAATTGTAAATAGCCAAACATGGAAAGTATGTATAAAATAAAGTGACACCCATTGACAGTATAGCTAAGTGTGAAACCGACTGACTACTTAACTGTGTATGCGGTGTTAATGAGTTTCCCTTGAGTCATATATTATTATATACCCAAAGTCACATTAAAAGTGATCAACCAGGATCGCATGTTTTTCGCTGATTTCTCGGTCAATTATCAACCGATTTTTATGAAATTTTGTAACAATCATATTTCAGCAGAATCCTAATATCCCTGAAATTTCGTAAAATTAATTATCGTATTTCAAAAGTTAGACCATTTGACATGTAATAAATTGAAATTACGACGTCCCGTTCAGAATGGACGGATAAATTGCCGAAAATCATGCGATCCTGGTTAATTTGACGGCGAGTATAGTGGGGTTGGTAAGCCTTCAAAAATGGCCAATGTGTTCCCGAACTGGATACAAGTGTCAGTTTTTGCAGACAGATAGTTTTGAATATAGTAAATACCATGTCATACGTACCCCCAAAGTTTTTCAACCGGAATACTATTTTGTGAGCTATTTTAATATGGCCGCCATAAACAAATCGATGCTCCTCTCCCATTTGTCATATATTAAAAATGAATGAGTATTTGTTAAATTTGTCGAAGCGTGTATATCACACACATAGTAGAGTAGAAAAAAATGTCATTTTTAAATATCAAGCTCAATGTACAGGTCAGTACTACACATTGAACACGAAAATCTGATCATCACTATCTGTTTCGGCCATTATTTTAACTTCAGATATGGGCCTTAAAGGGTTGCAAAGTATTTTTACATAATCTGGAGGCTACCCGCATATATATCTTCGGAATTGCGAAATAAAGTAATGTATGATTTTTGCGCAGATTACAACAGCCTTATGATGAGGTTATACCGTTTATGATAGACCTACAGACACATTTAATTGTCAAGGAGAATAATCCATAATGTGAAAAATATTCTCAGTGGGAATGGAAAGTGGAAGCAAAACCATACTTTCAGGTAATGATATCACTTAGAGGTTTGCACAAATGTCGCCTCGGCCGACTTTATGGGATAATAAAAAACTGTATAGCCCGAAATGTCACAAGACAATAATTATATTCATTGGCACATTTGTTCACATTATTTGGTGAAGCAGGAAATATATATATAAAGATATCAAACAGTTTTCGTAAATAGTAAGATAAGGGACGAGAAATGCTGACTATTGTTATTACTACACTTGAAACATGTATTACTTACCCTAAATATCAAACCATGGAATATATGTGTCAGTTAAAATTAGTTTATTGTGTAAGCCTACTGTGTACATTCAATATATTGTTATTTTGTTTTATACATAGCATTATTAGTTAATTGGTGACGTTCTAACGTACACGTAAAAATTCAGTATTGTGAGCAGCCTCCGTGACCGAGAGATAGCGTGCTCGGCCGGGCGGTCTGGGCTCGAGTTTTGAAACCTATGTTTATGAAACTTGAGACTTGAAGCTATGTTATGAAAATAGTGTTCCAAGCTCAATATCACAATATTTTATGGTAAATTACACTACCATATTATTGCTTTATGCGAGTTTTTCCAAAAATTCCAGATATCGATATTAATATTGTTGATATTTTTAAAATTATGTTAAGGGTGTTGGTTGTGATTGTTTTATTTGCAAGAATATGCTAAGGGAATTTACCAGTACGATTTGCTACATGTTATGTGTACTTAGTAATATTTATTGGTAAACGCACTTGACACATTTTTTACGGTGAAATAAGTTTCCCTGACATGTACTGACATGTACTTGCTTCTGAGAAAAGTGCTTTATTATGGTCGTAGAGCTATGATGTTTTTACACAATGATCTTCTCTACCTCAGCACCTCAAATCCATCGTGATCAGCAAGAACCTGTTAATGGCGTTTACCAGGTTATTGCATTGAGCCCTTCAATTGATATACATGCAGCAGCTTGTGGCAATTATCAAATCATTCAATTTTAAACATGTCTATTTTTTTATCAATATAAATATGTTTTGTCATTTGAAAATGGAAATTGCATTAGCAATTCCAGGTTTAAATAAATAAAAAACAATAACTAGCAATTCAGCATTACAAGGGGTAGAGTTCAGCATTACAAGGGGTAGAGTTCAGCATTACAAGGGGTAGAGTTCAGCATTACAAGGGGTAGAGTTCAGCATTACAAGGGGTAGAGTTCATCATTACAAGGGGTAGAGTTCAGCATTACAAGGGGTGTAATTCAGCATTACAAGGGGTGTAATTCAGCATTACAAGGGGTATAATTCAGCATTACAAGGGGTATAATTCAGCATTACAAGAGGTAGAATTCAGCATTACAAGGGGTAGAATTCAGCATTACAAGGGGTGTAATTCAGCATTACAAGGGGTATAATTCAGCATTACAAGGGGTGTAATTCAGCATTACAAGGGGTGTAATTCAGCATTACAAGGGGTGTAATTCAGCATTACAAGGGGTATAATTCAGCATTACAAGGGGTATAATTCAGCATTACAAGAGGTAGAATTCAGCATTACAAGGGGTGTAATTCAGCATTACAAGGGGTGTAATTCAGCATTACAAGGGGTATAATTCAGCATTACAAGGGGTATAATTCAGCATTACAAGGGGTGTAATTCAGCATTACAAGGGGTGTAATTCAGCATTACAAGGGGTGTAATTCAGCATTACAAGGGGTAGAATTCAGCATTACAAGGGGTGTAATTCAGCATTACAAGGGGTGTAATTCAGCATTACAAGGGGTATAATTCAGCATTACGAGGGGTGTAATTCAGCATTACAAGGGGTGTAATTCAGCATTACAAGGGGTATAATTCAGCATTACAATGGGTAGAATTCAGCATTACAAGAGGTAGAATTCAGCATTACAAGGGGTATAATTCAGCATTACAAGGGGTAAAACTCAGCATTACAAGGGGTATAATTCAGCATTACAAGGGGTAGAATTCAGCATTACAAGGGGTATAATTCAGCATTACAAGGGGGATAATTCAGCATTACAAGGGGTATAATTCAGCATTACAATGGGTATAATTCAGCATTACAAGGGGTGTAATTCAGCATTACAAGGGGTGTAATTCAGCATTACAAGGGGTATAATTCAGCATTACGAGGGGTGTAATTCAGCATTACAAGGGGTGTAATTCAGCATTACAAGGGGTAAAATTCAGCATTACAAGGGGGAGAATTCAGCATTACAAGGGGTAGAATTCAGCATTACAAGGGGTAGAATTCGGCATTACAAGGGATAGAATTCAGCATAACAAGGGGTAGAATTCAGCATTACAAGGGGTAAAATTCAGCATTACAAGGGGTATAATTCAACATTACAAGGGGTAGAATTCAGCATTACAAGGGGTAGAATTCAGCATAACAAGGGGTAGAATTCAGCATTAGAAGAGGTAGAATTCAGCAATACAAGGGATATAATTCAGCATTACAAGGGGGAGAATTCAGCATTACAAGGGGGAGAATTCAGCATTACAAGGGGCAGAATTCAGCATTACAAGAGGTAGAATTCAGCATTACAAAGGGTAGAATTCAGCATTACAAGGGGTAGAATTCAGCATTACAAGGGGTAGAATTCAGCATTACAAGGGGGATAATTTAGCATTACAAGGAGGGAATTCAGCATTACAAGGGGTAGAATTCAGCATTACAAGGGGTAGAATTCAGCATTACAAGGGGTAGAATTCAGTATTACAACTGTTAGAATTTTTAACCCTAGAGGTGCTACAATCTCATAAACGTTTTCCAGCGAGATTCAAATAAAACAAAATCTCACTAAAATAGATATACACAGATTATCAAATTATTCAATTTTAAACGTGTTTATTTTTTATAAATATAAATGTTTTTCGTTATTTAAAGCTGGAAATTGCGTTAGCAATTCCAGGTTTAAATAAATGAAAAACATTAACCAGCAATTCAGTACGGTAACGGTTAAGATTCAGCATTACAAGGGGTAGAATTCAGTATTACAAGGAGGGAATTCAGCATTACAAGGGGTAGAATTCAGCATTATAAGGGGTAGAATTCAGCATTATAAGGGGGAGAACTCAGCATTACAAGGGGTAGAATTCAGCATTACAAGGGGTAGAATTCAGTATTACAAGGGGGAGAATTCAGCATTACAAGGAGGGAATTCAGCATTACAAGGGGGAGAATTTAGCATTACAAGGGGTAGAATTCAGTATTACAAGGGGTAGAATTCAGTATTAAAAGGGGTAGAATTCAGTATTACAAGGGGTAGAATTCAGCATTATAAGGAGTAGAATTCAGCATTATAAGGGGTAGAATTCAGCATTACAAGGGGTAGAATTCAGCATTACAAAGGGTAGAACTCAGCATTACAAGGGGGAGAATTCAGCATTACAAGGGGTAGAATTCAGCATTACAAGGGGGAGAATTCAGCATTACAAGCGGTAGAATTCAGCATTACATGGGGTAGAATTCAGCATTACAAGGAGGGGATTCAGCATTACAAGGGGAGAATTCAGCATTACAAGGGGCAGAATTCAGCATTACAAGGAGGGAATTCAGCATTACAAGGGGGAGAATTCAGCATTACAAGGGGTAGAATTCAGCATTACAAGGGGTAGAATTCAGCATTACAAGGGGTAGAATTCAGCATTACAAGGGGTAGAATTCAGCCCGACAACGGTTAGAATCCTGCAATATAGCTTCTTTTATCAGTTCTCACTGTCAGGTAATTGGGCCTCATTCTGAAGAGGTGGCAAGCAAAAAATACAAAATTAATATCGGCTACAATGGTAGCTTGATGATAGTAAGTCGCTCCAACAAACATAAAACTGATGGTATATGTAAGTCTAGATGTACAAAAGGCTCTTCGATTGCTCTTTAAATTTGTGCTAAGCCTTCACACATAAAACCTAGTAATCCATGTACATATACCTGATTTGTGAGGCGTGATGCGCACTAGTAATAGGCCAACCCTTAAAGCGCTGAATAAATTTCTAAAAAACATCGCAACCAAATGGGATTTTTTTCAATTTGAAATCATCAAAGATGTTTTCGTTAGCTTTTTCTGATTTCCTGCTGAGTTTGGTCATTTTTATAGAATCATACAGTACAACATCAGCTACATGTATATAACCAGCCAGGCATGCCTACATCTCATGACGTCAGGAATTAGCTCTTCCCCCTACTTTTGCATTTGGGAAAATCGATCCCAGGGGATACAAACGGGCAGCCGAGCACCCTAGTCTAAAATGGAACAAATGATGACATTGTGCAGAGTGGGTATGGGAACAACGTGCGACTTTAAGCTCTCAATTCGTACATGCATAGACTTGTGTACTACTCTGCCCTTTGGCGTTGCACGGCAGCGTACATGTAGAAGTCTTTGGGACTACCTGGGTTTATTGAGTCAAGGTCAAAACGATAAACTCTGTATCTAAAACAGGTAATACGCATGCGCCCGGTGATGTTTGACCCTGTGTACGCATGTGCAAACACTTGTCATGACAACACGTGATACTCATCCCGCAGTAAATGACACTTTACCGGGGCGCCTCATGAATTATTCCTTCTCGCCTGATGAAACAATTGTAAATGTAAACATTTCTAAGTGAACACGATCCACCGACCCAATGGTGGTTCAATGCTGGACCATCGTCTGCGACGCTGGCCCAACATTGAGCCAACAGTGGATCGCATGGCAAGAACCTTCAGCTGATTTACCCCCTGATCACGGGGCAGGTTCTTTCATGTGCCATTTCAACTCCCCGGCAGACACTGCAACTGTTAAGGTGCTGGGGACCTCATCGCATAGTCTGATCTAGCGTCCAAAGACCCTCCAGATGACTTCACCCCCTCACGGGACAGGTTCATACGTGTGCCATTTCAACTCCTCTGGGAGCATACATACACTGCAACTATTACAGTGTTGGGGATTTAATCAACCTGTGAGCATACAGACCTTGCGACCGTTACAGTGTTTGGGATTTTATCGTTCACGGTGCCATCTCTGTCTTACCTGGAACTCAATCACACCTGAGTCAAGTGAAGCAAGTGATGGTGAAGTGCCTTGCCTTTCCCAATAAACGCAACACGTTGAGCCATTGTTAGGCTAATGTTGGTCCAAACGTCGTAGACGTTGGGCCAACATTAAAACAACATTGGGTCAACGTCTCCAACTTGCTCGGCTGGTGAAAGGACTGAGGAATTAACTTTGCTATAAGGCGGAATGATCGCTTCCTTCATCAAACCTGCTTTTTATAAGCCATCAAGGGATTTTAAAATGAAGTGCACCGTATTCAATTGGTCATTTCAACACTTTCCAGCAGTTTTTTTTAACTAATTAGTATTATTATCAGGACAACTGACTCCAGTACACACCTTCAAACCTGCATTTCTTCAGTTGAATCCAGGAATTCACAATATTTTAAAAATTACTGATATAAACTAGAATAAACTGAATTGAATTGAATAGAGAAATCGTTATTCATATCTGAGACTTTGAAAAGAAAATACAGGTCAACTGCTTTAGTTAAGTAGTTATTTAACTATTGTTCTACAGTTTGTAAGGACAACTTTTATTCTATTGCTTCAATTGAACAATAAAATACATGTATGCTTAAACTAAACTTTATATAGACAGCACAATAAAATACTGAAATTATCTGATTTTAATTGTAAGTTTTATATTTTTATTCCTACAACTAAGCAGATTTGTGATAGAGCTGATTAATTGGAAAATTTAAAATCTAAAAAGCTATATAGGGGTGTCCGAAATAGTTTGGAAAATCATATAGCTGCTTTTAAAACTATTATCTGATTCTAGCTATCTGTTTGATACCCTTTGATTATATAATACAAATAGTTTGAAAGATCAATTTGTGTTCTGGTTTACCCTCGTACTACGGAATTGTTTGTTTCTATTTTGTCATTTGAAGCTGGAATTGCTAAAGCAATTTCTAGCTTCAAATGACGAAAAATATTTATATATTATAAAAATAGCCACCTCAAATTTGAATTATTTGAATAACCCTTTCAGGTCTAAGCGCGACTATAGTCGTTTTTAACCCATGCAACGCTGAATTATTTTTGTCTAAACCATTCAGACCAAAGGGTCTTTTTCAATTTGAAATCATCGTAAATATCTTAGTTAGCTTTTTCCGCTTCATTTGAATACCTATGTTCTGGGTCTACGGCCATTAAAAATAGACCTATTTTATTCTTTCAGCGCGGGAATCGACTTTAATCGTCTGTAGACGTCAGATTGTGACGTGTAAAGACGGTCTCCGCGCTGAAAGGGTTATTAAAGTCGTTTATATTTTTATCAACAGGCTGGATGACAGTTATTGAGAAGGAAATGTGTGTTTAAACATCAAGATTTGCATAATGTTTCATCTCAATTTAAACAAGTATGAGTAATTTTCAGCCACTTGAAATTGTGGGTCGCGGTAGAGAGACACAACTTCAAGTGGCTGAAAATTTAAATTAATTAATTTAGCGGGTTAAGTGTTAACTGTGCATCCCTTAGAAATCAATCTCAGTAGCATTAATTGTATTTGATCTACAATGTGTAATACTGTAGATCTGGTCATTTTCGCGTGTTAAAATTTTCGCGAATTTTTATTTTGGGACTTTTCACGAAGCTGAGAGTTCGCGAATTTTCATTTTCCGTTAGTAGCGCTATTATAATAATAATTTTCTCGAGATTCTTGCATTCGTGAATTTGTCCTCGTCGTGAAATTCGCGAAAATTAAAACCGCGCAAATATTACCAGATCTACAGTATTTCAAAAGGAGTTAAAAACCTCTTCATTCAGATGACTATAGAATAGACATTTTCTATGAACTTTCTTCTTTAAAATAATAATATGCAATGTGACACACGAGGAAACATTAAAGCGGCTGGGTCGTTATGCTTCACTGAGCCATGATATTTACATTGCGGCGGAACGCACTCATGTGAACCTTGACCATGCTGCGCATGCTTGTCATTGCATACAATGTTTATTCAGCGAATCAGGACGACCCACGTACTTTAACACTTCCAAGCCTGAATTTACCATAGTCATCTTCATCCACTACAGCCGCGAATTGCTGTCGCAATTCTCGACTTGCAGTGGATGAAGATGATTTGAAGTGGATGAAAAAATTGGGAAAATTGTCATGTATTGGTAAACCAGTTTCATGGGAATTTTCATTATAAAACCCTTAGTGGTAGGGAAAATAAGTCTGTTTACAATGATGTAAAAATATGCTTTAATGCATCGTGAGGGTTTAAAGGGTTAAACCTTTTATGTACCATGACGCTTATAAGAGGCAATGGTACATAAAAGGGCTAACCCTTAAAACGCTGAAATACCGACCGAGAGGTAGCGTGCCCGGCCTCAGACCGCCAGGGCTCGAATTTCGAATCCTGTGTCTGGAGGGCAGTGTCGTCTCATTCATCTCACCATTGTCAAGAGGGTCTCCTTGCCCAGTTGAGCCTATATGCGCAGAAAGGTGGCCTAAAACCCCAATAATTGATTGTATTTACATAAAAGGGCTAGGCCTTACAACACTCTCGTATAAACCATGGAGATGAATGGTTTTTTTTTTCAATTTGGAATCATCATAAATATCTTAGTTAGCTCTTTCTGCTTCATTTGAATTCCTATATTTTGGGTCTACGGCCATTAGAAATATTTCTACTCTTACAGTGCCGGGATCGAATTTAGACGTCAGAATCTGACGACTAAAGTCGATCCCCGCACTGTAAATGTTAACCCTCGCGCTCAAGGGGTTAAAATCAACTTTTCAACTGGTACAAACTCCAAACAGGTCATTAGCAAGTCAAGTCAGTTTGATGAGGTATGTACATAAATACATGTACATGTAACCACTGGCGACCGTGTGACTCTCAGAAAGGCTCACTAGAAATCCAAAGTCAATTCAGAGTCAAGAGTTCGCTAAACCCTTTCAGCGCTGGGGTCGACTTTAGACGTCAGATTCTGACGTCCATAGATCGACTTCAGACGTCAGAATTCGACGTCTAAAGTCTAAAGACCTCCGCACTAAGAGAATTAAAAAAAAATAATGACCGTTGACCCATAACATAGCGGTATCCGGGCAATTGCCACTGGGACAAGCTGGCCAAAGCGGAAAGAAATAACAAAGATATTTATGAAGATTTAAAATTTAAAAAAACACTTTGGTTTCCATGGTTTTTACAAAAAATTCCTGTGATTTTAAGGTTAAACAGGGCAGCAATGTCAACGTCAGAGTATATGTATTAGTACTATATGGTAAAAGGCCTAATCTACAACAATATTACAAATTAATTTAGTTATATTAAATTTGTAATTGCATGATAAATAAAATAAGCCACATCATGCAACATTTTTCATCAGCAGATTTGAGCAAAAATCTATTCTTTTGATTAAGCTTTTTTTATTTTGTAAATCACTTGTCACGTCATTTTTCATTGTATTAGCACACCAGATTGTCGTACTATTTATCTGACATTTTGATTATTTCTGGGGGACTGTGTCTCCAGATCCTCTTACTTAGAACTCTTTTAAAAAAAATCCTGGATCTGCTGCTGTTAAATGCAAATAAGCATGTCCCCACGCATGTAGGGCCACCGTGTACGACACTGACCCTACATTAAATCAAGATTGGGTTATATTTTCTGTGTGGCGCATGCAAGCTTTAGACTCCTAGAAAGTGAAACGCAACTATAATGCATCCACTATCTAGAAAACATGAAGCATTGGTTTAATCTTGGGCCAGCATCATAGACGGTGGCCCAACATTAAACCAACACCGGGTCATCGTCTCGTGTTTGTTGGGTAGAAGTCCCAAGTCAATCTGGAGTCAAGAGGTCATGAGATGTGGATACAGTGAAGTACCGCCGGTAAAGGCTAACAGAAGTAACTGCTTACTTGAAAAGTAAACAGATACTGCTGTTTGCCTTTATATAAAGGCAAACAGCAGTATCTACTTACTTTTCAAGTAAGCAGTTACTACTGTATGCTATTGCAGAGCAGTGCTGATAACACTCCTAGAATATGGAGAGATCAGTCGTGGCATTAACGCTAGAATGTCAAATTCAATCCAGGACCCAAAGTCCACATACCCGACATGGATGTGTGCGTACACACGTGGCATAAGCAGCTGAAGCCCATTCCATTCATTCATTCATTCATTCATTCATTCATTCATTCATTCATTCATTCATTCATTCATTCATTTATCCATTTATTCATTCATTCATTCATTCATTCATTCATTCATTCATTCATTCATTTATTCATTCATTCATTCATTCATTCATTCATTCATTCATTCATTCATTCATTTATCTATTTATTCATTCATTCATTTATTCATTCATTCATTCATTCACTCATTTATTTATGTAATTAATTCGTTCAGTCTGTCATTCATTCAAACACTCACTCATTCATTCATTCATTCATTTATATATTCATTTATTTATTCATTCATTCATTCATTTATTTATTGACTTATTCATTCATTCATTCTTTTATTCATTCATTCCCTTATTTATTTATTCATTCATTATTTTATTCATTCATTCATTCATTCATCCATTTATTCATTCATTCATTCATTTATTCATTCATTCATTTATTCATTCATTCATTCATTCATTCATTCATTCATTTATTCATCAATTCATTTATTCATTCATTCATTCATTCATTCATTCATTCATCAATTCATACATTTACTCAATCATGTATTTATTATTCATTTATTCATTTATTTATTTATTCATTTATTCGTTTATTTATTTATTTATTAATTTATTAATTCATCCATTCATTCATGCATTTATCCATTCATTCATTCATTCATTCATTCATTCATTCATTCATTCATTCATTCATTCATTCATTCATTCATTCATTCATTCATTCATTCATTCATTCATTCATTCATGCATTTATTCATTCACTCAATTATTCATTCATTCATCATTCATTCAATTATTAATCCATTTATGCTATTATTTATTTGCTTGTGTGTTCGTCCCTCCGTTCCTATTTATCGGAATTTTCTTTTGAGTTAATATTTCAATTATAGAAAAAACAGTCTACGGAATGAAAGAATGAAAAATGGTTTTATAAGTTATATTTTAATATCGTGTTTTCTGGGCGTGCAGTGCCAGCCCCAACGTAGCTGAAACAGAACTTGATACTAAAGTTTGCAGATTGCGTCCACTCAAAGACGTGGTACTTTTCTTCAGACTCTCATACTTAAGACTTTAGTCTCGATAAATCAGGTCGATAAATTGTTTATTAGAATCGGTTACATTTCACCTACTAGATCGCATGCTCAGCTACCTCCGTGACCGAAAGGTAGCGTGCTCGGCCTAAGACAGCTAGGGCTCGATTTTCGAATCCTATGTCTGGAGGGCAGTGTCATCTCATTCATCTCACCATCCTCAGGAGCTTCTTCTGGCCCAGTTTGGCCTATAATGTGCACTAAGGTGGCCTAGAATCCCATTCATTTTGCATGCTCAGCTCATTTGTCGCAACGTCATTAAAAAGTAATGGGCATTTTTCAGACCTGTTTGCAAACCACGGTGGTTGTGGGCTCATCTACGCTATGGAGCGCCAGATCCAAGGATCACGTCAAAGGGAAAGTTCAATTTGAATTCAGTGATCGAGCGTTTAACTCTCGTCCCGCTGATCCCGACTATTGTCGTTTTTAATCTGTTTTATTTGTCGATCAAATCACTGTTTATGAGAATGAAATGTGCGTTTAAACACCAGGATTTGCAAAGGGTATATCCCAAATTAAACAAATATGAGTAATTTTCACCCACTTGAAGTTGTGGGTCGCGTTAGCGAGACACAACTTCAAGGTGTGAAATTTAAATAAGCTAACTGATCAAATGAAAATAAAATTAAAATTTTAATAAAAATAAAATTTCAATAAAATAATAAAATAAAAAAAATTAATAAAAATAAAATTTAAATACATTTTTAAATAAAATAAAAATAAAGTTTAAATAAATTAACTTAGCAGGACAAGGGCTAACTTCAGACGTAGAAACGAGTCCGGTGTGTGATACAGGTGAATGGCTTCATCTCCAGAGGCATGTGCCTCGTATACCATACATCATGTACATACAGGGGGGGGGGGTGATGTGTTACAATACCCTACACCTGCCAGGGGCATTATCTATCATCTGTATGTGCACAAAAGTGGCTTAAAGCCCGATTCATTTCATTTATCTATCATCCTCTCTACTGCTGAACTGTTTGTGAGTTTTTTTCCTTCATTTGAAGATGGGATTGCTTACGCAATTTCTAGTTTAAAATGAATGAAAAATAATATTATTTATGAAAAATAGACATCTACCTAGTTGAATTATTTGATTGACCACAAGGTATGTTACAAATTTTGGTGGTATTTTATTATGGCTGAAATTGTCTTGGACACGTATATATACGGTCTTAGTTCCACTGATATTGACAGAATATGTTTTTTGAAAAATAAATTCTATCATTTGAAATCCCATTTTCTCTGATGTCATTTAAACAAATACGTCAATTTAGGAGATTTGTATTTCTCATAAATATATATGTTTTTCATCATTTGAAGCTAGAAATCCAACTTCAAATGACGAATAATGGAGACAAACTATTCATCAGTGCTGGGGTTTACAACATAAGCACCGCATCTATGCACCATGCAAATATTTCGGGAAATGGAGGGGGGGGGGGGGTGCTTGGGGATGAAATGTGTGTTCAAAAAAAATTTGCAAATATTTGGTATCAACTTAAACAAATATGAGTATTTTCTACCCACTTGAAGTAGCGACTCATAACTTCAATTCGTTAAAAATTGAAAGTATTCAATTTACCAGTTTAAGGGACATGTCCAGGTCTAAAATCATCAATTCTTAATATGACCATATGATGTAAACATGTTCATAGACTAAAACTGCAAAAGTTTTTTAATTTTTGTGCTGCGCACTTACAGTTAGGCTAGATATAGAGACGAAATTCCCATATTTCTTATTTTTGCCATGCTTGTCAATAATTAGAAATCAGGAATTTCGTGTCTATATCTAGCCTAACTGGTGAATGCAGCACGAAAATTAAAGTTTTGCAGTTCTAGTATATGGACATGTTTATATCATATGGTCATATTATTAAGCTAAAATAAAATCATCGATTTTTTATGATTTTAGACCTGGGCATGTCCCTTTGATTATCTTGCAAATTATAGAGGACAACGTTAATTATAGACACAACATTATCATGTAGCATATTTGAACATGAAGCTCCATTAATTTAAAGTGGGCACAATAGACTTATGTAGAATTGAGCCAGATCTTATATCAGAGCAACCCCTTGTGGTATCCTTGCTGAGAGATGCCACTGTAGTTGACATCAGTGGTCTAAGGGGTTAACCCTTTCAATCCTGAGTTTACCATCGTCATCTTCATACACTACAAGCCGCGAATTGCTGTCGCAATTCTCGACTTGTAGTGGATGAAGATGATTTGAAGTGGGTGAAAAATTAAACAAAAAATTGCCATGTAAACTAGTTTCATGGGAATTTTCATTCAAAAACCCTTAGTTTTAGGAAAATAAGTGTGTTTTCAGGGATGTAAAATGATGCTTTAATGCATCGTGAGGGCTTAACCCTCACAGTGTGGGGATCGACTTTAGTCGTCAGAATCTGACGTCTACAGACGTCAGATTCTGACGACTAAAGTCCATCCCCACACTGTGAGAGTAGAAATATTTCTAATGGCCGTGACCTATAACATAGGTATTCAAATAAATCGGAAAGGGCTAACTAGGACATTTATGATGTTTTCAAGGTGAAAAAAACCATTTGGTTGCTACGTTTTTTACAAATTAATTCAGCGCTTTAAGGGTTAAAGGGTTAAACCGTCACAATCAGGGGTCTCTGTAATTTAGATTTTCTCTCACTTCAAGTTGTGTGTCACTGTCGTAATCCACAGTGTGAAGTGACACATTATAGGAGCTCCCATCCTAAGTCAACGTGACAGATTTGAGACGTATTCGTCCTCAGAGAACGGGTTACACAAGTCGTCAAGTGCTCATAGAAACACTCCTGTATATCATGTATATAATGGGCCTCATGTAGTCCCCTTTGGGTGAGTGTGAACTGCAGTGTCATGGTATATCGTATAGCTCGTCTATATACTTAGCTATCACAAGATGTTGACTCAACGAGGTCATGCTGGACCACTGTCTGCGATGCTGGCCAACATCGGTTAAGCGCCTCGTTAGTTTATGTAGATTGTCGTCAAGTTTTCGTTGCATTTCAAAAAACTTCATGTCATCAACTTGCGCTGTCACACACTGTAAGCCTCACTTGGTTGATATATCTTTCAATATTAGGTAAATTATGGTGCACTGATTTAAATGTTGGTGCACTGATTTAAATTATGGTGCCCTGATTTAAATTATGGTGCATTGGTTTAAGTTATGGAGCACCGATTTAAATTATGGTGCACTAATGTAAATTATTGTGCACTAATATAAATTATTGTGCACTAATTTAAATTATGGTGCACTGATTTAAATTATGGTGCAGTGATTTAAATTCTGGTGCACTGGTTCAAATTGTGGTGCACAGATTTAAATTATGGAGCACCGATTTAAATTATGGTGCATTGATTTATATCATGGTGCACAGATTTAAATTATGGTGCACTGATTTAAATTATGGTGCACTGATTTAAATTATGGGGCATTAATTTAAATTATGGTGCACTGATTTAAATTATGGTGCACTGATTTAAATTATGGGGCATTAATTTAAATTATGGTGCACTGATTTAAATTATGGTGCACTGATTTAAATTATGGTGTATTGATTTAAATTATGGTGTATTGATTTAAATTATGGTGCACTGATTTAAATTATGGTGTATTGATTTAAATTATGGTGCACTAATGTAAATTATTGTGCACTAATATAAATTATTGTGCACTAATTTAAATTATGGTGCACTGATTTAAATTATGGTGCAGTGATTTAAATTCTGGTGCACTGGTTCAAATTGTGGTGCACAGATTTAAATTATGGAGCACCGATTTAAATTATGGTGCATTGATTTATATCATGGTGCACAGATTTAAATTATGGTGCACTGATTTAAATTATGGTGCACTGATTTATATACGGTGCACTGATTCAATTTGTTTTCTAGTTTCAGTTCCAAATGATTTAAATTAAGTTAAAAAAACTTGATAAATTCGATTTAACATAGCGCAAAATATATATTTTTTATAAATTACTGCATCACACACAAACAAATATTAGTTTTATATGACCTTGAGGTGCAGCAATTCTGACCTAAAGGTCAATGGAAGTTATTGTAGTTTACCCTTTAAGCAAGGGGATTTGCTTTTGACGTCAGAATTATGAAGTCATAATCTATAATTATTACTGGGTAAATTATGGTGCACTGATTCAAATTATGGTCCACTGATTTAAATAATGGTGCACCGATTCAACTTTTTTTTTAGTTTCAGTTCCAAAGGAATCAAATTAAATTCAGAAAACATGATAATTTCGATTTAACATAGGGCTAAAGAAAAAAAAATTACTTGATACACCACACACACAAAAATATCAGTTTTATATGGCCTAAAGGTCAATGGAAGTGATGGTAGTTCACCCTTGAAACGCGGGAATTGGCTTTTGACGTCAGAATTAAGAAGTCATAATCTGACGATAAAAAGTGATTCCCCGAGTTGAAAAGGTTACAGTTAAAGTGACTCTCCATCATGTTTAATGACCGTGTACAGGACAGCTTTCTACTATAATACGGACTTAGCAATAGTAAACACCTCAATAATAACCTTGAACGTAGCATGTACATACTACAATACGGATTGATCAGGGGCGCACACGGGGGGAGGGGTGCTGATCATTTTGGGACAGTTGATTTTCCATCTTTCCAGTTTCAACAAAGGTTGTCACATTTTTATTTTAAAACAAAATAGCACCATTTATACTCATTTTTTATGGAGTCCCCCCCCCCCGACTCCCAGGGCAGTGTAGCGTCAAGTGAATTCTCAAATATCGGATCACCCCTCCCCTTTATTTCTGGATACGCCACTGTTCCATATAAAATAACCGTCGGTACCATAATACTATGATTATGCCTGCACTAGAAAATCAGTGCATATCCAAGCGACTTATGTTTTAAAAAACCCTTGAAGTGCTGAAAGAATTTATGTAAACCAAGAAACCAACGGTTTTTTACAGTTTGAAATCATTATAAATGTCTTAGGCAGCTCTTTCTGCTTTATTTGAAAAAACCTATGTTATGGGACTATGGCCATTATAAATATTTTACTCTATAGACGTCAAATTCTGACCTCTAAAATCTATCCCCGCACTGAAAGAGTAAATACAATAAGTGTTTTTTTTGATAGGGAGGTCAGACCTTTTTTCATTTGTAGATTTATTTTTATTTTTATGGAAATTTGGAAAAAATGCAGAAAAACAATTCTGATTTCTTTTAGCAATATCATTTTTTTTTGGTTATGAAGATAAGTCTGATTGTAAAAAAAAAAAATTTCGGATAGGGAGTTGCTGTGTTTAGTCTATTTGCGCTCCTTTGTGCTCCACCTTACACAAAAATAAAATAATTTCAAATCTACAATAAATTTCACACAAACTTGTGCTTTCATCTTTCTCTGTCAATTATTTGCAAAAAACGATACTTTACAAAAATAAACCCTCAAATTTGACTTTCTCGGTTGAATTTGTGAACCGTTTGACGTCCCTATATTATTGAGCAGGTTATTTTTACTTGTACATGCACGTATCATACGTGGAGAGGTCATAGGCGAGGTTGTCTTAGATAAAAATGCAAGAAGCTAACAATTTACTCATATTTGTATTTAAAACCAAACATTTGCAAATCTGGACATACATTTTGTTCTCAATAACAGTGATCCAACCGGCTAATAAAACAGATTAACCATTTAAGCCCTCGCGATGCATTAAAGCATCATCTTACA
Source organism: Flabesymbios commensalis (assembly GCA_964017125.1). NCBI lineage: Eukaryota > Metazoa > Annelida > Polychaeta > Terebellida > Flabelligeridae > Flabesymbios > Flabesymbios commensalis. Next base: position 93,500,348 of record OZ024907.1, read on the forward strand.
TCCCTGAAAACGGACTTAATTTTCCTACAACCAAGGGTTTTCGAACGAAAATTCCCATGAAACTGGTTTACCAATACATGGTAATTTTCTTTAATTTTTAAACCACTACAAGTCATTTTAATCCACTACAAGTCGAGAATTGCGACAGCAATTCGCGGCTTGTAGGGGATGAAAATGACAATGGTGAATTCAGGCTTGAAAGGGTTAAAAACGACAGTTGTTGTGTTATAGCAGCGAAAGCATTTATTCCAGAGAAATTGTATTTGCTTGAAGCTTAACCCTTGAAGCGCTGAAATATGTTTTTTATAAACCATAGAGACCAAAGGGTTTTATCAATTTGAAATCATCATAAATGTTTTAGTTAGCTCTTCCCGTTTCATTTGAATACCTGTTATGGGTCTACGCCATTGGAAATATTTTATTTTTTTCAGTGCGGGGATCGTCTTTAAACTTCAGAATCCGACGTCTACAGACATCAGATTCTGACGTATAAAGACGGGCGTCTACAGACGTCAGATTCTGACGTCTACAGACGGTCCACGCGCTGGAAGGGTCAACCCTTTTGCTGCTGGAACCGTAAATATACGGCTTAAATAAAATTTCAGACAAAATAAAAATGTCAATGAAATTCACAAAATTGATCGTGACAGATTCTCAGGTAATCAAATAATTAAATTCTGCAGATGACTATTTTTCTTAAATATATATTTTTTTTGAAGCTGCAATTTGCGTTAGTAATTGCAGCTTTAAAAAAAAGGAAAAAAAGAAACAAACCCCTCAGCATCACAAGGGTTAATTAAAACGTATACAGTGTAGACGCGGTATCGGACCGCCTCACAAAGCGGGCCATCCCGGAATACGGACCACCTTTAGCCAGTCCCAATTTTTCCCCATTCACATAATGTATTATCAGATTCAGAAAGCGGATCGACCCGCGATTCGGGACACGGACCACGCTTTCCAGTCTCAAATCGTAAAAGGACCCAAAAAACGGACCACCCTCAATAGCAAAAAAAATTCATTCACACATTTACAGTATAATGGGAGAGACATGAGCCTATGCATCAACCAAGAGACCAGCTGCGGCTGGATTCACTAATGTATATACGGTCTCGGCAACAAAAGGGTTAAACCTTCTAAAGCATCTAAAATTCCACATTTTTAGGGTGTGAAGGGTTTTGATATGCCAGATTTAAAAACATGGTTTTTTTCCGTTAAAGGGACTGGCCCAGGCTAAAATCAGCAAAAATAGGTGATTTTATTTTGGCTTCTCAATATGACCATATGATGTAAACATGTCCATAGACTAGAACTGCACAAGTTTTTTTATTTTTTGTGCCGCGCGTTCACCAGTTAGGCTAGATATAAAGACGAAATTCTTGATTTCTGATTATTGACAACCATGTCAAAAATTAGAAATACATGGTCATATTAAGATGCCAAAATAAAAGCACCGATTTTTTTATGACTTTAGCCTGGGCCAGTCCCTTTAATTCGCTAAATAAATTTAGCAAATATTTTTTACTCACTCACAGTTGTTGATCGCGTCATCGAGATACAAGGTCTGGTTTGTAATTTTTTTTAGCTAACTGGATGATTTAAAAGTTAATTATTTAACTAGCATTTATTTAACTTTCAACACAATTATCGCGGTAGAGAGACGCAACTTCAGGTTACATAAATGTTATAGTCAAATTCACATTGAACGCCGATTGTCATGTAATTTTACAATCGCTATTCTCGAGTGATGTGGCGACTACCCTAAAAGTTCCATTAACAAATATAGCATAGTGTTAAAGATAGTCCATTTAAAGGTGATCTATCACCCCTTATATGGTATGAATAATTATGTCCTTATATGGGGTGAATGGCTATCATGTGACCCTCTCAGAGGGTCACATGATAGCTAATCACCCCATATATAGGGTGATTGGCTATCATGTGACTCTCTCAGAGGGTCACATGATAGCCAATCACCCCATATGAGGAAACACGTGTGCCCCATCTTGTGGCAACTTTGATTTATTTGTCACAAATTTATTCATACTATATAAGGGGGGATATGTCACCTTTAACATGAAGTAAATAAAAAATGTCGCCTTCTGTAAACCAATTACATGATAATTTTCAGTTGAATTTTCAGAGTTGTCGCCGCATGACTAGAAAATAGTGTGTGCAAAATGTCATAAAAATGGTTTGAGAATTGTCTGAGGAATCCGCGAAATTCATTCACCTTGGTTAATGTATTTAATGTGAATCTGACTATAAACAAGTTTTATCTCGCTCAGCTCAGCTCTGAAAAAGGCTATGTTAGGCCTGAGCTGAGCGGAGATAAAAACAATTATTGGTGCCGTGTTTCATTTGTCGGATTAGAAATAATATTTACATGGAATTGAAATCTAGTGTAGAATTAGAAATATTTTGGGGGATTTAAATATTTTTGCGCTTATATCAGTTATTTGTCACTAACACTCTAGCAGGTGAAGGGTTAAATTGTGGTTATAACATATATTGTTACTGTGTTTTTACGGTGGATCTAGCAAGTAGAGTGTTACTGTGGCTTGTTACATGGCCCTGGTGCAGTGGTTAATATATAATTATAAAGCTGCCTGCTTGAAAAATCGGAAATCGCTGGTTTGAACCCCGCTCTGGCATTCAAGTTTTATAGAAACAAAATGTTTCTTCACCACGCACTCGTCAATTTTCAATATTGTGGAACGTGACCGAGAGGTAGCGTGCTCGGCCTTCAGGAGGTTCTCCTTGCCCAAATTAGCCTATATGTGCACAGAGGTGGTCTAAAAACCCGTTTATTTTATTCACAGTGGCTTTTGTGGCGGATCTAGCGTGTAGTGGGTAAATGTATTGCTATAACATCTATTGTTGCTGTAGCTTGTTACGGCGGATGTAACATATATTTATCAGTGGCGACTTTAAAGGTGATCTATCACCCCTTATATGGTATGAATAATTATGACCTTATAGGGGGTGATTGGCTATCATGTGACCCTCTCAGAGGGTCACATGACAGCCAATCACCCCATATAAGGAAACACTTGTGCCCCATCTTGTGGCAACTTAGATTTATTTGTCACAAATTTATTCATACTATATAAGGGGTGATAGATCACCTTTAACGGTACCGTCTATCGCTGACTGTCTTAGTTTACAGCAGGGGAAGGCGTATAGTGATTAACTTAAACAACCAGCATCTTCTATATGTATAATAAATAGCCAGCATGCAATATATAGATGCCGTAAAAATAATGTAGACCTGCATGCTAGACAATTAAACAGATCAAGAACAATTAGTGAAGGTCTCTGTATTGTCTCGTCTGTATAAACTGTAGATCTGGCAATTTTCCCGTGTTTAAATTTTCGCGAATTTCTGATTTTGGGACTTTTCACGAAGATTAGAATTCGCACATTTTTGTGTTTATTTTTTATCGATATTAAAAGAATTATTTTGGCGAGATTCTTGAATTCGCGAATTTGTCCCCCCCGCGAAATTTGCGGAAATTAAAACCTCGCGAATATTACCAGTTATACAGTACATAACAGGTGAAATGAGAAAGGTGTGAACAGTTCGTAGTGTAGCTTTTGTTAAAGGGACTTGCCCAGGCTAAAATCATAAAAAAATCGGTAATTTTATTTTGGCTTATTAATATGACCATATGATGTAAACATGTCCATAGACTAGAACTGCAAATTTTTATAATTTTTCTGCTGCGCATTCACCAGTTAGATATAGAGACGAAATTCCCGCATTTCCTATTTTTGACATGGTTGTCAATAATTAGAAATCTCTGTATAATATCTGAATAACTACAGATCCACCCATGTATAGAATGATTCATACATCCTAGTGAACACAAAACATTTGTATAGCATTTATACAATGTTGGGCCAACGTTTAAAACGTTGGGCCGGCGTTGTATAAATGTTATAACAAATGTTTTTGTGTCCACTGGGATGTTGCCCTCATAATGTTGATTCATAACGCGTGCTGGAAACAATATAGATTACTCTTCATTGATTTACTTAAATATTTTATATAATTTATGTTGAAGTTATTTAATAAAATGTCACGCTTCCAAGCGAACACAAGACATTGAGCCAATGCTGGTCCACCGTCGGCAATGTCGGCCCAACATTACCCCAGCATTGGGTGAATCTCTGTTGTTTATCAGCTTATAATTAACGACATAACTATTGATGACTCCTGATGAGCATGTCACATGGTGATGTAAACCCGCATTTTTGTACACATTAACCCTTGCAACGCTAAATTATGTATAGAATAAAGCCCTCGGAGTTCTACATTCTTAGCTGTGGAAAAGGCCTAGGCCGAAGGCCGAGGCTTTTTTCACAGCTAACAATGTAGAGCTCCGAGGGTTTTAACTGACCTAAAACACATCCGACCATAATGAGGATCCCTCATAATCAACAGCTCGGTCACACCTGACTGATTATAGCATTATAGCCCTACTATGATAATTCGTCTGTGCATGATCAACAATAACTCTCCATTCCCGGCTTAGAATGTAGTGGTTGGACAAAGCATATAATGTAGTGGTATGTTTTAAATGTGTTTAAACCATGGAGACCATTTTTTTCATTTTGAAATTATCATAAATGTCTCAGTTAGCTCTTTCCGGTTCATTTGAATACCTATGTTATGGGTCTACGGCCTTTATACATCTTTGAATGCAAGGATCGTCTTTATACTTCAGAATCTGACGTCTACAGACGAACCCCGGGCTGACAGGTTAGTGGGAGATGATGATCATATAGTGACTTAAAACTGATAAATAGAACCATGTCGTATCATATTGACATATTATATTGAAAAAGCAATTTATTTCAAATCCTATTAAGTTACACTGACCCATAAATCTCTAAGCTGTAAAATTTAAAAAAAATATCGATAACAATTTGTGCAAACGTTGTTGGTCATTTTTTAGTTTTTTTTATGGGAAAATACTGTATTCTCCCATATCGCGCGAAAAATGACCGACCTTTTTTTTCTCACAAGATCAAGTCACACATGACGTAATGGCCATTTATCTGCTTATATGCAGGGAATTTCAAACCACAGCTAGAGTGCGATATGGGCTGATACCGATGCATGTCTCATTGTAAAAACCACTGGTGAATAACTGTTGTAATACATGGTAAATGGTAAATGGGGTTAAAATACAACTTATAAAACCATTTTTCATTCTTTCATTCCGTAGACTGTTTTTTCTATAATTGAAATATTAACTCAAAAGAAAATTCCGATAAATAGGAACGGAGGGACGAACACACAAGCAAATGATGAATGAATGAATAATTGAGTGAATGAATAAATGAATGAATGAATGTATGAATGAATGAATGAATGAATGAATAAATGAATGAATAAATGAATAAATGAGTAAATGAATAAATAAAAAAATGAATGTTTGAATGTATGAATGAACGAATGAACGAATGAATGAATGTAGGAATGAATGAATCAATGAATCAATGAATCAATGAATCAATGAATTAATAATTGAATGAATAAATGAATGTATACATGAAACATCTCCCGCTATTCTGTGGGTAAGTGCCTAATTATAATGTTGGTTAAATGTTGGTTGAACGTCTTCGGCGCCGGCACAACATTAGTTTAACATCTGTTCACCGTCTTGTGTTTTATTGGGCGTTATTTCCATCGAACATCGTTTGTAAATCACGTCGTGTCTTGAAGATAAAATATTAATATATATATAACTATATATTTAATATATTAAATGGGATAATGCACTTTGTATCCAGTGGAAGCTGGAATATATGCCAAGAATTCTAGTATCGAACGGATAAAAGTGACTTTAACAGCACAGTGCTGCTGTGCAGAGCCAAAAAGCAGTAATTGATTACTTTTCAAGTATACAATTATTGCGTTCTAGCTTTGCAGAACAGCGCAGCTTATAGTTCAGGGAGCATAAGTTAATGTATCTGTCAGTTTGCAGGGACCATAGAGTAAGCGTGGAATGCCCAGTCTGTCAGTGTACCACTCTGGAGCAGAATGTCAAGGTAGCTTATAAGTTCTGTAATTAGCGCTAAATCACTATTAGTTATATCGTGGCTGTGAAAAATGACAGCCTTATTTTCACGGTCGCCTGTTGTGAATGTGAAAAGCAACAATATTCCTGCAAACACTATACGTTCGCCCGGTGTTGGGCCACCGTCTGTGACGCTTGCCCGACATTGAGCCAACATTGCGTGAACGTCTCGAGTTTGCAGGAATGGGTTTATCATAGTGTACACCATCACCACAAGTGAAGCAGATAGATGGGGTTAGGGAATTAATCCAATCAGGAATTCATTCCCTAACCCCTTCTTCCTGCTTCGCGTGGCCACGAAACGCAGGAGGAAAGAAACAAGGAAGGAAGGAGGAAATGGAGGCACAGCAGTCTAAATCAGCTGAGAAGTGCGAGTGATTGTCGTTAACCGTTAAGCTGCCGGGACCGTATGTATGCGTTGCCAAGCAAATTTCAGACCAAATAAATTCAACTCAAATTTCTAAAATGCTTTGTGGTAGATGCTGAGTAAGTCTAATAATTACATTTTGAGGACGTATATTTTTGCATAAATATAAATATTTTTCGTCACTTGGAGCTGGAAATTTGCGTTAGCAATTCCAGCTTCAAATGAATGAAAAATAGACCGAAACAATTCTGCAGCATAGGGGTTAACGCCCATGTGGAGTCAGAAGGTGCTAAACTGCCACTTTGTAAAGTGGCAGTTTAGCACCTTCTGACTCCAAGGGGACGATTTATGCACCAAGGGAATATTACGTGAAAAATATACTTCGGTATTTTTAGCAAGTCAAGCCATTTTTATTTGACTTCAGGTGGCAATCGCGGTAGACGCGAGCCGTCAAGCTTATACAATGACGTCACGCATACCGGAATTCTCATAGGGACTGACCTATATCTCAGGCTTGTGATTGATAGAAAAATACATGTACATCGAATCAGATGCCTAGGATCTGGGTCAGTTATTTCGTGAATACCGACCCTCCACCGTATTTTTTTTTGTCAAAATAACCTGTGTCTATGGTGTAACTACAACCAATGAGTGATTGGTAGACACCGCCAGCTAGACATAAATATGTGATCAAGGCTTCCGAAGCAAGCCGAAACGTCATAAGTTTCAAACACTCCTTACAAAGTTAGTACAATTTACTAGTTACTACTCATCTCAACCAGTGAGTTTTACGATAAGCTATATGCTGGACAAGAAGTTTGCTTTGTATAATGAAAGTCGTCACCTTGGATATGAAACGGTGTATCTCCACACTTTACGAAGTGGCAGATACACCCTTTCATATCCATGGAAACGAAGTATTTCACAATCATTTGAAATTGAAAAGTATTTTAATAATTTCAACCGAATTATAATTATTGTCCATGAAAATACAATTCTACATTTACAGAGAAACAGGTTTTTTATGTTGAAAAAGCATCCCCCACCACGTTCCTCCGTCCCTCCCTCCGTCCATCACGCATACACAAAACATGTGACTGACCTGTCAAGCCGGCTGCTATGGCAACCAGCATCATCATCATCACGGTAGTAGCTGCCATGTCGTATATCCTGTCACGTCACTGGCCGTTACGGTGTGGCCTGTGTCACGGACTGTGTATGTGTGCGTATCACTCTCGGCTCCTATATCCCCCTCACGCTCACACAAACAGTCCGTTTGTGAAGTGTGTAACAACACGTAACCCCACCTAGCGAGTACTCACTATAACACCATACGTTCACCCACACTGCTCTGTAAAACCAAAGGGCAGTATCTGCTCACTTTACAAGTGAGCAGATACTGCCCTTTGGCTTTGCACGTCAACACTGTTGTTTTAATGTTGGTGCATCATGCTGTTCCAAGGCGGTGGGCCCACATTTATTCAACGCCTCATGTGCGCAGAGTCCTATAATACATTGATCAAATGTTGGTTTAATGTTGGGCCAACATCGTAGACGGTGCGCCAAAATTAAACCAGCATTGGTACAACGCCTCGCGTTTGCTAAGTGGACCTGCTACCTGAGTATCTACCAGAGTATCTTTTTTGCTACTATTTATATTAATATCAGTTATTATTAGGACCGGCCGTAGGCCTGTATCCTATTAAGTTTATGTTTGTCTCCTATTTAGGGGAAAGAGGGGTGCTGTGTGTGGTAAACGGTTGACATTTCTGTACACAAGTCCTTTTGAACATGAGCAATATTACGTTTGAGGTTCCTAAGTTAAAGGGACTAGCCCAGGCTAAAATCATTAAAATAATCGTTGATTTTACTTTGGCTTCTTAATATGACCATATGATGTAAACATGTCCATAGACTAGAACTGCAAAAGTTTTTTAATTTTTGTCCTGCGCATTCACCAGTTATGCTAGATAGAGAGACGAAATTCCCGTATTTCTAATTTTTGACATGGTTGTCCAAAATAAGAAATCAGGAATTTCGTCTCTATATCTACATTTAGGATTCTGGCCCATTATCTAAACCACTCAAACAGACTAAAGCCGGGCCTTGAAGTGCGTGAACTCCTTTTCTAGTTGTATCTCTGGTTTTGTTGCGGGAGACATAAATCTATCATGCAACATGTATATATTTCTTTTAATTATTTCAAATCGCTTAATATTGCACATATCTTTACACCACTTTCTATTTTATCATTATTATCATGATTTAGCCCTGCATCATGTAATGTAGGCCTACTGTTTATCTTAATTACGTATAAATCCACACAGACTCCACGTTGTCAATACATATCTATCTATGTGCCGCTCAACCGACACTGACTCTGTAAAAACGTCAGTGTCTGTGGCAACGTCAGTGTCTGTGGCAACAGCCGCCCGTGATACAGCAGCGCCTAACCTTAATTTAGCTGTTGTTTGGCCAATTATCCGCATTCTGCCTGAAACGAAGTATATAATAGTAAGAGGCCACAAAGTAATACCTAGGCCCCACAGCAAAATATGTCACTTCCTGCAAACACAGTAAAGCGTTGAACTAATGTTGATTCGACCCTTTAATCCCTAAAACGCTTAAATAGTTTTATACAAACCAAGATACCAAAGGTTTTATTCAGTTTGAAATACACATAAATGTCTTAGTTGGCTCTTTCCGCTCCATTTGAATACCTACGTTATGGGTCTATCATTATGAATATTTTCACTCCTTGAGCGGGGATCGACATTAGACGTCAGAATCTGACATCTACAGATGTTAGATTCTGACGTCTAATGTCGATCCCAGCGCTGTAAAGGTTAAGGACAACTACAGTCATTTAACCCTTTGAGGACGACAATAGTCATTTTTAAATCACAATTATTGAGAATGAAATGTGTGTTGAAATATTAAGATCTGCAAATGCTCCTTCTCAAATTAAACGATTTTTATGAATAATTTGTAACCACCTGAAGTTGTGTTATGTATCGCGGTAGGTGGGTGAAAAATGCAATTCTTTAGCGCTTTTTGAGTATTAAAATTCCCTTGATATTTTTCATTCATTTGAAGTCATCTAATACAATTTTTTCAGCTTCAAATGAATGAAGAATATCTCTACGTCAAGGCGAAAATAGAAATAAAATGAATGGGGTTTTGGACCACATTTGTGCGAATTTAGGCTAAACTGTGCCAGGAGACCCTGAGGATGATGAGATGAATGAAATGACACTGCCCTCCGGACACAGAATTCAAAATTCGTTCCCTGACGGTCTGAGGCCGAGCACGCTACCTCTCGGTCACGGAGGCTCCCCACAATATTGAATCTTTGTGTGTGGGTGGAGAATAAACATTTTGTTGCTTTGATACTTAAATGCCAGAGCGGGGTTCGAATCCGCGATCTCCGACTTTCCAAGCAGGCAGCTTTAACCACTGCACCTGAGACCCCGTCCTCGTCTAGGCGGAAGCGGAGTTATAGCTATGGTAAGCCAGTAGTGCATCATCTCGCGGTGATAGATGGAACCTTGCTGATATATGGACGCGTGCGGCTTGTACTCGGCAAACGCGAGTCGTTGTCTCAATGATGGTTCAATGCTGGGCAAGCGTCGTACACGGTGGACCGACATTGAACCAACATTGAGTCAACGTGTTGTGTTTGCTGAGCGCGGGCCTAGATTACTACCCATAAAAAACACATTGAGCTAATGCTGGTTTAATGTTGGGCCAGTGTGTAAGACGGTGGCCCAGCATTAGCCACACATCCAGTCAATGCGTCATGTTAAATTACTAGGTGGACAAACATATAAAACACTATACATTGTCAAAGTGTTGGTTTAATGTTGGCCCATCGTCTACGACGCTGAGCCAACATCAAACCAACACTAGGACAATGGAAAAACTAATTGTACAAAATCCTTGGTAGTATGAATGAGTGAATGGGGTTTTAGGCCACATCTGTGCACATATAGACTAAACTGGGTCAGGAGGTGAGGATGGTGATATAAATGAGATGACACTGCCCTCCAGACACAGAATTCTAAATTCGATCCCTGGCGGGCTGAGGCCGAGCACGCTAACTCTCGGTCACAGAGGCTCCCCACAATATTTAAGTTTTAAGAGTGAGCAGGAAAGAAACATTTTGTTCTGTTCTGTTCCGTTCTGTTCCGCTCCGTTCTGTTCTGTTCTGTTCTGTTCTGTTCTGTTCTGTTCTGTTCTGTTCTGTTCTGTTCTGTTCTGTTCTGTTCTGTTCTGTTCTGTTCTGTTCTGTTCTGTTCTGTTCTGTTCTGTTCTCTTCTGCTCTCTTCTGTTCTCTTCTGTTCTCTTCTGTTCTCTTCTGTTCTCTTCTGTTCTGTTCTTTTTTTCTTTGTTCTGTTTTGTTCTGTTCTGTTCTGTTCTGTTCTGTTCTGTTCTGTTATGTTCTGTTATGTTCTGTTCTGTTCTGTTCTGTTCTGTTCTGTTCTGTTCTGTTCTGTTCGGTTCTGTTCTGTTCTGTTCTGTTCTGTTCTGTTCTGTTCTGTTCTGTTCTGTTCTGTTCTGTTCTGTTCTGTTCTGTTCTGTTCTGTTCTGTTCTGTTCTGTTCTGTTCTGTTCTGTTCTGTTCTGTTCTGTTCTGCTCTGTTCTGTTCTGTTCTGTTTTGCTTTGGTTGTTCTGTTCTCTTCTGTTCTGTCCGTTCTGTTTTGCTCTGTTCTGTTCTGTTCTGTTCCGTTCTGTTTTTTTCTGCTTTGTTCTGTTCTGTTCTGTTCTGTTCTGTTCTGTTCTGTTCTGTTCTGTTCTGTTCTGTTCTGTTCTGTTCTGTTCTGTTCTGTTCTGTTTTGTTCTCTTCTCTTCTCTTCTGTTCTATTCTGTTCTCTTCTGTTCTCTTCTGTTCTCTTCTGCTCTCTTCTGTTCTGTTTTGCTTTGTTATGTTCCGTTCTGTTTTGATCTGTTCTGCTCTGTTCTGTTCTTTTCTGTTTTGCTTTGTTCTGCTCAACTCTGTGAATAGTTTACATTTCATTCACAAGATGGCACGCATAATTGATTGAATTATTAGTAAACACTGAGAGGATAATGGCGTGTTCAGTTATCACTTATCATGGCCAATTTTCAAAATATTTTGTAAAGGCCTGCATGCGCAGTTGTAAATATTAGAACTATTAAAAATGGTATTTTTCACGTTTTTTGCTGAGTATTCTCTAATCACCAATAATCACTATAATTATACATATGCTAGTAACTGTAAATTAGATTGTAATTTATATAAAATATTAGAACTGTATTTTTGGTCCGAAGCTTTGAAAAATGATTCGATTTTGTCAAACTAAATGGCTGACATCTGAATGCTTTTTAAACTAGACCCATTTTCTGGGCCAAGAAGTCATTATTCCAATAATACAATAAATAGTAAAGCGGTTGGAAGCGTATGCTCGAGGAGCGCGCAGCGCGTGGCCCTGCGCGAAATTAGCGTCGATACACTGGTCTCAACTTTAACTCGACGAGGCCGCCATTAACGTGATCGCCTAGTCACATTAAGAAGGGAGAAACAAGGATATTTCTCTGAAAACCTCACATATAAGATCGACGGGGTTCGAACCCGGGACGCATGCATGACTGGCGAGTGAGTCAGGCGCTCTCTTTACCCATTGCGCCACGTCCCCTTAAAAAATAGAAATGTATGTACTTTGCACTCCTTTTTTATATCTCCATGCGAGACATCATAAGTATCCCTTACCCCTTTAACCGCCAAATTATTCATTTTGAATTTCACCCACTTGAAGTTGTGTCTCGCTGACGCGATCCACTACTTCAAGTGAGTGAAAATTATTCAGATTTGACAAAATGGAGGTCAACTCTTTTCAAATCTTGCTGGTTGATTTCACATTTTTTCTTTAACATATTTAAAATGTAGTACTTGATGTGCTAATAAAAAATGAAAAACAGAATATATGCGGCACCGGCGGTTAAAGGGTAACCCTTTTAAGCGCTGACATATTGTGATACAAACTATAGCGACCAACGGTTTTTTCAATTTGAGATCATCATGAATATCTTAGTTATCACTTTCCGCTTTATTTGGATACCTATGTTATGGGTCTACGGTCATTGCAAATATTACATTATTTCAGCGCGGGGATCGACTATAGACGTCACAATCTGACGTCTATTGACGTCAGATTTTGACGTCTATATTCGTTTCCCTCGCTGAAAGGGTTAACCCTTTGCCCACTTGTCTGATTTAAATTGTACAATTCGCTAGATTGGCCACTAAATTATATGGATCCTGCATGGTGAGGACGGAATGCGAAACAAACTTCAGAACCAAATGATCTCAGTGATCACACACAGCAAACATTAATGTCTAGCCAGTGATGGCTTAATGTTGAGCTGGTGTCGTAGACGGTAGACCAGCATAAAATCATCATTGGTTAAACTTTCTGTGCTTGGTGGTTCAGACGATTCTGATTCTCGGCCTGTGATTGGTTAATATAGCAAACTAAGCCAATCACAGGCCGAGGAAGTCAAACTAATACTATACGCAGTCGACTGACGTGAGGGGTTGGCGGATTGGTAGAGCGCCTAGCTATCACGCCAGTTATGACGGCTTTCCGTGTTCGAGCCCCGCTGTTCCTATACTTGGGTCTTTCAGAAATATATAAATTGTAGCATCCTCTCTGCTGGGTTTCATTGGGCGTTTTCTGATTCACGTGTTCTGTCTATATGCAATCTAAATGCCACCTCCCACCTGAAGGATCAGTAGTACGGGGCTTTATTAAGCACCCTCTTTGCTTTCAAACATGCCATGGTTGCAGACAGTCCTATAAGGAATGACCGCTAAATTAACCCAGAATACCCCTCCCCCCCTCTGTTCACGTTCTGGTTAGGCCACCGCTAGACCATTGATAATTGATGCATCCATGTTTTAAATGGTGTCCCAACTTGGGAAATATCTTGATCTGGGTTATACATAGAGAAATAAAAGCCCCTCCCACCTGAGGAGATAATGTATAAAACCCCTCAGTCAGACAAAGTCGTGATTTGTCTCTGAGATTTGTGTCAACCTATTCCTGACACGATGAAGCTGTTGCTGATCGCTCTGCTCTGTACTGCGGTACATCAAAGTCTGGCAGGTAAGAAAGATGATTATTCATTGCATGATATTGATTATCTCAAGATTAGGCCACACTGCTTATATTATCTCTACATAATATGCCCACACATTAGCCGGCCACCATAATCCCCTGCTCCGCCCGCGTGATATAAATTTTCAGGGTTCATACTTCCCTAAAGTCTCACATGCTGTTTTACAATAATGGTCTGCAGATCAATATTACAATGATTGTCGCAAGTCGGCATTTTTTTGTATTTCATCAAGTTGACATTTTTCTGGCCATATCCTTCCCTGACATTGCACATTCTGCTTATAGTAATGGTCTAGCTATCTGTCACGGCTTACCAGATATCACGTTCATTAAATCAATAATGGCCGATTGTCGGACATGGCCGATTATCGGACATTTTTAATTTAATCGACCTGAATTTTTTTAGGGCTTATCTCTACACGCAACCTCACATTTTGCTTTATAGTAAGATGGTGTAGCTATCTGGCACGGTTTGTCAAATATGAGGCATATTTAAGTTAATTATATCTGATAATCGGCCATGGACTAGCTATATGGCATGGTTTGCCAGATATAAGGTATATTAAAGTTAACTATGGCCGATAGTCAGCCATTTTGAATTTGATCGAGTTGAAATTTTTTAGAGCATATCCGTACCTAAAACATCAGATTATCTGGCATGGTTTGTTAGACATCACGCGTATTTAAAGTTAATTATTATGACCAATAGTCGGCCACTTTGAATTTGATCAAATTGAATTTTTTTCAGGGCAAATCCCTAGCTGAAACAGCACCTTTTGTTTTATAGTGATGGTCTAGCAATCTCAAACTGTTTGTCAGATATCGGGCATATTATAGTTAATTAAGGCCGGTACTCGGCCATTTTGAATTTAATCACGTTGAAATTTTTAAGGAAAAATTCCTACCTGAAACTACACATTTTGTTTTATAATAATGGTCCAGCTATCTGGCACAGGTTGCTCGATATCAGGTATATTAACGTTAATTATGGCCGATGATCGCCCAATTAGGTAGGTCAAAATTCATAAACCCCATAAGACACATCTACACCCCTGGCAAATTGTGTAATGTTGATAATGTCATGATTACTATTAATGTCTCCGTGATTATTTCACATTTTATTACAGAAGTGACTTTCACCACTACTGCCGACGACTCTGTGTTCGTCTGGGTGGACGGAGTGTTCCAATATGTAAAACATTGGAACAGTAACATGAGACCGGGAACATTTAATATTGGTCATGGCAAACATCTTCTGGCGATTAGCGCTGTGGATCATGGTGGTCTGGCTGGCATTCTCTGGTCAGCCACCAATGGACTGGTGTCTGATTCCTCCACCATATGCTCCACCACACACCAACCTGACTGGAATCAGCCTGACGCCGAGCTTATTGACGGTGTAACCGCCCAGATTACCCCCCCCCCCCCTGACTGGACTATACCCGGGTATAATCTGGACTATACCCTAGGTATTGTCTGGGAGCTCCCAGACTATACCCCGAGGTATAATCTGGGAGCTCCCAGAGTATACCCCACAAGCCCAGACTATACCCCACCAGATTCAGGGTGGGGTATAGTCTGGGCGATAGGGGTACACTCTGGGAGATATCATATATGACTTACAAATTAGCGATATAATATGATATCTGATCGTAATCTGGCATAATTCATGTCTCATATAGCATAATAACCCTTTGAGGACTAGACTATCTTATGTCTACTATGTTAACCTTCTCATGGCTAGAGTATAACATGTCTCATGTATTAACATTTTATGGTGGCTAGAGCATCACATGCCTCATTGAATAGCCTTCTGACGGCTAGCCGCCAGAGGGTTAATGCATGGGATATGTGACACTCCAGCAATCAGAAGATTAAAATCAGAGGCATTTGACAGTCTAGCCCCCAGACGATTAATAGACGAGATATGTGATACGCTTGACATATGGTAGTCCAGCACCCAGAGGGTTAATACTTTAGGCATGCGACTCTAACCACCAGAAGGTTAATATAATGATAGTTAATAAGTGGGACACTTGATTCGCTAGCCCTCAGATGGATAATACATAGAGTAGGGTGGGGCAAGACGCCCCCTTGGGGTAAGATGCCCCCTACGTCATAATGTATGACGTCATAAATAGAGCACGCTCTTCCGTATTTTAAAGTGTTCCTTTGGTTGTTTCTATTTTCCCGCCGGGTCACAGTTGATTCTCGAGAGAATTACATGGTATGCATTCATATTTACTACTTTGAACACCTTTTTTAATAAAAAACAACAACCGCTGCATGGTCCTCTTAATTCACAAAAAACACCGCTAAGACATGGCCGTCACAATGCTGGTAGAATAAAATGTTCACTACCATTGTGTGTGGTCACAGTCTTGCCCAGATATGGATTATGCCGCAATGCAGAGTGTTTGTTAAACTCCTCTAGATGGGGTAAGACGCCCCCCTTATGATGAGGCAAGAGGCCCAGAGGCGACATGCCCCACAGTTATGGGGGCGTCTTACCCCAACAGGCAATATTAATAATTAAAATTAATAATTTAAAATATGTTTGTAGATGGGACTGTCGTTCACGCACTAGGCGTCCTTTTATCACTGATTCAGACCGACTGACTGTGACTGACTAGCTTCTAATATTCCACTCACTCACTCACTCACTCACTCACTCACTCACTCACTCACTCACTCACTCACTCACTCACTCACTCACTCACTCACTCACTCACTCACTCACTCACTCACTCACTCACTCACTCACTCACTCACTCACTCACTCACTCACTCACTCACTCACTCACTCACTCACTCACTCACCCACCCACCCACTCACTCACTCACTCACTCACTCACTCACTCACTCACTCACTCACTCACTCACTCACTCTGTCCATCTTTTTATTTATTCATTCATTCATTCAACCATTCATTCGTCCATCCATCCAATAATCCATCCATCTATTCATACATTAATCCATCTAACAATCTATCCATTCATGTGTCCTTACATCTATCAATTTATCCATCCATCCATCCATCCATCCATCCATCCATCCATCCATCCATCCATCCGTCCATCCATCCGTCCGTCCGTCCATCCATCCATCCATCCATCCATCCATCCATCCATCCATCCATCCGTCCGACCGTTCGGCCGTTCGTTCGTTCGTTCGTTCGTTCGTTCGTTCGTTCGTTCGTTCGTTCGTTCGTTCGTTCGTTCGTTCGTTCGTTCGTTCGTTCTTTCGTTCGTTCGTTCGTTCGTTCGTTCGTTCGTTCGTTCGTTCGTTCGTTCGTTCGTTCGTTCGTTCGTTCGTTCGTTCATTCATTCATTCAATTATTCATTCATACATTCATTCATTATAGTGTTTAGTAGAACGCGATATATACATAACCGCTGATAACATTTTGTATGTGAGCCATTACCTGCCTGAGCACGAAATGAAAAGGTTTTCGTCACAGTTCAGTGATTTTCACAAAAATGGCGGCCATTCTTAACTTTTCCAGATTTGTGAATGCGTTATCTCAAGAACCGCTGGTCCGAAACACTCGTGATTTTTTGTAGCCTATACATGTGGGCATTTACCTGCCTGACCACGAAATGGAATGGTCTTCGTCATGGTACATAAAAATGGCGCCATTTTTAACCTATCGATACCTTATGAACGCGTTATCTCAAGAACCGCTGGTCCGAATCAATCATGATTTTGTATGTCTTACCTGCCTGACCACGAAATGAAAAGGTTTTGGTCACGGTTCAGTGATTTTCATAAAAATGGCGTTCATTTTTAACTTTTCGGAATTTGTGAACGCGTTATCTCATGAACCGCTGGTCCGAATGACTAGTGATTTTATGTGTAGGCACTTACTTCTGAGTTATCTGGCCTATAAATGAAAAGTTTCACCGTTCAGTGATTTTCACAAAAATGACAGCGATTTTCAACTTTTTCAGACACTGTGAACGCGTTATCTCAATAACCGCTGATCAGAATCACTCGTAGGCCCTTACCTGACTGACCACGGAATGAAAACCTTTTCGTCACGATTAAGTGATTTTCATAAAACGACCTGTAATTTTTAATTTTCCTGTGAGCGCGTGATCCGGTAGTCCGAATAACTCGTAATTTTGTATACTAAGCATTTACCTGCTTGCCCATGAAATGGAAAGGTTTTTGTTATTGATTTTCTAGAAATGGCGACCATTTTTTGCTATCAGTCCGGAGATATTGCGTCGATTAAAATGCAGGATGATGCATTCGTTTTTGCCTAATAGCGAAAACACATCTCTAGTTCGTCCATCCATTCATTTTATTTGTCCGTCCATCTATCCATTCATTGATTCACCAATTCATTGCTTCATCCATTCATATACTCCTTCACTCACCTCACTCAACCACCCAACTCACTCACCTCATTCAACTCACCCAACTCACTCAACTCACCCAACTCACTCAACTCACCCAACTCACCCAACTCACCCAATTCACTCAACTCACTCAACTCACCAACTCACTCAGCATACCCAACTCAATTACCTCACTTAACCATCCAACTCAGTCAACTCACCCAACTCACTCAACTCACCCAACTCACTCACTTCACTCAACCACCCAACTCACTGAAACTCACCCAACTCACTCAACTCACCCAGCTCACTCAATTCACCTAACTCACTCATTACATTTAACTCACTCGACCACCCAACTTACCCAACTCACTCAACTCGAGTATAAAGGGCAAGATGCCCCTTATCCCTGGGGTAAGATGCCCCCCGGGGCATTTTGCCCCAAGTGTGGGGTAAGATGCCCCTTTCTGTCATTATACATTACCGCTCATAATATCTTAGCAAATAACTTGGAATAATTATTTTATCATTTTTTATGTTCCCCTCATATGCCTCTTTGTGAGCATTGGATAACTCTTTATTATGAGCAATATATTCAGCTGCAGGACGCTGTGACCTTAGAGGGGGCGCCTTGCCCCACCCTACTCTATAATGATCTGTGATAATCCAGCCGCCAGAATATTGATGCATGAGGCATGTGATACTTCAGCCATCAGAAGGTTAACATAGGAGACATGTGGTACTCTAGCCCCTAGAGAGCTAGTACACGATAAAACATAAGATACTCTAGCCTCCAAATGGTAAAGACATGAGAGATAACTTTTTAATATTAAATTTACTATTGATTGTAGTTATATATAATATATCCCAGAGTATACCCCTATTTTCCAGACTATACCCCACCCTGAATATGATGGGGTATAGTCTGAGCATGTGGGGTATACTCTGGGAGCTCCCAGAATATACCCTAGGGTATAGTTAAGGAGCTCCTAGACTATACCCTGGGGTATATTCCAGACTATACCCGGGTATAGTCCAGAATATACCCGGGTATACTTCAGTGGGGGGGGGGGGGTAATCTGGGCGGTTACACCTGGAACTGGGGACGCGCTGAAAGCTACGGGAAAAGTACTGCAAACTCTATGTTTAACACCAGAGCTGGGATCAACAGCAATGCTGAGTGGATTTGGATGGGTCCTCAGAAAAGTGCTGAGAAAACCGCCATTTACTGCAGGAAGTGGGTGCATTGCAGGTCTTCTAGTGCACCTAGGACACCCGACCCGACGAGCGCATCGGGGACTATAAGCTTATAGCTTACCCTTACCCTTACCCAAAATATGTTTGCATAAACCATCGAGAAACCAAAGTTTTTTGAAATCATCATAAATGTCTCAATGTTAGGACGTTGTTTCGATGTAGTGTCCTTGGGCACTTTACCCTCACTTACTACACTTCACTCGTATAAATGAGTACCTGGTGGGACAGATATGGCTATGTTTAATGCGCCGAAATATGACTACAGCGACCAACAGCTTAAAGTGGCTGAAGATTACTCATATTTATTTAATTTGAGCACAAATATTTGCAAATCTTGATGTTTAGACACACATTTCACTCCTAATAACAGTGATTTGGTCGACTAATAAAACGGATTAAAAACGACAATAGTCGTGATCAACAGGATACGGGTTAAATCAAAATTTAAGGGGGCATCATGAATCGCTCGCTTAAATATGGATGGCTCCTCATAAATTGATGGGTTTTTTCATTCGCTCGCTTTTGGTCCAGTGTCAATGGATCGTAATAAATTAATGTAGGCCTATGCTTTATTCAGACAATAATTTCCAACGTAACTTGGCAAATGTTATTCACGTGACCTTTGTCAGACAATACTTTGTACAAATGAGAGGACGATTTTGACTGATTGCTGATTGGCGTCTCTCATGCTACAAAGTACAGCCATATAACCCTTTACCCGCCTGGTAAACTAATTAAATCTTCACCCACTGCTAACCAAACAGATGGTCTAACTAACTATTGTCGTGCTTAGTGCCTTAACCCTTTAACCGCCCGCGCCGTATATATTCGGGTTTTCATTTTTTATTACCACATTAAGTACCACCTTTTAAACATGTTAAAGATAAAATGTAACTTCAATGAGCAATATTTGGAAACAGTTGACCTCCATTTTATCAAATCTGAATGATTTTCACTCACTTGAAGTTGTGGATCGCGTCAGCGAGACACAATTTCAGGTGGGTGAAAATTCAGTTTGAATAATTTGGCGGTTAAAGGTTTAACCCTTTAAGCCCTCACGATGCATTAAAGCATCATTTTACATCCCTGAAAACAGACTTAATGTCCCTACAACCACGGGTTTTAGAACGAAAATTTCCATGAAACTGGCTTACAAATACATGGCAATTTTCTTCAATTTTTAAACCACATCAAATCACCTTCATCCACTACAATTCGAGATTTGCGACAGCAATTCGCGGCTTGTAGTGGATGAAGATGACAATGGTAAATTCAGGCTTGAGAGGGTTAAGCGTTTAGCACAAAGACTACATTGTTAGGATTATATACCACACTTTATGTGATTTAATTTCCACCTGCCGTGATGATCCTTGATGTTTTAATGATCCTTTGCTGGCATACAATGCTATAATGCGAACTCAACATCTATAAACACCTCAATACATACCTTTAACCCTTAAAGTGATCAGCTATATATTTAATTTTCACCCACTTGAAGTTGTCTCTCGCTACCGCGACCCACAACTTCAAGTGGGTGAAAATTACTATTATTTGTTTAATATGACACCAAACATGTGCAAATCTTGTATGTTTACACATACCTTTCGTTTCCAATAACTGCGGCTTAAACAGCTAATAAAACTGATTAAAAACTACTCTCGTCGCGCTTAGCGGTTAAAGGGATAATATAAGACCAGCTGAGACTACTCAGGCTTTACAGGATTTACATGTATGGCCAATCAAATTGATCCAGGTGATGGAGATATTTCAGTAGGAATCGACAGATACAATAACATAGACATTACCATTATATACATGATACATGATACTTGTACATTGCGACGATGTTAACATTGGCGCTCCCCCCCCCCCCCGTTCAGGGTCACAAAAAAAACAAAAATCTACCAGATTTCGGCCAAACTATGCTCCAGAATGTGTCATTTGAGGCCTTAGAGCATATAGGGCCTAGGAGGCTGGCTATTCCAGCTGTGGTGTGTATAAATTCTTTCGAAAATCTCCCTACCCCAGTCTGTCAATTCCTGGATCCGCCACTGGCTAACGTACACGACGTGAAAAGTGTTTATAGCCAAATTGTTGTGATTTTCGCTGATCGCTCAGCCAATCATGAACCGATTTCCTTGAAATTTTGCAAATGAAATATTTTTCAGTCAAATTCTACTATGACAGAGGTAGAAAAATCGCGAAATTATATTGAATATGGGTATTTGGAAAGTTAGACAATTACAACGCTGTGTACAAATTTTACGAAATGTTCATGGCTCGCTCGTATTCTCGTACAAGTTGCGATATATCGTGGCCTTCTGATTGGTTGAGATGGCCATCTTGAACAATCAGAAGGCTACGATATATCGTAACTTGTACGAAAAGGGCTGTTGGGATTGTTTTAAAAAATAGAGCTTGCAAACATTTATGAAAAGGTGCTGTAGGCGAATAGTATTAGGTTTTGAAGGGGAAAAAAATATGCCCAAGCTGAATTTTTCAGGAAACCTTCCAAATACCATTAGAAATAACATACTAAAACTCCCTGTGATTCCCGCTGGAGCCTTTTCCAATATTCAAGATGGCGTCCAAGATGGCCGCCAAAATGTTAACACACTTATATAGACGGGCTTATATACCACCTCACCCCCAAAAACTTTGACGAAACGTTTATAACGGTTTTCTGTCCCACTAGACATATAGTGAATGACAGTCAATCAAAATCTGATCCCTAAAAATGGATGAAAACTCCAAGATGGCCGCCATCGGGGAGGGGACGGTCGGCAAAAGCAACGATCATGGCCCAGGTAAAGTAATATTTTTCGACAAATAAAGGTAGGAACAAGTGTAATGCCTCTTTTTCGCCTAATTTTGATTGGAAAATCCATTTCTTATATTTTTGTCATGATTCAAGGTCATCTTCATTGTCAAAAAGTCAATCTAAAGGGCAAATAATCGAAAATATGATTTTTACCAAATACAGTTAAGAAATTTTGTAATACCTCATTTGCATGGGATTTTGACTGGTAAAACCTTTTATGATATTATGTTTGTGATTCAAGGTGACCTTTAAGGTCAAAGGGTTAATTTTAAAGTCAAATTCCTGAAAATAATATTATTAACAAATACAAATATCAAAAAACATCATATGTAATACCTCATTTTGAGGTGATTTTTACTGGATAATCCACTTATGTTATTATTTTGGTGATACAAGGACTTCTTCAAGATCAAAAAGTAAATTCCAAGGTCCAAATGTATACAACAAAATGAAGATTAAAAGTCTTCATTGTCAAAACGTCAATTTTAAGGTCAAGTAAAAGCAAGTGTAATACCTATTTTTCGTGTAAAATGAGGTAACCGACCTAATCTAACTTACTGGAAGATCCATTTGTGGTATTATTTTAGTGATCGATTCAACTTCATCTTCAAAGTCGAAATGTCAATTTTATGGTCAAATGAGTGAAAATATGATTCTAACAAATTAAAATAACACAATGTAATACCTTATTTCAATTTGAGTAATTTGATCCAATGTCTCATTTACACAAATAAAAATAGAAACAAGTGTAATTCATATCTTTGATGAGGTTTTAACTGCATTTCTTGTAACTGTACAATTTCGATAGTTAAATGTCATATTTCGAATCCTGTCTGGAGGACAGTGTCATCCCATTCATCTCACCATCCCCAGGAGGTTTTCCTGGCCCAGTTTGGCCTGTATGTGCACAATGGTGGCCTAAAACCCCATTCATTTCATGTGTCATATTTATGGGCTTTAGGTTATTTAGCTATTTTTGACTGAATAAAGTGTTCTTCAACGCATCCCCACCGTTTTTTATCGTTTTTCCGTTACCCTTTAACGCCACCAGATGCTCCATAACTCCCACCAATCGCATATCATTACATTCCAATCACCATTGCGTTTTTCCGTTACCCTTTAACGCCACCAGATGCTCCATAACTCCCACCAATCGCATATCATTACATTCCAATCACCAATGAACGCCTCTCCGTCACCCTTCAACACTTACTCAACCTCTTTTGTTTCCCCTCCATCGCATTTCAGGCCATAGCATTACCATTTTTACACCTTTCCGTCGCCTATTAATGCCTCGTTGTCGCGCTCTAGCACTGTCTCGTCTTCTTTAACGCCTCCTTATTGCCCTCTAACGTCTCCATGTCTCCCTTTATGCTTCTCGATCGCCCTTTAATGCCTCTGTGATGCCCTTTGACGCTTTTTTGTTGCCCTTTAATGCCTTCTTGTTAAATTTTAGCGCACCCTGTGACACTTGAACGTATCTTACTCGCCTTTTTATACCTCCCCATTGCCTTTTAACGCCTCTTCAGTGCCCTTTAACGCCTTTTCGCCGTCCTTAAACGCCCCCCAATCGTACGCTTCCCCATTGCTCTTTAACGCTTTCCCATTGTCATTTAACGCTTCCTTGTCGCCCTGTACCGCCTTCCATACCACCTTTTAACACACCCAGTCGCACCTTAACGCCGCTTTGTCGTCCTTCAACGCCATTGCACTTCAATGCCTCTCCGTCGAATTTTAGCGCATCTCCATTGCCTCCTGCCCTTTTACTAGTAATGCCTTGTAATTCCTTGTTTAAAATGACATTTTCACAATGTTGATTTGATCTTTTTTCACCTTGAGTGTGCTTAATCATTAAAAACCTAGAATAATTATATTATGCAGTCAAAATCACACCTATACGAGGTATTATGCGTCTGATTTGTTGCATATATAATTTTCACCCTTCCCGGAAATTGAGAGGGGTGGCTGGTACACCAAAAGCATAGTATATAAGGTTCCTTTTTATGTCAGGGGAAGGGGATGCAAAAACATAGACACATGTTTTTAGCTTGATAGGAGAACTGAACAAAATGAATGATGTAAACGCAATGTACAATGCTTTTTATGATATAATTCCCAGTAAATTATTGTTTTACGTCACGTTTTGGTACTAATGGTCATTTATGTGACATTGCAATGCGATAAAAACAGTACAGACGATTCATGAGAAGAATTATGTACAGATGATGACGTGAGTTTGTGGTGATAGGGCACGGTGGATTGTTGAGAGCGTTTTCCTTTACTGGCCCGATAATATAGGGGTTCTGGGCATGTCTGGGGGATTTACCCCAGGCATGTCTATACGTACAGAGACTCTGGTCGGATAGTCCCCAGAGTAACGATAGCTGAAGGTAACTATATTGCCGTTTGTTTAAGACTACCACAGCCAACATCAGTGCCTGCACCGACATTGACACTTAAACAGTAGGTATACACTAATTAGCCATAGCAATTTCCTACTTCTAAAGTCATTGGCGGCCATCTTGGATTTGACACTTTTCTGGTAGTCAGATTTGGAAAGACTCTCTCCTGCCATTAAATACATGTCATTGGTTGTCATTAGTGACAAAACCTCTGGAAAACATCTTTGGTATACTTTTCCGGGGTGTTCGAGTGGATGTTTGCATAAATCGCCCACCTAATAAATTACATCCACTTGTAATCATCATAACTTTATGTTGTTTATATCAAAAGGTTTTATTTTACAAAAGGATTACAATGAAACGGGCTTTGAGTCACAAAGTAATCACATATATCATTTATTTGCAATTTATGATATTATGTTAATGATTGAAATAGTATTTAAAATGTCATACATATCAAAAGCTTGCTTTTTCTTTTATCAATATACCTAAAATTGCAAATAAATTATAGGCGTGACTATTTAGTGACTCAGAACCTGTTTCAATGGAATCTTTATGTCAATAAATGCACATGTAGACGTTTAAATCATGAAGTTATGTTGATTACAAGCCGAGATATAGTGGTTTCAATATTTTGGCGGCCATCTTGGACGCCATCTTGAATAACGGAAAAGGCTCCAGCGGGAATCACGGGGAGTTTTAGTATGTTGTTTCTGATGGTATTTAGAAGGTATCCTGAAAAATTCAGCTTGGGCATATTTTTTTCCCCTTCGGCCTGATTACAGGTCTAATACTATTCGCCTACTGAGAGTTGACTGAAAAATCAGCGAAAATCATGCCATCCAGGTCAATCTAAATTTGGGTATAGTTACAATATACACATTTAAAAACAAAAACCGAATACGAATGTATAAAAGGAAATTCTCCTATAATTTATCGTGGCCCAGTTTAGCCTATATGCGCGCAAAGGGTGGCCTAAAACCCCATTGATTTCATTTTCTCCTATAACTGGCCTCGCATAGGCCTACACCCAGAAAACACAAAACATTTGTATAACATTTATACAACGTCGGCCCAACGTCTTCGCCGTTGGTCCAACATTGTATAGATGTTATACAAATGTTTTGTGTTTACCGGGCATCTGTTCTATATTTTTTTTATAAAGCTACATACATAACTACCACCTAGTGAAAAACTACAAACTACTCAATGTATATTTTAATCACCAGGTGGGACTCTAATACAGATCTCCTTCAGTTAGAACATTCACAGCAAACTCAAGACGCTGACCCAATGTTGTTTTAATGTTGGCCCAACGTCATAGACGGAGAACCAACGTCAAACCAACATCAGTTCAACATCTTTTATTTGCTGGATTAGTTAATGAGGTGGACTGATCTCGTAACAAACTCATTTTAATGAAAAATGTGACGCATTAACCCATTAACCCCCAAAGCGCTGAAATATCTTTATATAGACCAAGAGACCAAAGGGTTTTCTTCAATTTGAAATCATCATAAAAGTCTTGGTTAGCTGTTTCTGCTTCGTTTGAATACCTATGTCATGTTTCTACGGCCATTATAGACAGTTCACTCTTTCAGTGCGGGGATCGACTTTAAACGTCAGTCTGACGAGCTGCAAGGGCTTACCATCCCAGCACTCATTCATTCATTCACTCATTCATTCATTTATTCATTCATTCATTCATTCATTCATTCATTCATTCATTCATTCATTTATTCATTCATTCATTCATCCATTCATTCATTCATTCATTCATTCATTCATTCATTCATTCATTTATTCATTCATTCATTCATTCATTTATTCATTCATTCATTCATTCATTTATTCATTCATTCATTCATTCATTCATTCATTCATTCATTCATTCATTCATTCATTCATTTATTCATTCATTCATTTATTCATTCATTCATTCATTCATTCATTCATTCATTCACTCATACATTCACTCACTCATTCATTCATTCATTCATTCATTCATTCATTCATTCATTCATTCATTCATTTATTCATTCATTCATTCATTCATTCATTCATTCATTTATTCATTCATTCATTCATTCATTTATTCATTCATTCATTCATTCATTCATTCATTCATTCATTTATTCATTCATTCATTCATTCATTTATTCATTCATTCATTCATTCATTCACTCACTCACTCACTCACTCACTCACTCTTTCATTCATTCATTCATTCATTCATTCTTTCATTCATTCATTCATTTATTCATACATACATTCATTCATTCATTCGCCCATTCATTTTTCCCTCGTTCGTTCTTTCGTTCGTTCGTTCGTTCGTTCGTTCGTTCGTTCGTTCGTTCGTTCGTTCGTTCGTTCGTTCGTTCGTTTGTTCGTTCGTTCGTTCGTTCGTTCGTTCGTTCGTTCGTTCGTTCGTTCGTTCGTTCGTTCGTTCGTTCGTTCGTTCGTTCGTTCGTTCGTTCGTTCGTTCGTTCGTTCGTTCGTTCGTTCGTTCGTTCGTTCGTTCGTTCGTTCGTTCGTTCGTTCGTTCGTTCGTTCGTTCGTTCGTTTGTTCGCTCGTTCGTTCGTTCGTTCGTTCGTTCGTTTGTTCGTTTGTTCGTTCATTCATTCGTTCATTCATTCATTCATTCATTCATTCAATCAATCGTTCACTCGCTCGTTCATTTGTTCGTTCATTCGTTCATTCATTCGTTCGTTCGTTCGTTCATTCGTTTGTTAATTTGTTCACTCGTTCGTTCATTCGTTCGTTCGTCTACAAACAAAAACAATACAAGGATTGCTGAGCCAGATGCTGCCCAGCAGACACAATGCGTTGAATCAACGTTTTTTTTAACGTTGATTCATCGTCTACGACGCTGGACGTTAAACCAACATTGATTCAACGTCTTGTATCTGCTGGGCGGCCTAGAGGATTGTTGAGGCAGAGGCATCTGACCCCGGGGAGAGGGGTCACCTGGTTGTCATGACATCAATCATACTCAGTGAGTACATACTTTATCCCACATTACAGATGTAACACACTAGTACACTAGTACAACACTAAAGGCCCAGTCACACTGGGGTACGGTTTGACACGGTCACACGCGGAAGGAGCAAAAGCCCCGCACCGGGAATCAGCGGCCGTAAGCGTCGGTAAGCGCCGGTAAGCGTCGGTAAGCGTCCGTGATCGTACATTTCCAGGCGGTCACCGCGTCACTTTTCGCGGCAGCCGCGTCCATCCGTCGGCTGCCGCGAATCAACTTCTTGTTCAAAAATTCGTGGCCAAGCGTGGCTGTCCGCGGGAAGCCAATCATCCGTGAATCAGCGCAGAGACACCGCGAGATTGTGTACATACACCGTGGACATCGTACATACACCGTAGGTATCGTGGGCGTGCGCGACGGAGCGTAGACCAGAAATGGCTCTCCTGCACCCCTCTCCAAGGCGGAGCCCCTACACTGGCACACGCTGTCCATACGCTATTCAACACTGTTATACAATAGCCTACGCTACCCTACGTACAGCGCAAAATATTTTGGGTGTTGCACCGTGAGACGGTCAGCGTAGGGGATCCGTAGCTACTGGCTGCGCTTAGTCACGCTTAGTCACGCTGCCTACGGTCTCTGTACTCCATGTACGGTTTCTGTACACCATTTGACGACATATCACGCTTGTTCACGCTATTTCACGGTATGTCACGCCGCCTCACGCTGTCTACGGTTTATGTACGCCATCTCGCTGTGTCTGTACACAATTTTGCGGTGTCCGCCACCCAAATGTGTCAATTTCCGAACCGCATATGAAAAGGTCGTGGATCAGAGTATCTTTCACTCTTCCCTGTTGACCTTCCCCAAATTCCATCTGCTTTGTTGCTCTTCTGTTGCTCCATCATTGTTGTCGTCGTCGTACATATACTTTATGAAATAACCTGCTGTCAGACTTGTGTTCGCTAAATTTTATGTAAGCTAAAATAGCCTTGGACTGATTTTGCCAAATAATGTGGACGGCAACTTAATGGGGTATAGAGTACTAATTTAATAATTGATGTCGATGAAGGATTCTATTCAGGTGAACACAAACAGTAAAATCTTTAATTCAAAATTAAAGTTTTTGAACTGTTTAAGTCTATTAAAACGAAAATAATTATTATAATTCACCCAGAGAAATAGTTTTGAAAATGGATTATTAATTTTGACTTATTATGACCAAGGAAGTTCTATCGCAGTAAACACAAAACATTTGTTTAAAAAATGTACAATGTTGGATCAACGTTGGGCCGACGTTGTACACATGGTATACAGATATTTTGTGTTTGCTGCGTTATACATATATACACATATACATGACGCCCCTCTATAAACTGCATTAAATTCGTCCCAGTTTATTCTCAGAATGGTGCAACATTGCAATAATAATGATACCCATTGTGGCTTTGCACGGCAGAATAGCCCTGTCACTGTGTCTAAATGTTATAATTCAAGGTAAAAATGATAATTTGGGGGACTGTTTAGTAGAGGTTGTATAATAGGCCGTTTCAGTCAACGTATATGTCATATCAGGTAAATTAATATTCAACCAGTCATATTCAGTTTGGAGTGAATTTTCAAACCTGTTCAAAATCAAGTGAACAATGTGACTAATGAAGAGGGGGGGGGGTTATGTTTACCGTCATGTGAACACGATGACCAGTTAAGTTTGCACGGGATAATGTACGTTATCATTGGTAGTTGGCGTTTTTCGGGAAACCAAAATAATAACCTCTTTGTGTATTTTGTATTAGTCGTTGTGCGAATTGTTGGTTAATCTACAAAGTAAGACTTAATGGTATTCACTTTCTTGAAACCCCTCATCTGCACCAGTCCAGTCTTAATACACGCAGAGCGTGCCGCAAATCACATGGCAAAGTGAAGATGGAAACCCCTTTGCATTTGACTTTTAAGGTAGAGAGATTCAGTACAAACGAAATTCAAATTGCTCAGGATAATAAACAATGTCAATACTACCTACGGCATAATGTACTTAAACTGTTTAGGAAACTCATGTGAAAACATCATAAACAGAAAAAAGTTATATGGTATATATGTTTTACATATGCACGAGTGTATGCATGAGGAATAATTAGTAGAAAAAACAATAAGACAATGAAGACATTTGATCCGAACGACATAAACATGTAATATTGATGTACATAGTCCATGTAGCTACCAGGCATATTAATTACCATGTCCAACTTTTGTTGCTATGATACTACATAGGCAAGTTTGCTTTTTCTAAACTAATAGGAAATTACATATGTAGTTAAATTTCGCTATATATGCCTACGATGTACGACTTCAAGTAGGTTTTAATTTAAATTTTACTTTAAATCGTTTAACCCCTGGAGCTATACAATTATTTCACGTGAAGTTGCGTCTCGCTACCGCGATCCACAATTTCAAGTGACTAAAATTACTTGGAATTTTAACATTTAAGCTGCGAAAAATATCTGTGCCACAGATTTGAAAGATTTTTCACTTTTTAAAACTTGGTACAAAAGTGCTGAAGAAAACACATCATTGTAGTCGGCATTAGGGGTCAACCCTTTGAAACCTCACGATGCATTAAAGCATCATTTTGCATCTCTGAAGAATGACAAAATATTTCCTAAAACCTGGGGGTTTTAGATTCATGGAACTGTTTTAATAATAGCAATATTTATTTTTCATTTGTCATTCACCACTCATCTCAAATCATCTTCATCCACTGCAAGTCGAGAATTGCGATAGCAATTCGCGGCTTGTAGTGGATGAAGATGACAATGGTAAATTGAGGCTCGAAAGGCTTTTAAGCGTTATTTTATACGGATATTTTCAAAATGTCAGCTTCAT
>OZ024907.1:93535628-93570628 GCA_964017125.1 Flabesymbios commensalis
ATGGGATTTCAAATAATGGGGAAGTTATTATCAATAATATATTCCCAACACACAATTTAGACACATACATTTAAATATGAACTCACAAAACACACATTTCTGTGAATATTGCTTTTCGACTCTTGCAAATTATGGCAATATCCACGGGTGTGTTTTTTTACATTCTTTCAATGTGAGGACCAGTGTGACGTATTTACACGTCAGATTTTAACATCTTAAAACGGTCCGCGCACTAAAAAGGTAAATGCGGTCATCACGTCTATGACGTTCCCAGCCATTTATTTCTCTGTCAAATAAGACGTTTTAAAAGAAAAAGAGAAGAAAACTTGCTTATTTCACCACATAATACACAATATAAACGATTCAAAAACAAAATGAACACAACAGTGTAAGGATCATTAACCCTCACAACGCACATTGTCTAAAAGATTCAGATTTTAGAGGGCTTTTCAATTTGACATCATCATAAATGTCTTATTTAGCTCTTTCCGCTTCATTTGAATACCTGTGTTAGGGGTCTACCCCATTATAAATGGCTTTTTAATATTCTTTCAGTGCGGGGACTGTCTTTATACGTCAGAATCTGACGTCTACAGACGTCAGATTCTGACGTATAAACACGCTTCCCGCGCTGAGAGGGGTCAACCTACTAGATTGGCAGACATTTTGATTAAAACTGTACATGGAATTTTACACACTGCGCAACTAAACGCAGGAAAAACTCAGCTGATTGTGTTTAGTGTCGGTCCAAAACCAGAACTTATAGATCTGGAACTGTTTGGTGAGCCTATTATTCAAATTCAAACAGCCAAACTGCTTGGAATCCTATTTGATCGAAGGCTTAGCTTCAAAGACCATATGAAAGACCTAATGACAAAGGTCTACAGGCGACTGAACCTGTTGAAGTTGCTCAAAGGGACAAACTGGGGCGCCAGACCATATACCATCTTAAAAGCCTACAAGTGCTTTATACGCCCTGTCCTTGAATATGGTTCACTGATAACTGGAGCTTTAAGGGAATCACAAGTGAAGGAAATGCAGATCTTTCAAAACAAGTGCCTGAGACTAGCACTTGGTGTAACCTACCTGGACAGAATGAGAACAATAGATCTGCATGACCTCACTAACGTCCCTATGATCAAAACTAGGATGACAGCACTGGCGGTTAAAACATTTAAATCACTTGAAAACACACAGTGTTTCAAGGATCTGGTGTTGAATCATGAGATCGTTCAAAAACGATCAGGCTCTAATACAATTCTGGATCAATTGCTGGCTGAAATCCAGGCTGACGCTTAAACACGGTTGACGGTTGACGGTTGACGATTGACGGATAACGGTTGAGCTCCTGTTCCCACATAGAACAGGGGCTCTGGGGGCGCCGTTCTGTGTGACATACCAAAAGCGGGGAGTTCCCTATCACTCCACTGCATGAGACAAGAACACGGTTGACGGTTGACGGTTGACGGATATCGGTTGAACTCCTGAACTCCTGTTCCCACAGAGAGCAGGGGCTCTGAAAGGAGCCGTTTTGTGAGACACATAAGGCAGTGGGCTTTCAATCATAGCACTGAAGGAGACGGATTCTGGTCTTAAGCAATGAGCTCTCTATCATTACATTGCTAGCTTAGGTGATGGCACGGCGGACACGGATGGTTGGCTAACGATGACGGTTCATGATGGTGGTTTCAAACACACTGCTCAGAAAGCAGAGCACATTTCAAAGGGTCAGTCCTTGCCCTTACTCTGGTGGCTGGTCGCCTCTTCCCTGGTTCCTTGTCTCCTGGACTTCTTCTTGCCATTGCTTGTACAATCACCTACCTCACCAGGTGAAAAGAGAGAGGCACTATAAGGTTTATACCAGAACTAGTGCATAATCTCGCGTCAGCCCTCGCGCTGCGCGCTCCTCTAGTACACACTGCAAGCTGTGGGTCGCGGTAGCGAGACACAACTTAAAGTGGGTACAAACTTAAAGGAACATGCCCAGGTCTAAAATCATAAAAAATCGGTGATTTTATTTTAGCTTAATAATATGACCATATGATGTAAACATGTCCATAGATTAGAACTGCATTTTTTTTTAATTTTTGTGCTGCGCACTTACCAGTTAGGCTAGATATAGAGACGAAATTCCCGTGTTTCTTATTTTTGACATGGTTGTCAATAATTAGAAAACAGGAATTTTTATCTATATCTAGCCTAACAGGTAAGTGCGGAGCACAAAAATTAAAAAACTTTTGCAGTTCTAGTCTATGGACATGTTTACATCATATGGTCATATTATTAAGCTGAAATAAAATAACCGATTTTTTGATGATTTTAGACCTGGGCACGTCCCTTTAAATTATCTAAGTGTTGCTTTTTGTCACTCTAGTCGTGTATTTATATAAAAGTTTCCACACAAGTTTCAAACCAAATAGAATGTCCCTAAAATCTAAGAAATATATTTTTGAACAAACTATTAATTTTTGGGCGATGTCTACTTTTCATAAACGGAAATATTTTTCATCATTTGGAGCTGGAAATTGCGCTAGCAATTCCAGCTTCAAATGAATGAAAAATACAAATTGATAATACAGTGGAAAAAGGTTGAAATTGCTGCTGGTCCTACAGAATTGAAAAATTCTCAGTGTACCAAACAAACCTAATTAATTTATCCAATACAATGATAAAATATCTTACACCACAATACACAGATGGACAGAGAGTTAAAATTTAGAAAGTCATTTGCATCTAGCCAATATAAGCCTATGTACACACTGCACACTGCAACACTGCGCTGATCAAATTACCCCTTCACATTTCCTTCATACACCTTGTAGAATATATACCTTCATATAAAGTAAACTTTCAAAATTAACAAATTAAATTTAATTTAACAATTTATTTAAAATTATTTAATTCTTCTAGCGCGGGGATTGCATTTAGACGTCAGCGCGGGAACCGACTTTAGACGTCAGATTCTGACGTCTAAAGTCGGTCCCCGCACTGAAAGGGTTAGCTTCCAGTCACCGGAGATATTATACTTGGCTATTCTATTAATAAAAGCAAGATATTTTCATTTACAAAGAGGTGGGAAGTGCGGTAGCAAGTCACATCTCAAGGTGAAGGAAAATCTACCTTGATCTACGTATTTATTTATTTATTATTACTATTTTTTTATTTTTTTTTCTATTTTTTTTTATTAATTTCTATTATTTTTTTTTATTTTTTATTATTTTTTTTATTTTTATTTTATTTTTTATTTATTTATTTATTTACTGTTTTTTTTTATTTACTGTTTTTTTATTTATTGTTTTATTTATTTATTTATTTATTTATTTATTTATTTATTTATTTATTGTTTGTTTGTTTGTTTGTTTGTTTGTTTGTTTGTTTGTTTGTTTGTTTGTTTGTTTGTTTGTTTGTTTGTTTTTTTGATTGTTTATTTGTTTGTTTCTTTGTTTCTCTGTTTCTTTGTTTCTTTGTTGGTTTGATACTTAGCTCTTTTACGGTTAAAATATAACATTTTTCTTTAAGTCATATGTCTTCAACTCCACTTCAAGTTGTATCTCGCTACTGTGATCCACAACTTCAAGTGGGTGGTTAAAATGTCGTCTCTCACTAACAGCTGTTAAGGACAGATATTCAATGACACGTAGTTGCCCCTGTCTACTAGCTTGTTGGGCTAACAAATATTCCCCCTACCCCGTGCTACTACCCGCTTCGTCATCAGTTCTTTGGTCTCAGAATAAACGTATCTAAGAGAATGTGAGTGAGTGTCCCTCAAAGCCGCCTAGCGATCACCAGAGCGAGGTAGGCCTAATAAGAGAGAATCACACACGATTACTCTCCTGTGTAACTATAGAAACAGTACATCTCACGTTACCAAGGAAACGGAAAAAGAGAGAGCGACACATAGTTCCCCCTCTGTGTCGCCATAGCAACTGAATATCGCGCGTTACCAGGGAAAACCACTTTGTTATTACTCTAAAAGATAAAAAGAGTTATTCTTTCTCTGTGATCACTTTGACGCCAAAAAGAAAGAACGTGACACGTAGTTAGTTACTTCTTCGTGTAACCATAGAAACAGTATATCCCAGAAAACCAGCATCAATCATCAGATAGATAGAAATCAAAGTCTTCTGACAACTTTAGAAGGTTTTATTCTTTCAATGATGAACAGATCATAGGACACATTACTGCTGGGTAATCAACACGTGTTGGGGAGTTTGTTGCCATAGCAACGCAGCCACCTCATCAACCAGTGGATACCTGCATAGTAACACCATAGCAACAACATAGAAACAGGTCATCTGTGGCAATCCGGCAGGTGGTGGCAGGCAGTTGCCATGGTGACGTTTGTCAGGGCGGGGATATACGTCCTAATATGGATTTCACTCTCGGGGACTTCTGGTAAGTAAGATGGGCGTTAGACGTAGAATGCCAGGCTCGGGATAAAACCCAAGTATCCCGTCCTATTGGATATGAAACAGTGTATCTGCCACTTTTCAAAGTGGCAGATACACCCTTTCATGTCCAAGCGGACGACACAATATCTCAAATTAAGGCTCAAAAGTCCTTATTTTGATGGATTTTATGGGAGACTATTAAGATATATTAAGATGCTCATAATTAAAGTTTTCCTGTTTCATTCTTGTGTTATGTCTATTTTGACGTATCTGTTCCGACATCTATGGGGCGCCAAGTCCGCATAAAAGACAACATTTGCATGATGACAGTGCAACAATATAGGGCAGTGTAAATTATGTCATTTAGTCAATTAAAACATCGTGAGGACAGTATAAAACTTTTTGGCTTAATGTAAGATGTGGTACATCATTCTAACCCTTGTCACTAGGACAATGTAACTTTACTTTGATTATAATATACATTGTCATTAGCACTATGTAACTAACAACAAGACAGTTCAGTTTTAATTTGGTCAATGTATCTGGCATTAGGACAATATAACTACCACGAGGACAGTACAATTTTAGTTCGATCAATGTATCGCCCATTAGGCTAGACGTAGAATGCCAGGCTGGGGATTAAACACAAGTATAGGTCTACTGACCCCCTGGACATGAAAGGGTGTATCTGCCACTTTGTAAAGTGGCAGATACACCCTTTCATGTCTAATGGGACCATACAATATTGCAAATTAAGGCCCAAAAGTTCTGATTGTGATGGATTTTACATTTTTTTTATTCCATGAATTTTATTCAATATGTGCCACAGATATTGACGACATGTGACTGAAAGGAAATGTTATATGTCAATCCTTAAAGCGCCGAGTTATAGACTTTGAATTATCACCTGAGACAATTTGTGTAATGGAAAGTCTAACCATAGATTAACCAAATATGGTTAATCTATGGTTTAATATATCATCTCAACCATTAAATCGCTAAATAAATAACTTTTTCGCCCACTTGAGGGGGCCCTGGTGCAGTAGTTAAACTGCCTGCTTGGAAAGTGGGAGGTCGCGAGTTCGAAACCCGCTCTGGCACTCAAGTTTCAAAGATACGAAATGTTTTTTCCCCGCTCACTCAATATTGGGGGGAGCTTCCGTGACCGAGAGGTAGCGTGATCGGCCTCAGACCACCAAGACTCGAATTTCGAATCCTGGGTTTGAAGGGCAATGTCATCTCATTAATCTCACCATCCTCATGAGGTTCTCCTGGCCCAGTTTAGCCTACATGTACATAAAGGTGGCCTAAAACCCCATTCATTTCATTTTGTAGTGGATGAAGATGACAATGGTAAATTCAGGGCTGAAAGGGTTAAAGGGTTAAAACGATAATAGTCGTGCGTAGCGATGAAAGGGTTGACTTCCGGTCACCTGAGTATAATACTTGTGACTATTGGAACGATATTTTTTATTTTTGGGGGGAGGGGAGTTGTTCCCCTGCAATCTAAGATATTTTTAAGGCATATTTATCGACTGGGGGCAGCCTTAACTTGCATAGATCTACTTTGAAAAGAACAATCAGCCATATAAACATGGTAAATTATAACACTCCATGCTAGTATATTTGAAATGAAAACGCCTAAAACTATAATGCGTGAAGCTATAATATAAAATATATATTTAAAGTCCATGACAGGGGTAGGTGGCGTGTGCATACATGATAGGCTTTTTAAAAAATGCGCTGCATATAAAATGGCACACTCTATTATTAGGCGCAAAACACCACAACGCGAATGTGAATGTGAATGTTAAAAGCATCAAGAACACTGCGTTATCATCGCCGACACACACCAGCGACAATGACGTGAATTTGGTGAATGATAACATAGCGTGCTTGGTGAATTTTGGTGTGTAGGAAGTTTTAATTTGAGTATTTTATTAAATCGCGGTTTTTTTTCACCTTGAGATGAGAATTGTTATTTTTCCGTATGGAAAGGGTTTGTGGCAGTGGACAATTACTATAAGATCACGATGCATGAATCACGCTCGCATGCAATTGAGATGGTGTTTGTGTTTATAGCGACCGGGCATGCTGGGAGTTCAGCCAGAAGTTTCATGCTGTCATGAAAATAATCTTTTTAAGACTCTGGGTCTCAGATCCGGTTCAATCTCCGGTCACTAAGTGTCCCCATCTATATCTCAATTGCAGGCGAGCGTGGCATGAATACTGAAAGTGGCCTAGGGACAGCCCAGCAAACACGGGACGTTCACCCAATGCTGGTACAATGTTAGGCATGACGCATGAATACGTCAATTAGAAATTAGTTAACTGACAGGATGACTGAAAGTGGGCCTAGTGGCCTAGTGACAGCCAAGCAAACACGGGACGTTCACCCAATGCTGGTACAATGTTAGGCCAGCGTTGTAGACCATGGGCCACTATTGTATCAATATTGAGTGATTGTTTCGGGTTTGCTGGAGAGGTAGCGTACGTACTCAAACCACGAGTTTCGAACCATCTCCAAATGATTCTATTGGCTCGCCCACTTCATTCATTCACCATTCATTCATTCATTCATTCCAGGGTATATATATACAATATATTTTGTTTTGGCCAAAAGTTTCTCAGCATCTCGCGTTTGCAATTCTGATCAATCCAAAAATATTATTGACAAAATAGATCAAGAAAAAGTTCGAAAAAAACCCACTAGCATGTCATAGCCTGAGCTCTGATATGTGTATTTGTTGGAAGAGTGGTGTCTGAATGAGAAGGGTGATTGAAAAGTCGGAGATCGCGGGTTCGCACCTTACTCTGGCCTTCAAGTTTCAAAGAAACAAAAAAAATCTTCCTCGCTCACTCGTAATGATTCAATATTGTGGGGAACCTCTGTGATCGAGAAGTAGCATGCTCGGTCGCAGACTGCAAGGGCGCAAATTTCGAATCCTGTGTCTGGAGGGCAGTGTCATCTCATTTATCTCACTATCCTGAGGAGGTTATCCTGGCCCAGTTTAACCTGTATGTGGCCAAAGGTATTCATTTCATTCATTGGAGAATAACTTGTTGTTTGTGTCGATAATGAAGCAAGAACATCAGATAAATCTGATAAAGCTGTCGTCATTGTAGTTCAGTGAATCGTGCCAAGTTTCAAGTGCAAGCTACCTTTCCCGAAGCAATATTATTTAGATAACAACTAAAAGAGGGAATAGAAATTAGCTTATTCTGGAGACGTTATGTATTACATTATTGTATTTAACTTAACTTATATGTGTTTAATGCAGATAAGAAAACAAAGACATTATTAGTATACTATTATACATATATATATACATATGTATTATATCAGTTTAATATTGTATAGATATGATAAATGTACAAAAACATAAACATTATATCACCATAGCATTATATACATATGATAAATGTGCATCATGATACTAGACCAACGTCCATGATGTGAACTTTTCGGTTACTACACATTATTTTCCCCGTTTCAGTGAGGGGATCGTCTGTAGACGTCAGGGCCTGACGCCAAGATATGAAGACAGGGTTTTTTGAGGCCAGCCCCCCCCCCTCAAAAAAAAAAAATATATATATATATATATATATATATATTTATTTATATATATATATATATATATATATATATATCAGCAGCTCTCCCCCCCCCCCCAATCACTCCCAATTACCCCAAAAAACACAACATCCTCCAGGAAGTCCTAGAAGACAGATATTTCCCGCACAAAAAAAAACAGATATAAAATAGCTACTCTGTATGATAGACAACTTATATGTAGCAGCAAAAAAACACGTTATGAAGTTGAGTACTTTTATACACCTTTCCCGATAGCAACACGCCACACAGTACAGTGACTAAAAGCTGAACTATTTAGTTGGGAGTCCTGTCACACTTCTATTAAAACACGCCACACAGTGATTAAAACTAAACTATTTAGTTGGGAGTCCTGCTTATGCGCAAAATCGTGCAAACAGTGTATTGAACTCCAATTTAGATAACATCTGAATGACAGAATATGATTGGTTAATTCTGAAAACGTGATTTAGAACGCATTGTAATAACATGGACACCCATTATCCGTCCTCTTGGATATGAAAGGGTGTATCTTCCACTTTGTGAAGTGGCAGATACACCCTTTCATATCTATGGGGATGAATATTTATTATAATCCCATTAATTCGTCACGGAGTGGTGGGCTATATACTTTGGCCGTAGAAAGTGTCAAATGAGAATGTGGACGGAGTGGAGGGCTATATACTTTGGCCATAGAAAGTGTCAAATGAGAATGTGGACGGAGTGGAGGGCTATATACTTTGGCCATAGAAAGTGTCAAATGAGAATGTGGACGGAGTGGAGGGCTATATACTTTGGCCGTAGAAAGTGTCAAATAAGAATGTGTATCAGGGCGACTGACAGCCCACTGGGCACAAGACGTTGTGGCGACGTTGAATCAACGTCGTCACAACGTCATGTGTCCAATGGAAATGTACTTATTAGTCACAGCTAAGCTGCTCGGCTGGGTTTTCAAGTGTTACCAAC
This sequence comes from Flabesymbios commensalis, assembly GCA_964017125.1. Lineage (NCBI taxonomy): Eukaryota > Metazoa > Annelida > Polychaeta > Terebellida > Flabelligeridae > Flabesymbios > Flabesymbios commensalis. The sequence continues at coordinate 93,544,578 of OZ024907.1, forward strand.
CGGGTAGCAGGACACTTAACCCTTTAACCGCCGGTGCCGCATTTATTCTGGTTTTCATTTTTTATTAGCACCTTAAGTAGGCCTACCACATCTTATATATGTTAAAGATAAAATGTGACATTAACTAGCAAGATTTGAAAAGAGTTGACCGCCATTTTGTCAAATCTGAATAACTTGCACTCACTTGAAGTTGTGGATCGCGTCAGCGAGACACATCTTCAAGTGGATGAAAATTTAAGTTGCATAATTTGGCGGTTAAAGGGTTAAAAATTAAAGTTACTGCAGCTGGGCACGGCACACATTAAATATCTTTTACGACCATATTGAAACAAAAAAAATTTGGAGGTTGGATACCCGAATAGGGGTTTTGTTGTCTAAACATATACATATGCAGATGGGTTTTTTAATGTTAGGCCAACGTCGTAGACGGTGGATCAGCATTCAAACAACATTGTGTCAATGTATCGTGTTTGCTGAGTTGCCAATTACGCTGTACAATAGAAAAAATATAAAAAAAATATTAAATCATTGTCTATTCTCCCTGGAAATAAAAACAGAAGTATCTGCTTTCTTTTTCTGCTGTTTGCACTTAGGCCTTTACATGAGTATTGTAAATCAGTAGTAGTTTTAAGATAGATAGATATTTATAGACGACCGTAAGTTTATGCAGACTTATGCGTCATTAAAATGAACATATGTACAAGACTATATACAACAGGATTAGTTCGGTAAAATATGCATGCTAAGTTAACTTAAAAATCAAACGACATTATATACTGAAAACAAGCACAGGTTAAATAAAATATGCATCAGAACTATTTAAAATAACCTACAGTTAAATAGCACAGTATTTTGATGTTTATGGAAGTTGATAATCAAGCTGTTTTTGACTGATTTCGACTTATTCTGATTTATTCTAATTCTGACTGATTCTGAATGTTTCTTACTCTGACTGAATCTATCTGATTCTGGTTGATTAAAACTGATTCTGACAATATTGACTGATTCAGATTGACTCAGACTGATTCTGATTCTGACTCAGACTAGTTCAAATTGGTTCTAACTGATTCTAATTAATTCTGATTCTGAATGATTCTAATTGAATCCAACTATGCTGACTGATAGTGAATGATTCTGATTCTAACTGATTCAGACTAATTCAGATTGGTTCTAACTGATTCTGACTTATTCTAAATGATTCCAAATGATTCTGACTAATTCTAACTGATCCTGATTCAGGCTGATTCTGGTTCTGACTGATTCTGACTGATTCTGCCTGATTCTTATTGGTTCTGACTGATTCTGACTGATTCTGGTTCTGACTGATTCTGACTGATTCTGGTTCTGACTGATTCTGACTGATTCTTATTGGTTCTGACTGATTCTGACTGATTCTGACTGATTCCGACTGATTCTGGTTCTGACTGGTTCTGACTGATTCTGACTGATTCTTATTGGTTCTGACTGATTCTGACTAATTCTGACTGATTCTGGTTCTGACTGATTCTGACTGATTCTGGTTCTGACTGACTATGACTGATTCTGACTGATTCTGCCTGATTTTTATTGGTTCTGACTGATTCTGACTGATTCTGACTGATTCTGGTTCTGACTGATTCTGACTGGTTCTGGTTCTGACTGATTCTGACTGATTCTTATTGGTTCTGACTGATGCTGACTAATTCTGACTGATTCCGGCTCTGACTGATTCTGACTGATAGACTGTAGACGTCAGATTCTGACGTATAAAGTCGGTCCCCGCACTCGAAAAATTCAAATAATTATAATGGCCATAACATGGGTATTCAAATGAAGCGGAAAGAGCTAACTAAGACATTTATGATGATTTGAAATTGAAAATAACCCTTTGATTTTTATGGTTTATACAAAAATATTTCAGCGTTGTAAGGGTCAAACGATGTCGCCTGTCACGCAGGAAAAATGTTTCTTCCCTGTCCACTCGTGAAGAATCGGTATTTTGGGGAGCCTCCGTGACCAAGAGGTAGCGTGCTCGGATTCTTGAATCGTTTGTTCAAATGACAGTGTCATTTGATTTATCTCACCATCCTCAGGAGGTTCTGTTTGTCCAATTTAGCCTGTTTGTGCATGAAAATGGCCTAAAGCCCCATGCATTCATTCAGTCACAAACATGTGTGACCTTGAGCTTGATTATAGAGATATTTTAAAATCTAATTTAAATCTTGACAGATACTTGCGGGTCATAGACGTAGACATACTGTATAGCGGGGTAAAGTGATTTTGCGGTGTGAGACACATAGAAGCGGGAAAGTGATATATATGTAGGGACAGTAGGGCCTATACGACAAAAAAAAAGAAATGAACTGAATGGGGTTTTAGGCCATCTTTTTACTTGCCATTGACTGAAAGTTGAATAAATGACCCCTAATTCTGTATTTCAAAAAATTATTCCCTTTATAAATACCCCTTATTGGAGGTTTTATGTCATGTTGACCCCTTGTTACGCGCGTTTTTCACGAAAAACAACCCTAACGTGTTTTCTCCTTCACGGATGGGAAGCCAACTTTCTGTGGAGCTGCGGTTCGGAGCAAACACTCATAAATGTCTAGTTTACAAGTGATGAGCAGTTACCACCATTTGCCTTGACAACCATTTCCAGGTCAATTGACGCAGACGGGGAAGTTATAAAGTGGTTTGAGATGTAACCCTTCACCCTTTAATAGACAGGACGGGTTTTGAGGAAATCAGAAACCTAGAGGCATTTGTGCGGAAAAGTTGTCATACCACTTTTTTAACATAATTAAGGGGCACTGAATCCGATTCTGGTGTATGGCAAGCCGACAGAACATTGAAAAACCCTCGAATTGAGGAAAAACAAAATGGCCGCCAAAATAAGACGTTTTTTTACTATTTCTCCAAACACTACAACTTCAAGCATCGTAATACAAAGTGTAATTCTTCGGAATGTGCTCCAAAACACATACAAAGACTTGGTAACAACAAAAAAACGTTTTCCTGTGTATTTACTGTAGCCAGGTAAGATTATTATATTCATGCGTGAAATACTAAACTGAAAATTCAATGTTAATTGTTAAGACCTAAATATGTTAAAGAATGAAAAAATCGGTTGATTCTTGTACAGTTTGTTTTTCTCCATTGAAATGTTTTACTTGTTACATTCACCTGTGTTGACAAACTACACACTTGTTACATTCACCTGTATTGACAAACTACACACTTGTTACATTCACCTGTGTTGACAAACTACACACTTGTTACATTCACCTGTGTTGACAAACTACACACTTGTTACATTCACCTGTGTTGACAAACTACACACTTGCATGCAGACATCCAGCTATATAATTCAATATGATTCATATGTCTGCATGTTTCAACACTACGTTATCCTACGAAATTATTTCAATTACCAATAACTAGTGCCACTAGCAGCAAATAAAACACACTACATTGTTTAGAGCATAGTGCTTTGTGATCATTCAGCTGATAACATATTAAATATTAGTAGTTATGTTGTCATTCTATAATACCAAAAATAATACTGATATAAACAATCACTTTGCTAGATAAATGAATAATACTGAGAAATAATAATAGGAAATCTATAATACTGAAGTAATAACAATGGTCTACGTATCATAATCCTGATAGAAAAAAATATGGCCACAGGAAATCAACACATTTGCTTATTAGCTGTACCATTTGTGATACATATTGATAGAAACAATAACCTTAACATAAAAATATATAATAATTAAACTAAAATCAGAAGTAATACTGATGGGAATAATGAAATATTCGGTCAATAAATAGCACGCGACGAATACCCGAAACTATGCTGATAAAAACAAAGTATTACCAGTGAAACAACACAACTAAACTATATACACAAAGTTATACTAATCAGTCAACCAATGATCCATAAAAATGTATAGTTTGAGAAGTCAATAATTTCCATCATTCATAAATGTCCAATTATTGCGACATAAATGATCGCCATTTTTACACTTGCATTGCATTGTACATGGTAAGCGTGTTTTCCTGCACTTACTGCGTGCGTTGACACACGCGGTGGTGCACCCACATGAAATGAGTTCAAGACAGGCTTCGGGAACTGGGGGCAGAGACATAAATACTGGCAGTATCATCCCATCTTCCTCTTTCCAGCCCATATCCTGGGGAGGTGGTATGTCAGGATAATTCACATGTGCCTGTCTCCACACTGTTGCCTGATAGTGTGACCGCATTATATGGAAAGACAGTGCATCACTCGTTGGGGCCAAGGAGACAGGACCACGGAGTTTCATAAACAATTGGGAGCGGGCCTTATCCACTGTCGTAACATCGTGTGTGTTGTACAGTCTACATACAAACTTCTCTGTCTCCGCAATGGTCTCTTTGGCTAGATTACCTTTTCCCAGGTCTTTCAGAAGCTCATGGTGCTGTTCAAAGACCTTCCATGCTGTTTTGTTGCTGTGGCCTGATAGAAAGGACATGACATCACTGCCTGTCAGGGCATGGAATGCCAAGGAATAACCTGTGTGGCATGAAAGGTATCTTTTCCATCCAGACTGCTATCACTAATATCGATGTTGTCACAGCTGAAATGGACAAATCTGTTGTTTATAAGGTTAGGTGGTATCACAACTCCTGTATTGATGCTCATGGATTTCACCGTACTTTCTGCCAGGGCTGTATCAACTTGTAGAACACTATCCTAACTATTAATATGTCCAGCATTATGGAAAAGCTGCACCAATCCTTTAGATCTTGTAGCCTGGTGTAAAGTACATGCAAGCCCTAAATGCTTAGGAGTCCACGTTTTACCTCCACTGACATTGTACACCAAGTCCTGGCCAATACTCAAAATTATATTTTGCAGTTGACATTCATTCTTCGATGTAATGTTGTCCTCATCTGTAACTGGCTCATCATGAAGGAGAGTCTGTCCTCCAAACAGCAGACGCAGGAACATGTACACATTATCTGGAACACATGATATGGCTTCATCTTCAATAACGTTGAACCCTTCATGCCTAGGTTGGGCCATTATATCAGATCTTAGCATTAGCGCAACATGAACCATCTCCAAAAACCCATCGTCTTTTGGCTGGAATAATGTCTCCAAACTTCTGCCAGTTCTAACACCAGAACTTGATCAGCTGCACACCGCAGCTCGTCTGTAAGCCATAGCATAGCAACATCAGTTGTTTTTGAGTTCTTCTTTCTTTTGGATATGTCTCGTATGAACTGTTTGTAGCAAATGCCATGATATTTTCCTTCTGAAGCTATTAAGTCGATAACTCCAGAAAGACGTATGTTTGCAAGCTGGTCAAATCGTGATAAGTCTAGAATGTGCTGACTCATCTTCAGTGTGGTCACAGATGACACCATAGACATATCACTGGCACTCTGGCAGAACATGCAAGCTTCCCAGTTCATTGGATACGTGGAACTTCTTGTGGATGGCAATGCTAGTGGTGTTGTATCTGGCGCGGTAGTTGTTCTACTGGCAGCAGATAGTGCAGCTTCATTTTTTTTATACACTCGTGATATATGAGTAGGGCTGGTGAAGGTAGAATAGCAAGATTTGTGCCAAACCAGCGGAGCTGTGTTAGTTCCAGAAATTCTGTCAATGGCCGCTCTGTTAGTAAAATCTCTGTGCTTTTGTCTCTCTTGTGCAGATTCCTTCAACTTGACTAAACCTTTCTCACTGGCGCATGACACTCTCTCCCGTGTCTTCTCTGACAAACAATGCACTGCGCCAGATCAGTGGTACTGCCTCTCTTCAGGTTTAATACAGCCTCCATATCTTCATATGCTTACATGGTATGTAAGCAAAATATCAAACATACATTATGTTGATAACAACATTGGGCCAAAGTATAATATTATACCCCTGACGAATTCACGGTCTCACAATCTATCACATGACGGAATCACAACAATCACCGCCCATCGTTCCGTTGTTATTTAAATAGGGGTAAAATACCACACTTGGGCCAAAAAGTGTTTGGAGTAATTCTCCACAGTTTTTTGCGAGTGTGAGACTTACCAACAGGTTTTAGAAAATTTAATGTAAAATTATTTCGTCTGATATATACTTTGTCTTACATTTATGATGAATACTATTTTGCAAATGCATCCAGGGGCTGATCCAGAAATTTGAAAAGGGGGATCTCAGCTAGGTTGGAAGCTCCACCTGGGAACATTTTGGAATTTTGTGTGGCAAATAACGTTGTTTAGGCTTTTCTAGATTTTTGAAAGGGGGTCAGGACCCCGTGACCCCCCTCCTGGATCCGCCCCTGGGCCATCCATCTCAATAGGGACGACACAAGACAATAGATTTTATTAGTTTAAATAATTTATTTTATTTACAAAATACATGTCGCTGACATGGTGTTTTGATGATTGACTGCAACACAAAAAAGGGGAGAAAATTATGGATCTTCAGTCTTATATTCTCTAATATTACTATTGCTAGACTGTTTAGCTTGGGTGATAATAGGGGGAATAAAGGACCAGTGTTTGTTCACACGACAATTACACATATTCTACACATCTATAAGAGTTCATCACAATAGTTAATTAGTAACATTGGGTTTTTTCAACATTTTTTGTTTTACCATGGCTAGACCATACAAGTGGTTTCAATCATGAACTTTATTTGATTTAAAGCCTTACAAATGGCTTCACATAACAATACAACAAAATCAATCTGTTACCAAAATACTCTCTAAGAATTTAACATAAACTCTAAATAATTGTTAGTGTTAGAAACGCTATTTTGGGCCATAACAACATTCATAAGGTGTTTGCTTTGTAGATGTGTGAATAATTTTACCATTTTGGCGGCCATTTTGTTTTTTGTAATTTAGAAGCACTTAGAGTACCCGTACAGCTTGTCATACACCAGATTTGAATTCAGCGCACTTTAATTGTGTAAAAAAAGGATTTCTGCACTTTTCCGACAAAATGCCTCTAGAATTTTAAGAAAGCACAATTATGAGTTTTCCTACCTGTCTATTAGGTCCTCACGATGCATTAAAGCATCACTTTACATCCCTGAAAACATATAAAATTTTCCTACAACCAAGGGTTTTGAAACGAAAATTTCCATGAAACTTGTTTTTCAATACATGGCAATTTTCTTTAATTGTTCACCCACTTCAAATCATCTTTATCCACTACAAGTCGAGAATTGCGACAGCAATTCGCGGCTTGTAGTGGATGAAGATGACAATGGTAAATTCAGGCTTGAAAGGGTTAAAGCTCCAAAATATGAAACGTTAGCGGGTGAAGGGTTAAGTAGACTACAATTATGACGCATAAGACCAGCGCTGGTGCCCACAGGATTTGTATGAATAGAAGAGATACATGTATACAAATGAAATGAAATGAAATGAATGGGGTTTTAAGCCACCTTTGTGCACATATAGGCTAAACTGGGCCAGGAGAGCCTTCTGAGGATGGTGAGATGATTGAGATGACACTGTCCTACAGACACAGGATTCAAAATTCGGGCCCTGGCGGTCTGAGGTCGAGCACGCTACCTCTCGGTCACGGAAGCTCCTCACAATACTGACTTTCACACGTGGATGGGGAAGAAACATTTTTGTTTCTTTCAAACCGCCGAGACCGGGAGCCTAACCCCGAACTCTGGCGTGAAAAGCAGCGGTGCTAACCACTACCCTAGGGCCCCGCCCGATACATGTATACACTTTGTGATCGAGCTGGTTTCAAAAAACAGAGTTGACACAAGATTGTTGTTTTTAATTTGGTTGTTGAACAAGCTCGGGTTTTCTTTCACGCCCTGGGTGGCAGAGGCACACAGCGAGTACGAGACGTTGGCCCACTGCTGGCTCAATGTCACAGACTGTGGCCCAGCATTAAACCCGAATTGGTTCAACATCTAGTGCTGGCTGGCTCTGGCGAATCTGTGTCTGTTATTGTCTGGTTTTGTCAACCGTATCATTGAGATTAATGTCTGTGACGTCTACACACGTCTAACAGTATTTCTGTTGAGTGATTCTAAATACATATACGAAGTATTCTTTCTTATAACATCATTAAAGCCTGAATTTACCATTGTCATTTTCATCCACTACAAGCCGCGAATTGCTGTCGCAATTCTCGACTTGTAGTGGATGAAAATGATCTGAAGTGGGTGAAAAATGGAAGGAAATTGTCATATGCATATTGTTAAAATCGTTTCATGACAAAAAATATTTTAAAACATTTTTTAAGTCACTTTAGGGATGAAAAATTGATTTTTTTAAAGTAGCATGAGGTTTAACCTGGCAATGTGGTAAATTGGCATTAAAAAGGTGGCTTATGTCAATGCAACTCGCTGTTCGTATTTCTAGAGTAAAGTAATAGTTCATATTCAAAAACAAGTACCTTGTCTATTACAGATTGCCATGATTTTTACCTCACTTTCAAAGGGTATAATTAAAGCTAATGAGAACTTGAACGAGGGGTATAATTAGCCTTGATGGAAACATAAAAGGGCATAATTGAACTTGGCGATTGTCTAGATTCACCATCATGTAATAATATTGGGCGCAATGTAATAATTATATGAGTAGAGACGGAGAGGCACTCACTGATCGTTGTCTTAGATATGATGGCAGATAAAGTGGCAGATACACCCTTTCATATCCAATGACACGATATACTGCTGCTATATCCACTGTTATGTTAATTTATAATTATACCGGGATTCGCATAAACCCTTCAACCCTGAAATATCTTTGTATAGACAATTGAGACCAAATGGGTTTTTTTCAATTTGAAATCATCATAAATGATTTAGTTAGCTCTTTCTGATTCCTTTGAATACATATGTTATGGGTCTACGGCCAACATTTTTTTTATTCAATCAGCACGGTAACCATCTTTAGACGTCAGATTCTGACGTCTAAGTACGATCCCCGCAAAAAACATGCTCAAAGGGTTAAGGTGCAGATTTATGGTCTGATATCAAGTCTGAAAACTCATCAGCTGACTTTTTTTCCCCTGGTCACTGGACCTGTTCCTTCATATGCCATTTCTAGTTCCCGGGGAGCACACAGCCCTGCGACCATTTCGGCGATAGAAACAGACACAGACAAACAGACATATATTTTATTGACAGAAAGGAAGTGATTACAGACTTATTCGTCATAGAATGAGAGAGAAATAAATACATGTATATACAACATTGTTAACTTGTTAAAAAGTCATGTGGCAATATACATGGTATGACATAACATAACTAAATCATGTTAAGTAAAAATGAAATGAATCGGCTACATTTGTGGCCACATTTAGGCCACATTTGTGCACATATAGGCTAAACTGGGCCAGGAGAACCTCCTGAGGATGGTGAGATGAATGAGATGACACTGTCCTCCAGACACAGAATTCGAAATTCGAGCCCTGGCGGTCTGAGGCCGAGCACACTACCTCTCGGTCACGAAGGCTCCCCACAATACTGAGTTTCACACGTGGATGGGGAAGAAACATTTTTGTTTCTTTCAAACCGCCGAGACCGGGAACCGAACCCCGAACTCTAGCATGAAAGGCAGCGGTACTAACCACTACCCTAGGGCCCCCGCCCATCATGTTAAGTGGCATTGCCATAATAAACCCTGGATATTTCGATAATACAAATGACAAATTACAACTTAAAGTAAAATTAAAAGGCATTGCCAAGATAACATAGGGGTCTATCATATTGTTTCCTACCCGGTATGACTGGGCCGCCTAACTCATTTGCTGCGCGAGGCCCAGTTACACTGACCGCCATTTTGTTTACACAGCCAGCTGTGTAAAAACAACACTCGCGCTGCCAAAAAACTCGGATGCCAAGAAATTGAGACGAATATTTCAAGTGCCTGTGAAAACTAGGCCATTTTCAGCAGGCTTAAACTTGTGATCGCATTGAAACCATTACATTTAAAAATGGAGGTCACTGTGTCAGAGCCTTGCGATGTCATCAGGGTAATTGTTTCCCGCACCAGAACCTTATCATACCTAACACTGGCGCTAAGACACATTGCAATCTCTGTCCTACCAAATACTCATTTACTCCTGAGTGAAGTGAATTATGTGAGGGTAAAGTGCCTTGCCCAAGGACACGAACATAATGTTCCGACGTTGAGAAGGGAGAAACATGCTGGTCACCTGTATTCGACATCCTGATGTACACAATTTTACTACAATTGCTTATTTGTACGATTATTGTATATATTTGGGTATATAAAGGCTAATAAATAAATAAATAAATAAATTTTTTATCTGAAATCTGCACAAGCGGTATCGATCTCGCACGGCAAGCGGTGACAAATACAAAGCGCTACTCTCTAACCATTATAATGTTAATCAATTTTGGAGATCTCTATTTTCAACCTTCAAAGTGCTAAATTAATTAATTATATTTTTCACCCGCTTGAAGTTGTGGGTCGCGGTAGCGAGACACAACTTCAGGTGGGTGAAAAATTAAATTATATCAGAGATCTGTAATCATATTAATTCTGTTTAATTTGAGACTGAACATAGGAAAATCTTGATGTTGACATTTTGTTCTCAATACAAATGATTTCATCAGCAAATAAAACAGAATAGACATGGTCGTAGTCTTGGCGTCTAAAGGGTTAATAAGTGGAAATATGTTTGTTCATTTGAAACTGCTTTAAAGGGACTGGCTCAGGCTAAAATCATCCAAAAATCGGTGATTTTATTTTGGCTTATCAGTATGACCATATGCTGTAAACATGTCCATAGACTAGAACTGCAGAGTTTATAATTTTTCTGCTGCGCATTCACCAGTTAGGCTAGATATAGAGACAAAATTCCTGATTTCTTATTTTGGACAACCATGGCAAAAATTAGAAATACAGGAATTTCGTCTCTATATCTAGCCTTTAAATAGATGAAAAATAGAAACAGACGTTAAGCAGGAGAATGGGATGACGGGTTAGTTAAGACGGTGTCAGACATGGCACTCACCCCGGTGTAATGACCAGTAACTTTAATGACATTATCGCTCTCTCAAGGTCATTACATGTATGGTGGAGGTGTTACTGACACGTGTATCAGGTGTGTGACTGACAAACAAGCAATTTTACGGTTCAACCCTTTCAAGCCTGAATTTACCATTGTCATCTTCATCCACTACAAGCCGTGAATTGCTGTCGCAATTCTCGACTTGTAGTGGATGAAGATGACTTGAAGTGAGTGAAAGAATTCAAGAAAATTGCGATGTATTAGAAAACCAGTTTAAAGGAAATGCTCATTCTTAAACCCTTAGTTGTAAGAAAATAAAGACTCAGTATTGTGGGGAGCCTCCGTGACTGATATGTAGCGTGCTCGGCCTCATTCAATTTCGAATCCTGTATCTGGAGGGCATGCAACTCATTCATCTCACCATCCTCAGGAGATTCTCCTGGCCCAATTTATGCACAGCGGTGACCTCTGACCCCATTCATTCATTCGACCAAATAAAACGTCACCGATCTATTAGATGACAATTCATTAAAAGCCGAAAATTTGCTTCAGAATAAAAAAACTGCAGATTGGGTGACGAAAAATACATAATGTAAATACAGCGGCGGAACAATGGTTGAGTTAGCGGGCAGATAATTATTCCAATTTTCATTCATCCTGCCTCTATCCAAATAAATCTCTAAAAGTCTATGTTTTGAATGACTGTACCATTTTCTTTAATTTATTCCACATTAAACCCTTGCAGCGCGGGGATTGACTTTAGTTGTCAGAATCTGACGTCTACATGCGTCAGATTCTGACGACTAAAATCAATAAAGTCGAACCCCGCACTGTAAGAGTTAAAATATTTCTAAGTGCCGTAGACCCATAACATAGGTATTCAAATGAATCAGAAAGAGCAAACTAAGACATTTATGATGATTTCAAATTAAAAAAAACCTTTGTTTGCTATGTTTTTTTCAAATTAATTCAGCGCTTAAAGGGTTAAAGTATTCCACATCGTGAGTCAAATGTGACATTTGTGATCAGGCGGTATTTGATTATTTAACCCTTTCAGCGCAGGGATAGATTTGAGCCATCAGATTCTGAGGTCTATTCTGACGTCTATTTAATTACGTCAGATTCTGACGTGCAAAGACGATCCCCGCACTGAGTGAATTGAAATTTATAATGGCCTCAGATCCATAACATACGTATTCAAATGAAGCAGAAAAAGCTGACTAAGACATTTATGATAATTTCAAACTGAAAAAAAATCTGGTCTTCAAGGTTTATACACAAATATGTGTGACTAATATAAACCACTGCTTCGATGGTTTACCAGCATCATTTTCTGTGAAATTACTTTCTTCGAAGGCCGTCTCGGTGACTCATTCGATCCGGTTGTGGCTTGAAACTCAGTGTTACTGGGTTCGAGTCCCGGCCGGGTCGGATAATTATGTCAAACAGGTTGTGCATATTGTCGTCTTGTTAATTGACCCTATAGCTACCCTACCCTAGCTTAATTGACCCTAGCTTAACCGCATCTATGTGACCTCGCGCATGTCGCGTGAGGACAACTTTTTTTCGGATACTTGTGGCCGGAGTTCCCGATGACGCATAGGGATAGCCCTGTCTTATACAAAGACGTCTTTATATTATATTTTCTATAGTTTTAGTAATCTGTGTTTGTGTTAATATTCTAAGATCAAAATGTGAGTTTCAGCCGATGAGTTACCATTTCATTTTAATACCTAAAAATCTTTCTTGTTATTTTATTTTGATAACTGATCTTGTTTTATGATTTAATAATATTTGTGATGATATTATAATCTTCAATTAACTGACTTATGTCATGCGAACGACGTGTGTTTCTATTATAACTTCTTGATTAAGTCATTTTACTCTTCTAAATTTGGAGGGTTATATTATCAGTAAGTGAACTTTCTGTCTGTGTAAAGACGTACTTTTAAGTGTCTTATTTATTTAATGGTTTAAATTTTACTAGTGCAACAAACACATGGATCATTCTAGAATCACTGGATTCTCCCGACAAACAGGATGCATTTGTCAGGGGACACCAGGGATTGGCTCCTGACGGGTGGGCGCCTAACGCCGACCGCCCAGTATTAAAAGAGTAATGTGTGTTTGGCGCGAGATGGGAGCAGATAGATATAGATAGATGGACGGTTAGAATCAGAGATGGAGAGTCAGTAACAGAGAGAAACATATAGAGAGATTGAGATGATAAAAAAGAGTTTTAGAGACATGAGATATGAATGTGAAAATGACAATGAATAAAATGTGATCAACAGTCTCTACCATGTGTTGAGTTGAACCCCAAACTTTAATTGGTGGATCCCTGAATCATAATATACATGTACAATGCTCCAAACTGTTCAAAAGTCTGGAATGCACAGTGCTTTCTATATGATAATGTGCAATATAAAGAACACTTGAAGTCCCGAATTCCGGCTTCCTTTAGTCGCGATATGTCCATGATTAATTGTGCAGAAAGCGATGTAAAGCAACACTCACTCACTTACTCACCTTCTTGCAAAACAAAATCCGTGACGCACATACATGAGTCACACAGGAAGGAGCAAAAACCAGAGTGACAGACAATAAGGCGGCTTTGTATGAATCATAATTGGTTACGTATTTTGTGTCATTAAATAAATATAAGCTTCACAAATCCAACAATGCGAGGATTTAGTTTTCTGCCGTAGGTGTCACAGAGGGCAAAGTATTAGAGAACTAATGTCTGTTTTTTTCTGTAGTTGTGGTTTTGTTTGTGATAGATAGCACTGTTTATAGGCTGGATGTATGTCTGTGACGTACACCATAAACTATAAGTTAATTACATGCTAAGCCTTTAGGCATTATATGCCATTATATGTCGTTATCATGGTTATAATAATGATGTATGTATCTGTACTAGTGTGTATTGACCGCCATCAAATTAATCTTATTTATAATTATAGTTATGATACAACATAGCGGCGCTATGTTGTATCATAACTATAATTATAAATAATATTAATTGTGTTGATAGGTTGTTATCAAGCAGTCAACCTACAATTTCAACCAAACAATCATGATATTAGAATGTGAATGCGAAATATAGACCCTGGAATCGCTGAAATATGTTTTATGCAAACCATAAAGAGCAAAGTGTTTTTTTCGATTTTTACCTACTTGAAGTTGTGGGTTGCAGCAACAAGACACAACTTCAAGTGGGTGAAAATTTAAATTATTTAAATTAGCGCTGTATGGGTTAATATACCGTGGAAGTAGTAAAATGGAAACATAGATTTACAGTGTAAAATGTCCAACAGCCAAAGCCCAGTCACAAAAAGAAAATGTTCACTGTTTAGAAATAGGTCGTGGCATCAACGTTTCGTTGATGTCATAATAACAATTCTGTGAAACGCAGTGACGTCACCGGAAACCCTTTTGAATGGCTACTCGATAAAAATAATGTTATGTAAGTCCCCCATCCCCTTTATTGTATTAGATTGCCTGTTGAAAACATTGCATGTCAAGGCTATTTAGTTCCATCGAATATGTTAAGTTGCTTAAAAACAGTCAGAAATTGCAAGCCCAAGTACCGCTGCTAAATTAAATGTGATTAAGTAAACCTGGTACAATGAACAAAGTTTAGGAAAATAAAGAGAATTGAAGCATTGGGGTACTGTAGAGGTGGATCTTAGGTACATGGCAACTGTGGAATGGATATTTATAGATTCCCAATGGGATATAACATTCATTTTAGTAGTACGTTGTACTGGACAACCGTTTCATACTATTTAAAAACTTCATTTTCATAAAAAAATTGTTGTTGATACCTATTTATTTACAATGAATCACAGACGAATAGAAATTGTTCTGTATGCGCGTGAATCGACTTTAGACGTCAGAATCTGACGTCTATAGACGTCAGAATGTGACGTCTATAGACGTCCGATTCCGACGTCTAACGTCTCCGCGCTGAAAGGATTAACTACTGTAATATCAGTGTTTCTGGTTCTAAAAAAAGTTGTGGAGTCAGGCAATATATAGATTCTGACTCCAAACCTGGTGTTGGAGTCGGCACGCAGGCGCGGCTTCCGGCGAAAGCCAGCCGAAGGCGGTCGCATGTCCAGGGAGTAAACAAGATCTAGGGGGCATGCCCCCAGAGATTTTTTTCACAGAGCAGGTTTTAGGCATGTTAGGTGGCTTCTAGTGATATCTAAAGGTACATTTTAAGCTTAGAAACAACTCATTTTTCACTAACGAAACACTTAAACATATTATTGTTTTTGTTGCCACTTGGACTTGGTCATTCATGTATATCATTGTCGTCAGAATGGAATGTTTTTTCGTCAGGGGGGGGGGGGGGGAGCTTGTCGTCAATTCTGACGACATGACGACAGATCAGAAACACTGAATATTAAGTCAGGGATTTTTTCTTAACCTTTTAATTACCAAAGTGGACAAAGTATAAGGGCGTGCACTCGTCTGTGACTCGCACATTTCCAGCGTAAAAATGAAATTAAATTAATGGGATTTTAGGCGACCTTTGTGCACTTATAGCCTAACTGTGCCAGGAGAACCACGTGAGGATTGTGAGATGAATGAGATAAAACTGTCCTCCAGACACAGGATTCAAAAATCGAGCCCTGGCAGTCTGAGAGGCTGAGCACGCCACATCTCGGTCACAGAAGCTGTGAAGTTATTTCTTTGAAACTTGAAGGCCAGACTGGCGTACATACCCGCGATCTCCGACTTTCCAAGCTGGCAGCTTTAAGGGGGCAACCATTCAATATCCAGGGGGAGGGCAGGGATATTTTCGAAATAAATAATTAAAGGCAGGGAGAAGGTGAAATAAATAATTTGATGTCGATCCCATTTGAACTAAATAATTTATGGCATATCGGGCAAGCCTACATGTTTTGGCGTACTAAACCATTTTCTAGCCGATGAAATTATGAAGATTCTGGAGGTATTAAGTTTCTCACATTGCAAAATATTAGGCTAATATCATATTATATAGCCTTAATAAATAATACATTGGCAATTTTTGAAAGTCGTTCCAAAAGTGGTTGAAATAAATAATTTGTTAACCGTACAGCTGGAAAAAAATAACCATGAGCTGGATCATATTGAAAAAAATATTTTGGTCCATCCCAATATCCCTGCCCCCCCCCCCCCCTGGATATTAAATGGTAGCCCCCTAACCACTGCACCAGGGCCCCCGCCCAGCGTGAGGCTAAGAAAAGGAAGTATGTTTTTTGTCCAAGAAAATGTCAAAAGTGGTGTTTTTTTTTGTTTTGTTTTTATTTTGGCGTCAGTATTACATACATATATGTAAAAAAGGAACAACAATTCCAAGCAGGCAGCTTTAACCACTGCACCAGGACCCCCACTCTTCCAATTAAATAATCTGGCGGTTAAAGTGTCAACATGGATAGACATGTATTGTTGTATAGTTACCGAGGGCGGGGGCCCTATAGGGTAGTGATTAGCACCGCTGCCTTTCACGCCAGAGTTTGGGATTCGGTTCCCGGTCCCGGCGGTTTGAAAGAAACAAAAAAAGTTTCTTCCCCATCCACGTGTGATAGTCAGTATTGTGGGGGGCCTCCGTGACCGAGAGGTAGCGTACTCGGCCTCAGACCGTCAGGGCTCGAATTTCGAATCCTGTGTCTGGAGGACAGTGTCATCTCAATCATCTCACCATCCTCACGAGGCTCTCCTGGCCCAGTTTGGCTTTAATATGTGCACAAAGTGGCCTAAAGCCCGATTCATTTCATTTTTGTATGGTTACCGAGCACTCTGACCCAATGGTATAATCTCTGGTAATTGCCCTAAAGCTATGAACTCTTGACAAAGGTCGAGAGAAGCTCAGCTAAACAAATCGCGACTTTTAATGGTCCCTGACCGACTAGTCTGGGGGGGGGGGGGGGGGGGTTACAGGGGCGAAGTTAATGGCCTCAGTCTACACCTATGTTATTGATGAGGCGTATAATTTAACACCAATTCACACTGACAGACGAAGCTGCGTTTAGTCACGTAAAATCGCGTTATGTCTCAGGAAATGTCACATGAAGTACAATAACCGGAAGTTAATTCATTGACCCAGATGTGACCGCACCGCAGTGATCTCACACTGTGATCTTCAAGTTAAAAATGAAATCACATATAGGCTAAACTGGGCCAGAAGAACCTTCTGAGGATGGTGAGATGAATGAGATGACACTGACCTCCAGACACAGGATTTGAAATTCAAGGCTTTTGTCGGTCTGGGGCCGAGCACACAACCTCTCGGTCACGGAGGCTCCCACAATATGAAATATTTACAAGGGAGCGAGGATTGTTGTTTCTTTAAAACTTAAAGGGCAGAATGGAGTTCGAACCCGCGATCTCCGATTTTCCAAGCAGGTCGCTTTAACCACTGCACCAGGGCCCCGCCTTCTTCATGGTGTAGTGGCCTATTTGTTGGTTCTACATGAGCATGCGAGACTATCTATAATTCAATGTAAGAAATGTTTCTCCCCGATCTGAGGATTCATTTGAAAAGATAGCATGGGCCATCATATCATCAGTGCTCAACTTATTTTCTCCTTCCCCTTAGTCTGTACACCTCAGTGAAAATCACTTTTATGTCTTCTCTAATTTCAAAGATATCTTATTTTTTTTCTGCCTATAATTTTGATAATATAATTTTAATAGAAAGGCATGGCTTCCTGACATCATCGATGCTGTTTTTTATACGGTTTCCATTTGTATAGCTGATTGTTTTTGCCCATTACATATGGATGAAGATGATGATGATGCAATTTAGCTACTGCTTTAAACGGACTGGCTCAAGCTAAAATCATAAAAAACGGTGATTTTATTTTGGCTTCTTAAAGGGACTGGCCCAGGCTAAAATCATCCAAAAATCGGTGATTTTATTTTGGCTTCTCAATATGACCATATGATGTAAACATGTCCATAGACTAAAACTGTAAAAAAAAATTATTTTTTGTGCTGCGCATTCTCCAGTTAGGCTAGATATAGAGACGAAATTCCTGATATTTCTAATTATTGACAACCATGGCAAAAATGAGAAATACGGGAATTTTGTCTCTATATCTAGTCTAACTGATGAATGCGCAGCAAAAATTTTTTAAAAAAATTGCAGTTCTAGTCTATGGACATGTTCACACCATATATGGTCATACAACCAGGATAAGCGGGGTTCGACTCGGGGACGCATGCATAACTGGTGTGGCAGTCCGGCGCTCTACCAATGCGCCGCGTCCCCTTCTTTAAATCAGAATAAAGTACAATGTGATTTATTTTCGGCATAAGTACGTAACTGTCGCATATACAAGCTAATGTCTCCTGGATGAAAATATCTGCAACATAAGCCCAGCATTGCGCCAAAATTGATGTTTAGCGGAGCCTATCAATTATCATAGTTAATTACAGAACCGCGGGAAGTAAAATAACCTGTTCTATTCTTTTGCTACCTGAGATTTTAAAATACACATACGGTGTTCATTTGAGTGCGATATGGGAAAATACAACCAACGAGGCGAACACATTACTCGTTCTCTTGTATTTTCCATGAATTTTACCGCACGAAAAATGAGCAGAGTATTGTTTATTGACGTCAAACTCTGACGTCTGAAGTCAATCTCCGCACTGAAAGGGTTTATCGTTATTCGAACAAAACCCAGTGCAATATGGCCTCAAACTTGAAACGACTGCACAGAGTTTGATATAGACTGATACCGATATACGTGTCATGGTGAAAACCACTGCTCAGGGTGTGATATGAGCTGATACCGATATACGTCTCATATTGAAGACCACTACACAGAGTGTGATATGGGCTGATACTTATATACATCTCATAGTGAAAACCATTGCACAGAGTGTGTTACGGGTTGATACTGATATACGTCTCATAGGGGAAATCACCGCACAGAGTGTGTTACGGGTTGATACTGATATACGTCTCATAGGGGAAATCACCGCACAGAGTGTGTTACGGGTTGATGCTGATATACGTCTCATAGGGGAAATCACCGCACAGAGTGTGTTAGGGGTTGATGCTGATATACGTCTCATAGGGGAAATCACCGCACAGAGTGTGTTACGGGTTGATACTGATATACGTCTCATAGGGGAAATCACCGCACAGAGTGTGTTATGGGTTGATGCTGATATACGTCTCATAGGGGAAATCACCGCACAGAGTGTGTTATGGGTTGATAATTATATACGTCTCATAGTGAAGCCAACGTCTTGTTTTTGTTAGGGATACATTTTATGGAAAACTACGTTCACTTTGACTTCTATATAGGCTATGTCTTTTCCTTGAATATAAAAAGTGTCATTTGACACATTTAAATTTCAAGGGTGTCATATAGATTTTTTTTAACTGTGCTATTCCACAATAGAAACCTTTTACATCTCTGCAGGTGCAAAATTAGCCATTCACAACTTTCACGTCTTACTTTAGAACCCTTGTAATGAAACGATTCAAAACGAGATAAATCAATTATATCCGGGGTTGTTTTTAAAAGAACGGATATGTTGTATGCATTTGAAATTGCCAATTGCGTCAGCATTGCCAGCTAAACCCTTTTAGCGCGGGATCCATCACTGACAACAGAATAAACAACACTGAAAATTACAGCTACAATTCTTAAAGGGACTGGCCCAGACTAAAATCATAAAAAATCGGTAATTTTATTTTGGGTTCTTAATATGACCATATGATGTAAACATGTCCAAAGACTAGAACTGCAATTTTTTTTAATTTTTGTGCTGCGCATTCACCAGTTAGGCTATAGATACAGAGACAAAATTCCCGCATTTTCTATTTTTGACATGGTTGTCAATAATTAGAAATCAGGAATTTCGTCTTTATATCTAGCCTAACTGGTGAATGCGCAGTACATAAATTAAAAACTTTTGCAGTTCTAGTCTATGGACATGTTTACATCATATGGTCATATTAAGAAGCCAAAATAAAATCACCGATTTTTTTATGATTTTGGACCTGGGCTAGTCCCTTTAAGTATTCGAGCTCGCTTGTGCCATGCGTCCTCGCACGCATGGCGGATATACCACTGTTAATCCCGCCGGTCCCGATTATATTCGGTTTCTCGTTTTTTTATTAGCATATTTAGTACCAGCTTTTAAACATGTTAAAGATAAAACATGACTTGAATCAGCAAAATCTGAAAATCTTTGACCTTCATTTTGTCAAATCTAAATAATTTTCACCCACCTGAAGTTGTGGATCGCGTCAGCGAGACACAACTTCAGGTGAGTAAAAATTCCACTTGAATACTTGGCGTTTAACCCTTACATCGCGGGGACCGACTTTAGTCGTCAGAATCTGACGTCTATAGACGTCAGATTCTGACGACTAAAGTCGGTCCCCGCACTGTAAAAGCAAAAATATTTCTAATGGCCGTAGACCCATAACATAGGTATTCAAATGAATCAGAAAGAGATAACTAAGACATTTATGATGATTTCAAATTGAAAAAACCCTTTGGTCTCCATGGTTTATACAAAAGTATTTCACCGCTTTGAGGGTTAAAGGGTTGACCCTTAGAGTGCTAATCGCGTCTTAAACCGTTTTCAGCCTTTCTATTTGTCATTCAAAAAAAAATATTCAAAGAGAAATATTTCCGATACATAGTTTGATTTAAATGGCACAAATATGAGAAATTTTCACCCACTTGAAGTTGTGGGTCGCGCTAGCGAGACAAAACTTCAAGTGGGTGAAAATTAAAATTTAACTATGTTGCGCTTGAAGGGTTAAAAAGATTCACATTAATAATTATTTTTCCCATTTATTATAAATACTGATATATTTTATCAAAACAGAAACCGATATGATAGCGGGTGTGAGGAGCGCGCAGCGCGTATAGCCCTGTGCGAAATTAAAGCGGCATAAGCAAGATAAAATCATAAAAAAACAGTTTTTTTATTTTGGCTCATGTCCATAGACTAGAACTGCGTAAGTTTTTCTAATTTTTGTGTTGCGCATTTACCAGTTAAGCAAGATATATAAGGACGAAATTCTCGTATTTCTTATTTTAGACATGCATGATCATATTAAAAAGCCAAAATAAAAATACTGATTTTTTTTATTATTTTAGCCTGATTGTGTCGCTTTAACGTCGATACACTGGTTTTAACCTTAACTCAACGAGGCCGCCATTAACGTGATCGCCTAGTCATATTGAGAAGGTAGAAACAGATTATTTCTCTGATAAAACCCACGCGTGTTTCAGCGGGTTTTTTTTGGGCCTATACGGTATTCTACCCCGTAATTTAAATAACAACTGAATGGCGGCGGTGATTGGCTGATCTCGACATGTGATCGGCTGAGCCACTTCTAATATATGGTTCTTCAACTGATTAAATTCGATAACGATATCAACAAACACAAGTTGGGTTGACATTTTGACATTTGTTGTGACGATTTCTTCTGATCCATCTTTCTGTATAATAATGCCCAGATAGCGCCCTGGTGGCGTTTGGTTTCAGGTTCCGATAATTACACACATCTTGGCTGTTACCTGGTAACTGTCCTTTAAATTACAGGGGGCAGTGTTTAATGGGCAGGTACATATTTTCAATGCCCTCTCCCCCCCCCCCCTCTCCTGCCGCTAACCTACTAATTGAATATAATCTAACGCCAATTCACACTTGTTGACTAAGCGACGTGAAATCACGAGTGTAATAACCGGAAGTATGACTCAGTGACCCGGATGTGACCTCACTCAGTCATTGGGACCTTCATCATGTTCATCATCACTTGAAGTTCTGTCTCGCTACCGCGAAACACAACTTGAAGTGAGTGAAAATTTGTATGATTTGCGAACTTTAATTCCCACCATATATCAGTGTTTCATGATTGGAAGCATATTTTACTTTTAACAACTGATTTTACAGGTGCAAATAAAATCACAGAATGTCTACTGTATAGTCGACATCAGTGCTCTAATGGTTAAGATCAAGGATCCTTATTAAGATAAAGCACGTCATTATCATGATTGTCTCCACTCTACCGTGCCACCATTAAACGCTCCGACACCCTCAACAAACACGAAATACTGAGCCAGTGTTGGTCTAATGTTGGGCCAGCGTCGTAGACGATGGCCCAACATTAGACCAGCACTGAGTGGACGTGGTGTGCTCTGACATGGGAAACACAAGAAGTTCACCCAATGTGGATTAAGTGTTTGAATGCTGGCGCAACATTAGGTCAACTTGGGGTATTTGATGGGTACCATTTCCCACATAGTCCACGTGCTCACGTGTCTAAAATTAACTGTGCATCTGAAATTAACCCTGCCTTCCAGGTCGGCATTCTCGTACAAGTTACGATATATCGCAGGCATCGCATTGGTCGAGATGGCCATCTCGACCAATGCGGAACCTACGATATATCGAAGAAGAAGAAGAAGCAAAATGTTTATTCGACAAATGACACTGAAAAAATACAAATTAAATAACATGTCAGGATGACTACCATTAAGACTCAAAGAGTCGCTGGCATGGAAGCCACCTAAGTATAAATAATATAAAATATAAAATACTATATAATATAGTAAATCACGATACAAAATTATCATACAAAATATTATGCAGCTTGTCAGATTAAATTTAAAAGGGACTGTGCAAATGAAAAAGTTTGGATAAATATGGGATAGGAATTAAACTGAAAACATAAATTTATCAAATCTCAATAATCTCCACCCAGCTGATACTGTCAGTCGCGTCAGCGAGACACAGCCACAAAATAGGCAAAAATTACAAAATAAATAACATTGTGGGCAAAAGGAAAATGTATATATTAATATATATATATATATACATACACACATACATATTCAGTGCATTAGGTAGGTGTTGTCAAATTACAAACATAACAGTTATGAATTAGACAAAAGTCATAATATTTCTCTATTAGATATTATTTAGTATATTGTCCAAAACCTTTTAAACTATGAGTGAGTACCTTTTCTAAAATTGATAAATGTGTGGTATTTAATAAATGTGGCATTTGGTTTCTGATACAATTACGAATGTTTAAAATGGGCATTCCTCAGTTTGTTTTTCCCCCCTTGTGTTATAATCACGAATGTCAGAGTTTAGAGCAAGATTAAAGTCATAAAAATGATCAGGAAGAATGTTGTTTATTAATTTAAAATAAAATTTTAGTTGTTGATGAAGATGTATATCATTTACTTTCAAAATATTGAATTTTTTAAAGATAGGATCGGAGTGTGTATAAAAACTACCTTTAACAATAATTCGAATTGCTTTTTTTTTAAGTTTTAAAATCCGATTTGAATCATGACCCCATGCTAATATGCAATAATTAATATGTGGAAGAATGAGAGAATTGTAAATGGTCAATAGTGTTTTTTGTGGTATTAAGTGTTTAAGCTTATTAATCACACCTATTGTCTGCGATATTTTATTTCCTATTTTATTAACATGTGAATTCCATTTGAGGTGTTTATTTATAATTAGTCCCATATAATTATATTCATCTACACATTCGATTAATGTATTGTTTATTTTTAATTTTAGAATTGTTACACGTTTCTGTGGTTGATGAAAGAGCATGAACTTTGATTTTAGTTTATTTAAGGACAGCTTGTTAACTAATAACCAGTAACTTATTTTTTCTAATTCATCATTTAATATATTAATATTTAGCCCAGAATCATGTTTAGCATAAAAATCATTTAAATTTGCGATAAGGGTTGTGTCATCAGCATAGATTATGCATTTGAATAAACGACTTGCGTTGGGGAGATCATTTATATAGATAATAAACAGCAAGGGCCCTAATATTGACCCTTGTGGAACCCCTGTGGATATATTTATATAAGAAGATCTGAGACGGTCAATTTCCACACACTGTTTTCTGTTTGATAAATAATGTTTTATCAGGTTAATAGACGTTCCTCTAAAACCGTAAAATTTAAGCTTGTCCAATAAAATAGAGTGATTTAGTGTATCAAACGCTTTTGACAAATCCAGGTAGACAGCAAAAGGTGTATTTCCATTATCCATATGATTTACAATAGTATCAACAACATTTAGAGCATCTAATTCAGTCAGGTGATATTTACGAAATCCATATTGTTTATCATAAAAAAGGTTATTTATAGTAAAGTAAGCATTCATTTGATTAAAAATCACACGTTCAAATATTTTAGAAATTGCTGGTAAGAGAGATATAGGCCTATAATTCTCGATTACAGTAGGGTCTCCTTTTTTAAAAAGAGGAATGACTTTCAATAAATCAGATTTAGCCAATTTAATCAGAATTGTTGATAACTCATCAACACCTGAACTATTTTTAGAATTAATGTTATCGAAACTTGTACGAGAATACGGGAACTGTTTGTTACCATTTTGCAATTATTTGAAGTTGGAATCTCCCACGCAATTTAAAATTAGGAAAATATTTAATTAATTCTGAATTCCTTCTTTACCTCAATATTATACTGCCATTTCTCTTACAATTATACACTGTTTAGAATGTTACACATATAGGCATGATCTATACATATATCTATAGGTTTTTGCAGTACAAGGGTTGCTAATTACTATGGCAACGCTTAACCTTTGACCCTCTCACACCCCAGTGACACTTTCTAAGATGATAATCTACAAATTACACAAAATATCGACAAGTAATTGTAAACCGTTATAATTTAATAATGCCAGTTCTTAACCAATGACGTCCTAGAGCATTAACTAGTAACTCGTGAAGTTGTGTCTCGCCACCGCGAACCGCAAATTAGGTGACCGGAAAACTTGACCAAAGTGTTGTCCAGAACTTAACAACCTGTCCACAACTTCAAGTGATTTATGGAAATTTAAGTCATTAGATAATCTGTGTAGCATAATTTTATATTTATGAGGCATATTTCACAGGTAAACATCTGTGGGCCGAACTATGGCGCTCAAAAATACACCGTATAATGTACTGACAGCGACATCAGTGGTCCGGGATTTCACCCTTTGATCGCTGAAATAGTTTTATATAAACCACGGAGACTATAGTTGCAGTCAACTTCCACCAGCGTTGGGTGTTTTTCGCTGATTTCCCAGTCAATTCTAAATCAATTTCCATGAAATTTTGCAAGCACTCTTTTCAACTATTCCGGCGCCTACCCTGGAAATTTCGTGAAAGTATTTCAAAAGTTAGACCATTTGACATGTAGTGGAATTTCGTGATTGAAGCTGACAGCGTTCAATGGGTTTGGAGAGGAGCGTCATAATTCGCAAAAACTACATGTCAAATGGTCTAACTTTTAAACAACATAATATTTTTCCTTGAAATTTTCAGGGCAGGTGCCGTATGACTAGAAACTAACGCTTGTCAAATTTCATGAGAATCGGATGAAAATTGCTTGAGCAATGAGCGAAAAACATGCAACGCGAAAGTGACAGATTTAAAGTGACTTTAACTACAATATAAAGGATTTTTCAATTTGAAATCATCATAACTGTCTTAGTTAGCTCTTTCCGCTTCGTTTGAATACCTATGTTATGGGTCTACGGCCATTAGATATATTTTACTCTATCAGCGTGGGGATTGTCTTGAGACGCCAGAATCTGACGTCTATAGACGTCAGAATTTGACGTCTAAAGTCGCCAGATTCTGACGTCTAAACTCGACCCCCGCGATTAAGAAAGCACTGATGTGATATCTTGTCATACTGATCTGATCTTTGACCTCCGTTGTTTTTAATTCAAATAATTTGCATTCACCTGAAGTTGTGGATCGCGTCAGCGAGACACAACTTCAAGTGTATAAAAATTCCAATTCAGTAACTTGGGGGATAAATGGTTGAAGAAGCACTGCTTTGATATTTTCAGAAGTCATACCACTTTGATACTATAACTAAGGAATTACCAACGCAGTTTTCACTAATTTCTCGATTTTCCTCAAATTTTGTAGTAACTATTTTCTAGCACCAGCCCAGAAAAAAATAACAAAATTATATTGAGTAGTTCAACAGTTAGACCATTTATGTCCATTTGTATAACATAAATAG
>OZ024907.1:93575628-93805628 GCA_964017125.1 Flabesymbios commensalis
TCAGATTGAATAATTTGGCGGTTAAAGGGTTGAGGCTCACTTCAGATTTCATTAATTTGTTGAAGGGCATATTTCTATGACATATCACTACTCTGACTTTATCAGCCGAGTTTTCCAGATATAATCAAATTTGTGGCGTCTGAAAAATGTCCCAAGCTAAGGTGGACTCAAACCATCGACCTTCCCCCTATGTACGGGGGTGCTCTATCGGCGTTGGTTGGTTGGCTGGATGGTTGGTTGTTTGGTTGGTTTTGTGGTCAGGGTGAGAGTTAGGGACCATGGTTAGGGTCGGGTAAGGGTTCCAGTACCTGGTTCCCCATAAAACCCGGTATCAACCTGTCAACCGTACTCTCATCATACCCTAAAGGGTCTGACTTTCGTCACCCCTTCAAGGGCATGCCTTTCCATGTTTCCAACCTAGTGCACTGACCGAGGAGAAGTATAGCCTGACTTATAAAAAGGAAAACAATCATACTAATTGATATAAATTATACCTCATCTAATGCATTTACTAATGTAGTCAGATCCTGACTTGAGTCGTATCCGGTAACCGTTGGGTTGTCCAGTGGGGCTTTCCCCAATCTACTTCTCACCAAGAGATCACGTAGATGTTGTCCCCTTTTAAATGCTGCTACGCACCGTTTATACAGGATGTTTGGATGTATAGTTAGTTCGTTGGTTGGCTGGATATTTGGTTGGTTGGTTGGTTGGTTGGTTATTTGATTGGTTTGCTGGTTGGTTATTTGGTTGTTTGGCAGGCTGACTGGATGGTTGGCTAGTTGGTTGGTTGGATGGTTGACTGGCTGGTTGGTTGATTATTTGGTTATTTTGAGGAAGGCTCAGCAGAAAAAGAACGAAAAAATCGTCGCATTCCGTATTAAAGGAATCACACACGCCGCATACTGTACCGCATAACGCATAATGCATAACGCATGCCGCATACCGCATGTAAGGAATCCTAGCTTACCGCGTGTATGGAATCTTAGCTTAATGCTGGCCTACGGCTACCGTCTGCGACGCCGGACCAACGCCGGCCCAATGTTTCGAATCTACTGGTCTGACCACAAATAAAATCTCCCAACAAACACGAGACGATGAACCAATGTTGATTTAATGTTGGTGACGATGGGCCAACATTAAATCAACATTGGTCCTATGTCTCCAGTTTGCAAGGTGGATTTACTGAAAGAGACATATTTACACGATGTTGGGTTAATGTTGGGCATCCATCTACGACGCTGGGCCAACAGTCACCCTTAGATTAATAGGCCTAAATTTAAAATTCCAGCCAATTGAAATTCAACTCCAAGTGACTAAAAATTATTTGATTATTTTTAACTTAAGCCGAAATGTACGTGATCATCCCAGATTTGAGACCTAGCCCATTTTCGTCAGAATTTGACGTCTATGGACGTCAGAATCTGACGTCTATAGATGTCAGATTCTGACGTATAAAGTCGATCCTCGCACTGAAATAATTAAAATATGTATGATGGTTGTAGATCCATAACATAAGTATTCAAATGAATCAGAAAGAGCGGACTAAGACATTTATGATGATTTAAAATTAAAAAAAAAGCTTCGGTCCACATGGTTTATAAAAAAATAATTCAGCGTTGTAAGAGTTAGCACCGCATTGGGCCAACGTCTCGTATCTGCTGGGATTTACTGTTTGGCAATCTGCCCCGTCATAGTGCAGCGGCATGTACATATTTTAGGTCGGGGAAGTGATATTTTGATTCACGCAGCGGTATTGAGATGTACACCCAGTAAACACAAAACATTTGTATAAGATTTGTACAATGTTGGACCAACGTCGAAGACGTTGGGCCGAAGTTGTAAAATTGTTATACAAATGTTTTGTGTTTGCTGGGCATATTTTAAGTCTGGAAAGCGATTGACTCTGCTGATATTTTGCTTCCCACAATAATTTGCTAATGTTTTTGGTATAGGCCTAATTAGCATTATTAGTGTGCACTGTCATAAATTCATTTTTATAGGAGGAGTACTATTTTTGATTTACTATATCCAACTGTAGCCGTATAAGATGGATGAATGAACGAATGAATGACTTAAACTTGCTGCATATTTTCAGCACACGTAGGCTAAACTGGATCAGCAAAAAACAGTAGCAGTGTTCTACAATAAACATCATTGTTATGGACACTTATCTAGGCCTACAGTGGGCTAGTGGGTTTTCTTGACATCAAAAAGTACAGGGCACACTAATTTTCAAACCCCCATATTGTTAAAATTAGTGCCGTATTGATAGTATATTTTACATTCTTGTGATAAGTAGCGGTACAAATTAGTTTTTTATTTCGCACAAATGTTCTTTATCACATGTTATTACGATTAACCTGGGCTGAGGCCCTGGTGCAGTGGATAAAGCTGCATGCTTGGAAAGTTGAATATCGCGGGTTCGAACCCCACTCTGGCCTTCATGTTTCAAAAAAAAACAAAGTGTTTCTTCACCGCTCACTCATAAAGATTCCATATTGTGAGGAGACGGACGGAGAGGTAGCGTGCTCGGCCTCAGAGCGCCAGGGCTCGAATTTCGAGTCCTATGGGCCTAGATCTCTGGATGGCAGTGTCATCTCACTCATCTCACTATCCTCATAGTCCAAGAAAGTTATGTCAAAAATATGGTCAACCTACCACTAATTGGAACAGAAATTATTCCTTTACCAAAAGTCTCATAAATTATCATTGAACAATGAGTTAAAAGTCACATATAAATGGAGTAGTGGAAGAGTGCCTAATTGGCATAAATCCAAAATAGCCGCCAAGAAAATTGACTTTAGTAAAAGTCACTTCAAATTTGTCACTTTTGCGTAGCATGCTTTTCGCTAATTACTCAAGCAATTTTCATCCGATTGTCATGAAATTTGGCAAGCATTATTTTCTAGTCTTACGGCAACTTCCTTGAAAATTTAAAGTAAAAAATTATGTAGTTTAAAAGTAAGACCATTTGACATGTAGTAATTTTTAAGTATGACGCTCCTCTATAAACCCATTAATTTCAATCAGCTTTAATCTCGAAATTCTACTACATGTCAAATAGTCTAACTCTTGAAATACTGATTCAAATTTCACGCAGGAATAGTTGGAAAGAGTGCTTGCAAAACTTCATGTAAATTGATCAAGAATTGAGTGAGAAATCGACGAAAAACACCCAACGCTGGTGGAAGTTGACTGGAACTATAAGTCTTATTTTGGCAATATCCGCCCCTGTTTAGCCCAATGTTCACAAACGTGTCCAAGGTCTCTTTCGTTCATTCATTCATTCATTCATTAATTCATTCATTCATTCATTCATTCTACCATGTCTCAAATGACCATTATGCTGGGCCGGCCCCGATGGCTTATTCGTATCGACTGGGGCTTGTAACCTGGAGGTACCAGGTTCGAATCCCGGTCGAGCCAGATATTTGTCATCGTGGTTGTGCATATACAATGCTCCAAACTGTTCAAAGGCCTGGAGTGTACAGTCCTGCCTATATGGTACTGTGCACTATAAAGAACCCTTGAAGTCATTCGAAATAAGAGTAGGGCATAGTCCCGGCTTCGGGCTTCCTTCTGTCGCGATATTGCCATGATTGTGCAGAAAGCGACGTAAAGCAATATTCATTCTCATGCCATTATGCCGTTTCTCATTTTCGCCATGCAGTATATAGTTTGAATCAATTCACCACGTGGCGCTCCAGTATAATCGCTTGCCATTCCGGACAGACACTTTAATTGTGACGAGCGTAGTATTCTCGGGCTGTTGGTGCGTCGAAAAAGTGAGCCATTTGTGTCCGTTTTTTAAATAATTTTTTTAAACATATTTACTTAACAGATCAATTTAATCAATGATGAATAGTCACACGACTAAATTTGGAAGCAGAAAATGGAGGATAAATGTTAAAAAACGTGTTTTTAGAACGGTCGCACAGAGGACAAATGTTTTTGGTGTCTTCTTAATAATGCAATGTGCGACCGCAGAGAATGATTTTCTTGGTGTCCTGTGTGCGACCATTGGTGTCTCATGTTAAGCCAAATGTTACGAACATGTGGATACAAAATATTTTCGTCTCCTTGCTTTCTAGTATTGATTTTCAATGTTACGACAATTAGTGTCCTATGTTAAGGACCACTTTCATGTCTCACAATGTTTTGTGATTATAAATTTTCACTAATTTGTTGGTTTAATTTCCAATTTTCACAAAACTATATAAATATAGATGCATACTAGATCCAACGTCGATTATGTTATTTTAGATAGTCAATTTAATATAAAAACATGATTACCATATTTTCATGCCCTATTAAAATACCTTTTTCTTTGTGTTCCATATTGTTTTGTGTACAAATATGTAAAACACATACAACCCGTGTACACATGGATGTATGTATACAAACCAATTTGAACACTAAATGGCTACTTCTGTTTAAGAAAATGGCATCCCCAAAAAATGCACGGAAATGTTATGTTCAGTGGAAGTAGTAATTTAACCCTTTTGGCTAGGCATTCTTGTTTTTCATTTGTTTCCACATATTATTTTTGTATCTGCATTATATTAATCGGCATTTTAGTTTACTTTTATTTATAAATATATAAATTTAGACATTTTATGAAACCCACGTGAGAACAGAAATTTTTTTTTTAAAAACTTTAAGTTTAAAACTTTAAGTGAAGAAATGGAAATTTTATAAAAATTGAAGAAAGACCCAGCATACACAAAACATTTGTATAACATTTGTGCAATATTGGACCAACGTTGCGGACGTTGGTCCGACGCTGTACAAATGTTATACAAATGTTTTGTGTTTGCTGGGTCTTTCTCCAATTTTTATAAAATTTCCATTTCTTCACTT
This sequence comes from Flabesymbios commensalis, assembly GCA_964017125.1. Classification (NCBI taxonomy): domain Eukaryota; kingdom Metazoa; phylum Annelida; class Polychaeta; order Terebellida; family Flabelligeridae; genus Flabesymbios; species Flabesymbios commensalis. The sequence goes on from OZ024907.1 coordinate 93,580,489, forward strand.
AAAGTTTTAAAGTTAAATTTTAAAGTTTTTTTTGTTCTCACGTAATAGTCAGTGGAGCAGCGCTGGTTTAGCGCCTCGTTTTTGCTGGGTGGCTTGTCAGCACTGTTGACCCAATCAGCAGAGTTAGCTATACATACTTCCAACTTGTTATTCTACAGACCTCTGTTTCAGCGCTGCGCCAACGTCTCGAACATTGGCCCAGCAACTGAAAACTATTTCACGTTTTAATACGTACACATTTTTATATCAAGCAGTTGGTGTACTAGGTACGTTTACACGTTTGAACATGTCAATATATTTTATAAATTATTTTTGTGTAACAGGTGCAATCTCATAGATGTTTATAACAGAAAAAACATATAATATATCGAGCCGGGGTTATATTATAATCCGCTTGCTTCAGTGCTGCGCCAACGTCTCACGCGTTGGCCCAGCAGTATTTCACGTTTGCATACACCTGCTATATAGCTCAACTCTGGCGAACACGAGACGTTGCGCCGGTGCTGGTGGAGAGACGGACCGACATCGTAGACGTTGGACCGTCGCTTTGCCAGGGCCGGGTCGATGAGGTGTGTTCGCTGAAACATCACCATTGTACATTGATATGCCTAAACATTCTCACCCCTCGTTTTTACCCATCATTCTCATGCATACTTATTATTATTTAAACTGACTAATAAGCCTAATGGGCTGGGTACTCAATGAAACTGATTATATTTGTTGTTTTGCTTTATTTTGTACTTGTCAGTATAATAAACTAATTGAACTAATATACGGAATACGGCGTTAGCTCATCGACTCGATCACTGAAGTTAAGCAGCGCCGGCCCGGTCCATAATTGGATGGGTGACCGCCTGGGACTACCAGTGCTGTATACACTAGGACATGCGTGCAGCGATGTTGTGCTCAGAGAACCACGTATTAGATCAGATGGCTCGTCTGACTGACCTAGAGTTGGACGTAGGCGCAGTTTCCATCTGGCGAGACCTCAGAAAATCCACAATGTAGATAGCACAATAGTGCGTACTGCCACGTACATGTAACATACAACAACATAGTTTATTAATAGACTTCAGCAAAGAGGAAACACATTGTTTTATGCCAACAAAACAATCATGTAGTTCTATTTCAGCTTTGCGTTGAAGATGTTGAATCATGAAGCATAAACAATTAGTGTCAGTTTGAATATAGCTCTCTGGCTTCCCGTACTTCAAGTTTTATAAGTAATTCATGTAGATATTCGCTTTTTGTAACATACAATTTTCACTTTTGACACTTTTTATAATTATTTCACGTCACTTTCTACACTTTTTAAAAATGTCAACGTCAGATTTTTAAAGGTGATATATCACCCCCCTTTATATAGTATGAATAATTTTGTGACAAATAAATCAAAGTTTCCACAAGATGCGGCACAAGTGTTTCCCTATATGGAGTGATTGGCTATCATGTGACACCAGCCAATCACTCCATATATGGGGTGATTGGCTATCATGTGACCCTCAGAGAGGGTCACATGATAGCCGATCACCACATATAAGGACATAATTATTTATACCATATAATAGTTCACCTTTAAAATGACAGCTTCATTTCTAACCCATGTGGATGCCTATACAACGATGGGTTATTGATGGGCCAGAGATGCATAGAGTATATAGGTCAACTATAATACAACACAGATCAATAGTTACAGTGGGTGGTTAATGGGTGTAGGCCTGTTTGCTAAACAAATGTAAAACAATTTGTCATTGGCAGCTGAAATGTCAGGCTTGACATAGATTTCAGACGTCAGGTTTGGGTCACTGTAATGTTATCTCAACGGACCTATGGAGACATGGGATTTAACACCTTCAGTGCGGGGACCGTCTCTAGATGTCAGAATCTGACGTCAGAGACGGTCCCTGCACTGAAAGGAGAAAATATTTATAATTCCTTAGGGGTCTTGTCAAGTTAAAAAAATCCAAAATCCGGGAAAAAATCGGCCTGGTCAGGCACCACCCACCCACTCCCCTATCGATGTTTTTTAAAAAAAATTGGAAACATTTGGAAACATGAAAAAACTAAATATCACAAAAAACACAAAATTTCCCCAAAAAAAAATAAAAATTCGAGTTGGGGCTTGACCCACCCACCCACTTCCGAGTTTTTCTCGGATTTTTGGATTTTTTTAACTTGACAAAACCCCTTATTATGTATGATTTATTCTGTTTTCAGTGATGGCAGCTTGCGTCTCTTCCTGTGACGGGCAGCCCAACGGCTTGTTTGAGTCCTGTATCAGCTGTGACATGTACGTAGTCTGCTCCAGCGGGTTCGCCTCCCAGCTCATATGTCCACCAGAAACCGAATGGGATGACGTCATAAAAAAGTGTCTCTCAGGAAAATCCGTGACGTGTGGCGAAGCATCAGACCCCGAAACCCCAGATAATGCTGTCTGTGGCCTGCAGGTCACACAGTACAGGTTGGAGCTGGGAGGAGACGATGAGGAGGTGGATGCTGGAAGTGGAGAAACTGGAGGGGGAGGATCCGGGGACACTGAAAGCGGCAGCGGCAGCGGCAACGGGGGTGGCAGCGGCAGTGGCAGCGGGGGTGGCAAAGGAAGTGGCAAAGGAAGTGGGGATGGCAAAGGTAGTGGAGGCAAGGGAAGTGGGGATGGCAAAGGTAGTGGAGGCAAGGGAAGTGGGGATGGCAAAGGTAGTGGGGATGGCAAAGGTAGTGGGGGCAAGGGAAGTGGGGATATCAAAGGTAGTGGAGGCAAGGGAAGTGGGGATGGCAAAGGTAGTGGGGATGGCAAAGGAAGTGGGGATGGCAAAGGTAATGGGGATGGCAAAGGAAGTGGGGATGGCAAAGGTAGTGGAGGCAAGGGAAGTGGGGATGGCAAAGGTAGTGGGGATGGCAAAGAAAGTGGGGATGGCAAAGGTAGTGGAGGCAAGGGAAGTGGGGATGGCAAAGGTAGTGGAGGCAAGGGAAGTGGGGATGGCAAAGGTAGTGGGGATGGCAAAGGTAGTGGAGGCAAGGGAAGTGGGGATGGCAAAGGTAGTGGAGGCAAGGGAAGTGGGGATGGCAAAGGTAGTGAGGATGGCAAAGGAAGTGGGGATGGCAAAGGTAATGGGGATGGCAAAGGAAGTGGGGATGGCAAAGGTAGTGGAGGCAAGGGAAGTGGGGATGGCAAAGGTAGTGGGGATGGCAAAGGAAGTGGGGCTGGCAAAGGTAGTGGGGATGGCAAAGGAAGTGAGGATGGCAAAGGTAGTGGAGGCAAGGGAAGTGGGGATGGCAAAGGAAGTGGGGATGGCAAAGGTAGTGGGGATGGCAAAGGTAGTGGGGATGGCAAAGGTAGTGGGGATGGCATAGGAAGTGGGGATGGCAAAGGTAGTGGGGATGGCAAAGGTAGTGGGGATGGCAAAGGTAGTGGAGGCAAGGGAAGTGGGGATGGCAAAGGTAGTGGAGGCAAGGGAAGTGGGGATGGCAAAGGAAGTGGGGATGGCAAAGGTAGTGGAGGCAAGGGAAGTGGGGACGGCAAAGGTAGTGGGAATGGCAAAGGAAGTGGGGATGGCAAAGGTGGTGGGGATGGCAAAGGAAGTGGGGATGGCAAAGGAAGTGGAGGCAAGGGAAGTGGGGATGACAAAGGAAGTGGGGATGGCAAAGGTAGTGGAGGCAAGGGAAGTGGGGATGGCAAGGGAAGTGGGGATGGCAAAGGTAGTGGGGATGGCAAAGGTAGTGGGGGTGGCAAAGGTAGTGGAGGCAAGGGAAGTGGGGATGGCAAAGGTAGTGGAGGCAAGGGAAGTGGGGATGGCAAGGGAAGTGGGGATGGCAAAGGTAGTGGGGATGGCAAAGGAAGTGGGGATGGTAAAGGTAGTGGGGATGGCAAAGGTAGTGGGGATGGCAAGGGAAGTGGGGATGGCAAGGGAAGTGGGGATGTCAAAGGTAGTGGAGGCAAGGGAAGTGGAGATGGCAAAGGTAGTGGGGATGGCAAAGGTAGTGGGGATGGCAAAGGTAGTGGGGATGGCAAGGGGAGTGGGGATGGCAAGGGAAGTGGGGATGGCAAAGGTAGTGGAGTCAAGGGAAGTGGGGATGGCAAAGGTAGTGGGGATGGCAAGGGAAGTGGGGATGGCAAAGGTAGTGGAGGCAAGGGAAGTGGGGATGGCAAAGGTAGTGGGGATGGCAAAGGTAGTGGAGGCAAGGGAAGTGGGGATGGCAAAGGTAGTGGGGATGGTAAAGGTAGTGGAGGCAAGGGAAGCGGAGATGGCAATGGAAGTGGGGATGGCAAAGGAAGTGGAGGCAAGGGAAGTGGGGATGGCAAAGGTAGTGGGGATGGCAAAGGTAGTGGAGGCGAGGGAAGTGGGGATGGCAAAGGTAGTGGGGATGGCAAAGGTAGTGGAGGCAAGGGAAGTGGGGATGGCAAAGGTAGTGGAGGCAAGGGAAGTGGAGATGGCAAAGGTAGTGGGATTGGCAAAGGTAGTGGAGGCAAGGGAAGTGGGAATGGCAAGGGAAGTAGGGATGGCAAAGGTAGTGGGGGCAATGGAAGTGGGGATGGCAAAGGTAGTGGAGGCAAGGGAAGTGGGGATGGCAAGGAAAGTGGGGATGGCAAAGGTAGTGGGGGCAAGGGAAGTGGGGATGGCAAAGGTAGTGGGGATGGCAAAGGTAGTGGGGATGGCAAAGGTAGTGGGGATGGCAAAGGAAGTAGGGATGGCAAAGGTAGTGGGGATGGCAAAGGTAGCGGGGATGGCGAAGGAAGTGGAGGCAAGGGAAGTGGGGATGGCAAAGGAAGTGGAGATGGCAAAGGTAGTGGAGGCAAGGGAAGTGGGGATGGCAAAGGTAGTGGGGATGGCAAGGGAAGTGGGGACGGTAAGGGAAGTGGAGATGGCAAAGGTAGTGGGGATGGCAAAGGTAGTGGGGATGGCAAGGGAAGTGGGGACGGTAAGGGAAGTGGAGATGGCAAAGGTAGTGGGGATGGCAAAGGTAGTGGAGGCAAGGGAAGTGGGGATGGCAAAGGTAGTGGAGGCAAGGGAAGTGGGGATGGCAAAGGTAGTGGGGATGGCAAAGGTAGTGGGGATGGCAAAGGAAGTAGGGATGGCAAAGGTAGTGGGGATGGCAAAGGTAGCGGGGATGGCGAAGGAAGTGGAGGCAAGGGAAGTGGGGATGGCAAAGGAAGTGGAGATGGCAAAGGTAGTGGAGGCAAGGGTAGTGGGGATGGCAAAGGTAGTGGGGATGGCAAGGGTAGTGGGGATGGCAAAGGAAGTGGGGATGGCAAGGGAAGTTCGGAAGGCAAAGGTAGTAGGGATGGCAAAGGTAGTGGGGATGGCAAGGGAAGTGGGGATGGCAAAGGTAGTGGAGGCAAGGGAAGTGGAGATGGCAAGGGAAGTGGGGATGGCAAAGGTAGTGGAGGCAAGGGAAGTGGAGATGGCAAGGGAAGTGGGGATGGCAAAGGTAGTGGAGGCAAGGGAAGTGGGGATGGCAAAGGTAGTGGGGATGGCAAAGGTAGTGGTGATGGCAAAGGTAGTGGGGATGGCAAAGGTAGTGGGGATGGCAAAGGAAGTGGGGATGTTAAAGGTAGTGGGGATGGCAAAGGTAGTGTGGATGGCAAAGGTAGTGGGGATGGCAAGGGAAGTGGGGATGGCAAGGGAAGTGGGGATGGCAAAGGTAGTGGGGATGGCAAAGGTAGTGGGGATGGCAAAGGAAGTGGGGATGGCAAAGGTAGTGGAGGCAAGGGAAGTGGCGATGGCAAAGGTAGTGGGGATGGCAAGGAAAGTGGGGATGGCAAAGGTAGTGGAGGCAAGGGAAGTGGGGATGGCAAAGGTAGTGGGGATGGCAAAGGTAGTGGAGGCAAGGGAAGTGGGGATGGCAAAGGTAGAGGGTATGGCAAAGGTAGTGGAGGCAAGGGAAATGGAGATGGCAAGGGAAGTGGGGATGGCAAAGGAAGTGGAGGCAAGGGAAGTGGGGATGGCATAGGTAGTGGGGATGGCAAAGGTAGTGGAGGCAAGGGAAGTGGGGATGGCAAAGGTAGTGAGGATGGCAAAGGTAGTGGAGACAAGGGAAGTGGGGATGGCAAAGGTAGTGGAGGCAAGGGAAGTGGAGATGGCAAAGGTAGTGGGGATGGCAAAGGTAGTGGAGGCAAGGGAAGTGGGGATGGCAAGGGAAGTGGGGATGGCAAAGGTAGTAGGGGCAAGGGAAGTGGGGATGGCAAAGGTAGTGGAGGCAAGGGAAGTGGGGATGGCAAGGGAACTGGGGATGGCAAAGGTAGTGGGGGCAAGGGAAGGGGGGATGGCAAAGGTAGTGGGGATGGCAAAGGTAGTGGGGATGGCAAAGGTAGTGGGGATGGCAAAGGAAGTGGGGATGGCAAAGGTAGTGGGGATGGCAAGGAAAGTGGGGATGGCAAAGGTAGTGGAGGCAAGGGAAGTGGGGATGGCAAAGGTAGTGGAGGCAAGGGGAGTGGAGATGGCAAAGGTAGTGGGGATGGCAAAGGTAGTGGAAGCAAGGGAAGTGGGGATGGCAAGGGAAGTGGGGATGGCAAAGGTAGTAGGGGCAAGGGAAGTGGGGATGGCAAAGGTAGTGGAGGCAAGGGAAGTGGGGATGGCAAGGGAAATGTAGATGGCAAAGGTAGAGGGGGCAAGGGAAGGGGGGATGGCAAAGGTAGTGGGGATGGCAAAGGTAGTGGGGATGGCAAAGGAAGTGGGGATGGCAAAGGTAGTGGGGATGGCAAGGGAAGTGGGGATGGCAAGGGAAGTGGGGTTGGCAAGGGAAGTGGGGATGGCAAAGGTAGTGGGGGCAAGGGAAGTGGGGATGGCAAGGGAAGTGGGGATGGCAAAGGTAGTGGGGATGGCAAAGGTAGTGGGGATGGTAAAGGTAGTGGGGATGGCAAGGGAAGTGGGGATGGCAAGGAAAGTGGGGATGGCAAAGGTAGTGGAGGCAAAGGAAGTGGAGATGGCAAAGGTAGTGGGGATGGCAAAGGTAGTGGGGATGGCAAAGGTAGTGGGGATGGCAAGGGGAGTGGGGATGGCAAGGGAAGTGGGGATGGCAAAGGTAGTGGAGGCAAGGGAAGTGGGAATGGCAAAGGTAGTGGGGATGGCAAAGGTAGTGGGGATGGCAAGGGAAGTGGGGACGGCAAGGGAAGTGGGGATGGCAAAGGTAGTGGGGATGGCAAAGGTAGTGGGGATGGCAAGGGAAGTGGGGATGGCAAGGGAAGTGGGGATGGCAGAGGTAGTGGAGGCAAGGGAAGTGGAGATGGCAAGGGAAGTGGGGATGGCAAAGGTAGTGGTGGCAAGGGAAGTGGGGATGGCAAAGGAAGTGGGGATGGCAAAGGTAGTGGGGATGGCAAAGGTAGTGGAGGCAAGGGAAGTGGGGATGGCAAAGGTAGTGGGGATGGCAAAGGTAGTGGAGGCAAGGGAAGTGGGGATGGCAAAGGTAGTGGGGATGGCAAAGGTAGTGGAGGCAAGGGAAGTGGAGATGGCAAGGGGAGTGGGGATGGCAAAGGAAGTGGAGGCAAGGGAAGTGGGGATGGCAAAAGTAGTGGGGATGGCAAAGGTAGTGGAGGCAAGGGAAGTGGGGATGGCAAAAGTAGTGGGGATGGCAAAGGTAGTGGAGGCAAGGGAAGTGGGGATGGCAAAGGTAGTGGGGATGGCAAAGGTAGTGGAGGCAAGGGAAGTGGGGATGGCAAAGGTAGTGGAGGCAAGGGAAGTGGAGATGGCAAAGGTAGTGGGGATGGCAAAGGTAGGGGAGGCAAGGGAAGTGGGGATGGCAAGAGAAGTGGAGATGGCAAAGGTAGTAGGGGCAAGGGAAGTGAGGAAGGCGAAGGTAGTGGAGGCAAGGGAAGTGGGGATGGCAAGGGAAGTGGGGATGGCAAAGGTAGTGGGGGCAAGGGAAGTGGGGATGGCAAAGGTAGTAGGGATGGCAAAGGTAGTGGGGATGGCAAAGGTAGGGGGGATGGAAAAGGTAGTGGGGATGGCAAAGGTAGTGGGGATGGCAAAGGAAGTGGGGATGGCAAAGGTAGTGAGGATGGAAAAGGAAGTGGGGATGGCAAGGGAAGTGGGGATGGCAAAGGTAGTGGAGGCAAGGGACGTGGGGATGGCAAAGGAAGTAGGGATGGCAAAGGTAGTGGGGATGGCAAAGGAAGTGGGGATGGCAAAGGTAGTGGGGATGGCAAGGGAAGTGGGGATGGCAAAGGAAGTGGGGATGGCAAAGGTAGTGGAGGCAAGGGAAGTGGGGATGGCAAAGGAAGTGGGGATGGCAAAGGTAGTGGGGATGGCAAGGGAAGTGGGGATGGCAAAGGTAGTGGAGGCAAAGGAAGTGGGGATGGCAAAGGTAGTGGGGATGGCAAAGGTAGTGGAGGCAAGGGAAGTGGGGATGGCAAAGGTAGTGGGGATGGCAAAGGTAGTGGAGGCAAGGGAAGTGGAGATGGCAAGGGGAGTGGGGATGGCAAAGGAAGTGGAGGCAAGGGAAGTGGGGATGGCAAAAGTAGTGGGGATGGCAAAGGTAGTGGAGGCAAGGGAAGTGGGGATGGCAAAGGTAGTGGGGATGGCAAAGGTAGTGGAGGCAAGGGAAGTGGGGATGGCAAAGGTAGTGGAGGCAAGGGAAGTGGAGATGGCAAAGGTAGTGGGGATGGCAAAGGTAGGGGAGGCAAGGGAAGTGGGGATGGCAAGAGAAGTGGAGATGGCAAAGGTAGTAGGGGCAAGGGAAGTGAGGAAGGCGAAGGTAGTGGAGGCAAGGGAAGTGGGGATGGCAAGGGAAGTGGGGATGGCAAAGGTAGTGGGGGCAAGGGAAGTGGGGATGGCAAAGGTAGTAGGGATGGCAAAGGTAGTGGGGATGGCAAAGGTAGGGGGGATGGTAAAGGTAGTGGGGATGGCAAAGGTAGTGGGGATGGCAAAGGAAGTGGGGATGGCAAAGGTAGTGAGGATGGAAAAGGAAGTGGGGATGGCAAGGGAAGTGGGGATGGCAAAGGTAGTGGAGGCAAGGGACGTGGGGATGGCAAAGGAAGTAGGGATGGCAAAGGTAGTGGGGATGGCAAAGGAAGTGGGGATGGCAAAGGTAGTGGGGATGGCAAGGGAAGTGGGGATGGCAAAGGAAGTGGGGATGGCAAAGGTAGTGGAGGCAAGGGAAGTGGGGATGGCAAAGGAAGTGGGGATGGCAAAGGAAGTGGGGATGGCAAAGGTAGTGGGGATGGCAAAGGAAGTGGGGATGGTAAAGGTAGGGGGGATGGAAAAGGTAGTGGGGATGGCAAAGGTAGTGGGGATGGCAAAGGAGGTGGGGATGGAAAAGGAAGTGGGGATTGCAAAGGTAGTGAGGAGGGAAAAGGAAGTGTGGATGGCAAGGGAAGTGGGGATGGCAAAGGAAGTGGGGATGGCAAAGGTAGTGGGGATGGCAAAGGTAGTGGAGGCAAGGGAAGTGGGGATGGCAAAGGAAGTGGGGATGGCAAAGGTAGTAGGGATGGCAAAGGAAGTGGGGATGGCAAAGGAAGTGGGGATAGCAAAGGAAGTGGGGATGGCAAAGGTAGTGGGGATGGCAAAGGAAGTGGGGATGGCAAAAGAAGTGGGGATGGCAAAGGTAGTGGAGGCAAGGGAAGTGGAGATGGCAAAGGTAGTGGAGGCAAGGGAAGTGGGGATGGCAAAGGTAGTGGAGGCAAGGGAAGTGGGGATGGCAAAGGTAGTGGGGATGGCCAAGGTAGTGGAAGCAAGGGAAGTGGGGATGGCAAGGGAAGTGGGGATGGCAAAGGTAGTGGAGGCAAGGGAAGTGGGGATGGCAAGGGAAGTGGGGATGGCAAAGGTAGCGGAGGCAAGGGAAGTGGGGATGGCAAGGGAAGTGGGGATGGCAAAGGTAGCGGAGGCAAGGGAAGTGGGGATGGCAAAGGTAGTGGGGATGGCAAAGGTAGTGGGGATGGCAAAGGAAGTGGGGATGGCAAAGGAAGTGGGGATGGCAAAGGAAGTGGGGATGGCAAAGGAAGTGGGGATGGCAAAGGTAGTGGGGATGGCAAAGGAAGTGGGGATGGTAAAGGTAGTGGGGATGGCAAAGGTAGTGGGGATGGCAAAGGTAGTGGGGATGGCAAAGGAAGTGGGGATGGCAAAGGAAGTGGGGATGGCAAAGGAAGTGGGGATGGCAAAGGAAGTGGGGATGGCAAAGGTAGTGGGGATGGCAAAGGAAGTGGGGATGGTAAAGGTAGTGGAGGCAAGGGAAGTGGGGATGGCAAAGGTAGTGGCGGCAAAGGAAGTGGGGATGGCAAAGGAAGTGGAGATGGCAAAGGAAGTGGGGATGGCAAAGGAAGTGGGAATGGCAAAGGAAGTGGGGATGGAAAAGGAAGTGGGGACGGCAAAGGTGGAGAGGATGGAAAAGGTAAAGGCAAAGGCCGTTAAAACATTCAGAAGATTCTGTAACAATGATCCAGATAATATGCGGACCCTTTCAAGACAGTGCGCTCCTATCTACCTGAACAAAATGGCATCTTGATTTGTATTCGATTTCATCATCCCGGCATTATTTTCTATTTTCCATAGTTTAATGTGTACATTTCGGAAGCGATCTCAATTTAATCGAAATAACCTAATTCAAGTGAATAATCAGTACCTTCCTATTTTGACAGATCATAATATTTAATTTAATCAATATATTTAAACTATCCCATGTGGTGCATAAATCATAATGTAAATGTTGTTTAACACTCAAAGCGCTGAATTAATTTTATGTTAACCCTGGAGACCAAAGGTGTTTTTTTTCAATTTTTAATTATCATAAATGTCTTAGTTAGCTCTTTATGCTTCATTTGAATACCTATGTTAGGGGTAAACGGCCAATATATTTTTTATTCGAATGAATCGGAAAGAGCCAACAAAGACATTTATGATGATATCGAAAACCCTTTGGTCCCTATGGTTTATAAGAAGGTTTGTCAGCGATTTAACCCTTTCAAGCCTGAGTTTACCATTGTCATCTTCAATCATCCATTACAAGCCCCGAATTGCTGTCGCAATTCTCGACTTGTAGTGGATAAAGATGATTTGATGTGGTTTAAAATTTAAAGAAAATTACCACGTACTGGTAAGCCTGTTTCATGGAAAGTTTCGTTCTAAAACCCTTGGTTGTAGGAGAATTAAGTATGTTTTCTGGAATGTAAAATGATGCTTTAATGCATCGTGAGGGCTTAAAGGGTTAAGTTAATGTAATGTTTCTCGCCATGTTCAGCACCAACGAGTACAAAACGACGTATGGCACACCCATCTTCCGGCAGCAAGTCTTGACACAGCGAGGCCGTCAGGCCAAGCCTTGCCGTATTAGCCATACCATCCACCTATTGGGGTAGGGAGGAAGATTTAGATATTGAATATTAATTAATTTTTCAACAAAATGTCAATTTATTGTTGGCCCGCTGTCTGCGACGTTGGCTCAACATTAATCCAACCCTCACGTACGTGTCTGATGGGATGTGGCGGGTTCTGTCTGCCACTCTTCCGGTGAGCTACTAGGCCAGCAGCCATGTGTTGTTTAATGTGGGACCGGTGTCGTAGACAGTGGCCCCACATTAAAACAGCACTCATGCTAGAGGTCAAACTTGGGTCAAACAGAAAAAATATTACTAGAAAACCCCCACTCCAATAGGTGGTTTCAACACAGTTTCAGCAAGGTCAGTCTGCGACCTCAGAAATAGCGAACATTGTGGGGGAAGATGACCACACCTTGGCCTCAGCTGAGCTGAGGTGAGCTGAGCTGACATAAAAAGAAATAGTTTGCAATATCACGCACAAATTATCAGATTATTACACTGATGACATCGCAAGGCTCTGACACAGAGACCTCCATTTTTAAATGGAATTGTTCTAATAAGATTACTACATTTCGCCAGCTCGTTTTAATAGGCACTCTAAATAGAAGTCTCAGTTTCATGGCAACCAGGTTTTTATCGGTAGCTTGCTGTGTAAATAAAATGGCAGTCACTGTGGCCGGGCCTGTCGCATAGTGAGTCAAGCAGCCAGGTCATGCCGGGTAACAAATTATGAGGATTACGTGGGTTGCTTGAAGGTTAGTCCCAGGTAACGAATTCTTATTCATTGATGGCATACTGTTGTTGTTAAAGCAACTCTGTCAGGCCAAACATTATCAGAAGTCACCATTTTTATTTTGGCTCCTTATTATATCCATAATATGTCAGCAAGTCCATGGACTAGAATTGCGTATGTCTTTTAGATTTTGGGTTGCTGTGGCAAAGAAATATACCAAAAATTATTATCAGTTATCAGTTATCAGTTATTCCTGTATTTCATGACATGCACGTCTGAAATTAAATCTCGTCCTTATTTCTCTTTCAACTGGTAAATGCACAACACAATTTTTTTTAAAAAAAGCAATTCTAGTGTATGGACATGTTAACATATTATATTATTGACATATCAAGGAGCCGAGATAAAAATGACGATTTTGGCCTGATTGTGTCGTTTTAAATATATGATTTATCGCCAGATACACTGTGGTTAAAATAAGAAATGTATGATATTTGTTTCCTCATGAAGTCAAAGGATCGTTTCTGTCACTCATTTGACTGGCACATACGACCATTTAGCTCTTGGGGACAACATTTAACCCTTGTGCTTCTGGGACCGTATATGGTTTGAAGCAAGTTTCAATCCAAATAAAATGCTACTGAAATTGATAAAATAGTTTGTATGCGATGCTCTAGCTAACTATCCTAACTGGTATTCAAATTTATTTTCAATTTTTTAAGTTGTTTATTGTCCTTAAATAGTACTATTTTTCAGTCATTTAAAGCTGGAAATTGCGTCAGCAATTCCAGCTTCAAATGAATGAAAAATAGATACAAACGATTCAGCAGCACAATGATTGACTACGCTGGAAAAAAAGATACTACAATAAAAATATGTTGCCATAATAAATATACATTGTGATTACAACTTGTCTTTTTAGATTGTGTTTTTTTCGTCATTTGGTTTAAATGAAAGTTGTTACATATTATTAAAGCAATAATTGAGCGTTGTTTAAAAAGGGGCATATACAGGCAGGTGGTCGCATGCAAAAATCTAAAATAACCCCAAAGATATTTTGTACTAAAAAAATCACCCCTACCATAGAATTCTGCCTACATCCCTTGCTATGTATTTATATTATATTTTGATTGCTATGTCACGTAAAAATAGTTTATCTATTTTCAGTCATTTAAAGCTGGAAATTGCGTCAGCAATTCCAGCTTCAAATGAATGAAAAATAGATACAAACGATTCAGCGGCACCATGGTTACCCTTTAAGCCCTCACGATACATTAAGGCATCATTTTACATCCCTGAAAACACAATTGATATCCCTACAACTAAGGGTTTTAGAAGGAAAATTTCCATGTAACTGGTTTACCAATACATGACAATTTTCGTTACTTTTTCACCCACTTCAAGTCATCTGCATCCACTACAAGTCGCGAATTGCGGCAGTAATTCGCGGCTTGTAGTGCATGCAGATGACAATGGTAAATTCTGGCTTGAAAGGGTTAACTACGCTGGGAAAAAAGACACTACAAAAAAAAATATGTTGCCATAATAACTATACATTGTGATTACAACTTGTCTTTTTAGATTGTGTTTTTTTTTTCGTCATTTGGTTTAAATGAAAGATGTTACATATTATTAAAGCAATAATTGAGCGTTGTCTAAAAAGGGGCATATACAGGCAGGTGGTCGTATGCAAAAATCTAAAACAACCAAAAAAATATTTTGTACTAAAAAAATCACCCCTACCATAGAATTCCGCCTACATCCCTTGCTGTGTATTTATAATATATTTTGATTGATATGTCACGTAAAAATAGTTGATCTATTGAAGAAAATGATTTCACAATGTTTGCATGTTCCTTGAATGAAAAATAAATTGTTTAAAGTTTCTAAACATGTGTCTCTATTGTTCTTGTCAAAGATGAACAATCTAGTGGATGGACGGGCAGACGGACAAAATAGACAAAAACACCCGAACCAACATAAACGAATGAGCAAACAAACAAACGAGCATAAGGATGGGAACAAAACGTGTGTTAAATTATGATAGGCTATATACATTATACAGGTCATTATTTCTTCCATATATAAATTATTGTTCATAAATATGGGGAAACACCTACAAAACTAATTTAAATTCTACCATTTTGATGGAAAAATAGCTGTAAAAAGACTGAATGCCGACAGCACAAAAGATCTATATCACGAAAATAACTAACAAATAAACACATGCACGAACAAACTAATTATAACGAGAGAACGAATGAATGGACGGACGAACGAACGAACGATAAAACAATAAACGGCTGAAAGACGGAGGGACGAATGCACAAATAACGATATCACAAAAATAACAAAAGAAACAAACAACTAACTAACTAAATAACCAACAGCTAGCTCAACTGACAAACAAACAAACAAAAAACAAAGGAAAAAAGGTCAAAAGACGGAGGGATGAACACACGAACGAGCGATATCGCGAAAATAACAAACAAACAAACACGTGTAGTTACGGAAAAAATGAACAAAAGCACGAATGAACAATGAGCAAAATAATGAACAAACAAAAGGAAGAACGAACGAACAGACAAACAATAAACGAATAAATACAGAGGGATGAAATCACGAGCGAATGATATCACGAAAATAACAAACTAAAACTGACAAACACATGAATGAGCACACAAGGAAGCGAAAGAACAAATGAACAAACAAAAGAACGAACTAGCAAATGGACATATGAACAAAAAACTAACGAAAAAAATATGAAGGGATAAACGCATGAACAAACAACTTGACAAAAATATTAATGCTGGCCCGCCGTCTGCGACTTATTTTATTGTCGCTGAATTAGAAGTCTCAGACAGAGAATATCAACAAATTACATATATTTACGTGAAAATGATATTTGAGGTTATTATAGCTCCTCGGATTACACTAAAATGGTATAATAATAGTATAGAAACATTGCAGTCTAATTATAATCTTCCATCATACATCTAATAGATAAACTGTTGGAGTAAATATAAACCTTAAATAGATCTTAAATAGATCTGTATATTCTTTATCACTTCAGTGAACCATTTGCTTCGTCCAACGTTGCTGCACTAAACAATAATAGGTTACTAGCTTTCGCCCGTGCTACACACGGGTAAAAGCTAGTTTTGATGGATGCGTCTAGGCAAAGCTAGTTAATTGGGCATCACTGGCATAGGCTTAGTTGAAACAGACTATAGAAAAATAGCATTAGTAGACCTATGCTCATGAGTCATGTAGCCTATACGTAGGCCCATAGAACCCTATGGTTTAAGCCTATAATAAGACAATGTGTGGATGTATGACATCGGGCTCAGAAGGTATTAACCCTTTAAGCCCTCACGATGCATTAAAGCATCATTTTACATCCCTGGAAACAGACCCAATTTTCCTATAACTAAGGGTCTTAGAACGAAAATTTCCATGAAACTGGTTTACCAATACATGGCAATTTTCTGTAATTTTTAAACCACATCAAATCATCTTCATCCACTACAAGTCGAGAATTGCGACAGCAATTCGCGGCTTGTAGTGGATGGAGATGACAATGGTAAATTCAGGCTTGAAAAAGCTAATTAGGCATATTATGACAATCATTGCGAGTCAACATTAGCTTAATACTGGCCCAGCATTTCAGAAGTTGAAACAATGCTAGGTTAATATTGGGCCACTGCTTACACAGTTTACTATTGCCTCGTACACATGGCACGGTACTGGATCGCGGTTGTAACGGCATTAAAGGTGGTGGGCCAGCATTAAACCAGCATTGGTTCACGGGATGGGTATATTGTTTGTATGCGTAGAGTGGCTGAGATAACTTTCAAAGTGGCTGTGATCACATCCTCAGTGGACAAGATCACTCTTTTAGTGGCTAAGATAAACTTTACAGTTGCTGTGATCACTTCTTCAGTGGCCAAGATCACTACTATAGTGGCTGAGATTACTTTGAATTTGGTTGTAATCACTTCTTCAGTGGTTGAGATCACTTTTGTAGTTGCTGAAATAACTTTTAAAGTGGCTGTGGTCATTTCTTTAGAGGCCTAAATGACTTTTGTAGTGGCTGAGATAATTTAAAAGTGGCTGTGATCACTTCTTCGGTGGTCAAGATCACTTTTGAAAAATGTCCCGATAGAATGTAAAATTAATAACAAAGGTTTATACTATATAAGGTTAACATGAGCGAGAAGTCCTGCTTGTATTCACTAACGAAAAACGTTGGAAATTGTTCAAATGTAGGGATAAAATGCAAACTTAGTGCTTGTTGTACATTTCGTATTTAGCAGAAATAAAATATTATGAATCTATGTTAAAGCCTTTGATAGTGATTTTCAAAGATGTTGGTATATATTTTTTTTCGATATATACACTTTTTTTCAAACATACGGCGGCCATTTTATATTTTTGTAATTTTTTATATAATATAAGGTTTTTATTAATATAGCTCTAATTTTGATTGATGTCCATTATTTCGATGCAGAGTCAAGTAAAAAAAATCAATTTTACAGGCGAAATGCACAAAATTACTTATTTTTTTAGAAAACAGATGACGGCCATTTTGTATTTTGTCATTTTTTATATAATATAAGTTTTTTGTTAATTTAGCTCTAATTTTGATTAATGTCCATTATTTCGATGCAGAGTCAAGTAAAAAAAGTCAATTTTACAGGCGAAATGCACAAAATTACATATTCTTTAAAAAACAGATGGCGGCCATTTTGTATTTGTCTCTCACCAAAATTGTGTGAAATTTAAAAGCACACATAACATCCAGGCTTATTTATAGGCATATCTATATTGAAAAACCGTGGCCTTAATGTGGATACATATTAAAAACGTTTGATGAAATGGTGTTTTCCAGCGGGGTTTTTTGGTCGTGGATTTCGCTGATTTTTGCAATTTAAACTATGTTTAGGCATAGCCTACATGGAGCGATCAATATTTGATATATTGCAATGATTTATACACCACAAAAAGCGGAATTCAAATAACGGTAATATGGAAGGCTCTGGTAATATGGTATATAACAGTTGCAGATCGGTTTACTGGAACATAAATAACATACATTCAAGTAACCCTACCCCCTTATTTAAAACTGCGCGACGTTCTAAATAATATATTTAGGTTACCTCAATATAAGTCGTCAAAATAGGGTTTGTATTCCTATATTTTCAATGTCAACATACGATTTCGTGTTCAGTATATCCCAGGGCTCGAAAAAAACTTAGTTTCGTTGAGATGCGGGGGGTGGGGGGGGGGGGGGTGCATGGTAGCCATATCTAGCCCATCGCCTATAGTGGCGCATATATATAGTCGCACAAATCTTTCACATTATCACATAATTTGGCATTAGATTTAAAATTCCCATAAAATTTCGAATCCAAATAGCTCAAATGATATCAACATATATTACGGTACTACAGTACCAATAGTTCGTTTAATATATATATATGTTTAGGTTAGCTCTGGATATGCCTACAGTATCATGATGGACAGAGCTTAGCTGAGCCTATATCAAACAAGCTACCGGGTAGACTACTCAATGTTTCCCATTGTATAGGCCTACTTGCATTAGTGTACCGGCGTAGGCCCCTAATCACATCTAGCCTAAAGCCGTTCACAGAATTTGAAGGATAAATCAGCAATAAATTGTCTAGATTGGCATATGTTCTTGCTCAAAATAGAATTGTAGGCTACATAGATAAATGCCTGAGTATTCTCTAAGTTCAAGTGGGTAAAAGTTTGTATTTTATTATTAAGCGCTTCAGGGATTCACACCCAAGTAACACAAAACATTTTTTAACGGTTTTTAACGTTACTTTGACTACCCTCCGTAAATATTGAAAAATGTTTGACAAAAAATCAACATAAGATGATTTTGTCAAGTCTAGAAAAAGTCGAGATTTTTTCTATAACGTCTATATATATAACATAGGAATAAATCAAAAAATATTAAGAAAAATATTTTAGATTATTATAAAAGTATTTTAAAAACATTTCAATCATATTTTTGTCCAACATTAAAAAAAAGCCCATTTTTATTTTTCAGAGACCCTATCGATTAATGTTTTATAACATTTGAGTGCAACTCTTTTTAATGTTTACAAAATTGTTTGTGTTACCTGGCCTTCGTTTTCAAGGGCGGGACAGGTCGACAATGGTGACTAACCTGGGCCTACCTGGGCATGTCGTTTTTTTTAGCCTATGACACCAAACACGATAAAGTGCCACATGACTTCCCAACGATAATTTTTTGTAAATATAATCAAAATGTTGTCAAAATTTTCTATATTTCAGCAGTACTATGTTAGTTGTCAGATACTTTTGTTAACGGGATAGTTTATTGAATCAATAGAACAAAAAAGTGATTTTTGTGAAAGATTGTATTTGTGATCAAACAAGGAGGTTGTTTAATGCCCAGTGTCATTTTTGTTGAATTTAAAGTATGATAACGTGACGTTTTTGTTGACACTTTGTTAATGTCACGTTAGCAACAGTGTGGCTAGAAGCCACTCCGCTGGCTAGAATTTTTCTGCACCCACTCAGAAATAAGTGTTTGGATTGTTGGTTTTAGATTATTGCATTGTTGAGTGGCGTATATAACTGTATTTCGATGGTTTGCAATAAACAGCAGCATCTAGCGTGACAGAAGTTAAGACACTTGATATCAATTGATGTCAATGATACAAAGTATTATAATAATAAAGAAATATAATAAAAATAAATAGATATAGGGACAACAAAGCAGCTTCAAATGAAAGTTAAAAGACATAAGATTATATTTCTGATTAAACAAGTATTTATTTTAAAGCTGAGTGTGTTTTTTCGTTGCATTTAAGTCATGCTAACGTGACGTTTATTTTGACATGTTGCTAGTGTCACGTTAGCAACAGTGCTAATAGAAGTCACATTCTTGCCCAGAATTTATATGCACACAGCTAGAGATATTTACTTGAATGGCTGGTTTCAGATTCTTGCATTGTAGAAGGGATACAGTATTTTAATTTTTGCTGTTTGGAATAAACATCAAGTGCTAACGTGACAGATGCCAATGACACTTCCCAAAGTATTCTGTTGTTAGAGAATATTTTCCAACCACTGATGCAATACTCGATATGTAAACACAATTGAGCTAAACACAAATCTTTGGATTTCACATTTGAACACCTTATTTTTCAGGGATGATAAGAAGGATCTCAATACCCTGTGAATGACACTGTAACGTTGACAGTTCCAGTGTCACACAAAGTGTCACGTTAACATATGGAGGGTCAAAGAGCATGTCACGATACACTAATATGTGTCAAGAATATTGTTACATTAACAACAAAGGTGTCAAAACTTATCTCACGTTAGCCCATGTTTAAACTGCTGTGGCTCATATACAAATGCACCCTATGTTCAGTGAGTTGTGTGAATGGATCATGCATAATATTATGCACAGCATCATAATGTTTTAATAATTAATTGCACACCTAATATTATGTTTACAGTACTGTGTCATGCTAACGTTACAGCCTATATTATTAGCTGCATTATTTGACCATAAACAAATCAGAGCAGGCAATTTGAACTAGCATGAAACTTTCATTTCCCCATTACCCATATTTTCATGCACCTTAACATGATGGTAGGTAGTCAAAAAAGAATAATATTGTCACTTATGAGACCTGAACGAATTTAAGGATTTGATACTGTCACGATAGCATTGTTAGATATGCCATTCCCTCTATTTATATGCATATCCCAGAAATATATATAAAAAGATGGCATTTTTATATCAAAGTATGAAACACTTTCATACTCATACTCAAATATTTGTCATGTGTATTTCTGAGTTTTACTTTCGTGCTAACGTGACGAATACATTGACACAAAAATGTCACTTTTTAGTTGTTTTTTGCACACCTGTGAACAGTTGGAACAAAAGTTTTATTGTGATTCTGACGTGCACATTTCTTCAAGAAACATTCCTTCTTGAAAATCGATATATAAAAACAAAGATATTACAATACCTTAGTGAGCTAAAATTAATTTTTAACCACATGTGGTAAATTTGGGAAGTTTCAGAACAGCGATTAGACACTTTTTGTTCGTTTTTTCTAAACCAAATCCGATTTAAGTGTCCCATGAACACAAAACTAGGCCTAATATGTCTCCGTCCATCACTTGGATGAAACGTAACATTTTGTTCTCGCATCACCTAACCGACTTAGATGGAATAGCGCATGCTGTTCTAATAAATTATACTTGCGCATTTTCAATACTTTTCATAATTTAGATCTGCCTTACGTCGCGGTACATCTCGGTGTGTTCATTTATTTAGTATCGTCTTCTGAACGGGTGCGTGTTGGCCCCGTGTCACTTCCTTTTCCGGTCAACATGGGCTTCCAAACGCAGGTGCCTCCTCAAAATTAATCTTTTTTCCCCTGAAAATAATGATAATGCTGGCAATTTGTATATCCCAACTAATTAATTACATGTCGTAGATCATTCTTTGATTGTATAGAAGGGTTAAATTCATGTTGAAGTTTTGTGATAACAAGTTTGAAGACACATCTTTTTGCGCGCACCGCAGTCGCATTCCGACCATCCGGCTCGGCTCGTTGACAGAAATCCACGGTTAGAACAGAAATAGCCTGATTTCGCAATGCCATGTCACGTGATGTCTTAAGTTAACTCTAATTCTTCTAGTCTAGCATGTTTAGCCCCTATATGATCTATTTGATTTGTGGTGGCGCCGTTTGATATATAGGGCCTCTTAATATGCAGTTAAGCGGTCAACACTTCAGTTTGAGTCTTCGTACCGCTTTTTTCAGAATGTTTTTTTTAAGTTATTTAATTTTTCACCCGCTTAAGAGTTGTCTCGCTGTCGCAAGCCACAACATCATGGCACGTCTTTTTGGAAGACAGCGTGACGTCACAGACACAGGTGGGCGAAAAAAGGAGAAACCATGCGGCATGTAAAAAACTTCTGGGACAAAAATACTATTTCAACTTTTCAATTAACCTAATTATCTGATTATCAGCTGTAGGACTATATAGACTATAGGCCCCCACAGTACCGGCAGAGCTGGTTGCCCGACCATGTGAATTTTATACCGACCAGCATGTAAAAGGTGTCATCCGGTCATCAAGCAGGCCTTCAGATTTGAAAATCAGTGGCGAGTAAAAAAAACGTGACTTTGCCAACGGGTTAATGAAATTTAAAAGAGGGATTTGCATCTTGAAAATTGTCAAGTCGATAAAATTCAAAATGGCCGCCTATCGACCATTATTCTCCTCGACAGGCCTGATATTGCGGAATATCATGAAAATCGCTCAAGATAGCTACCATTACTATAAAACAAATTGTAAGGTTTCAGGAGAGGATGCATCTTGAAAAATTTCAAGTCGATAAAATTCAAAATGGCCAGCCATTATTCATCTCGACAGGCCTGATATTGCGGAATATCCTGAAAACCGCTAGGATAGCTACACCATCACTATAAAACAAATTGTAAGCTTTCAGGAGAGGATGCATCTTAAAATAATTTGACTCGTTCAAATTTAAAATAGCCGCCTATCGGCCATTATTCGCTTTCACATGGCCGTTATTTAGTAAACCGTACTAGATTGCTGGACCATTACTATAAAACAAAATGTGAGATTTCAGGAGAGGATGCATCTTGAAAAATTTCGACTTGATCAAATTCAAAATGGCTGCCTTTAGGCCATTATTTACTTTCACATGGCCGTTATTTGATAAACCGTGCTAGATGGCTAGACCATTACTATAAAATAAAATGTGAATTTTCAGGAGAGGATGAATCTTGAAAAAATTAGACTCGGGCAAACTCAAAATAGACGCCTGCCTTCGGCCATTATTTACTTTCACATGCCCAATATTTTGCAAACTGTGTTAGATGCTAGTCATTACTATAAAACAAAATGTGAGGTTTCGGGGGACGATGCACCCTGAAATTTTTTAACTAGTCTCTATCGAATTCAAAATGACTGTAAATCAGCCATTATTTACCTCGATTGGCCTGATATGGGGTAAACCGTGACAGATAGGTAAACCATTACCGGGATACTGATTAGGATCATTAATTTCAATGGAGGTTTGCAATCTCTGACAGACTGTCTAGCTCTTGAGTCTCTTAGAACTAGTTGTCTTGCATCTTGATTTTTGACCTAACCTAGGACTACATTAATAACCCTACACAAAATTGCTTAAATCAAATTCTAATTC
The DNA here is from genome assembly GCA_964017125.1 of Flabesymbios commensalis. Lineage (NCBI taxonomy): Eukaryota > Metazoa > Annelida > Polychaeta > Terebellida > Flabelligeridae > Flabesymbios > Flabesymbios commensalis. Next base: position 93,602,731 of record OZ024907.1, read on the forward strand.
GGAGCGGGAGCTCCTGGACTTGTGTAGTCTTGTATTTTATAAAATTGCAGGCTCAAGAGCTAGACAGTCTGTCAGAGATTGCAAACCTCCATTGAAATTAATGATCCTAATCAGTATCCCGGTAATGGTTTACCTATCTGTCACGGTTTACCCCATATCAGGCCTTCAGATTTGGCGTGAGTGATTGCTCACGCACACCATAACTCACGCAAGTGTGAAGTCAGGTGAGCGAAATACAGCTCACCTTAATCTTGTCAGATTTTTTATTAATTGCAAATTTATAGGTTTCATTCAATCTTCATCAACCAGTTAGCCATTGCATTTAACTATGGTGAGTGATCACTTGCCTCACCACTTTGAGGTGAGCTTTATTTCACCCGCCACCAATTTTCAAATCTGAAGGCCTGAAATTGGTAATTTTGATTCACAGCTTGTGTAATAAGTTTATATATATATATTTTCAGCCTTTATAAAAAAGATTTCAGATTACACAAATGATCTGTAGTTTAAAGGCATGTTGCACATAGACTATATGATAAAAAACATCATGCTTCTTTAACCTCATTTTGCCATTCTTTGTAAAATCTGTTACATCATCCTTTTTTTAACTCACTTGACCACAAAATGGATCTCCCGGAAATGATCAAGATCATTGTCAACCCTAAAGTCAGATACAGGGGAGTTCGCAGCTTTTAGCCAAGGGGGGGGAGGTCAAATGGTAAAATTAAAAAAAATATGGGGGTTTCTGAAATGCCCCCGGGTAATTGTAAAAATCTTCAGCTCAAGGGGGGGGGGGGGTCAGGACCCCTCTGACACCCTCCCCAGCGCTCCCCTGAGATATCCAAAATGATTGACATTCAAATTTGACATAATAAATTGTAATTGCTTCATGTGTAACCATGCTAGCAGCTGTTATGAATTTAGTAAACAGGATGTTACATTTCAAATTTAAAATAAGTTTATTCAAATTTTGTACGCTTTGTCTCTGGCCTGCCAGATATCCCGGGGGATAGTTAAATCTTAATCTCACTATCCCCCTTGTCTAGTGGATCACATTAAGTTATTTCTACCCCTGAACTACCGGGCCTTCTGACTAAAGGGCCTTCTGACTATAGTGCCTTCTGACTAACAGGCCTTCTGACTAAAAAGGTGTCACCATTTTTATTGTAACGGAATATAAATGAAATTATCTTAAAATATATTAGAAAACAACACATCATGAATTCTAAGAGAGTGTGGTGTTTATGTACCCTGATCTAATGTATGTATTTTATTTTATAAAATTTGGTAATTTTGATTCACAGCTTGTGTAATAAGTTCATATATTTTTTTTTTCAGCCTTTGATTATTGACGGGCATGGCCATCTCATGGGCCGCCTGTCTGCCCTTGTGGCCAAGACAATCTTACAAGGTAAGGACAATTTTTAAGATCAGACAAAAATTGTGAAAATTTGTTTAATTCAGACAAGCTTTGTTCTACCTATTAGTAAATATTTTTTTGCCTGTGGTGAGAGCCTACCTTTCAATTAAAAAAGGTGGACTATTGCAATTGAAGGCGTTAACATTTACTTGTTGGCACGATAAGTTTTTCATAAAACCTGCATAAATGTCTGAAAAAACAGTAATTTTACTTTGTGGGCGCGATAACTTCAAAAAAAATTCACGTGTTATGCATGTTAACTTCAAAGTTTTTAATGTATCCTGCTCCAGATTTTTAGTTCACTTTGTGTTGCTAATAAACTAGTTCTCGGGACAACTCCAATAATTGGGGCAGGTAATATTGTGGAGTGTGCTCTCGTTCAATGGTATCGATAACTGGTCATTCCATGACGAATGAAACTGTTTTCATAACTGTCCCTCTGAATTGAAGTACCTGCCATTAATGCAATTTAATATAAATTATCAGTCTCCAATAAATTTTCTATTGGAGTTGAAAGTGATGACAATTTTTTCCCCATATGATCGAAATATGAAAAAGATCAAAAGAGAAAAGCCAAACAGTCTGAATCAACTCTTTGCAGAAGTGATCTGTTATATACAGAAGTTATGACCTCAAACATAGCACTTATAGCTAGCTATAATAATATAATGAATTAATTATGCTGCCATAAGCTCCTGAACATTGATAAGAATGCTGTAATAACGTAGCTTCAAAGTAAAACCTATAATTGAAAAAGTAACCTACATTTTTCTGAAATTGACCCAGTAAAACCTGCTAAGAGCAGCCACCCTTATGAGCAGCCAACTATCAATGGGAAGCCACTTGGCTATTCCCCAAAGTGAATTTTCTATACAAATGAACATCTATAAGCAACAGGGTTCCAGATATATATTTGACTTGTGGGAATTACTTTCTGTGTTTCAGAGAGAAATGCTTTAGTCACCAAATTGGTCTTGAAAGAAATATTTATTTAAGCTTATTAGCTATAATATCCATTAAAAAATGAACTACCTTGCTTTGCTCGGCATCATTTTTGCTATAGACGGTAGACCGTGACTGATATAGGGTCGAACTATGCCAAATCGGATGCCCGGGGCTACTATCGTTTCACGTTGGGCTACCGGAAAATGTCTATTTTTTTCTCTATACTAAATAGTCAGTAATCCGGGAAGTCATCCGGGCTACCAAACACAAGGATTTGTCAACCCCTGGTTATATTAGTACTGTATATTCAGAGGTGTGTACTATACAGTTTCGTGAAATACTGTAGATATGACTTTGGACAAGTAAAAAAGTATGAATTTTCACATGTAAAATTAAAATGTAAAAAATGGATATCAGGGTTAGAAATTAACTTTCTGGAGCACTGGCCAAGAGTACCACCAGCCCCCAAAATCTGGTGGTCCACTGCGATTTCTGGTGGTCCTGTTAAACAATATTGGGCCGGAACATTTCAGTGGCCTCGGGGAAAAATTTGTTCTGTGTCGCATAGAAAAATGCTAAACAATTCTGTCCATTTGCTAATCAAATTTGTAATTGATATTTATACATCAATGATAAGGATGTCTAGCAAGTTACAACCCGGATGAGAAAATGCTATTCAATAATTTTAAAACAATTTTTTTCCTGGGCCTGTTACCCAGTGCTCTGGTGCCTTGGGCCACTGGACCACTGCTAATTTCGAACCCCGGATATCCTGAAAATTCCAGTTCAATCAGACCACTGTGACTATTGTGGTGGAAAATTTTTAAAAAAATTGTTGATATGACACGGGATCAATATTTTCTGCTGGAGTTGAAAGTGATGACAATTTTTTTCCCCATATGATCGAAATATGAAAAAGATCAAAAGAGAAAAGCCAAACAGTCTGAATCAACTCTTAGCTGAAATTCTATAGCCTCCTTTTTAGAATTCTTTATAGAATCTCAATTCTTTTTTTACTCTTAATTTGGGAATGAAATACCGGGTATGTGTTTAAAGGTGAAGATTTGCAAATGTTTGGTCTAAAATTGAATAAATTTTATATTTTTTAACTAGTAATTTTCACCCACTTGGAAGTTGTGGGTAGCGGTAACGAGACACAACTTCAAGTGGGTGGAAATCTAATTTAGCAGTTTACCCTTAAAGCGCTGAATTTTTTTATGTAAACCATGGGGACCAAAGGTTTTTTTTCAATTTGAAATCATAATGTCTCAGTCAGGTCTTTCTGATACCTTTGAATACTTATCGGGTCTATGGCCATTAGAAATATTTTTACTGTTTCTGTACGGGGATAGACTTTAGATTCTGAAGACTAAAGTCGATCCTGCGCTGTAGGGGTTAACCCTTTCAAGCCTGAGTTTACCATTGTCTTCTTAATCCACTACAAGCCGCGAATTGCTGTTACAATTCCTGACTTGTAGTGGATGAAGATGATTGAAGTGGGTGGCAGATGAAAAAAAAATATTGTTATTATTGAAGTAGTTACAGTGTGCATGATCGGCACTCGCCCGCTCGCCAATGCGAGTAGGAAAAAAAACGGGCGAGTTCGGCTGGCCACGAACTCGCCCAGGTTGGCGAGTGCATATTTTTCCGTAATTTAAATATGTAGTCTGAAAATAATAATATGTCAGGATAGATTTGTTTTACTATTAGTTCATGTCACGCAATCGTGACCTGCGAGGTTCTAAAAGAGTGGCGTAATTACAGCACGATTGGAGATTTTCGGATCAGCGCGATTACTGCCTGGAGTCGGCAGGCCTACATGTGTATGCATCGCTGACCCGGTACGCATGCACTGAGCTCTAAGTTTGCGGCACTTGTCTGAGCAATTGGTCAATTGTGTCACCCCCCTATAGGGTCAATTGTAACAGACATGCGTGCGCACACCTGCATTTGTTGACGAGTAGGCCTACGCGTGTTGTTACATACACGTGCAGTGTATGTCATGTAAACAAATATCTATGTCCTGCAACTAGATGTACCTAAACATTGGTAAAGGACGTCACAGACAGTATTATTTAATTAACGCCCACCACTAAATGAAATGTTTATAATTGAACTGCCAACTAAAGGATTATACATGTCCATATATGTCACTATAATGTATATGTTCACATCCTGTTACATTTATTTACAAGTCATTAGTTTTTTGTCAATTTTCCAATGATTAAACACGTCTTAGACTTGGTTGAATTAGAACTTTGTACTCCAGCAGCACCTCCAATGTGGAGTATCAGGCTGCAGGGGAGAAAGAGGCTGCAGGGTTTGACACAAACTTTTATGAGCAGTGGTCCACAGGACCACCAGCTCAGAGGATCTGGTGGTCCTACAATTTTTTTAGTGGTCCTGACAACAACTAACGTTATAACACTTGGAAATCTTGAAGCAATTTTTTTCATTTTTGCAATCATGTGTTTCCACATCGTTAATTTTGTAAAACCACAAAAGGCATGACAGTAGACAATTAAAGGATGATGATCGATCTCAATGTCAAAAATTCCTGACCCTCATGATTACGAACATGTGTTTTGTTCCTTCAAAAAGATGAGAAAGGATACAGTGTTTGTAGTATTATCACCCGCGAGTTTCGAGGATTGTTTATATCTTCGGGGCATGTTACGATTCTGATTATATGGTACTCGTCGTCAGATTAACGTGTATCACATGTTTTTCGCCGATTGCGCAAGGACTCTGTTCGAGTCATCCGCCGAATACAATGAGATTATTTCCATTAAAAAATATTCTATAGTTCAAAAGTTAGACCATCTGACATGTACAGATGTAGGCCTAATGCAATTTTTAAACTTCTATCTAACCAGCTTAATGGGTTTATAGAGGGAAATGAAAATTGCGCAGTATTTGGCGGGTGACCCGACAATAGGCCTTTCAAAATTTCATAAAAATCAGTTGAGAATTGACTGAGAAATCGGCAAAAAACATGCGATACAAGTTAATCTGACGGCGAGTAGTCTGTCTATAGGCTAGAAATTTTGGTGGTCCACAGGACCACTGGATAGAATGTTCTGGTGGTCCGGCCGACTCTTGAACGCTGGCACAGTTTTAAGAGTTAGCTTAGTGCCCCTTGTTTCGGGCGAGTTCAAATTTTACTGGGCGAGTAGCACTTTAAATGCACTCGCCCGAATGGGCGAGTGGTATAATCAGTTAGTTATTCACACTGTAGTTACATGAAAATTTTCGTTCTATAACCTCTGTGTAGAAAATCAGGGCTCTAAATTGGCCCCGTTCGATCGTCCCGAGACGACCAACAATCTAGGAAGGACGAGTTCAGTTTCAATGAGCTTGTCCAACTGGACGAGTGCCCCTGCTTGACAATTATTAGGAAGGACAAATTATATTTTTGGGAAGGACTAGTCGATTTTTTAGCTAGTTGTCCGACTGAACAAGTGAAGTTTTAGTCCAATTTCGAGCTCTGAAGCGTGTTTCTAAATTTGCCTCTATCAATCAAGACTTCTCAATGAGTTTTATTTTTTTCAATGAAACCAATATACAGGGCTGTGATTTTCACCCCGAGGGTTTTATGTGAACACAAACTGATATATGAAGTGTATACCCAGTGCAGAATATATGAGGGGTTTTTTGAAAACATCGCAAGTGCTCTCAGAAGCCACTTCTTAACCCCAAAATTTATTTGTTAGTTTTCAAACAACTATAATTGGGTAGATTATTTGATTTGATTAAAACTTGTGGAATTAGGGCTGAATATTTCCTGTTTAGCTCCTTGTTTTTTCTGCTACAGTTGAAAATGATGACAATTTTTTTCCCCATATGATCGAAATATGAAAACGATCAAAAGTGAAAAGCCAAACAGTCTGAATCAACTTCTCAGAAAAAACATCCCTGTATACAGCAGCTAATGCTTAGGAATTATTGTAAAAAGTACAGTTTTACACATAAATGTTTTAAAACAAGGATGGAGAGATCTTTCTTTCATGGAACTTGTCACTGAGCCAATGTCGTACTTAGAAATTTGTGACCCACCATACGAAATTACGTCCAGGCGTCATTGCTACAATTGTTCGCGGCGTCATAGAAATTGTAATTATTGTATTGATGCTAATAAATACCCATATTCCAATAAAGCCCACTCCCCTGATTTGAAAATAAAATCCACGATCATGGTACACTATATAGACATAAAAACCCTACTCAAAGTAGCTCCCACTCCCCCTGTAGCCTCAGGGGGTATTCTAATTAGCGTTCAGGGTGTTTTATTGGAATAAATACAGTAACTAACATTAAACTTAAGCGTGTTAATATTATTCTGGCAGCTTGGAAAGGTATGATATTGAATAACTAAAAATGTAAATTTATTTTCTACTAACTTAGTCATGAGATTACGAATATTGCCTTAACTAACCTTTTCACTACATGGGCCGTGAGCACGACGACCTACGGGTGCACATTGGAGTATGACGTCCGTCCATTTGGGCCCAGTACTTGGGGAACATTCCTGCCAGGAGTGAAAGGGTTAAGGCAGTAGTGGTAATATCATGTTCAGTGACAAACAATATTCCCATCAGTTACTTATTGATAAAAAATTGTTTTATTCTGTTTCATTTAAAATTTTGTTCAATCACATGTAGATAGAAAAATTCTCATTTCTTCCCATTTGCTGATCAAATTTGGACATATTATTATTGGATATTTATAAAAGAATGTAATGCAAGTCAAATCTTGCGGGTGCTGTGCTTTTTGCATTGCATGTTACTGTTGAGAAATTTGTTCCATTATTTCTTGCAACTTACGTGTCGGCTAGAAATAATTATGATTTCAATTTTGTATCAAAACGGAATGGGTTTGCTAAGAAACTTCTCATGTCATGTCCTTTGTATTAGGGGGATTAGTGGCGGTGGGCAAATCCAAACCGAACACATTTTTATTTTGGGATATTGCAAACTAGCAACGGCCCCCTTTTTTCTGCCATAACGATTGAGCTGTGTGCAATTAAAACCCTTTAAGCCCTCAAGATGCATTTAAGCATCATTTTACATCCCTTAAAACACAATTGATTTCCCTACAACTAAGATTTTTAGAAGGAAAATTACCATGAAACTGGTTTACCAATACATGACAATTTTCATTACTTTTTTACTGACTTCATGTCGTCTTTTATGCACTACAAGTCGAAAATTGCGGCAGCAATTCGTGGCTTGTAGTGGATAAAGATGGATAAAAGGGTTAAGCAGCGTTCGCACTGGTCCTGGAAATCCTGCAAAGTCCTTGAATTTGAAAAATAAAAATCCAGGCCTTGAAAGTCCTGGAATTTTGTTAAAAGTGCTTGAAAGTCCTGGAATTTTAAATGGTGAGAAAAGAGATTGCAAAAATGGTATTTGCTGTAGTCTAATAATTAAGTTACCCTTTTTAGAACAACTTGAAATAGATTGCCTGCCCGATTTAATTATCAATTACAAAAGATATAGAAAATGTAGTTTTGTTTTTGGGAAATAAATATACGAGTTATTGTGTACATTTAAGTCCTTGAAAAATCTGATTAGGTCCGGGAAAAGTCCTGGAATTCTGTTTCTTCATGGGAGTATGAACACTGGTTAAGTATTAAATTTGGGATGGGGGAGCAATGTTGCATTTGTTTTTGTATAAAGCATACAATACCATACATGTGTTTGTGTTTTAGGACAGAGAGTTGTTGTGGTGAGATGCGAAAACATCTGCATCTCCGGCAGCTTCTACAGGAACAAATGTGAGTAACAGTGGTTCAACCCTAGAGCACTGATGTTTGATAACTTCCCAAGTTTTTCATTTATCCTTCTCAAATGTGTTCTGCATGTTGCTAGTAACCAGTTCTTGTATAAGTTCAATAATGGTAGTGGGCTATTGTTGAGTGCGCTCTTGTTAATTTGTTCTATTTGTCGATGAAATCACTGATATTAGGAACAAAATGTGTGAAAATTTTACCAAATTAACTTGGCAGGATATTAAAGGGATAGAATCATGTACAGTTAGCCTTGATCGAAATTTAATTTTAATAATTACACACAGTCTGAGAACCAGAGTACTTAAATCTTGATGATTGTAACAGAACTTTTCCGAAACCTGACGCCAAACTCGTTTTTTTTTAAAACAAGTTTAAAAATGTATCTATGATGACCTCTCTTGCCGGAGCTAGGTGATGATGGCGCAATTTGTTTCAAGACGAGTCTGAGATTCATTAACTGTTTTAGATTTTAGACAAATATTTAAAATGGGTACAAATTTCAATAATACACCATAATTATTCTAAGAAATGCCCTATACATGTAAATGTTTCATGTTAAATGCACAACTAAACATACAGGTTAATCACAACAAACCTTGATTGATTTCATATTTGACTTTTTGTGACCATGACCTTGAATTGACCTTGAATTTTTCCAGATCGGCAAATTTTCTCGTGAACATGATAACTTGCTCTAGCGTTTTTCTGTGTATCGCTCCAAAATTATAAACTTTATTATGCCTGATATAGCAGCTGGCAAACATGACGGATGGCTAGACCATTTGCTATAAAACAAAATGTGCAGTTTCAGGGAGGTATATGCCATGAAATATTTCACCTCATTAAAATGTTGTTTATTTCAGTGAAGTATCTGGACTTCCTGAGAAGAAGGATGAACACAAATCCCAAACGTGGACCGTATCATTTCAGAGCTCCCAGCAAAATATTCTGGCGCACTGTAAGAGGCAAGTATATGATACCTTGGGGAGCTGTAATTTAAGGAAAAGTATGGGAAAACTGCTTTAGTACAGAATAAGAATTTAATATTTTCTTCTGGTTTGGAAAATTGATTAGTCTTGGCTAATTGAAGGGAATTTGTTTCGATTTTTTCACACTACAAAAACATTTTCATCAGATGTTCATAATGTGGTGTATTCTGCGTATCTAAACATTAATGGGAGCAAAGTATGGTCTATGGTGTTTCATGCATGATATTATTCGGTTGTGTATAATCACATTTTGGTTTCCTAGTCTGTGACTTCATTAAAAAAACCTTTGTAGCAACTCGGCACTCGCAGATATATAGAATTAGAGGCAGAATATTCTGGGTTAGTGATGAATTAATATTTACCTACATTGTTTGAGTCACTCTGAGAAAGAAAATATACAGACTGAAATCCAGAAACTGCCTAGGACCATTGTCTCCTATTCCAGAGCATATCTTCAAGAAATGGCATATGATATTGTTGTAATAACTTTCATTAACCGAAAAATAAAACACTAGTTGAATCTACAAAATTGGCACTGACATACATCTAAATTTGCTCTCTCATTCAATTTATCGCACTGCTACCGCGACCCACAACTTCCAAGTGGCCGAGAAGTTTGCATATTTGTTTAATTTGAGATCAAACTTTTGCAAATTTTGATATGTAAACAAACATTTCGTTCACAATATCAGTAATTTGATCGACTATTAAAATAGGTTAAAAACGACAATAGTCGTGATCAAGAGGATGAGGGTTAAAAGGTTTTTAATCGATCAGACATAGTGTATCATAGCATTTGCAGCATGTGTGGCTGCCCACTAAGTAATATCTGGCACATTTATCTGATAACAACTGATCAATGCTAAAAGCCATTATGTTACAAAAGCAGTCAATTAACCATCTTTAAAACGCAAATTGAAAGACACCAAAACAAAACTGAAGAAAAAAGTAAATTGATTTAGAAATTACTATGTGACTACAGTCACTCATATCAGTGTAAGGGTTAGAAAAGCATGCTTGAATGTTAAGCAATTATTGCTTCACATTCAACTAGACTACTTCAATATAAATGAACAAATTTGAACATTTCCAAACATGTGGTGAAAAATATAAGTCTGTAATACTAACTTGACCCACAACATTGTCCAATTATGTTTTTTGGAGTTTCTGGAAGATCTTGTGTAGCTCTCTTCCTTTGAGGAATTCAATTTGTTTTCTAGGTCAATGATGCTTATATTTTACATTGCTTGAGATTTTTTCAATGAGAAAAAGCAAACACTGAGACCTGAGGCATAATTGTATTAACATATATATGTCATCTGACATATTAAATAAAATTGAATCACTACCCGATTAACTTAAAAAAAACATGTACCGTATATCCCCGCGTATAGTGCGACGCCATGTATAATACGAGTTAGGATTTGAGGCTCGGATGACCTGAAAAACGTCTACCCCTCTGTATAATACGACCTCAAATTTTGTATGTCGGCAGCGTCCCGGTCGGCAGCGTTCCGGGCCATCTAAATGTGAGGCATGGATATTATCTTATTCTACTAAATAGCGCCGTGACACCTGCATAGACGATGCTCAATGACGGGAACAGCGGCAACAGTACAGCTCTGCAAAACCAAAGGGCAGTATCTGCTTACTTATAAAGTAAGCAGATACTGTATTTTCATTTTCCACGGCAGAGTGGATGTCACCGGTACTGTCTCAATCGGCAGACATTCTAAGGCCTGCATAGGCTACATATATATACACACAGATTTTAAAATACCCGTATTTATATTTCGCCGACCAATTTATATTCTTTTGATTTATCTATTACAAAGACCATATTTTAATATCATCGTGCTCAAATAAGGACATTCCAAGATGAAATGTGATTGTAAAACATTTGCAGACTAGCCGCGTTGTCTAGACACAAGAGGTGTTTGGTTGTGTCAGGGTGCAATAACACAGCAGCGCCCCATGAACTACAGCTAACAGATACCACCATCTGCTCAATACTGTATCAGCCTCGGCAACAGCGGTAGGCGTTAATATTATCCCAGCAATATGGACATTCTGAGGCCTACATGTATAGAATTTGCGATAGGAGATATAATCAGTGATATCTTGTTATATTTCGTAAACGCATTCTCTCATTCCAATATGCCACGCACGTCAGCGGGAATGTGAGACAGGGGCTCCCAGCAAACACGACACATTCACCCAATGCTGGTACAAGGTTGTGTCAGCGTCGCAGAAGGTGGCCCAACAATGTACCAGCATCGGGTGAGCGTCTTTTGTTTGCTACTATAGTTGGAAAGGCACAGTCTTGTTGTATCGTGTGTATAGGCCTGCTTACCAAACACGCTGACTGGCCTATGTTTAAAGATACGTTCTACTGCTGGAGAACTTACCGCTGAACTTACCGCTAGAGAGCTAAAAATTTGTATCAAATGCTACATCTATGTATAATACGAGGTGCCTTTTTGTGACATGAATAGCTAAGAAAAAATCGCATTATACACGGGGATATACGGTGATATAAAATGGGCTATTCTAGTACAAATTTGGACCAATTTCTGGAAAAATTGATCAGGATGACAAAACTAAAAAAATATTTTTGAAGAACTTAATGAGAAACAAATCTATTATCTCCTGATAAGAATTTTTTGGGGATTGGGGCCTTCCAACACAACCACTATGTCGAAGAAAAGTTAATTCAAATTGATAATTAATCCTAATGTCTTTATCTGGGTCTAGTTTTCTGCTTATCTGGTACAATTCAGTTGTGTGTTTTCGAGAGAAGTTGATCGCTTGAATACCGGTTGACTGTTTGCTTTGTTCTGCTGTAGGAATGCTGCCCCACAAGCTGCACCGTGGAAAAGAGGCTATGGGCCGACTGAAGGTGTTTGAGGGAATCCCCCCTCCCTACGACAAAAAAAAGCGTGTTGTTGTCCCATCTGCCCTGCGTACACTGAGACTGAAGGCCAGACGTAATGTAAGTTTGAAAGTAGCTAAAGAGAATAATACACTTCTAAATAATATTTCTAAATGATATTTCTAGTTGATTTTTTAGTAATCTATGTTTGTTTGGTTCAATCAAGATCTCAACATAAATGCCTGATTTTCACTCTACTCTGTACTGGCTGTTAGTATAATTGTGCAAAATTTACAATTTGTTAATTTACTGTCAACATTAAAAAAATTATGGCAGTTTCACCAGTTGATTGTAAATCTTGGATTTTCAGTATATAACCTTATGTGGGTTCTTTCATGGTAATTTGTGGTGATGATGATATTTCTTGCCAGAGCTTGTCTATGATGGCTCTAAATTGTTTCAAGACGAGTCTGAACTGCATTTTCTGTCTTTTCTATTTTACTTAAAAACTGTTATTATTACATTATCCCTAGCACTGTGTACTTAAACACCACAGATTTTAAAAGTCACAGATACGGGTTTTAGGAATTTAAAAAAAGCTTTACTGAAAAAATATTCACCTCGCAACAGACCTGCTGAAATTGTTTTATATGACTTTTATTTTCAGCAGAGTATCCGCCTTGTAGCTAGTGTGGGGTATTGTGCACTCTAGATCTAGCCCTTATGCTGCTGCCTTGTTTTAAACAAGTTTTCATCCATTTAAAGACAGAATTACTAATGCAATTCTTATCGTCATATGGGGAAAATAATTATATTTATGAAAAATATACCTGAATTTTCAAAATTAAGTTAATAGATTAACTAAGCATCTACAACAAAACATGTTAGCAACTCTTGTTGAACTTGTTGGTATGAAATTTGTTGGGAGAATGGCATTATGCTTTGGGCTTCCTTTCGTCTGTAATACCAACTGGACACATAACATTGTCCAATTATGTTTTTTGGTTCAATAATTTTGTTGAGGTTCTGAAATATCTTATGTAGCTTTCTTCCTTTGAGGATTTTAATTTGTTTTCCACGTCAATGATGTTTATATTTTACATTGCTTGAGATTTTTTCAATGAGAAAAAGCAAACACTGAGACTTGTCCAAGGAATTATTTTTTTTAATTGTTAATTAGCGATTTTCTCTTTAAAGCTGTAAATTCTTTGTTGATGTTGTATAATTAGTTTAATCAAACTTCCATTTGATTTAGCTTTTCGCAAAGTCTCTATACTGAACAAAATACTAATTACTCACTATTGAATAACATTCATTTCAATGCCTATATGTGTTTCGTTTGCCCCATTATGACCTTTAACTTTGTATACTGCCTTGTATAGCTTCTCCCATAGTAAATATGTAATAATGATGACATTTCTTGCCAGAGCTTGTCTGTGATGGCTCTAAATTGTTTCAAGACGAGTCTGAGCTACATATCTTTTCACATTTAGTCCTGTTCTATTTTGCTCATGATCTAGAATATATATTATCCCCAGCACCGAGCACCGCCCACATCTTCCCACTCATTCTGTGATATGTTCTTGCTTATGGTACAAAATGCCATCATAATCAGGGCTTGTACTTACATTCCACAAAAAAATCGTATAGACTTTCACTGCCTGGTATGTAGATGACTTGATATGGGTGACAAATTAATATCCTAGCAGCTACATACTGTAAAGAGTTTCATGAAAATTTGTTGTAAAATATTTTGAGCAAAATATCTTTTAACCCAGAAAGTGCTAAGCACGACCGTAATCGTTTTTAATCTGCAATATTAGCCGATTATGGGGAATGATGAAATGTGTGTTTAAACCTCAAAACTATTTCCAAGCTTAATTTGTCTCTTAGAGCACTGCGGCACCACCACCTCACTGACTCTCGTGCCTTGCCCAATGACTTACACAGAATGAATTATTTTATTTTTATTATTTTATTTATTTTATTTTTAAACTTTATTTGGGGTTTTATTAAACAAAAATAAGCTATCTGACGAAGATTCGTCCTTGGCGAAACCATGGTCGTGTTGTGATAAAAAAATACATGAAACAGAGAAATGGCGTAAGTGGATTTCCTTCCATCTTACTCATCTTTACATGGTCCAGTATCACATGTGTGATCCGCCATAGCAATGCTACGAAGCAGCTACCTGTCACTTTCACATCTTCGGTCTATACACAAATATGTCTGCGATGTATTGGGCTATAATAACTGTATATTTTGTGATTCCAGTTCTGTCAGGTGGGTCGTCTGTCACGTGTTAAGGCATTATGAGTGTGGTTATGGTTTAACTCACTGTATATTTTGTGATTCCAGTTCTGTCAGGTGGGTCGTTTGTCACGTGTTAAGGCATTATGAGTTTGGTTATAGTTCAACTCACTGTATATTTTGTGATTCCAGTTCTGTCAAGTGGGTCGTCTGTCACACGAGGTTGGCTGGAAATATCAACACGTGATCACCACTCTGGAAGAGAAGAGGAAGGTGCGATCACATGAGTACTACTTGAAGAAAAAGAAGGACATGGTTAGTGCAATCATCATTACTATTCACTCCCTCTGTTTCTGGATGACACCACTAAACACGACTACAGGCTTTGACCCTTAGAGCACTGGATTGACTTTTAAACGATGATTAGAGGCTGAGGCCTATTTCCGTCGCCGACAGGCCTTGTTTTTTTTAGCAGATCCAAGTCACTGTTATTTGGAATGAAATGAGAGTAAGCATTTGCAAATGTTTGTCCTGAATTAAACAAATGAGTTATGTGTAATTTTCAACCACTTCCAGTGGGTTAAAATTTAAATTATTCAGTTCAGCGTTTTAAGGTTTAAATTTAAGAACTTAGTTAGTTTTTGCCGCTTGTCAATGATGTTTTACCTACATTGTTTGATTTTCTGCTGAGAACAACAACCACCAAGATCTGAGACAGTGGCTACGTTATCTTTAAAGGCTGAAACAAAACTCCAGTGAAATATAAATTACTACTTAGTAGCTATAAGAGCTACTAACAAGAGACAGAAATGATTATTATATATAGTGCAGACCTGATATTAGCCCTTCACCTGCCAAGTCATCTTATTTAAATTTTCACCCACTTGCAATTGTTTTGCTACCGCAACCCTGCAAGTGGGCACCAACTTTAAATTTGGACGTCTACGTCCACCTCCGCACTGAATGAGTAAAACATCTATATTGGCAGTAGACCTATATAACATAGGTATTCAATTGAGGCGAAAAGAGCTAACTAAGACATAATTTATGATTTCAAATTGAAAAAAAAGACCTTCAGTCTTTATGGTTTATAAAAAAATATTCCAGCGCTGGAAGGGTTGAAGGGCTCAATAAGTGTTTTTTCTGGATACAAATGTATCTGTTGCCTCTGGAAGAATAATTGTGTGATTGTCAACATTTATCTTACCCTTGAATCTCGTCGCAGCAGCACAATATCTATTGCAATTCATTTGTAGAACGCCACTTGATTATTATTTAATTTCTCCTCTTAAAAATAATATTTTAACTGTACAGCGTGTTAGTTCAGTATAAAATTCATCTGAACTGCTGATCCAAACTATTTCACATTTACATCACCTTTACAAAATTAATGCTGAGTGAGTGTATTCATAATTTATTCTGCTGTGGAGTTGAAAGTGATGACAATTTTTTTCCCCATATGATCGAAATATGAAAAAGATCAAAAGAGAAAAGCCAAACAGTCTGAATCAACTTGCCTCACAATAGGGGCGGGGGCCCTAGGGTAGTGGTTAGCACCGCTGCCTTTCACGCCAGAGTCCGGGGTTCGGTTCCCGGTCTCGGCGGTTTGAAAGAAACAAAATTGTTTCTTCCCCATCCACGTGTGAAAGTTAGTATTGTGGGGAGCCTCCGTGACCGAGAGGTAGCGTGCTCGGCCTCAGACCGCCAGGGCTCGAATTTCGAATCCTATGTCTGGAGGACAGTGTCATCTCAATCATCTCACCATCCTCAGGAGGTTCTCCTGGCCCAGTTTAGCCTATATGTGCACAAAGGTGGCCTAAAGCCCGATTCATTTCATGCCTCACAATAAGATACCAATATAGCATTTTGGACAGTCTGCATATTGTCTTATGGAAACATTATCTTCCACAAAGATGTGGTTTTTAATGGGACTGTAATTGTATTCAACATTAGACGTTATCTCCAAGTGATTGGACTAGATTTAAAAAAAACTCTACCCAAATAGAATTGGTCTCGATATATTTCAACATTGCTTATCAGAAAGCTGTAGAAAACCAATGCTGAATAATTATTAAGACATAACCCAGCAAACAGAAGACGTCAATTTTACCCAATAGTTGGTTTAATGCTGTACCATCTGTGATGCTGGCCCAAAATTAAAGCAGCATTGGATCAATGGCTTTCAGAGCTCCAGATAACTTTTAGCTAGCCCTAATTTTTATCCACAGAGTAAAATACATTTTCTAAGATTTACTTGTACCCCCAAAATTTTAGGTGAAAGTCTAATTTTATTAATTAGAAAAAAACAGGTAAAGAATTGCGACTCCAGTGGATATTACATAAGAAGCGAGTACCAACATGCTAATGAAATACTTTTACTTTTTAAAATTACTGGCAAGGAAGAGACTCTTATTCTAACTTCAACAACTCCGAAACAGTAGGTTACCCCTTGATAATATTGAAATATGTACAAACCCTCCAGTTATTCAAAACTTACAGCGCTTAAAATGACTGAGTAATTGACCAATTTAGTGGCATAAAATACCCCCCATTAATTCCCTATCTGGAGCTCTAGGCTCTTGCTTACTAAGAACATATCTCTTGATAATAGATTTTGTAATTTTCACATTCTATTTACTATTATTATTAAGTTTGGCCAGTGATGATCTGCTTTCCACCGAAAATTAGTTTTTGAGTTTCGGCTTTGAAAACATTCATGCATCACCATCTGAGGCTGTATTGAGTATTTAACAAACTACATATAAATTTGTGAAAAACTAATTCCTGATAATGTTCTTAGCGTTTGTCACAAATAAACTGTAAAAAAAATTCAGGTTGAACTTTGACAATTTTAAAATGTATTTATCAGCAGCAGTATACTACACTACCATCATTTCCCAGAAGAATGTCCTAAAAATATATTTATTTAATCAATTTGAAAAACTGGTTATTGGTTACTTTTTGCAGCGTTTGTCAATGATGTTTTACCTACATTGTTTGATTTTCTACTGAGAACAACAACCACCAAGATCTGAGACAGAGTGGCTGCGTTATCTGATGGCCCTGAGTAAAATTATTCAGACTGATAATAAATGTTTTGCAGTACAGACATTAAATTTTAAAAAAATATATGAGTATTAAGGCAATTTAATAGGCTATTTTTTAAAGAAAAACCCTTACTTCAAACTACATAATTATCTGAATATGGACACAATGTATAATTTATCACGTACACTGATAATAATCGGTTGTTTGATTACTAAGACGCAATGTATCGATTACAATTCAACTTTGTAAAATCTATGTATTTAAAGTCCCATTTCTCTTCTGTGAAATTTGTTTTATCTGTACAATGCTGAGCATAAAAATCTATAAAAAAAATAGTGCTGTGAGTTGAAAGTGATGACAATTTTTTTCCCCATATGATCGAAATATGAAAACGATCCAAGTGAAAAGCCAAACAGTCTGAATCATTTCATCAGCTACAAAAATAGTATATAGTAACACATTTCACTTTGCATTTGAAAATTGTCAAATTTGTTTTGTGTTGTAATTCTGATTTTTCCATTCACTGGTAACTTCAGCTTTGTTCATTTTGTATTCATTTCAAGCAGGATCATTTTACATCCCTGAAAACATACCTAATTTTCCTACAACCAGAGATTTTAGAATGAAAATTTCCTTGAAACTGGTTTACCAATACATGGCAATCTTCTTCAAATTTTTTTTACCCAATTCAGATCACCTTCATCCATTACAAGTCGAGAATTGCGATGTGGGTATAAGCATCATATCAACGAAATTCATTAAGTCGGCCAGTGATGATCTGCTTTCCACCGAAAATTACTTTTGAGTTTCGGCTTTGAAAACAATCATGCATCACCATCTGAGGCTGTATTAAGTGAAGCCTTACACACACATTCCACATCTAAACTTTTCCAAGTCTTCATCTTTTATTTTATTATTATTCTAAGTCATTTATTAAGTGCTTCTATCTCTTTATTCCAAAGTGCTGTGCATAATTATTATGGAAATATTAAATTTTTGTACTAGAATTTTAACTGTATACGATCATTTGTGGTGTACATCAACCAAAGCAAGATTTAGCCCTTTCAGTGTGGGGACAGTCTTCATGTGTTAGAATCTGACATATAAAGACCATCCCCGCACTGTAAGAACTAAAATCTTAATAATGGCCGTAAACCTAAACTTAGGTATTCAAATGAAACGGACATAATTATCTGAGACATTTATGATCATTTCAAATAGAAAAACCCTTTGGTCTCCATTGTTTATGCAAAAATATTTCAGCGTTGTAAGGATTAAAGTCTTATGCGAGATCTTGGCCCTTACGCATGAGTAGTCATTTTAACCCTTTCAGCCCTCACGATGCATTAAAGCATCATTTTACATCATTGAAAACATATTTGATTTTCTCACAACTGAGGGTTTTAGAAGACGAATTTCGATATAACTGTTCTATGAATACATGGTAATTTTCTTTAATTCAACACCCACTTCCAGTCATCTTCATCCCCTACAAGCCGAGAATTGCGGCAGCAATTTGCGACTTGTAGTGGATGAAGGTGACAATGGTAAATTCAGGACTGAAAGGGTTATTCCATTTCATTTGCCAATCAAATCACTGAACTATTGAGATGTGTTTTTTAAGCATCCAATATTTGTAAATGTCTCCGATTAAACAAATGAGTAATTTCACCCACTTAAGTGGGTTGCGGTAAAGATGTATGTGATTTAATTTAGCACTTTAAGCCCTCACGATGCATCTTTTTACATTCCTGAAAACAGACTTAATTTTCATACAACAAAGGGTTTTAGAACGAAAATTTCCATGAAAATGGTTTACCAATACATGGTAATTTTCTTTAATTTTTAAACCACATCAAATCATCTTCATCCACTATAAGTCGAGAATTGCGACAGCAATTCGCGGCTTGTAGTGAATGAATATGACCATGGTAAATTCAGCCTTGAAAGGGTTAACCGTTACAGCACGGGGATAGACTTTTGATGTCAGAATCTGACGTTAAGTCTATCCCCGCACTGTAATGATCGTAGACCCATAACACAGGTATTCAAATGCATCAGAAAGAGCTAACTAAGACATTTATGATGATTTTAATTGATTATTTTATTATTGCCATTTTACCTGCAAGGCAGAATGTAGGTGAAAATGATATCTATAGATAATTATTTTTATTGAACATTGTCAAGGTTTTGGTCATGACTCCCTACTTCATGTTTGTGATAGGACCTTGAAAATTGGGATATTAAACCTTGAAAAGCCTTGAATTCCATCAGCTTTTATTTGCATGTACTATGAAATCTAATTGACTTGTCTACCGATATGATAAATACCTTCTCAAAATCAGATTTCTTGTCAAAAGAAATTTACTATTATATTGCTCAACATGGAGTTTAATGTGATGACAATTTTTTTCCCCATATGATCGAAATATGAAAATGATCCAAGTGAAAAGCCAAACAGTCTGAATTTACTCCATGGAAGCTTAGTTTACAATATAATACTAAGACAAAACACTGCGGTGCTAGAAATATTTGTGTATGAACTAGAGACCGAAGGTTTTTTTTTCATTTTTGAAGTCATCGTAAATGTCTTAGTTAGCTCTTCCCGCTTCATTTGAATACCTATGTTAAGCATATACGCCCTTATAAATGTTTTATTCTTCCAGTGCGAGGATCAGACGTCAGAATCTAAAATTTACTCCTCCCATCTAGTGCCAGTGTGTTTTCATTATTTATTTAATAAATTTGTTTTATGTCATAGGAATACATATAACTATTAATAAAAAAGAGTTGTAGAAAGTTTGGCCCATGATGATCTGCTTCCCACCAAACATTATCTTTTTGAGTTTCGGC
Organism: Flabesymbios commensalis; assembly: GCA_964017125.1. Taxonomy (NCBI): domain Eukaryota; kingdom Metazoa; phylum Annelida; class Polychaeta; order Terebellida; family Flabelligeridae; genus Flabesymbios; species Flabesymbios commensalis. The sequence goes on from OZ024907.1 coordinate 93,622,899, forward strand.
TTTGAAAACATTCATGCATCCTCATCTGGGGCTATGTAAACAATTAGCTACAGTATAATTACCAAATTACTAATTCCCAGTGATTCTTTGATTTACCTTGCATCTTCGAAATCAGGTTATATAAGCTCAATAAAGATAACTGTTCCAAGTTTGTGACTACATAGACAGTGCAGTTGCAACAGTTTAGTTTGTTGTTTTTTGCCACTTATGTCAATGATGGTTTTACCAATATGTATGATGTTCGGCTGATGACAACACATGTCTGAGACAAAGTGCAATAGACTAAAGTAATGACTATTGACACTTACAGCACTGAAATATTTTTGTATTTAAACAAAACCATGAGACAAAGGTTTTTTTTTTCAATTTGAAATAATCATAAATGTTTGACTCTTTCCGCTTCATTTGAATACCTATGTTATGTGTATACACCTCTTTCATTGTGGAGATCAGACGTCAGAATCTGAAGTTTAAACTTCCCATCTAGTGTCAGTGTGTTATTATTATTTATTTAACAAATTTGTTGTATGCGGAGAGAACACGTGTAACCATTCCTAAAAATAGTTGCGTCAAGTTTGGCCCATGATGATCTGCTTCCCACCGAAAATTATCTTTTTGAGTTTCGGCTTTGAAAACATTCATGCATCACCATCTGAGGCTGTGTAAACAATTAACTACAGTATCGTTAACTAATAACTAACTCCAGTGATTCTTTGATTTAGCTTGGTTTACAACAAAAAATGATTGAATAAAGTTGACTTTTCCATGTTTATGACCACATAAACAGTGCAATTGCAACATTGTATAATTTACAAGAGGTGGCATTTTAGAGTATCAAAGGTGTCCAGTTTTTATCAGTTTATTTAATTTTTTGATATTAATCTAATTATTTCAATTTTTTTCTATTTAGTTTGTTAGTTTTTGCCACTTATGTCGATGATGGTTTTACCAATATGTATGATGTTCTTCTGATGACAACACATGTCTGAGACATAGTGCAATAGACTGAAGTAATGACTATTAACACTTACAGCACGGATGTCTACTACAGTAGACATTCTGTTTTATTAACATCTGTATAATCAGTTGTTCAAAATAAAATATGCTTTCAATCTTGAACAATAATTTTCAAACAAATTTTTCCCTGATGCTGGGACTGAAATTTCACAAATCATGTAAAAACAGCACGGATGTCGACTACAGTAGACATTCTGTTTTATTAACATCTGTATAATCAGTTGTTCAAAATAAAATATGCTTTCAATCTTGAACAATAATTTTCAAACAAATTTTTCCCTGATGCTGGGACTGAAATTTCACAAATCATGTAAATTTTCAGCCACTTGAGTTGCGGATCGCGCTAGCGAGACACAACTCAGTGACTGAAAATTTAAATTGAATAGCTCAGTGGTCCAAGGGTTAACACTTACAGCGCTGAAATATTTTTGTATAAACCATGGAACAACAATTTTTTTTTTTCAATTAGAAATAATAATAAATGTCTCGTTAGCTCTTTCAGTTTCCTTTGAATACCTATGTTATGGGTCTCTGGCCATTACAAATTGTTAAATTCTTTCAGTGTGGGGAATGTCTTTAGACCTCCCTAGGCTGAAACTGTTAAGCACTGTGGTCTTGAATCAATCAAAAATATATAAAATAATTTGTTTTGAACTGTTTGCACTCTTGGTGCCTCTAATATTTATATCAACGAAGTTTCCGACCATTCACTAAAGAAAACTGACTACATCAACAGAGAATTGGGCTACTGGCTCTATTTAAAAATTTAATGCGAGGCCTCCCTTATTTTCAAATTTTCTTTTTAAATTAGTGTATTTCTTAAATACATTTTTTTATTATTTAGTTTGATAGTTTGCCGCTTATGTCAATGCTGGTTTTACCAATATGTATGATGCTTTGCTGATGACAACACATGTCTGAGACATAGTGCAATGTCTACATCTCTTTGACGACCGAAGTCGAATAGATGACCCAATAGTAATGATTAATAGCTACTGCTGTCCTGATTAAGATTTAGAATTTTGTTGGCAAGAGTCACACCGAAAAATAAAAAAGAAGACCAACAAATGTAGCCATCATCAACTTAGTAATATGATACACTCACTAATGGTCCAAGGGTTTTTCCTACCGTAGTAGGTCTTTTTTATTAGATTTTTCCTCTTACCTGTTTTGTGATGCGTGAAGCAATAAACAAAGTACTGTTCCTTTTATTATTGATTGCCCTTGTATCCTCTGTAAACAGAACAGGTTATATTTATTTATTTCATTATACTTCAAAGTAAAAAAAAATAATAATGCAAATTCTACCGAAAATAGACCTGCAGCAATAAGGTTACATTGATTCATATTTTCTGTAGGTGTACATATATTTAATATAGATTTTTTATTTCACTGTCTCCTAGGCCTGTGGATTCATGTACATTTCTGCTGGAGTTGAATGTGATGACAATTTTTTTCCCCATATGATCGAAATATGAAAACGATCAAAGAAAAAAGCCAAACAGACTGAATCAACTCAGCTTAAAATTAGAATTTAATTTCGCGCTTTGTTTGTTCGGATGACACATTTTGAAATTCAGTGATATCCTAGAACATGAAAAATGTTTATTTTATATTCGTGTGGCCGCAATATGGCCTTATAATGTTAATTATGTTGAATTACAATATTTTTATTCAAGAAAACATGTGCAGTAGCACATTTCTTTTTTGTTGTCTTTACTCTTGAACAAATTTATTTTGAAATTTCTTTGATCTTTTTCAAAGTGCTTGAATCATTTGTATGGTGCAATAATATGTACCAATTATTTGGTGAAAAATAGGTTTACACAGTTGGTTATCTTTTGCCGCTTTCGTCAATGATGTTTTACCTACATTGTTTGATTTTCCACTGAGAACAACAACCACCAAGATCTGAGACTGAGTGGCAACGTTATATTTTTCTGACTGCAAAAGCGATAGCAAAATGGAAATGACTGTCAGGGACAAAGCACCCTGGTTTTCTGTTTTGCCGTCTCTGATGCTAATTCAGCCTTTAACCCATTCATCGTGAGGATCGACTTGAGATCGTCAGAGTCTGACTTCTACAGATGCTCGGAATCTGACACCTATAGACGCACTGATAGAGTAAAATATTTATAATGGCTGTAAACCCATAACAGAAATATATTTTGATATATATATTTGATCTCTACTGGTTACTGTCAATAATATATTTGGTCTTAAATTTTGCAAGTACTTTTCAGTGACTTATAGTTGTGAATCACCAAGTAATTTCAACAAATGAAAATGTTGAAATAAAAAGTCAGCGCTTATAGGGTTAAACAATACTGGCTTTTTATTTTGCTGTACCTGGACTACATAACATGTATAAAGTTTTTTAGCATCAGATGCCCTATCCATTAATTATCTACAGAAATTTATCAATAAAATTATTACTTCAGCCATAAATACACACAGTAATTATTATTATTTTCTTATCCACAAGAAATTAAATACCTATCATGTCTCAAAGTTTTTGATGTCTGAGCCAATTTACACTGGTTGAAGACTCTTGTGTCACAACCAATAAATTTTTGCACAACTTTTTCGGCCAGTGATGATCTGCTTTCCACCGAAAACTTCATTGAGTTTCGGCAGTGAAAACATTCGTGCATCACCATCTGAGGCTGATTAATAAAGTATAAATTGTGGTGTTTTCATCAATATTGTTACTGTTATTTAATAACTTAGTCTCCACCCACAGCTATGTGATGAAAACTTGTTGGTTTAGTTTTATTTTAGTCTATTTTTATTGAGCAATTTGACTTAACCCTTTCAGCACGAGGACCATATTTATACAAATCTGACATCTGTAGATGTCAGAATCTGATGTATAAAGAAGGTCCCCGCACTGAAAGAATTAAAACTTTTATAATGGCCGTAGACCCATAACTAATTAATTAAACATAGGTATTCAAATGAAGCGAAAAGAGCCAACTAGACATTTATGATGATTTCAAATGGAAAAAACAACTTTGGTCTCCATGGCATATGCAAATATATTTCAGCGTTGTAAGAGTTAAAAACTCGAGTCGCGAAAAATCTGAGCTTGACCAATTTTTTAGCATTCTCTGACGGATTACCCTGTTTAACCCTTTGAGCCGTCACGATGCATTGAAGCATCATTTTAAATCCCTGAAAACAGACTTAATTTTCCTACATTAACAAACAAGTGTTTTAGAATGAATATTTCCATGAAACTGGTTTACCAATATATGACAATTTTCTTTAATTTTTCACCCACATCAAATCATCTTCATCCACTACAAATCGAGAATTGCGACAGCAATTCGCGGCTTGTAGTGGATGAAGATGGCAATGGTAAATTCAGGCCTGAAAGGGTTAAGTTTAAAATTGGATAATTTGCATATCCAATTGAATATAGCCGCTCTAGTCTCCCTTACAAATGGAATTAAAATTCTCTGCAGTTGCCAATATTGACCGATTTTCACTATATTTCACAGACAGACATTTATGAAACCTTTTGGTGAACCCATTCTATTAACATGGTCCCAGAGCAGCACAAGAGTTGTAATGTTGAGCCTTCAGATTAGATTTCATGTACATTTCGCTGAAGTTGAAAGTGATGACAATTTTTTTCCCCATATGATCGAAATATGAAAAAGATCAAAAGTGAAAAGCCAAACAGTCTGAATCAACTCTCAACTGAAATTCTGTACAAAATAAGAATTACTTTTATATTGTCTCAGAATATGTCCTGAGCATTTGAAACAAATGATTTCCAATGTTATTATCAGACAATATAAAGATGAGATTGCTTTAATTAACTTTCTGTTGTCTGCAACATAAAAATTGAATAGATGAGTCGTCCATACAAATATTTTTCTGCAAAGTACAAATAAATGTGTTGCTATTTTTCACCTATTATGTATCTTTACTCGTGATCAATTTTTATTTGCTTAAATCTTTCTCCAATTGATTTTGTATAGTGTGGTTGTTACTTAACAAACACTGTCAAAAAAATGTATTTGATATGAAATAGGTTTACACAGCTGGTTATTTTTTGCCACTTTTGTCAATGATGTTTTACCTACATTGTTTGATTTTATGCTGAGAACAACAACCACCAAGATCTGAGACTGAGTGGCAGCATTATCTTTTTCTGACTTTGAAAAATTGATAGCAAAATTGCAGTCTAATACATCCCTTATCTCAACTGTGAATAATATTATATATATAATTTTACAATTTCAAGTAATTTTCAGTCACTTGGAAGTTGTGGAACACTGTAGCGAGAAGATAATGAAAATGTTAAAATACCTGTGTCTCAAACTTTTTAATTTTAAAGAATAGTAACAATAATATTGAAAGCATGGTGACGAAATTTGAAGTCTGATCCAATGTACACCGGTTTAATACTCGTGTCACAACCAATAAATGAAAAAAAAATTGGCCAGTGATGATCTGCTTTCCACCGAAAACCTTATTGAGTTTCGGCCATGAAAACATTCATGCATCACCATCTGAGGCTGCTTAATAAACTATAATTGTGGTGTTTTTCGGTTAAATTGCATAATTTGTTTGATAATAAATGTAGGTAATGTTAATTATTTAATCTCCACCTACTATGTCTTGTTGTTTCAATGTCGTCTTACTCCTAAGTCTATTTTTTTATTGTTTGTTTACATATCTAATATGGCCACTTGGGTCTCCCTTCCAAGTCACCAATATTGATCCCACTTGCACCAAATTGTTCAGTGTCATTTATAAAAACTTACTGTAACCCATAGTATACAGCACAATGGTTATACTGTTAAGCCTGTGGATTCATGTACATTTCTGCTTGAGTTGAAAGTGATGACAATTTTTTTCCCCATATGATCGAAATATGAAAAAGATCGTAAGTGAAAAGCCAAACAGTCTGAATCAACTCTCAACTGAAATTCTGTACAAAATAAAAGATCGAAAGTGAAAAGCCAAACAGCTGAATCAACTCGCAACTGAAATTCGGTGCAAAAGAAAAGATCGAGAGTGAACTAAATTCCTGTACAAAATAAGACTTAGTTAAAATTGTCTCGGAATATGGCCCACGCATTAAAAATAAATGATTTCCAAAAATGTTATTTATTATCAGACAATATCCAGATGAAATTGTAGTCTTTTCATAAATTTTCTGTTGTCTGCAACATAAAAATTGATTAGATGAGTCGTCCATACAAATATTTTTCTGCAAAGTACAAATAAATGTGTTGCTATTTTTCACCTATTATGTATCTTTACTCGTGATCAATTTTTATTTGCTTGAATCTTTCTCCCATTGATTTTGTATAGTGTGGTGGTTACTTAACAAACACTGTCAAAAAAATGTATTTGACATGAAAAAGGTTTACACAGTTGGTTATTTTTTGCCACTTTTGTCAATGATGTTTTACCTACATTGTTTGATTTTCTGCTGAGAACAACAACCACCAAGATCTGAGACTGAGTGGCAGCATTATCTTTTTCTGACTTTGAAAAATTGATAGCAAAATTGAAGTCTAATACATCCCTTATCTCAACTGTGAATGATATTATATATATAATTTTACAATTTCAAGTAATTTTCAGTCACTTGGAAGTTGTCGAACACTGTAGCGAGAAGATAATGAAAATGTTAAAATGCTCAGCGATTTTAAGGTTAAATAACTTTAATATTTTGCTGTAGCTGAACTATATAACGTTTCTTTAGCATCAGATTGCTGATCTTTAATCGAGAAAACTATTACTTCAGGTATAAATACACACACAAGACCATAAAATCAATAAATGTCCTTATCCCAAAAAATTAATTAAATACCTGTGTTTCAAACTTTTCAATTTTAAAGAATAGTAACAATAATATTGAAAGCATGGTGACGAAATTTGTAGTCTGATCCAATGTACACCGGTTTAATACTCGTGTCACAACCAATAAATGAAAAAAAAATTGGCCAGTGATGATCTGCTTTCCACCGAAAACCTTATTGAGTTTCGGCCATGAAAACATTCATGCATCACCATCTGAGGCTGCCTAATAAACGTATAATTGTGGTGTTTTCGGTTAAATTGCATAATTTGTTTGATAATTAATGTAGGTAATGTTAATAATTCAATCTCCACCTACTATGTCTTGTTGTTTCAATGTCGTCTTACTCCTAAGTCTATTTTTTTATTGTTTGTTCACATATCCAGTTTGGCCACTTGGGTCTCCCTTACGAGTCACCAATATTGATCCCACTTGCACCAAATTGTTCAGTGTCATTTATAAAAACTTACTGTAACCCATAGTATACAGCACAATGGTTATACTGTTAAGCCTGTGGATTCATGTATATTTCTGCTGGAGTTGAAAGTGATGACAATTTTTTTCCCCATATGATCGAAATATGAAAAAGATTGTAAGTGAAAAGCCAAACAGTCTGAATCAACTCTCAACTGAAATTCTGTTCAAAATAAAAGATCGAAAGTGAAAAGCCAAACAGCTGAATCAACTCTCAACTGAAATTCGGTGCAAAATAAAAGATCGAAAGTGAACTAAATTTCTGTACAGAATAAGACTTGTGTCTCGGAATATGGCTCACGCATTAAAAATAAATGATTTCCAAAAATGTTATTTATTATCGGACAATATCCAGATGAAATTGTAGTCTTTTCATAAATTTTCTGTTGTCTGCAACCAAAAAATTGATCAGATGCAGTTGTCCCTGGATGCAATTAATTTTATTCGAGGCACAAATCAATTTGTTTCAATTTTTCATCTGATTTTCATCTGATATCTTTACTCTAGATCAAATTTTATTTTGATTTTCTTTCATCTTTCCCTGGAGTGATTTTGTATAGTGTGTTGGTTACTTAACAAACCCTGTCAAAGATATGTATTTGATTTAAAAAAGGTTTACACAGTTGGTTATTTTTGCCGCTTTTGTCAATGATGTTTTACCTACATTGTTTGATTTTCTGCTGAGAACAACAACCACCAAGATCTGAGACTAAGTGGCAGCGTTATCTTTTCTGCTTCAATTGTATTTTTCGTCATTTGAAGCTGGAAGTGCTAACGCAATTTCCAGCTTCAAATGACGAAAAATATTACTATTTATGAAAAATAGACATGTCTAAAATTAAATTATTGGATCAACAAAGCATCTAATAAAAACTATTTTATCAAAATTAAGTGATATTTCTTTTGATCTAAAACATCCTTAACCCCGTATATATCCGGGCATAGCAGGACAAGGGTTAAGTTTTCTTTCTTGCCGTCCACTTTAACCCTTGTGCTGCTGGAACTATATATACAGGTTCAAGCATGTTTTAGATCAATATGCTTTTGTAATATAACCCTTAGCACACTGGTGTCGACTACAGTAGACATGTTGTCTTTTTATTCATGTTACATGTATTAGCACCTCTATAACCAGTTGCTAAAAGTAAAATATGCCTTCAATCTTTAAACACTGATATATGTTAGGACCTAAATTTCACAAATCACATACATTTTAAGTCACTTGAAGTTGTGTATCGCGGTAGCGAGACGCAATTTAAAGTGACTGAAAATTTAAATTGAATAACTCGGTGCTCTAAGGGTTAATAAAATAGACATCAGAATCTGACGTGTGTCCCCGGACTGAAAAAGTTGAACATTCATAATGGCCGTAGATCCATAACATAGATATTCAAATTAAGCAGACAGAGCTAACATTTACGATTATTTGAAATTGAAAAACCTTTGCTCTCTTGGTTTATGTATAAAAAAATGTTAAGCACTCAATTTAAATAAAATTTCTAATTAACTTAATTTAAAGAATTTCTTCAACTTTGACTAACCGATTTTGCTGTCCTAATTTGATTGTGCTCACTGCTGTAACATCATCATTTTTTAGCATCAGATTGCTGATCGATTAATTACAGAACTTTATCGGGGAAATACTACAACCTTAAATACAGGCTAGGAATACTATTATCAATTTACTGTTGTTACAGACATGTATCTAAAACTTTACAATATCAAACAACAAAAACTCTTTGAGAAAGTATAATACATGTATGGTGACTAGATGCAAAGGTATGAACCAAAGTAAACTGAGTAATTACATTTACCACCAATAAATTTACAATTTTTTTCGGCCTGTGATGATCTGCTTTCCACCGAAAACCTTGTTGAGTTTCGGCCGTGAAAACATTCATGCATCACCATCTGAGGCTGATTAATAATAGTAAAGATTGTGTTGTTTCATTCCATTTGCGAAAATTTAAAATGATAAACCAAACTGCCGTTATTAATTATTAATTTCCAATTTAAATTTTCAACCACTTTCAGTTATCTTTCACTGAAATTCATTAAGATTTGTCAAATTGGGGGTAAAGTATTTTAAAATCATCCAGTTCCAACACTCATACCACCTTTAAATATGTTATTCAAATACCGCTAAAGTAAATCGGTTATCATAGACTTTTAATGGTTTAGTTTAATTGTTGATGTGAACAATATTTTGCTCTGTATCATGACATTCTCAAAGTAATATTTGGAGTTGAGAGTGATGACAATTTTTTTCCCCATATGATCGAAATATGAAAAAGATCAAAAGTGAAAAGCCAAACAGTCTGAATCAACTCCATATCAAGTACTTTCACCTTTGTGTTGATTTATCTGAGCATATTAGTATGTCTTATCTTGTCTTTCAATATTAAATTATTAAATCTGCGTAATTTCCCAGATTTTTTAAACTTATTCTTATTCATAATATGGCCAAAAAGTGGTGAGGGATACACTTTGGAATATACAACACGGATATAATCATTAGAATCTAATGTATTATTGTATAGTCCTTGTACCACATCAAGAAAATCTATTGGACTACTATTAAATACTTCTGTACTAAAATTATTGGTGTATTCACTGTTGAAATTGGTCCCTGAAAATGTTATCATGGTCCTTAACCCTTTCAACGCTTGGACCGATAGGTATTCAAATGAAGCCTTGACAGCTTCAAATTGAAAAAAACCCTTTGGTCTCTATGGGTGATACAAATTTTTTTCGGTTTTGGTGTTCTTACCAAATCACTGTTATTGGGAATTAAATGTGTGTCTAAACATCATTATTTGCAAATGTTTAGTGTCAAATTAAATAAATATCGACACTTGAAGTTGTGGATTGTGGTAGCGAGACACAACTTCAAGTGGCTTAAATTTAATTTAGCAGGATAGGAAGTTATTGAATTTTGTCATTGGTAAGATTTGCAAACCTTGCACTAATGTTGCTTTATTTCTGTCATTGTTAAGATTTACAAACCTCATCTTATACCATGGTTGTTTATTTTTTCAGAGATTGAAGGCCCAGGCGACGAAGGATGTGCAGGCAAAGATCGCTCCTTACCAGAAAATCATTGAGGGTTACGGCTTCCGCTGAACAGTCACTGACTAAATATTAAATAAACATGTGGGAAGTAAATTTGAGTTCATAGTTTTTTTTATGTTCCATACAGTTATTTTTATGTTCCTTGCAAGGGAAAACTGAAATTATGTGCCAATGCTGCACCATTTTTATCCCCCGCCCGAGGATATCGTCATCACCATGTCTGTCCGTGTTTCGTTTCCGGACGATATCTCTGAAACCGTTAGCTGGATTGTTTTTATATTGCACACACACATCCCTCAGGGGGTGTATTGTGCCTTTTTGGGGGTTGTGACCTTTGACCTAATTTTTGACCGAGTCGATGCCATGATTGACTTGAATTGATGGCGAATGATAAGTTCAGTTTCCGGAAGATATCTCCGGGGGATTTTTGACACATTACTTATTATGTCTATTCAATATCTGCTTGTTTGCACACAATATATTGGGAATACTGGGTCATCAGACATATGTTCCCCCCCTGAATTTTAGGCGTTAAATTTAATTCATAAAAGGCATGTTGTATACAACATGCCTTTTATTTTATTTTTACCTCTCCAGGTATTTATTACAAGGATTAAACGCTCGTTATGTTAATAGATTTTATGTAATACGAAAATAAAAAAATATTTATGATATGAGCTTCATTAAGTCTCCTCCCACTATGTGGTGGAGACTTAATGTTTTAGTGCTGTCTATTGTTATTATTCTTCAACAATTTGACGTCGTGAAATTTCTCGAGTCACCAATTTTTTAAGATCTTCCGTGAATTTTAAGCTCTTTGGGCCTAGATGAGCTTATGCCATCATGCTGCGTCTGTCCACAAGAAATGCTTCTCCTCCCTCAATTCTTATCTGATTTCAATACTGTTTGGTTTGTTAGCTCCCGCAGTCACCGTAGGTGAGACGGAGGGAGCTATGGATTCCGCCTCAGTTTTCTTCTTTTGCCTATAACTTTGTGAGAAAATAAGCTAGGATAACAATTTTTGGTATGTGGGTTACTTCCAGGTGGATAATGGACAGGTTAAAATATTTTTAATCTGAATTCAATACGCCAGGTCGCAGAGGAAAAATGATGTTACGGCGTTGGGCCGTCCGTGAACATTTCGTTTCTGGAGCATATCTTTGAATGTACTTGTCCGATTGACTTCAAATTTTACACACACGTCTAGGGGGTCTAGTTGTACCTTTTGGGGTATATGAACTTTGACCTACTTTTGGTTCAGAACTATGACCTATTTAGACGTTTTGACACACACTTCGTTTCCGGAGCAGATCGCGAAAAGTACTGGGCCGATTACAGTCATATTGCACATACATGTTCTCCAAGGTCCCTAGTTGTGCCTTTTCAGGTTTTTGGACCTTGAAGTTGACCCAGCACTCTGACCTAATTTATGACATCTGTAAATCCGACTGAAATATTTTAAGGAAAATCATGAAAACCGCTCAAGATAGCTACACCATTACTATAAAACAAATTGTAAGGTTTCAGGAGAGGGTGCATCTTGAAAAATGTCAAGTCGATCAAATTCAAAATGGCTGCCTATGACCATTATTCACTTCGACAGGCCTCATATTGCGGAATATCATGAAAACCGCTCAAGATAGCTACACTATTACTATAAAACAAATTGTAAGGTTTCAGGAGAGGATGCATTTTGAAAAAAATCAACTATCAAATTCAAAATGGCCGCCTATTGGCCATTATTCACCTCGACAGGCCCGATATTGGGTAAACCGTGCTAGATAGCTAAACCATTACTATAAAACAAAATGTGAGATTTCGGAAGAGGATGCATCTGGAAAAAAATAGACTTGGATCAAATTCTAAATGGCTGCTTATCGGCCATCATTCACATTGCAGATATTTGGTAAACCGTGCTAGATGGCTAGACCATTACTATAAAACAAAATATGAATTCTCGGGGGAGGATGCACCCTGAAATTTTTGAACTCTATAAAATTCAAAATGGCCGACAATCGGCATTATTTGCCTGATATCAGGTAAACCGTGCTAAATACCTAGACCATTCCTATAAAACAAAATGTGAGGATGCCTTTTAAAAACTTTTGACTCTATCGAATTCAAAATGGCCACCTATCGGCCACTATTTACTTTCACATTGCTGATATTTGGTAAACTGTTAGATAGCTAGACCATTACTATAAAACAAAATTTCGGAAGAGGATGCATCTGAAAAAAAATCTATTTGATCAAATTCAAAATGGCCGCTTATTGGCCATTATTCACTTTCACATGGCCGATATTTGGTAAACCATGCTAGATGGCTAGACCACTACTATAAAACAAATTATGAATTCTCGAGGGAGGACGCACCCTGAAATTTTTGAACTTTATCAAATTAAAAATGGACGACAAACGGCATTATTTACCTCGATAGGTCTGATATCAGGTAAACCGTGCTTGATAGCAAGACCATTACTAGAAACAAAATGTGAGATTTCAGGAGAGGATGCATCTTGAAAAAATTTGGCTATCAAATTCAAAATGGCCGCTTATCGGCCATTATTTACTTTTAAACGGCCGTTATTTGGAAAACCTTGCTAGATGGCTAGACCATAACTATAAAACAAAACAAAATTTTTTGAGGAAGGATGCACCCTGGAAATTTTTAACTCCCCTCGAATTTAAAATGGCCAACAATCGGCATTGTTTACCTCGATAGGCCTGATATCAGGTAAACTGTGCTAGATAGCTGGACCATTACTATAAAACAAATAATTACTATAAAACAAAATGTGAGGTTTCGGGGTAGGATGCACCCTGAAATTAACTAGACTATATCGAATACAAAATGACAGTAAATTATCTACCTCGATTGGCCTGATATCGGGTAAACCGTGCCAGATAGGTAGACCATTACTGGGATACTGATTAGGATCATTAATTATAATGGAGGTTTGCAATCTCTGACATACTGTCTAGTTCTTATCTTACTCTTAGACTGAGCCTCTTAGACCTGGTTGTCTTGCGTCTTGATTTTTGACCTAGCCTAGGACTACATGAATAACCCTACACAAAATTGCTTAAATCAAATTCGGAGCGGGAGCTCCTGGACTTATGTAGTCTTGTTTGAAAGACCTTGTGTCTGTGCATTAAACTTCCTCATGGATTTGAAAAATGTTAATTATAAAAAAACTTATGTCCTAATTAGGGCACTCTGCCCATCATTCACAAGAAATGATTCTCCCTTAAAGGGACATGCCCAGGTCTAAAATCATCAAAAAAATTGGTGATTTTATTTTAGCTTAATAATATGACCATATGATGTAAACATCTCCATAGACTAGAACTGCAAAAGTTTTTTTAATTTTTGTGCTGCGCATTCACCAGTTGGGCTAGATATAGAGACGAAATTCCTGATTTCTAATTATTGACAACCATGCCAAAAATAGGAAATGCGGGAATTTCGTCTCTATATCTAGCCTAACTGTATAAGTGCGCAGCGATCTGGACTTCAGACTTAGACAACTGACAGACTTCGGTTTTAGACTCGGATTTTGGACTTCGGACATACTTGGACTTCAGACTTTGGTTTTTGTCTTGCCCCTGCAGAGCTAGCCACGAGGCCGAAATTACCGCGTTCCACCATTTCTTAACGAACCGTGATCATTAATTTGTCTTGTAGGCTAAGGGTTTTAATTTAAAACCCTATGGAATATTAAATAATAGTCAGAAGATTATTTTTAAATTACTTGTTTGGCGTTTGATCTTGCCTTAAAGTTCAATTTAGAGAGAGATATATTCTTCTAGATTACTCACTTGCAATAAGTGTGGCGTGTTGTGGTTGGAAATATGCATTTTAAAACTTTGCGCTTCGAGGGATGGTATAGATTGATCAACGTTGAGCCAATGTTGGCTTAATGTTGGCCCAGCGTCATACTTAACCAGAGCCATGTAACAATGAAATAATTACAAAATGTTGACAGATAGCAAAATACTTGTGACAGATTAGGCCATTAAGGGTCACAATTTTATATGTAGATTGCACGGGCATTTTTGGTGCTGGGATATTGGGAGTAGCAGTTGACCGTGCATGTACTAATATAAGGACCGTCAGAGAGTGATAAACTTCAGAAGAGAATACGTAATACCACATCGAAAAATAAATAAAAGGCCTATTCTGCTTAATACGATACGATTGTCTGTCATATTATGGACGATATATACATGTATATCCTACTGAATACGATACGCTTGTATTGATAGAAACATATTTCTCTCAATGGCAGCACATGAGACATGTGAGAATGTCTCAGGAAATGGTGTTATAAGACGTCACGCTTTGACCTAGCTCTTATTCTAAAGGTAAAGGTGCAGGTTTATAGTTTGATATCAAGTCTGAAGTCCTATCATCTCACTTTACATTTTACCCCCTGGACCTGTTCATTTGTGTGCCATTTCAACTCCACAGAGAGCATACAGTCCTGCAGCTGTTTCGGCGCATTGAACTTATCGTACACATTGCCATCTCAATCTGTCCTACCAGGTACTCAATTCACCTGAGTCAAGTGAAGCATTTGAGGGTGAAGTGCCTTTGTCAAGGACACAACATCCTAACAATATCCAAAGATTGAGAGGGGATAAGCATATTTATCTGAATCAAGGCGAGCGGGATTCGAAACTGCACGCAGGCAGCTACTTCGGCAGAGCGCCACGCTCTAATCAGTTTGCTAATTATTGCTCCATGTCTCTCTCTATGTCTTTTTATTATAGGCAGATTGTTCTGTAATTCGGGTATGTTATTTGTATCTGTACATTCATCATGTTTCATCATGTCAAAGTATATTGAAATTAAATTATGCGGCCTACTTTTCTTAATTATTATTTAAAAAACTAGTCCATAACAGAAACAAATAATGGTTATGATACATTAGTAAAAAGAATGGACTCTTATTCATCACATTGAAAGCCCTATTATTATACCTGTTCCATTTTATTTTAAAAACGTCCCAGGTAATGCAGTGTTTATTCTAGGGGTAGCAAACTTGGACGCCCCTTATGAAGGAATTTCTCTCCAGTTAAACCCCGTCGCACACTCTCCATGCACTCAGCATGATGGCAGTCCTAACCAGAGTCAAAATTGCCGCCATCTTGTATTTAGACCGATACATGACTTGAAACACACAAGAAAAACATTTTGATATTTCTGTCGTCATAGATTTAGAGGAAAATGAGATATTACATGATCATAAAATGATTGTTGTATTTTGTAAATTAGAAACTACTGATATTTATAATCGCTATAATCCTGGCCATCTTCTACATTTAAATGGCAGGTTACCTTTGCTGATCTGTGACTTTGATATCTATTTTATTTTGCACGCCGAATTCGGCCTACTAACATTATATTGTTCAATTTATTTCTACCTTCCCCATAGATCACATAATTATATCTGTCAGAGAAATTAACATGAAATATTATTTTGATAAATCAAATATAATTTTAACACCATACATCAAATAGTTGATAAATAAATATATCGTTTGGCACGACTTTTCATTGGACATAGGCTAATGTGGCGCAATCATTAGAGTGTGGCACTTAGTCATTGTCCCTGCCTTACCTGCTGTGCGGTTTCAAAATCCGCTTGGTGCAGGATTTTCAGAGAAATATCATGTTTCTCTCTTCTTAATATTTCGAGACATTGTTTCGATGTTGTGTGCTTGGCCAAGGCGGTTTACCCTCACATGCTTTGCTTGACTCAGGTGAGAATGTGCACCTGATATTACACATGGATGGCAGTGTGTACGATATACGTTCAATACTCAGAAATGGATTCAGGACTGTATGCTTTCCGTGGGGTTTAAATGGCACACAAATAGAGAGATACAATGAGCAGGGGGGGGGGGGGGGTAAAATATAAAGTCGGTTGATGAGTCTTCAGACTTTATATTAGACTATGAACCTGTACCTTCACATTTCACCCTGAAATGTTCATATCAGGAATAACGAAAAAAAGAAAATTCCCACTCCGGGTCAGTTTTTATAGTGAACAATATCACAGATTTTCACCAATCTATCTGATATGTTCATGAATAAAAAAACCTGTACATTTTTTCAATATTGGTGTTTAATTGATTATAGTAAATTTTGTTATGTAATAATGATAATATGTAAACTAATATTGTAGTGTGATATGTTATGTAGTCGTAATTTGTTATTTTCAAATGCACTAAATATATTAAATAACATTTCAGCCAGGTAAAACTAGTGTCATTCGAAAATCTGACTTCTGGGGGGGGGGGGGGGTATTTAAGACCCTGTCGCTCATACGTAGGACCAATGGTCCGTATGACCAATGACCCGTAGGACCAATGACCCGTAGGACTAGAGAGCCGTCCCCACACTGATGAACGTATCATTAAACTAAGTGTAGCGTCGGAAGTTAAGGATAATAAGCGTGAGAAAAAAGGCCAACTAAGCACTACACTGTGCAAAAGCATATTGTCATCTCCGTTGATGGTAAAACCGAAAGCATTGTAATTTAATGTTCTAAGCTTATATGTATCCAAATGTGTTGCGTTCAGTGTTCCAATACGTCACAAAGATATAACATGTAATAAACATAACAATATTTCGTGATATATTTGTTATTTGCAAACCAGACACTATATGTGCAAAGGGGTTTTGTCAAGTTAAAAAAATTCCAAAAATCCGAGAAAAACTAAGTGGGTTAGTGGGTCAAACCCCAACTCGGATTTTCTTTTTTGGAGAAATTTCGCGTTTTTTCGTGTTTTTTGTGTTGTTATTTGTTGTTGTACATGTTTCAAAAAAAAATGAAAAATTGGATAGGGAGGTGGGTGGTTGGGGTCTGGCCAATCCGAGTTTTTCTCGGATTTTTTGAATTTTTTTAACTTGACAAAACCCCTAAGCCTAAATGTAAGATTTCAATACTTACTAATGCCATTGTCGCTGTCTGCTGAGCCTACTGGTAGAGAGTGACTGAGATATATTGCTACATGTCGTTTTAAGTTTTGTGGCAGTGATATTGGGAGGGTTTATTATAATATATTGGATACATACGATCGGTTACCCCTATCAAAGCGTAAAATAAATTATACATGTATAACAATTTTCCTGTACGGTTTGTAAAGACAGCCAGTTGTATGATGTTGTCTTTTTATGAAAATCAGATATGAAATATAAATTTGACTTATTTACCAAACCTGGTGAACTTCTAATAATTCACCTTCTGCCTAGATTTGTTTACATCTATATTGGATTGAAAATTGTACTCTGATGCCAATATACGTTTGCTGGACAATTATGGGTAGAATTAAGATATAAAATGATGATCAGTTAGTGGAATGATAGTGAATTCAATAGATGATATATACCGTAGTTTGATATATTACTTGATATTCATCTTTTGTGCACCTGCACTCCAATAGCAGACGATTGCAGACGACGGTGAATTTGTTCCTGGCTCGTGTCCCAAGGCGATTTTGGTGGTAAAACTAATGTAGAAGTTTTTTGACTGCAGCCGATGGTCATTCTGTGTTTCTAATAGCATTGACTTTAGATATTATTATTATCATAATATTCAAAGTGTAAATGTGGGCTTTGGGAGAGCGGAATTTAGGACAGGGGGTATGTTTGAGAAGATGTAATGTTTCTTACCATTATATCTCTCTTGTCAGTGCACCGATGTTTGCCGAGCGTGTCATGCATCAGTGGTCAGTCAGCACGACGGCTGGCCAGTGATTTTAATCAATTTATTGTATTAAGTTTTGACGTGGAACAAAAGCCCCACACCCTGAATATTCAAATATTGCTTCTTAGACAGAAATGTATGCAATTTATTGTTGGCATCAAAATTACTTTACATCGATCACATGCAGATCACGAGACTTTGTGACAAATATATCCACTGATATATACAAGAATATTCTCCTCTTCAATGTTAATACTCATGTGTGGCGTGAATGATTTCAGCATTAAATAAGCTAATTCTGTGACAGAATCGCTCAGATCAGGTGAATCAGCAGTAACAGTAGCATGCTTTATATCGGCAAAATATTTCTGTTCAGGTATATTCCGAATGATAAACATGACAAATGATCCGTGTCATTAGACTTCATAAGTATAGTAATATTATGTTTTCCCTTGCCCTTATCTTGATTTTCTTTGCTCGTATCTACCCTTGCACACATCGTCACCTGCCAGCAAATACGAGACGACGAACCAATGATGAGGTAATGCTGGACCAGCATTACAAACGTTGGACCAGCGTCACTCTATAATTGGGACAACGTCTCGTGTTAGCTGGGCGTCACCTGTTGTTTGTAAACAATGAATATGCATACTTGTTTATAGGGCCGCACCAACCCCTGAAGTACCAAAGGGAAGAAGAAAATTAAAAAGTATTGATAACTAACCACCAAATTATTGGATAAAAAATAAAAGTAAACCTCCGTCAAAACTTATTTTTCTTATTTTTTATGATGTAAAGTATGTATTGTTTTGTATAGGATCATTGTTATAATTACTCATCATAATATGGTAAAATCATACTTGATAGGTGGAAAAAGCATTAGTTCCAACCCCCATTACCGGGGGACAGCACTGAGAGCGATTTCACGTTTTGGCGAGAGTCGACCATCTTATTGTACATGGTCTTTGATATAGGTCTAACTACAACAGAAGTTAGTCAGGAGGAATTTTCACAAAGGGTGAAAAGACTTTTTATGACTCATTTCGATTCATATGGGTCCGAGGTAGTAATTTCTAGAGGGTGTGTAAAATTTTATCCAGTGGCATTTTTAAAAATCCAAAATGGCCGCCAAAACTTCACAAAATCACTATCATCATCATGATATCGCATTTATTATTGTTAGAGTCACAATATTTAGGTTTATAACCATTTTTGCAACCACGAGCCTCGAGGGATGCAGTTTAATAAATAATTTGTAAATGAAGAGATGGCATTTAAGATTTGGCTAAAAATGTCACATTCAAAATGGTTATTTAAAAGAGAGTTAAATGTGTTTGAGCCAGTAATATTACTGTTGTGTTAATTTTTATAACATCTGTGCACTTACGAAAAAATTGAAACAAAATGGAATTATTTCTGGAAAAGATTATTAATGAGGTTGAAAAACATAATGAGAGGATTGGATAAATATTGGTGACTGGAGAGCGTTTGGGTAAACGTCTATCTTGAATATGCAAGTTAGCCCATGACGGCCATTTTGAATATGCAAATTAGATGATTTTCGAACTCATCCAGGATAATTCATCAGAAGGTGTGCAGAAAAAAAATTCACGAAGATCGGATGAATATTGGCGACTGGAGAGCGTTCACGTCAATTTTGAATATGCAAATTAGCCCATTGCTGCCATCTTGGTTATGCAAATTAGCTTATTTTCGCAGTTAAGCAGGATAATCCATCAGAGGGTGTTCAAAAAAAAAATTCCCGAAGTTCGGATGAATATTGACGACTGGAGAGCGTTCACGTCGATCTTGAATATGCCAATTATCCCATGGCTGCCATCTTGGATATGCAAATTAGCTGATTTTCAAACTTAAGCAAGATAATCCATCAGACGCGAAGATCAGATGAATATTTGCGACTGGAGAACGTTCATGTCGTCAAATTGTTGTATAATAATAATAACAACAATAGACAGCACCAAATCAATAAGTCTCCACCACATAGTGGGTGGAGACTTAATAAATATTTGATGGCCCTCAGCAAAATTTTGAGCCTCACTTGGCTCGGCACCATTAAAGGACCCTTTAATTTGCAGAAGTAAAAATTTTGCTTCAAGCATAGTGTGGAAAAAATGTTCTGCAGATATGAAAAAAAAAATTGTCCAATTCAAAGTTCTGTAGTCGCGTTAGAGTTTTGCACTATCATCACCCAAACTAAAATGGGTCTCTGTTGTACTATAGTGTTTAATCGTTGTAATAAATGCCCAGAGCTGAACAGATATTTACAACATGCTTTTCCGAAATTTAAATTTACAGGCCAAATTTCAGGTTTTCCAGGTAAGTGGGAATCCTGATGTATGCTGTAGAAAACACCTATAGTATATAATTATTTATTTGCTTCCTGATTTTTAATTTATTTCTTATCTTGATAGAATGCAGTAAACAATTCCATTGTAACCCCATGAAAGTTGAGGCGAAGAGAAGAAAAGAGGTAACAATTAAAGACCACTGTGGAAGCAGAATGCAGCAGACAAGTGGAAATTTATATTTCAAATGTGAACACACGATTGAAGAGGAAGTCCAATTAAATTGGTAAAAAAATAAAGCTGTTTGTACATCTCAATCAGTTTTTCTGTTTCCTTTGTTTACCATTCTTCCTTTTAGCAGCGCTAGTTTACACTTTTAGCTCACTGTGATCCCATAATTTTGACCTTGGTGTGCAAGTCTTGACTGTGAGCTCATGTTGAGGTCACATCTTGAGGTTACACGTGATCTTACAATGCTCTTGCAATGCTAACCTTATGTGTGAGCTAACTGTCAGGTTACACTTTTAGTTCACTGTGATTTCACTGCTGGCCCGTAGCCAGGGTCGGTGGTAAAGCCAAAATTCCTAAAAGCCATAAATTTCGGAGAACTTTCAGTGACGAAAATGTGAAAAAACAGACGATGCGGCTGCGTCATCTTCCTCATGCTACGGTTCTGCACTGTATGAGCCCACAGTGATCTCACTGTGAGTTCACTATGTGAGATCATTGTACGAGATCACTGTGGTTTCACTCTGTGAGCTGACTGCAATCTCAGGATGTGGACTCTTTATGTAAGCTCAGTGTGATTGCACTGTGGCCTCGTTGTATGAGCTCACAGTGGTCTCAAAGTGATCTCGCTGTGAGTTCACTCTGTGAGATCCCTAGCTATGAGCTCATTGTGAAGCCGTTCTGGTTTCAGGTGCACCAGTTTTTTGGTCAAGGTCAGAATTTTCACCTGATTGTTCCCAAGCAATGACAAGTGATTGGAAGCAACCCCCTATGACCGGACCAGTTAATAATGGCTCCCAAGCTTGGAATTTAAAGCAGCCCCTTGGGATGACATCAATTTTCGTTTTTAGTCTTGTAATGAAGTAGTGTATCACCCAGATTAAGATTTTATTTTTTGCGAGTTTTTAGATTTTTCCAAATATTTTTAATCAACATTTCTATGAAACCAGAAGGAACCCAAACAAACGATTTTTATATCTGAAGGACGATTGAATGTTTTCACAGCATTGGGCCACATGCTGATGGCATCGGCCCAGCGTTGGGTAGACAATCAGTGCTGCAGGTGTGTCCTCCCGTGTCCTGACTATAAGAGACCAATCAGCGGCGACTGCTCTTATCTTACCATCTGATACGTGGGAATATGTGATGTAAAGTGCTGAATATTGCCGACTTGTTTTGTTTACATGGCAATATACGACCTGGAAATACAACTATTTCACTCTTTTTCGGTGCTTTAAAATTGTTTTTTGACTTTTTCGTATTTTCAGTTAAGATCAGTAGGCTATATAGCTTCATATAAATTAAATTTTCAAAAGTGACAACATTGAAAATGTCTCATCACAAGGGGTCCCTTTAATACATTTAAATATTCGTAGCTATATTCCCAAGTGGTTGCATATAAACCAGCTATGCCACAGATTTTACATTTGTACTTGGTCACGAGTCTAACAATAGTGATGGACCAGGAACAACATGCAATTAACATCAAATCATAAAATTTAATCACATAAAGCACATAAAAAATCGTAACAATTTATTTGCAATTTTAACAAGAAGAAACTGGTAAAATCGTAAATCGCAGCATAACAAGTGAAGTAACTAAAACACAAAACTGGTTATTTCCAGTATAAAGTTGTCAACGAGCAGATGGTAAATGGATATTTTGCTTTCCAATTTTACTAAGTTCAGGACAGAGAGGACCAATACGACGTCTCCTGAATGTATGGTGTTCTGAAAGGTACCACAAATATACCACAAACAACACCAGACCAATCACAATGGCCATGCTGAATTTCAGAATATATTCCAAAGGATAAGCGATCGGTGCATTATCAACGTAGAGCTGAAACTCGACTTGGAGGGAACAGTGACTGCTGCCATCCAGAAGTTTAGCACGATAGTGGAAAAGCTCTGACCCATTCAGAGCTATTGCTATACCAGTTGGATCCATGAAGATGTCTGTACCGGCAAGGAAAGGGTCCTCATTCACTGCATTCAATGTGACTGAGCTCAGTTGTAATGTTACTGGTGGGTCCCTTGAGTTTACTTCGTGCAAAGTAATTATGTCATGTATTGTAAGTGGTCTTGGATCCCTTCCTTTCTCTAAAATTGCAAACATCGGTCTTACTATAGATCTTTCTTGCAGTCGAAATACCTTCTCCCTGCAATCTGAAAATTCTGCATCTGCAGAATATTTCATTTCCTCTGTGCATTCACATGCTTCTTTGCTATCCTTACCAACACATTGACCATATCGTTGGGTTTCTCTGGAAATACTGAACGTGTTTCTTGGAAAAGGCTTACTAGGATCAGCGTTGTATGTATGTTGGCTTATAGGGATGCCTATACCAAGCTGGGATGGTGGTCTGTAGTTTGTGGGTAATTGTTTAAGCAAATCAGTCCCATTTTGTGTTGGCATCCCCCCTAAGAAATCTTCCCTCGTTATATTGACAGGATAATAGTAGGCTAAGTGCTTAGTGCATGGACATCCAGAAAAAAATGTGAACACCGGGGTAATATCTGAACAGCGAAGAGAAGCAGTGGGAATGTGTGTTCTCAGTGCAACAACAGATTTAGTGAGAAGATAATTTTTTATACTAACTGACAAATTTTGGTGAAAAGGAATGTAAGATAATTCTGATCTTAACCTGAACTCTAACTTCCCCATGATACTCAGCGTTGCATACACAATGTTTGTTCTCTGGTGTGGTATATATTCCGTGGTGTTGGCAAGCACATAAAGAGAAATCTGATCATCCACATCGAGAGTAAACATTCTCTTCTTCCCGATTGCAGGGTCTACAGTCATCTGGTGTTTACAGGGTCCTTCTGTCAGCGTCATCCCTTCGGACATATTGAACATGAACCACTGCCTCGTCATTCTCTCTATATCCATACTTACAAAACCTGTGGCCATTGCTTCCATGTGAGTATTATTTATATATCCTGTCAGTAAAAAACTAATTGTGCCAGGAACCATGACCGTATTGTTCAGATCACTTTCTTGCCAACCAACATTTAGCGCAGGTACATTTAAAAGCTCTAGGATTGTTTCTCCAGTATCATTTACTATATTATTGACTGCAAGGGTATAAAGAATAGCTGGAGTATTGCCACTACTAGTGGTATGATATGATGTCAATAAGGCAAGTTTCATTTTGATACCAAAGCTAGCTGAGTATTGAGTTTTATCGCTGGTATCCAAAACTAAAGCTGATCCTCCAGAATATGAAGTGAGTACTTGGCCACGATTTCTTTTAGAAAGTTGTGGTGTTGTTCCAGATGTGTATTCCATAATGACTGCTTCCCTTCCTGCCATTTGTTGAATAACCAAGGGGTTAGTAATAGGTATTGATAGACTATTTAGTTCGGTATCAATCACAATAGGATTCTTTTCAAGCTTGTCATTGTGTAAGGAGATGACATAAATATATCCCAAATGATCCATGAAAATTGAATCACTGCTTGCAATGGTAGTATCTAGCTCAACAAATCGCCCATATCCTGATTTACTGTACAAAATAGAGCCAATGGATGAGACACCTACTATTGAGTTATCGTGCTTGTTAAAGAACAGATCTTCTAACGTTGACATATTAGCCATGCTGTAAACAACTTCACATAAATTGCCACCATCCAAGCATTCCAATATTTCGTCTGAAAAGACGTATAATATATGAGTGAGTGGGTGAATTCTCAATTTGGAGAAGGTTGCTCCAGAAAAAGAATTTGTAGGAAAAAATGGCTCACTGTCAAACACATTGTCCAGTTCTCCGAGCAGTCGTACATCCAAAACTATCTGGCCATCTGTTGTATTATATAGAACTGTCATTGAATGTACATGGTAATTATAGATAACATCAAGAACATGAAGAAAATTATCTGGATACAATGTGTGATCTAAGTTCTGCCAAGAAATAAACGTGTCTGAGGAAAATAATGCTTCCATCTCATTACATTCAATAACAAGTGTTACAATCTCCTGCCGAAAAACATCATGATGTCTGCTCTGGCAGAAGGGAACATAATTCAAATGACCAATAGAAACTGATGAGCAGTCACTGTTCAAGTCGTCTAATGGTATAGTAGTGTAGTTTAAATGTGTATTAGAATTTTTCACTTGCATGTCAGCACTGATATGTAAAGCTTTTGTAGTGAGTACTAACAGGCGATAACTGGTGAAAACAATATCCAATACTTCGCCACAACCCCCTCCTCCAGGACATATCTCGGTTTTGATATTGTACCAGGTTGTTTTTTTGTCTTTGGCTGATATCGTCACACCAATGATAATGGCGGAATTTATTTGCTTTGTGGGGAGCAGAACAGCCACATCTGGAGCGCATGGGCTCTGCTTCAGGATAACTCTACTGTCATCTGTCAAATCATTTGGTCCATCCTTAATAGCACCAAGCGACCACTGAAGCAAAGGTTCTGTAGAGGCATGCAATAAAGACGACAATTCACTTCTGATAATACTGTTTGTTCCACTGTCTGTCAATTCTGCTTGAAGAAACCATTGTTCCCTTGACAGCCATTCAGATTCTCTCACCCATAGTTCACTAGATGGCAGGCTGAACAGCCACACACCATCAACAGTGTATGTGAATTCCTTACTCAAACTCCATGACTGATTAAATATATTCAGAGTTGGGTATATTGCTGTTGAATTATAATTGTCCATAATCCCATTTACATCACCTCCACCAGATAGTGTGCAGTAGATGTCAATATTCGTATTCCACATGTAAAACACAATCTTATGTGATCCTCCTTCCTTCTCAGATAATGATAAAGTATAATCTGAGATATCAATTGCTGTAACTGAGTTTTCGTCCCACATCAACAACAAATTCAAGATGAACAATAATCCTATTTGGCTGGCCACTCGGCCAAGCCTATGAGTATGATGGTTGCTGCTGAAATACATGATCTGTCACTGTATCAGTGATATGTGTTGATGCACAACTCCATCAAGATGTTGTGAACAAAAAAAAATTGAACCATTCTCTATGTATATTGTGTTGTTTCGACGTTATATGCGTCAATTTGTGGTTCTCACGTGTACTGTTTCAACAGTTGTTATCTTTCCCGCCTTCTTCAAAATGAACGATCTTCTTGAATCCTCCATACTGATTTCGCAAGTGCACAACTATTTCGTTAATTTCTTCGCCTCAGCGGATTATAATATCACTTCAATTTTTTTTTATATCAAAAAAACATTATTAAATAAATATCAGTGGAATAACTGGTGATGAAATCTCGCCAAATTATTTGTTTATTCAGCTTGAAATGTGTGAAAAATGGATTCGAATATCCTTCTCATCTTTCGTACAGGTGTTTACTTTTAGATGTCTTCGGCCTTGAACTTTGACACGGGTCACAGTCAGAGGCTGTCAGTTTCGTAACTCGTGTTTTGTTTTGCAAGGATAGGCCTATTTCATGTGTATTTGGTGATAAGGGTGGATGACTGGTCGTTTTTCATAAAGTATAACAGTTGCTCGTTGAAAGCAGTTATGGCAATGTTTCGCTCTTTAGGAAAGGCTGTTGTTCCTAGTCTTCAACAACAAGCCAGAATTGCAGTTTGTTGTAGAACTTATCACAAAAATGTAAGATTTTTTTAACACGTTACAAAATTGAATTTAATATTTAGTCTATTAGAAATTAGGCCTATAACGTTAGGCCTATAGGGTCTAGTCTAGTCTATGACACAATTATCTGGAGTGCATGCTTTTCGTCGATTTCTCCGTCAATTCAGAACCGGTGTTAGGACATCACTTGGAAATTTCCTGTGCAAAATTTCAAGAAAATCGGTTCAGAATTGGCGGAGAAATCGACGAAATCATGCGATCCAGATAACTGTGTCATAGACTATAAATTATACAATTACGAAGTGGCTCTCTGACCAGGCATGCCAGGTAACGTACGGTTAGGCCTAGGCTAGACTGGGTTCTGCCTGGCTGGCGCCTAGGCCTATGGCTATGTTAGAAGAGATTCCCTGGTCGGCTCGCTGACGGTGTTGTGAATGTGAACACTGCTCGTCTGCTGTCTCAGTGTCACTGGTGTATTATGGAGTGCTGGACTGGAGGCTGTGTCTGTGATTTATCATTTTATGCCCTCAAATCGTTATACTGTAGTCTTTATACCTGTCTTCTGACATTACTGTAGGCCTACCGCTAGTGTAAATGTAATTTGAAAACTTGACTTGATTGCAGTTGTTAAAACAGAAGTTAATTTGTTCTCGCACATAGACTGACAGATTAATAACAAAAAGAAAACACGATGACATACATCGACGTAATGGGCTTATTTTCAAACTACCGCTTTGAATATTAAATCCTAATAATAAGTAATAAAAGCTAATACTAATTACAGAATGCACGGAATACATTAGTAAAGTAAATAAAATATAAGATTATAGGTGAAATAAAAAAGGGAATGTCTATCCGTGCGTCACTAACCGAACGTATTTGCCGTTAATCTTACAAAGTTACAAATCATTAGATCAGGCTGATCCACTCTGCTTCGTGCGCGATAGTTCACAGCTTGGACTTAGCGTATCACCAACGAATACATTTAGTTGTATGCACAAACGTATAAGTAGCATACTATACGAACGGTTAATCATGTATGGTTAGCCACTGCCATTAGACCAATAGCAATCCAGATTTAGACGTAACCAGATGGCAATCGAGAGATTTTTGCTGTTCATAAAGCCTGGTGTAGCAATCATACATTTAGGTAAGACTCCTGTCAGCAGTTGTGGGTATCATCAGGGGCGGATCCAGGATAGGAAAAAGGAGGGGGCTCGCCCCCCAAGATTATTTTGGCCAATTTAGGGGACTTTTTAAAGAATTTGGCAAAAAAGGGGTGGGATATCCGCGCCTGATCATTTGCAGTTCATAAGCGCAGCCTATTTGACACATGTAAGATGAGGCTCCTGTCAGCACTTCTGTGTTGCAGAGTAACTCTGCAGCACAGAAGTGCTGACAGGACAGGGTTCTAGATACCCAGTCGCCCACTGTCCCCTTGCTTTTGCTGTGGGCTAACAAGGTTCACAGCAAAGGTAGCCCACATTGCGAGTAAAGGCTTGCAGCCTACCATGTTGTATTTATGTAAAAAAAATGTATTTTTTTGAAAATCAGTGGGATTTATATAAAATCTCAGAATATCTTTATGGTAGATGTTCATTTTTTTATAGCATTAATCATTTTAATCTATGCAATTAAGTGGGCTCCTGGAAATCGGTGTGGGTGACCAAATTTAGTATCTGAAGGGCCCACATGGCTACCATAGTTTTTGTGGTTATCTTGACCCATGCAAGAGCTGACATGTCAATTGCAAGGGATGCAAATTCGCACTAGCCTGGTAGCCCAAGGCTAGTGGATTTTCCTTAGAAATGTATGGTAAGTGATGGTAAGGGCTAATTGAATTTTGCTCTGGGCTAGTACAACTTATAGTTGAATTTGCACCCCTGGAGTTATGATATTCAATTGAATTTCATAGGTGTAGCAGTTAAATAGGTGTAGCAAGCAAAGAGGACTCGAATTCCAGTCACAGTCAACTGAAGAGAGAACACGTCATCTCTCAGGATCTGTGACACTTTCAGGAGGCTAATACTAATAGAGTCGGAAGGCCTTGGGACGCTGTGACAGAGCTAGCTAGCTTACTGGCTTGCACAAATAATTATATTTATGGAGAAATAAACGTCTTTCAAATTTTATTTTTAGATTTACCACAGAATATTTAAGCAATGCAAGTTCAATTTATTTGGTCCGACATTTGCTTGAAAACACATACATACGGTCCCGGCAGCATAAGCCCGGTTAAATTTGTCTCAGAATTTTATTTACCCATGGTACATGTCAATTGGTCTAACTTCTGCCGATTTGGTAGGTCTGACATGGCATAGGGCCAACATGACATTTACTAGTAGAGATCTAACATGGCTGGACAACCTCTATAAACCAGTTAAATTAACTCTCAGTTTAAACCCAAAATGTCATTACATTTCAAAAGAAAATATCACTATATACAGCTATTGTATGCCCCGCACAGAGACGGTTAAGTGGACATTGATTTATGTTACAGAAATACACACAGCTGTTGATTGTTTTTGACAGGTGATAGATCACTATGAAAATCCCAGAAATGTGGGTTCAATGGACAAGACTGCTAAGAACGTGGGGACCGGTTTAGTGGGAGCACCGGCGTGTGGAGATGTCATGAAGCTACAGGTAATTACAAGAATAAACACTGAAATAATTATATTTTTTTATCATGCGCGCACATCAATTATATTTTAAAGAAAAATTATGGAGAGATTTGTTTTGTCCGATCTTATTAGGATTTCCTATATTTCTTAATCTATATTTTTTTGTGTTCTATTCATTTGAAGCTTGAATTGCTGTCACAATTTCCAGCTTCAAATGACTAAAAAATAGTTGTATAAATTTTTGAAAAATGGACATCTCAATGATTTGGTCAAACTGAGCATCTCCACAAGCTCTTTGACGAATTTCAGTGACATTTTCATGTGTCATAAAACTGGCTTGAAGTTGAAGCTGCATATATGAGTCTTTCAGCACAAGGGTTTTACACACATAAAAATTGTAGTGGTGTATGGTAAGCATAGAATTGTGAATGTGAAACACCATTGTGTATAATTTGCAAAAATAAATAAATTATCTTTAATTACTTGGTGAATTGTTTACAGGTTTAGTAGCAGAAAAACATTGAAAAATTTCAGGTTCCAAATATATTCTGTACTTCAACCCTTATGCTACTGAATTGTTTGTTTCTTTTTTAGATTCTTTTAAATAACGAAAAATAAACACCACCTGAAAAGAATCATTTAATTAACCATGTTAACTGAGCATCTACTCCAATCTGATGTTTCACATTTTATACAGGGCGCTCCGTTTGTCCGGGACAACTAAATGAAAAAACGGACTACTCACATTGCTCTGATGGTTGCCCGTCCGTACAAATGCCGTTTTTTCATCCAACAGTTGCAGTGACAGTCACTGACTGCGAGCTGTAACTACTACCAACCTTAGTATCAGGGCTAGACACTAACTGATTGGACCTTCTTGCCCTAAGGGCAAGACAATTCTTGGGGTACTTGCCCTCCCAGTTTATCACTTGCCCGACTTGCCACTGACATGCTAATGTCTGTTGTGACAGTCGCTCAAATTTAAAATGGTGAAAATTGAAGCTATTGCCCAGGGGGCCACTGTCTGAATTTTTTTACTTGCCCCCACCTAAAATTGGTCGCCCCGGGCAATCGGGCAACCGTTATTGTCGAGCCCTGAGTATGCCTTAGCAAATTTTAATCATAATTTTTTTCGACTGTCAAACATAGTTATTTGTGGTCATGATCAAAATTATAGTTCGAACAACTTTTATCCTCATTTTTGACAACTTAAAATTATACTGTATACAATTTATATTTAATTAACCTTCATTCTGCAATAAATCCAAGTGGTGTGTGTAAAATCACACTCCTTGAATAAGCAAGGGGGGGGGGTGTTTTCAAGTATTTTTTTCAATATGTTCCTCTCCAAAACAGATCAAAGTGGATGACGATGGAAAAATAATAGATGCCAAATTCAAGACTTTCGGTTGCGGCTCAGCGATTGCTTCCAGCTCACTAGCTACTGAGTGGATTAAAGGAAAATCTGTAAGTTATTTTATCTGTATTTATTTATTTATTTTATCTGTGTTACTAATTGTGTAATTTGACATAGCTCGTCTTAATAACTAGCGATAGTATTTTAATCGACCACAAATATACCGATACTAAAAACCCTGGATGAAATGAAATTGCAGTGTTTATGTCGTTATGTAAATTGTTAGAATTCTGAAGTTGTTGAGCAGTTAATGGTTTTGTGAAGGTTACATGCTTGTGTTAAATAAAAACAAGCAATATATGGCTACACTGCTACCACAGTGTCTGAGTGGACAGTTTAAAGTGCTAGAGATCTGCATAGTGCTGAACAGTACCAGTCCAGCAATATAATCCAGGCCGCATTAGAAAACATTTTGAGAAATTGAATGAGCCTCCCAGCTAATACGAGACTTGAAACAATGTTGGTGTAATGTTGTTTCACCATCTAAGACGTTGAACCAGCATTACACCAACATTGTTTCAACGTCTTGTGTTTGCTGGGCTATTACATACTTTTGCCAAGAAAATATATTTATAAATATTATATTTATAATCGATCATCGTCTGTTTGTAATGATCATTGGTCACATCACTCATTAATGTTTATTATTTTCAGCTTGAGCAGGCAGGATCTTCACTCATGTTTATTAATTTCAGCTTGAGTATGCAGGATTTTTACTCATGTTTATTACTTCAGCTTGAGCATGCAGGATTTTTACTCATGTTTATTATTTTCAGCTTGAGCAGGCAGGATCTATCAAGAACTCTCAGATCGCCACGGAGCTCTCCCTGCCACCTGTCAAGCTGCATTGCTCAAGTCAGTATACATTATTCCCCACCGGTCACAAAATGTTCAGCTCAGATTGATTAACCTTCTCAGCTATTAATCCTTACTGTGCTTACTGTTACTTACCTTACTGTCTGTAGACGTCAGATTCTGATGACTAAAGTCGATCCCCGGACTTTAAGAATTAAAATATTTCTAATGGCGGTAGAAACATATCATAAGTATTCAAATGAATCGAAAAGAGCTATCTAAGACATTTATGATGATTTCAACCTGAAAAAAAACCTTTGGTGTCCAAGGTTTTCATAAACAATTCAGCGCTGTAATGGTTAACTGTCATTTTATCCACCTTGAGATGTGAATTGTGGATGCAATGCACTTCTCATTGAGATGACATCAAGGTGAATAAAACTGTATATTGGTAAAATAAATTATTCACCCTTGCAGTCTTTTTCGTTAGAATCTGACATCTGTAGATGTCAAATTCTGAAAGAATTGAAAGAAATTATTAAATAGCCAAGTCTAATAACTCAACTGAAAGCCAACTCCGTTATTGTGAAGGATTGTGACATTTTCCATTTAATGAATTATATGCGATGTGGTGCTAAACTCTTACAACGCTGAAATATTTTTTGCATAAGCTATGGAAATCAAATGGTTCTTTCAATTTTAAATCATCATAAATGTCTTAGTTAGCTGTTTCCGTTTCATTTGAATACCTATGTTATGGGTTTACGGCCATTATTAATATTTTACTCTTTTAGCGTGGGAATCAACTTTTTCTTAAGACGTCAGATTCTGAGGTCTAAAGACAGTCCCCACTCTGACAGGGTTAAGTGAGGGAAGTCAATAGGAGAGCGGCCTAGATATCTCAGACAGTGGGCCAGCTTCAAACCGGGATTTTTTCTCAACATCTAGTGTCTCGAGATGGTAGTGTGTGGGTTGTTGTTGGTTTGATTAAATGAGACAAAAATTATATTTTTGAGATCTGTGAAAACGTTTTCTGAACTTTCTTTTCAAATTATTTATGTTTTAATCACTTACGTATATAAAAAATAGGAATTTGCAGAAATTCATTAAAAATCTTGAATGTGCATGAGGATGTAAACTAGTATTATGTTAGTTTAAAAACAATGCTGCTCTACTTGCTATTAAGTACTTGTAAGCATCCAATTAGATTTTTTCAAATCTCGTTTTATCTTTTTCCTAAATTTTCAAACGATTATGACATTTGTATTCTATATTTCAGTGCTGGCAGAAGACGCCATACAAGCTGCTTTGAACGACTGGAAGAAGAAAAACACTACAGACCCTGATGGTGGTGACGAAAAAATGGCTGCCAAGAATTAGAAGACTAACTCCACAAAAAATATTGTTTAAATGGTGTGTTTAATTTAAATAATAACTCTCTTGTCCTGCTATATTTTCAGCTGGTATTTTTCATTCATTCAAATTTGGAATTTTTATTGTAAGTTCTAGCTTGAAATAATGAAACATATTTCTATTGTTGAAAATATCACAAATTGAATTATCACTACCACAAAATCTTTTACCAATTTCCTTGACGTTTGCAACTTGACACTGAACATATAATTAAATGGACAAGTCACTTGGGATTTCTTTGTTTTGTCAAACCAATATGCTTTGTTAACCATATCTATTCATAGTATATCTATTGTTCTCTTATTTTATTAACCTTACAGCAACAAATATATTCACACATGAACATCACGATTTAACAATTCAGAAGTGACTGTAAACTGATGAGGTAAAGCTGTTGGTATGATAAGAGATTGGTGTATATAGAAAATAACATTTGTTATGAAAAATGCGGTTTGTGTACGAATATATAAATACAGACAATTTATTGATTATAATGATATGATGTTTATTAACCCAATTGAGCAAGAAGAAATATGTCATGGTCTGGATGAGCATGCTGGGGGTGTGGCCCCCGTATAAACTGATGATAACTTCAACTTATATATATATCTATATACTATATGTAATGATGACCTTCAAAATGCTTTGATTTCAAGCTTGAAATTGTGTTAGACTCATAAAAAAGCCTTACATCCCAGTAAGGCCAACTCACTAAACCCTTTAAACCCTCACGATGCATTAAAGCATCATTTTATATCCCTGAAAAGAGACTCAATTTTCCTACAACCAAGGGTTTTAGAATAAATATTTCCATGATATTAGTTTACCAATACATGGTAATTTTATTTTCAAACCACATCAAATCATCTAAATCCACTACAAGGCGAGAATTGCGATAGCAATTCGCGGCTTGTAGTGGGTGAAGATGACAATGGTAAATTCAGGCTTGAAAGGGTTAGGGTTGTGTCTCGCTTCAAGTTGGTGAAAATTATTCATATATTTGTTTAACCAAAAATTAGCAAATCTTGATGTTTAAACTCCAATTTCGTTCCCAATGACAGTGATTTAATTGGCTGATAAACAAAAGAAAAGCGACTGTAGTCATGATTAAAAAAATATCGGGTTCTGATCCAGCAAACGAGCCCTCAGGTTGGTTGAATAGTTACCTCTTACCTTGGCGCTAACAGTACCCTCTTACCTTAGCGCTGCTCATTTGCCTTTGCATAGTTGACAAAATATACTTATCTTATTATTATATCTGAAATTGGTATAACTGAGTTCTTTGGGACACAAATGTTCTAATTCATGTGTAAATAACACTTGACAATTAAAAATTATGCCCTGCAAAACTGTCATGTGCAATTAAAAATCATGGATGATGATGAGTGTTATGAAGAGTGTGTACACATCCACATTTCTGAAAGGCCTGCTGGAGCTAGTTAATATTATATAAATGTTTTCAGTTATAAATATATTAAAGCTCAATCAGGCTAAAATAAAATAAAAATCGGGGATTTTATTTTAGCTTCTTAATATGACCATATAATGTAAACATGTCCATAGACTAGAACTGCAAGTTTTTAAATTTGCAAATGTTTCGTCACAAATTAAACAAATGTGAATTATTTTCACAAACTAAGGAGTTGGGGGTCGCGGTAGCGAGACACAACTTCAAGTGGAGGGGGGGGGGAATTTAAAATATATCTATTATATTTATTTATCGTTTCCAGGGTTAAAACTTAAAATGATAGCTAAGTCTCTTTAACCCCTATGGTGCTGAATTGTTTTCTTCCATTTTCATTCATTTGAAGCTGGAATTGCTGATGCAACTTCAAGTTTACTTCGTACAGCGCGGGGATCGACTTTAGTCGTCAGATTCTGACGACTAAACTTCGATCCCCGCACTGTAAGAGTTAAAATATTTCTAATGGTCGTAGACCCATAACATAGCTATTCAAATAAATCAGAAAGAGCTAACGAATTTTTAATGATTTCAAATTGAAAAGACCCGTTTCGTTGAGATGTTTTTTTACAAATTAATTCAACGCTTTAAGGGGTTAAAATGATGAAAAATCCTTATCTTTATGCAAAATGGACATTTCCAAAGTTGCATTAGTAGCCTAATTATGCATCTACCAAAAACATTTATCAAATTCAGTGATATTTATCTAATTTGTAACTGTATATACATATGGTTCCAGCAACACAAGGGGTTAATCAGAATATTCATGTTTAATTGTTACGATGTATTATTTTTTTGGATCATTTTGGAACACGACCCCTGTGTACATGGCATCATTATTTCTTTGAAAATAAAATGGTTTGTTCAAGCTTTTCTTTTATAATTGACCCCCCCCCCCCCCCCCCTCCCTCCTACCTAATTATCATATCAGCTGTGATAAATGTCACTTTTCAAATAAATGTATCTGCACAAGACTTCCGCCATCATTTTTTTTTTAAAGTGAATGTTTCTAAGAAAGATGAGTGGTTGTGTGGGTTTGAAAACTAACGACTACGTAGGCCTAACCAAGTAAATGTGCTGGTATACATATGTCTATTTATCCCAACGAAACAGAATTGGAAACTTGAGGTTTCAGCGACAGATTGCGGCCATACACAATCGTGGGATATTTCTTTGGACGGTCATATTTAAGACTTGGCCTTGATAATTCAGGCCGAAAATAGTTTTTTTTTAATCGGTAACATTCCAGCCCCAAAATCGAATTAAACAGTTAAGAGCATTTTTCAGACCTTAGGGTTGTGATTGCTCTCAGTCACCGATATGTTGGAAAACGTTGATTTTTTTCAGGTAAAACGAATAACACTTTAAAGAAATCCACGGCTATATGCCTAGCCATATCAATAAATATGTGGCATAGGCTACATTCATCGATGATCCATGCCAGATGAAAAAAAAACAGTACGCATTGATACACCTGTAAGCTATAATTATTTCATCCTTTTTTGTGAGGGGGAGGGGATGCGGCCCCTTTCCATTCATGTGCTAAAACTTTCCTACACTTCTGAAAATAAAATGCTTTCTTTTTTGAAAATTCTTATTTGGACTGTGTGTGCACATTGTTCCAATAAGCAATCAACTAGACAAGGACTTTGGTTTTGTTAAATAAGTACAGAAGAAAGCTACCAGTTTTCTCTCCAGTTTGTTAACTGTACAGTCCGAACTCAACCTCTACAATTCGATCATATTATGACGTTTATATATCTATTTACCAGCAAAAAGGAGGATGAAAACGATTATACCTCGGGAATGTCAGGATGGGTAGCCAACTGTTCTCATTTATCTAACCAAACTACAGTCACTGTACGGGTAAACTATGCACCAGCGGTGTCCTTATACAATCAGTGTTCCGTGGATGGGGTCATCATGCGAATTAATTGAACTTTTTTTACTACACCTTATGCGAGCCGTCAGTGCTCTAAATTCTCATTTTGCGCCGAGAAGCGTTCATCCTTTACCAAGCATTACCATGACCCCAATAGGCATGTTTTTTTAATATGCAGTGTATTTTTCAATTATTTTAAAGATTTTGTGGTTATTACTTTGTCATTGACCACCATTTGGAAATAAAAAGTTCAAACACCATATATATATATATATATACAAAAAATTTAATGCACTGATCCTGACATAAACTAACCAGTCTATATTGTATAAAAAATAAATGAATATCTTTAGAAGAAACAATGCAATACATGTAGGTTATAACATACAAATAAGTTGGGTGTTCCCACCATAGAAGAGACATCGGCCCAGTGTTGGTATGATGTTGGAACACCATCTACGACGCTGGCCTATCATATTCACGCTGGGCCGATGCCCCGTGTTTGCTGGTTTAGTTAT
The DNA here is from genome assembly GCA_964017125.1 of Flabesymbios commensalis. Taxonomy (NCBI): domain Eukaryota; kingdom Metazoa; phylum Annelida; class Polychaeta; order Terebellida; family Flabelligeridae; genus Flabesymbios; species Flabesymbios commensalis. The sequence continues at coordinate 93,659,237 of OZ024907.1, forward strand.
AATTCCTTCCATGATCTGTGGATAAGTTACATCTCAATCTGAACTACAGCTGAAGACAGAATTAGAGTAGCGCTAACTTTTTGTATTTCTAAGTCAATTATCAACAGCTTTCACTTAAAGGTGATCTATCCTTATATGGTATGAATAATTATGTCCTTATATACGGTGATTGGTTATCACGTGACCCTCTCATAGGGTCACATAATAGCCATTCACCCCATATATGGGGGTGATTGGCTATCACGTGACCCTCTCAGAGGGTCACATGATAGCCAATCACCCCATATAAAGAAACACTTGTGCCCCATCTTGTGGCAACTTTGATTTATTTGTTACAAAATTATTCATACTATATAAGGGGCGATAGATCACCTTTCAAGTTTTAGCAAGGACTATGTTCTAGTAAAAGCCCAACACGTGACCCCTGAACATTTTGCAATATACCCTGCATAATATAAACTCGATAAAATTCAAACTGACAGACATGTAGGCATTATTGACTTAAATATGCATAATATCTGGTAGGCCTACACAGTACCAGATAGCTAGGTCATTACTATAAAACAAAATGTGCAGTTTCATGAGAGGATGTACCCTGAAAAAAATTCAACTTTATAAAACGAACTTGATTGAAATTCGTAATACTTTTCAAAGTTTACTGTGACGGTACAAAACTTGTAGCTTTTGTAAATAACCTTTTGATCAATGGGTTAAACATCACGTCTTTGTGAACTAGTGTTGCAATGGTAGTGAGTAAGTAAACTTTGTTATCTTGCTGTTTCTTGCAGTTTCGGCCGCAGTGACCTCCTTTTTTCCACGGCTGGCTGTGTAAAACAAACACTGACTCCGCCTAGCGATAAGACCGAGAGGGGTGTAAGGCCATATTCAGCTAGCGCACTGATCACAGTAGAACCATTCCGCTAAAACATGGTCATCACTGTGTCAGAGCCTTGCGATGTCATCAGGGTAATGAGCTCCCTGCAAACAGATAATTATATAAAATATCAGCTGGACACCAGTATAAAGTATAATATGGCAATGCACCTTTAACCCTTACGGTGACATATGCCTGAACCCTTTAAGCCCTCACGGTGCAATAAAGCATAATTTTACATCCCTGAAAACATACCTAATTTTCCTACAACTAGAGGCTTTACAATGAAAATTTCCAAGAAACTGGTTTACCAATACATGGCAATTTTCGTTAATTTTCCACCCACTTCAAATCATCTTCATCCACTACAAGTCGAGAATTGCGACAGCAATTTGCGGCTTGTGGTGGATGAAGATGACAATGGTAAATTCAGGCTAGGAAGGGTTAGCTGTAAAAGTGCTGAAATATTTTTATATAAACCAAGTGACCTAAGGTTATTTTTAATTTGAAATCAACATAAATGCCTTAGTCAGCACTTTTCTCTGCATTTGAAAACCTATGTTACGGGTCTATGACCATATATTTTATATTATGACTATTTTACTCTTTGAGTGCAGGTACCGACTTTAGGACATCAAAATCTGATGTCTGATGAAAAATAGAAACAAACAATTTAGCAGGACAGGGGTTAAAAGTTTAGAACCATATATATATATATATATATATGGGCCTAGAAGTATGAGGATTAACTTGCATGCACCGTATTAGGTAGAAATTGAGGTTCAGTGTGTGATACAAAATGAGCAGGATGTATAATTATGATAGATGTATTGTATGCACTGTAATAGTTATCTACAGAACTTCAATATGATTATTATATGGTGTTCTGTAGGCGAGAAGTAGACATGCAGATAACACCTACACACCAAACAGTGCTGGCATGTGTATATTTCATTATGACAGATAATATCATAATATTATTATCATCTAGGTCTGGGTATTGAATTTTTGTTAGATAACAATATTTTACACCAATAACAAGCAATTGGATCCACAATTGCAGCTTCAAAAATAGCTGAGAACAAGCTGAGTGGTAAAGTTTAACTTCTATTGTTAAATTTGGGACCCATTTGTGTCATTTATTGGACAACAAAGACTGTTAACAAAACAGGTATTTGAAGTGCTGATAAGTCTTACCCTTGGATATGAAAAGGTGTATCTGCCACCGCACAAAGTGGCAGATAAACCCTTTTATATCCAAAGGCACGAAGTGGTAAAAACATAATACAAATACCATCAGCATTTTTCGAAGGTTAACAAGGTTCTTCAGTATTCAACGTAGAATCTGCGTGAGAGATTGAATTTTCAATTGATAAAATGACGAAGAAGTAATCAGCACTTACAACTAAGTAATCAGCACTTACAACTTCAGTTCCACTTCCAGTCATTACTTATCCAAGATGAGCATGATTAGATGGGTCAAGAAACATTCTTCATAGATCTTCCTGAGATGCATTAATGTCTATTTTTGTAGCAGTTGTCACAACCATATTCTGGAAAAACACAAAAAAGATATTACTAATAATGTTTTCAAGGTTATAAAAAGTATAAAATAGGTAGAAATATCTAGCAAAACGAGAGAACTAATGGTTCAGTAAGTTATTTCAAATTTGTGAGATGCATTTTCAAAGATCTAAGGCCAAAATGAGCCTAAAGTTGCATAACTGTTTTGTTTATTTTATTCAAAAGATTAATCCATGGAGAATGGTGTTTTACTTTTTTATTTTACTCCCCCAATTACTGAGTTATTAAGGATTTAAGTTTGTTGTTTTTTAATATTGCTGCCCCACCAAAACAAAGACCTGATCACAGCGGAGTAAGACACACTGTCTGTATAATCAGGACATTAAAAGTACCAAGTGGCAGATAACCATCATCATTGAAAAAAGAGTGGAAGACTTTCCATATTATTCTTATTTTTTAAGTGATCAAAGATACATTTCACAGTAAAAAATGTATTATCTCATGTCATTTAGACATATCTAGGCGTTATTACTTTGTTGGATATGGGTGATATGCATATAATGTCATGTTTGATTTAGGTACCGGTATGGGGAATGTCACTCACTTGAAAAAAATAGAACTCTACTTCAGTATAGTACTTTTAAGTGTGGGCCAGCATCTGAGCCGTTGGCCCAGCATTAAGACCCTCTCCCCTAGTCTGTGGGAGATTGTAGCGGAATTTGCACCAAATTCAGTAATGTAAATCATCTTTTTCGCTCTTTTGATTTTCGTGATTTTCTTGAAAAACATTTGCATTTTTTTATTTGGTATCTCATGGGCATGTCAAAATATAGTCCAAATGCTACTAGACAATGTCAAACTTTATTTTATTTTATCGTAAATCATCACATACAGTGATATAAATCGCGCTATGCGGTAAAATAAAATAATGTTTAAAACATCAGACTTTACTGTAACCGTTTGACCTAGTCTCAGGACGTCTACGGCTGGTTATGTGGGCTCTATATCTCAGCTAATGTCGGCCCATTGTCTGCGGTACTGATCCAGCATTATGCCGATTAAGTTCAACGTCGTGTGTTTGCAATTAAGGCGGTTTGGTGTTGTCCAATGTAACATTATATTGGCCCATAACCTCACCACTATTACATACATATTGTACACAAACCGATTCACTACTTCATAATACTTGATGGTGTATCGCATGGTGAACTAATTCCGCTACATTTACCCAGTTTTAGTGCATTTATAAAGCCTTTAAGACAAAAAGAATGAATGTTTTGTACTTTTTAGGTTATTTTTAGCGATATAACCAAAGGTTATGCAGCTTTAATTAGCTCATAATATCATTGGCATTTAAACTGTCTCAAATCTGTGAAGTTCTATAAAACATCCTCAGATCTAAGCCTAACTAACAAAATCATCAGATCCAAAATCCATGCAGAATTGACAGACTAGATGCATTTTGAATGATCTAAGGCCCTAATGAGTTTAATAATCTATAAATTGGTAAGAAAAAAAATAGCTAATGAAGCATACTTACATCTATCAAACAAAACAAACACAATCGAAATTCATGAAGAATTGACAGAGGAGATGCATTTTATGTAAATTGTGGACAGACGGTCAGGCGCATCATGATGGCATAAAAGGTATTTTCTGCTAAAGCAGGAGATACACACCTGCTGCTTGCTTATAAATTTACTGCTAAAACACTAAGCACGGTTGTAGACATTTTTGATTTGTTTTATTTGCCTTAAAAATGACTTTTGTTGGGAATGAATGAGTGTTTAAACATCAAGATTTGCAAATGTTTCATCTTAAATTTAACAAATATGCAGAATTTTCAACCACCTGAAGTTGTGGGTCGCTAGCAAGAAACAAAGTGTGTGAAAATTAAAATAAATTATTTTTTTAAATGTTTCATCCCAAATAAACAAATATGCGTAATTTTCCCCCATCTGAAGTTGTGGTCGCAGTAGCAAGAAACGAAGTGAAAATTGAAATAAAGTGACTAACTCCCCCCGTGCAAACCCCACCCCCCCCCCAGCTTATAGAATAGGCTTTGAATTCGAGTCATGATATCTTGCCTATAATCACTTTTTGCGCAACTGACCATCCCTTTTCCAATGAGGTTCTCATTCACACTTGTGTCAAGTGAAGTATGGATGTTAAGCTGCTTGTGTGTTCCACTTACAACAGTTTATGTGCCATGATTGATGGTTACAATACAGAATACACCACTAGTTTCACAGCACACTCAGTGAGAGTACTGTTTATGATATTGTTCATTACAAGTGTGCTTCATTAAGAAGAGTCATGCTATCTGACAATATTTGCTGAGTCATCATATTTATGTACGAGTCAGAAATCTGCAAAAGTGAAGAATAAAAAACATAAATAACTACGGTACTAGCAAGTTTTATGACATAGGAAATACAAAGTTACACTTCCAATGGAGTGGATTTTTTTCTGTAATTTGAGATAATCATTAATAAAATCTTTAATTAAATCATAACTTAAGAGATTCATGCATTTCCATAAGCTCATGAATACGCTTTCTTTTTGGCAATATGATAAAAACAGTATTAGGTACATACGTTGACGTGCAGAATAATTTTATTGCGCAGTTGTTCTCGTGCCTTGTCAATCAGCTTTTGCAGGAGACGTTTCTGGTCTATATTGGCCGTCTCGCTGTGCTGACATCCAATAGATTTACGCCATGTCAACCTGAAGTGAAAAAACATTATAGCATGAAAATTATTAGTCTAATTTATATTTAACGGTAAATCAAACAAATAATTAATGTTCAATAACCCTTTCAAGCCTCAAAATACCATTGTCATCGTCATCCACAACAAGCCATGAATTCCTGTCACAATTCTTGACTTGTAGCGGATGAAGATGACTTGAAGTGGGTGATAAATGAAAAAAAAAAATTGTTCTAAAACTACGAGCTGTAGAAAATCAAGTCATTCTGAAGAGATGCAAAATGATTGCATCATAAGAGTTAAAGAGTTAACACTGATCGCTGAATTGTTTGTTGTAAATATTTTATATAAAGGTAGAGTTTTTAGTGATCCTGCTGAATTGTTTGTTTTATATAAAGGTGAAATTACTGACACAATTTCCTCCTTTAAATAATGAAAAATATTTATGAACAAAATTTTGTATGTCTCCGCCCTGTAAGGCCACTTTGTTCAATTTCTCTGTTTCAGATCAGAAAAAATCCAAAATCTAACGAGGGAGGCGGAAAAAAAACATTTAAGAAAAAAAACGTTTGACCCTTTTTTTTGGAAAGTTAATGAGGGTGACAAATAAAGTGCAAATAAAAAACATTTTGGACAAATTTCTTTCAAAGTTAATGAGAGCGACGAAATAAAACACTTTTGACCTTTTTCAAAACAAGAGCGCTGACGATAACGATTTCCCCCTCCATTAATTAAAGTCAATAATGGCCTCAAAGTCAGGCTAAAAATAAGTCAAAGGTCACAACCCCCCAAAAAGCACATGTACACCCCTAAGGGATGTGTGTGGCAATATGAATCCAGGGCTCCAGATAACATGCGTATATGAGTAAAATACGCATGTAAAAACAGCAAATACTCATTGATAGAAAATCTGAGGAGTAATATTACTCATAACAAGACTACATAAGTCCAGGAGCTCCCGCTCCGAATTAGAATTTGATTTAAGCAATTTTGTATAGGGTTATTAATGTAGTCCTAGTCTAGGTCAAAAATCAAGACGCAAGACAACTAGGTCTAAGAAGCCCAGTCTAAGAGTAAGATAAGAACTAGACAGTCTGTCAGAGATTGCAAACCTCCATTGAAATTAATGATCCTAATCAGTATCCCAGTAATGGTCTACCTATCTGGCATGGTTTACCCGATATCAGGCCAATCGAGTTAACTAATAGCTGATTTACGGTCATTTTGAATTCGATATAAATTAGTTAAAAACTAAATTTTGTTTTATAGTAATGGACTAACATCTAACACAGTTTGCAAAATATTGGGCATGTGAAAGTAAATAATGGCCGATAGAGGGCCATTTTAAATTTGATCAAGTCAAAATTTTCCAAGATGCATCCTCAGCTGAAATCTCACATTTCATTCTATAGTAATGGTCTAGCCATCTAGCACGGTTTACCAAATATCGCCCATGTGAAAGTGAATAATGGCCGATAGGAGGCTATTTTGAATTTGATCAAGTCAAAATTTTTCAAGATGCATCCTCTCCTGAAATCTCACATTTTGTTTTATAGTAATGGTCTAGCCATCTAGTACGGTTTACCAAATATCAGCCATGTGAAAATGAATAATGGCCGAAAAGGCGGCCATTTTAAATTTGATCAAGTCAATTTTTTTCAAGATGCATCCTCATCTGAAATCTCACATTTCGTTTTACAGTAATGGTCTAGCCATCTAGCACGGTTGACCAAATAACGGCCATGTGAAAGTGAATAATGGCCGATAAGCGGCCATTTTGAATTTTATTGAGTCTAATTTTTTCAAGATGCATCCTCTCCTGAAATCACACATTTTGTTTTATAGTAATGGTCCAGCCATCTAGCACGGTTTACAAAATAACGGCCATGTGAAAGTGAATAATGGCCGATAAGCGGCCATTTTGAATTTTATCGAGTCAAATTTTTTCAAGATGCATCCTCTCCTGAAATCACACATTTTGTTTTATAGTAATGGTCTAGCCATCTAGCACGGTTTACCAAATAACGGCCATGTGAAAGTGAATAATGGCCGATAAGCGGCCATTTTGAATTTTATCGAGTCGAATTTTTTCAAGATGCATCCTCTCCTGAAATCACACATTTTGTTTTATAGTAATGGTCTAGCCATCTAGCACGGTTTACCAAATAACGGCCATGTGAAAGTGAATAATGGCCGATTGGCGGCCATTTTGAACTTTGACAAAATGATTTTTTTCAAAATACATCCTCTCCTGAAGCCTTACAATTTGTTTTATAGTAATGGTGTAGATATCTTGAGCGGTTTTCATGATATTCCACAATATCTGGCCTTTCAAGGTGAATAATGGCTGATAGGCGGCCATTTTGAATTTTATCAACTGCAAATTTTTCAGGATGCATCCTCTCCTGAAACCTTACAATTTATTTGATATTAATGGTGTAGCTATCTTGAGCGGTTTTCATGATATTCCGCAATATCAGGCCTGTCGAGGTGAATATTGGCCGACAGGCGGCCATTTTTAATTTTATCTACTTGAAATTTTTCAAGATGCATCCTCTCCTGAAACCTCACAATTTGTTTTATAGTAATGGTGTAGCTATCTTGAGCGGTTTTCATGATATTCCGCAAAATCTTTCAGTCGGATTTACCGATGTTAAAAATTAGGTCAAAGTGCTGGGTCAACTTCAAGGTCAAGGTCCAAAAACCTGAAAAGGCACAACTAGGGACCTTAGAGAACATGTATGTGCAATATGACTGTCATCGGCCCAGTACTTTTCGAGATCTGCTCCGGAAACAAAGTGCGCGTCAAAACGTCTAAATAGGTCATAGTTCTGAACCAGAAGTAGGTCAAAGTTCAAATACCCCAAAAGGCACAACTAGACCCCCTAGGGGTGTTGTGTGTGAAATTTGAAGCCAATCGGACAAGTACTTTCAGAGATATGCTCCGGAAACGAATTGTTTACGGACGGCCCAACGGCCCAACGGCCCAACGCCGTCACATCATCATTTTCTCCTCTGCAACCTTGCGTATTGAATTCAGATTAAAAATATTTTAACCCGTCCATTAGCCACCTGGAAGTAACCCACATACCAAAAATTGTTATCCTAGCTTATTTTCTCACAAAGTTATAGGCAAAAGAAGAGGCCAAAAAAAAACGGAGGTAGAATCCATAGCTCCCTTCGCTCACCTACGGTGACGGCGGGAGCTAAAAACTATTAAAATACCCATCAAAGTAAAAAAAACCCCAGAAAAATGAAACGATTGTTGTATTTTTTACGTGAAGAGAACTATGTGACTGTAAGAAAAAAATGATGTAAATAAAGCTTTCATGTTGTTGTATGAAAAATACTCCTCGTTTATTTTTTATCATATTTCACTCCTCATCACCCATTTCAATGAGTGAAATACTCCTCAAACCAAAAAATTATTTGGAGCTCTGTGAATCCAGCAAACGCTTTCCGAGCTATCATCCGGAAAATGAACTGATCTTCTGCCATCAATTAAAGTCATTAATGGCCTCAAAATAAAACGTAAAAAAATTAGCTCAAAGGTCACAACCCTCAAAAGGCACATCTACACCCCCTGAGGGATATGTGTATGCAATATGAAAACAATCAAGCAAATGCTTTCTGAGATATCATCCGGAAACTGAACTTATCATCCGCCATTAATTAAAGTCAATAATGACCTCAAAATTGAAGGTCAACAATTAGGTCAAAGGTCATAGCCCCAAAAAGGCACATCTACACCCCCTGAGGGATGTGTGTGTGCAGTATGAAAACAATTCAGGAAACGCTTCGTGAGATATCGTCCGGAAACTGAACTTATCATCCAAAATCAAATAAAGGAAATAATCGCCTCAAAATCAAAGGTAAAAAATTAGGTCAGAGGTCATAACCCCCAGAAGGCACATCAACACCCCCTCAGGAATGTGTGTGTGCAGTATGAAAACAATTCAGCGATCGCTTTGCAAGATATCGTCCGGAAACTGAACTTATCATCAGCAATCAATTGAAGTCAATAATCGCATCCAAATCAAAGGTAAAAAAATACCGGAGGTCAAAGGTCATAACCCTGAAAAAGCACATCTACAGCCCCTGAGGGATTTGTGTGTGCAGTATGAAAATAATCTAGGAAACGCTTTGCGAGATATCGTCCAGAAACTGAACTTATTATCCGCAATGAATTAAAGTTGATCATCGCCTCAAAATCAAAGGTCAAAAACTAGGTCAAAGGTCAAAACCCCCAAAAGGCACATCTACACCCCCTAAGGGATGTGTGTATGCAATATGAAAACAATCTGGCTAACGGTTTCAGGGATATCGTCCGGAAACGAAACACGGACGCACGGCCGCACGGCCAGCCATTGTGATGACAATATCCCCCATTCCTACTTCGTGGGCGGGGGATAAAAAGGTAATGAGGGCAACGGGAAAAACAAGCAAAGAAAAACATAGGTGGTGATATATTTTTTTATATAATTATTATAACAATTTCCAGCTTTAAATAATGAAAAATATTTCTGAACAAAATACATGTAGGTTTATTTGATTAACCCTTATCCTGTTGTTGTTTTTAATCTGTTTTATTAGTCGACCAAATCACTGTTATTGGGAATGGAATGACTGGTTAACCCCTACAACGCTCAATTAATTTTGCATAAATCATGGAGCCTAAAGGGTTTTAATCAATTCAAAATCATTCTAAATGTCTTAGTCAACTCTTTCTGATTCATTTGAATACCTATGTTATGGGTCTACGGCCATCAGCCCCTTGATAGCGCGACACAACCTCAAGTGGCTGAAAATCTAAATAATTTAACTAAGAGGATAAGGGTTGACAAACCATCTACCACAATCAGTTTCAGTGACATTTCAATGGGTTTGAAACATAGGTTAAGAATAATTTTCTACAACTTTCGTTATTTTTTTAGCAAAATATTTTATTTTTTATTTTTATTATACATTCAACCTTTTTGAGGACTCTTTATTGTGTTAACCCATAACTAGTGGTAAAGAGTAGGGCATAGTCCCGGCTTCAGGGCTAGCTTCTGTCGCGATATTGCCATGATTGTGCAGAAAGCGACGTAATGCAATATTCACATGACTAACCGTTCCATTGCTAAGCGTGACTATTGTTGTTTTTAATCCACTTTATTAGCTGATCAAATCATTGTTACTGGGATTTAAATGAGCATTTGAACATCAAGATTTACAAATGTGTGTAGTTGCGAATTAAACAAGTACAAGTAATTTTCATCCACATTAGGTTGTGGATCACGGTAGCGAGACACAACTTTAGGCGGGTGAAAATTTAAATGATTAAATTTAGAGGTTTGTGTGTTAATTTTTTTAATATGACAACCAACTTTTGACATCAGGACGAAATAGTTAAAATATTAATATTCGAAATATAGACCCTCAGAATCGATACAAAACCAAGTAAACAGGAAACAGCGTCACAACTCACCACCGTTCAAAGACTTGTTCCTTATGTGAAGCCTTTTGCGACCTTTTCAAAGTTAGGCCAGAGACTTTTTATTTTATGTTTTGCAGGCGCATTTGATCAGAATACTATGTCAGGAATCGGAATATTCAGAATTTTTCTAATTAAATTTACATTTTCACAACAACAAAAGAATGTCAGGATTGGGGATAAAAATAAATTGACGAATTCTGTAGGCTACTTGAAACCACAAAAAAGTGTTTTAAACTGTAGTTTCCACACCAGGGCCAGTATCAATGAGAAATGCAAAATATATAATTTATTTTCAAATGGATAAAAAATGTCGGACCTCAACGCTTTTTTAAGGAGGAACACTTACAAGTGCGTTTGAGGTATCGTCAGTATGCCGAGTGCCGTCTGCAACGTCCAGCTCGGGCCGTGCTGATCAACGTACAGCTGAGTGGGTGATGTATCAGTGTCGCCCTCCAGTAGAGAGTGTATAACCTTCATTCTCTGATACATCTTATCTACGTCCAACACCTCAAGGTCACCTGTGAGAATCACATGAGTTCATCCTTTAAGCTTTACAACACTGAAATATTTTTATACAAACCATAGAGACAGAAGGATATTTTTCAATTTGAAGTCATCATAGGTAAATGTCTTTCTGTTTCATTTGAATACCTATGTTATGGGTCTATGGCGATTATAAATTTTTAATTCTTTCAGTGCGGGGATCGACTTTAGACGTCAGAATCTGACGTCAAAAGTCGATCCCCGCGCTTTAAAGGTTAAGCCCCCTCATCACAATTATGTACCGCATAAATGGTGTTACAATTCAGAGGTCACTTCTCCAGTCAGCAGGTAATTATTTAATCTTTTTCAACAACATGTTAAAAAATTATGGTGAATTGTTTTCATCGTAAAAATCAAATAAATGTCCTGTTTTGAAATTGGAATTGCTAACAAAATTTCTAGCTTCAAATGTCCAATATATCTTGAATTATGAAAAAATACAAATATTTTGATCAATTTCAGTGGCATTTTATTCCATTAAAATTTGCTCTAATTATATACAGCCCAGCCTGACATACATACCTATTGTAATGGGTACAGAGTTGAGGGGGTTGACGGGTAATGTGAATCCATACTCCACCGCTAGCTTACTGTTGTTATAACTGCCGTACCCTATAAACACCTGTTCTCCTTTCCTTACAGGAGTCAATGTGGTGATCTCATAAAAATCTGTTTTCATGTTAAGTCCGGCTTCAACCTGAAAAACAGATAATTAACCCTGAGGGAAAGGCTACACTTAATCCTAAAGTGCTGAAATATATTTTTTTCTTCAATTTGAAATCATCATAAAAGTTTTAGTTATCTCCTTCTGATTCATGTGAATATCTATGTTATGAGTCTATGGCCATTAACAATATTTTACTCTTTCAGTGCTAGGGATGTTTAGATGTCACAATCTGACATCTATATAAGAGACAGACGTCAGAATCTGACGTCAGTCTCTTATATAGATGTCAGAATCTGATATCTATATAAGAGACAGACGTCAGAATCTGACGTCAAAACCTGGTCCCCATGCTGAAAGGTTTACCAAGTACTTTTTCAGTCAAATAAGCTTTCACTTGACACTACAATATGTTTTGACCCAGATTTCACAAAGCCCAAATAATTTTCACTCGTTTGAAGTGTGTGAGACAAAAATTCAAACGAGTGAAAATTCACATTTATTATTACAGAGTCTTAACCCTTTTAACGCGGGGGCCGTCGTTATACGTCAGAATCTGACGACTGTAGACAATGAAAGAATAAAAATATTTCTAATGGCCGTAGACCAATAACATAGGTATTCAAATGAATCAGAAAGAGCTAATTAAAACATTTATGATGATTTCAAATTGAAAAAACTCTTTGATCTCCATGGTTTATACAAAAATACTTTAGCGTTGTAACGGTTAATATATGTAAACTTTACCATAGATTAGCAGAATGGTTTATTTGCCAGTCGTCTGCATCACTCTAGTACTATTATAAAATTTCACAATAACTAAATATGGCTTAGCCCTTAGAACACTGGTGTCGACTACAGTAAGACATTCTGTGTTTTATTAGCACGTGTATAACCCCTGATAATCAGATGTTAAAAGTAAAATATGCCTTCAATCTTGAAACAGTGATCTATATTGAGACTTAAATTTCTCAAATAACACAAATTTTCGGTCACTTGAAGTCGTGTATTGCGGTAGCGAGACACAACTTCAAATGATTGAAAATTTAAATTGAATAGCTCAGAGGTCTGAGGGTTAGCATCATGGAATTTTTTGCACAGCTTCATTTCAACTTGACACTTACTTTGGCAGTAGCAGAGTGGTTGAGTAGATCTAGCAGAGGAGCGAGTGCCGCATCATTGCTGGGTGAAGGGCGGTACGTGTAGAGATCATCCTGCATCAGTGGTAGATGTACGCAGCGAGTGTTCACGCTGCTCCAAGCCCACAAAAACATCTCCATACCACCGAGATCTGTAAATAGGATATACTAAAAGCTTGTACTATTGAACAAATGCAAGGACTTTGCTAGATCCCTTCAAGGGCCCCCAGAACATTTTGACGACACATTTGAACAGTACCTGTAAACACAGAAAAAAGGCTATGCACTTTTTATCCTATGTTTTTTACTGAACCATTACCTGATTATATTTAAATTATCAGTCACTCCTGTTCTATTCGCTATCACAATTCATAACTTCAACTGACGTAAGTCTAGTGCTGTAAGGAATGTATATATATTTTAAGCAAACTTCGAAATGAATTTATTGTCATTAACTCTTACAGCGCTGGGGCCGACTTTAGTCGTCAGAATCTGACGACTGTAGATGTCAGATTCTGATGACTAGGGTCGATCCTTGAACTGTAAGAGTAAAAATATTTCCAATGGCCATAGATCCATTACATAGATATTCAAATAAATCAGAAAGAGCTAATGATAACATTTATGATGATTTCAAATTGAAAAAACCCATTTGGTTGTGATGTTTTTTACAAATTAATTCAGCGCGTCAAGTGTTAAATTGTCAAATAGTTTGTGGAAGGCGATCAGTTCATTAAAAATTCAATCTGGGAGGTGCCTATTTCTTATATATAAAAATCATATTTCGTCATTTGATTCTAAAAATCGCGTTAGCAATTCGAGGTTTAACCCTTTCAGTACGGTGACCGTCTTTAACCCTTTAAGCCCTTGCAATGCATCAAAGAATCATTTTGAATCTCTCAACAATGAATTAATATCCTACAACCAGGGGTTTTAGAATGAAAATTTCCATGAAACTGGTTTACCAATACATGGTAATTTCCTTCATTTTTAAACCACATCAAAGCATCTTCATCCGCTACAAGTCGAGAATTGTGACAGCAAGTCGAGAATTGCGACAGCAATTCGTGGTTTGTAGTGGATGCAGATGACAATCTTAAATCCAAGTTTGAAAGGGTTAGGACGTCAGAATCTGACAATCTGATGTCTGTAGACATCAGATTCTGACGTCTTATGTTGATTCCCTTTATAAAATATTTATAAAGGCCATAGTCCCATAACATTATAAGTACATTATAAGTATGCAAATTAAGCGGGAAGAGCTAAGCTATTTATCAGTTTATGATGAAAAAAAATGAACGAAAAAGAGAAACAAACAAGGCCTTACCAGTAGGCCTACTAATGGAATCAGATGTGTTCTTCTCATACTACTTTTTCTACTGAATAAAAATTGTAGAATATTTAGATAGCTGGATGTTTGCCAAGGCCAATCATACATGTTCACATCTCTAGCCCTTACAATCCTGTTATATTTTTTAATACATTTTGGCAACTTTGGAGGTTCTTTCAATTTGAAATCATCATAAATGTTCAGTCAACTCTTTCCGCTTCATTTGAATATCTATGTTTTGGGTCTATGGCCATCATCAATGTATTAACCCTAACAGCGCAGCGACCAACTTTACAAGTCAGAACCTGACATCATAGACGTCAGATTCTGATGTCTAAAGCCGATCCCCGCACAGAAAGGATTAAGAGATAAGCTGTAGATACCTGTCAGACCAGTCTCCAGTTGCCGCAGTATCTGTAGCAGGGGTTCAACATACCGGTACGAATCCCTCGCTGCTTGATGTCTCTGACGAGCCAGCTCCTCCATGTGATCGGGAAGCTGATGTATCTGCTGCTCGCTCCACCAGGTGGCATCAGTGTAGCTGATAGGCAGTGATTGGATGTAAGGGTGCCATGACGATGTTTTGCCACGGCAACGTTCACACATGAGGAAAATGGCTAAACCTTCCATCACAGAAACCCGATGGGGCAGCCACCTGGTGACAAAAAAAAACGGAATAAAGATTTAACTCTTTGAGTCAGTGAGCACGGGTGACACTTAAACCTTTGTTTGGTATGGACACATATGATTATGCCTCGTCTGGTATATTTACAATAAAATTAATCCATTGCCCATCAAGTTATCAACTTCAAGGGGGTGCAAATTCTTTATATTTGTTTAATTTGAGACAAAACATTTGCAAATCCTGATATTTAAACGTTAATTTAACTTAAAATAACAAGTGATTTTATTGGCTAATAAAACAAATTTAACCCTTAAAGTGCTGAATTTTTTTATGAAAACCTTGGAGGCCAAAGTGGTTTTTTCGATTTAAAATCATCATAACTGTCTTAGTTAGGTCTTTCCGATTCATTTGAATACCTATGATAAGGGTCTACAGCCTTTAAAAATATTGTTTTACTTTTACAGTGTGGGGGTCGACTTTAGTCTACAGACGTCAGATTCTGACGACTAAAGTCGATCCCCGCGCTGTAAGGATTAAAATGAATATACCCTGGGCCACATTCATTTTGGTAATTCTGTAGCGCATGCTTTGTGTCTATTTCTCTGTCAATTATGAACCAATTTCCCTGAAATTTAGCACTGTCATATTCTAACGCGGTAAAAATTTCCCAAAATTATATTTAATATTGCATTTGACATGTGATAAAATTCTAGAATTAGTTTAAGGGGTTAAAGAGGGACGTCATAATTTTAATTTACTACATCTCAAATGGTCTAACTTTTGAAATACTGAATATAATTTTACAAAATTTTCAGGAATATTAGGATTTTGTTGAAAAATGATTTTTACAAAAAATTTTGCAAATCGGTTGATAATTGACAGAGAAATCAACAAAAAACATGCGCTACTGGTTTGTTGTGTCCTAAGGTGTATAGTCATACTTAGCACTCAAAGTTTCACATTGGCCACTAATCTGCTAATCATGCTAATCATCAAAATAACTATGTTTGGAGCTTCAAATCAAGTATTTTAGAAAACCTGATAATATTAATATTTATTCACAATATGGAAGAAATGGCGGCAGTAGGCTAATTCTCATTTGGCAGTGAATACAAATTTTATTAGTTAGTTACAGGGTTAAAAGTGTTCCCCACAACACTAAAATTCTGAGTGAAAATCATCATATTGTCAGATGTAAATATAAACCACCATTTCTTAATTATAATGAGTAATTAACAAATATGATATTTACCGCTGTAAGGCATGTCCCAGGTAGGAATGTGACATATATGTTGGGGTTATAAGCAATTTCTGTGGAATAGAGATGATAACATCTCCGGCATTTAGTGGACGCCTTGTCATCATGCCCCTGCCAGTGTCTAGTAAACAACAGTCAAACAGTTCAGGGCAAAACCATGGAATTATGACATAAAATCTCATTTTTCTTAAATCATGCAAACACAAAATTAAGCCGATTGTTAGATAAATAACAACTTTGCTAAATTGTTATTGTCTAAATATAATTTATTCTGACTTATATTACTAATATATTTTCACTATGTGTTCACATCGCCACCTAGTAGTAATTTTTCTAAAGTTTAAAACTAGTGTCACAACACAATTTGGCTGTATGAAATCATAATAACCGTCTTACTTAGCTCTTGCTGATTCATTTGAATACCTGTGTTATGGGTCTACTGCCATTATAAAAATGTTCACTCTTACAGCGCGGGGATAGACTTTAGACGTCAGAATCCATACCCATCTAATTTTTGGGGGTACTTTTCGCCAAGTGCTGTAAATTGTTTCAGGGTTAGGCCTTATTCTTTGTACAAAAGTGCATATTCAAAGGTGTGTTTTCGGTGAATATTTATATCTTCAACGTCGACGCCAATTTTAGCTTTGCAACCCCTAAAAACGGAAGTAATTACATATAATTGCAAAGAAACTTTTTTCGTGTAAAATATTAAGGCAATTAATTACCAGAGGAACTGACTGAACACTGGGTTAATATCTGTTTTTTTATATCTGCAATGTTGTTTCAAAGTTGTTCCTCATTCTGTGTGCTGGACCAACACCAAAACAACATAGCTCAATGCATCGTGTTTCCTGGGTACTGTACCTAGAGCATGCGGATCTTACCTGGGAATGTAGCGGGTCTCACTGGACAAGATCTGAGAGAGAAATCCTCACATTTCATCCATCGTAAAAGCTTTAGATGTGGATCGTCTACCAGCATTTGTACTCCACTTGTCCCACCTGCACTCATCTTTCAATCAGCCCAGTATTTGGCATCACAAGAAGTGAAGTAATTTTGCAGGGTTCCTGCAGGTCTACTCTTCCTAAAAATTAAAACTTTTAATGACTTTTTACTGACCAAAATAAACAAATTAGTAATTATGTATACTCCTGTGTCTTTTTCAAATGCAAAATAACAGCTAGTCCTGGAAGCATACTGCCTGCACCTTTTGACAATAATATTAAAGGGACTGGCCCAGACTAAAATCATTAAAAAATCGGTGATTTTATTTTAGCTTCTTAATATGACCATATGATGTAAACATGTCCATAGACTAGAACTGCAAAAGTTTTTAATTTTTCTGCTGCGCATTCACCAGTTAGGCTAGATATAGAGACGAAATGTCTGATTTCTAATTATTGACAACCATGTCAAAAATTAGAAATACGGGAATTTTGTCTCTATATCTAGCCTAACTGGTGAATGCGCAGCAGAAAATTTTTAAAAAAATTGCAGTTCTAGTCTTTGGACATATTTACATCATATGGTCATATTAAGAAGCCAAAATAAAATCACCGATTTTTTGATGATTTTAGCCTGGGCCAGTCCTTTTAACTATGTTGACACAGACTTCATCACTAGCATAAAACCAGTATTTTTTGCTAGGACCAGTTGGCTGGTGAACATACACCAAGTCCATATAATGACTGATTTTTTTCCTTTTTAATGACTTATAATGACTCACAATTTTAAATTAAATTTAATGACTTTTAATGACCTGCTGGAACCTTGTTTTGAGATTATACAGTTCTAAGTTAATGCGTGCAACCCATTAACCACTTAATTAAATGATGTAAATTTTCACCCACTTGAAGTTGTGACTCACTTCAGATGGGTAAAAATTACCCATATTTGTTAAAATTAACCCTTTAACCCTTTAACCGCCAAATTATTCAATCTGAATTTTCACCCACTTGAAAATGTGTCTCGCTGACGCGATCCACAATTTCAAGTGAGTGAAAATTATTCAGATTCGACAATATGGAGGTCAACTGTTTTCAAATACTTAGTATTGCTGATTGATGTCACATTTTATCTTGAACATGTTTAAAAGGTGGTACTTAATGTGCTAATAAAAAATGACAACCCGACTATATGCGACACCACGGTTAAAGGGTTAAAGCGTTGAATTTTTTATGGAAACCAAAGGGTTTTTTTCAAATTGAAATCATCACAAATGTCTTATTCAGGTAATTCAGATTCATTTGAATACCTATGTTCTGGGTCTACGGCTATTATACATAATGTTACTCAGATTACAGTGCGGGGATCGACTTTAGTCTGTAAACGTCAGATTGACGTCAGAAGTCTATCCTCGTGCTGTAAGGGTTAAGACAGGACATTTGAAAATCTTGATGTTTAACCCTTTAACCCTTGAAGCGATGAATTTTTTAAAAAAACCTTGGAGACAGAAGTGTTTATTACAATTTAAAATCATCATAACTGTCTTAGTTAGCTCTTTACGATTCATTTGAATACCTATGTTATGGGACTGCGGCTATTAGAAATATGTTTAATCTTACAGTGTGGGGATCGACATTAGTCGTCAGAATCTGACGTCTAATGTCGATCCCCGCGCTGTAAGGGTTAACTGCCAAATTATTCAATTTGAATTTTCACCAACTTGAAGTTGAAGTGATCCACAGCCTCAAGTGAGTGAAAATAATTCAGATTTGACAAAATAGAGGTCAACTATTTTTCATTTTTTTTGCAGATTTATGGCACGTTTAATCTTCACCATGTTTAAAAGCTGATATGCGATATGCCAATAAAAAATGAAAAAAAAATGGATATAATCGGTACTGGTGGTTTAAGGGTTAAACACACACACATATGCACATTTCATTCCCAAAACCTGTTTTAACCCTAAAGCGCTGAATTAATTTGTAAAAAACATCGCAACCAAAGGGTTATTTTCAATTTGAAATCATCATAACTGTCTTAGTTAGCTCTTTCTGATTCATTTGAATACCTATGTTATAGGTCTACGGCCATTAGAAATATTTTCACTATTACAGTGCGGGGATAGACTGTAGTCGTCAGCATCTGACATCTACAGACGTCAGATTCTGACGACTACAGTCTATCCCGGCACTGTAAGGGCTAATTTTACAGAACACCCAAGTTTTCTCATGGTCTCATAGAGGGGTGGGTGCAGACAGACACCTGTGTGGTGAGTTGTCGGCAGTTTGAGACGCATGTGTTCTCACACTCTGAGCAGTGGTTTTCACTATGAAACTTATGTCAGTATCAGCCCATATCACACTCATGTTGTAGTTTGAAATGCAATTTATGGCTGTTATATCATGTGTGACTTGATTTTGTGAGAAAATGCAAACGATGTTCATTTTTTGTGTGATATGGGAAAATACAGCACATGTCAATTGAATAAGGTGTTCGCCTATAAGGCTCACACATTATTCATTGGGCGAGTGGTGTATTTTCCCGTATCACACTCGAATAAACGCCATTTGCATGAACTATCGTAGCCCCAGTAGTCGCAACAAGTGTTGCGAATGGGGCTAATCCTATCGGTGTCTAGTTTGGGAACAACATAGACATAAGCTACACTGTGCTCAGTATAAATAATAGCAATATCGCGACAGAACTCAGAACTCAGAATCATTTATTCGCCTCTTTTACAAGTACTATACAGTCTGATAATTATACACAGATGATTAATGATGTAAAGGGCATGGAGACTTGCATTAAGATCAGTAATTTTGATCGCTATCATGCAAGCCACCAGATTTATTAAACATAACATGAACATACCAGAGTTGTATGGATCAAGCGCGCCACGTCGACGCCAGACATGCATCGAATAAATCACAACAGCCCGTACGCCGCCCCCCGGCCGACCCACAGAAAAAAATATCTGTAGGCTAGCCGGCGAAAACACGCACGAAGCCGGCAACACGATGCACGACCCAGCGCCAAAGTGGCGCACTCGAACCCCAGACTGCTGATATGGTATCGGGACATTTATATTTAAAAATATTATAATATGTGCAAAAAACTATATGAGACTCCACAACATCTTATGTGGCAGTTAAGTCCGCAAATGAGAGGTCGAGACAGAGCATATTCAATGATTCTGAAACTAGTTCACCCGACTCGTGACTAGGTGACCTTACATGACAAAATGTAATTATTTCATTTTAGAATGTCATAGACTGCATATATAACAATTTTCAATGAAACATTGGGGCTGGTACATTTTAATAAAATATTTACGGGTATATAATACAAAACCTGAAAAACTATGAGTATGAAATTTGTCTCGAATTTCGTTTGGTAACTGATTTATTAAATTGGGAATATTATGAGAAATACATTTGGTAGCAAATACATGATTCACTTTTATTGGAGTCAGATCATCACACCGTCTAGTGTTATATCTGGATTGCCTGGTAAAATTCAAGTTTTGAAAATAATCCGGTAAACTCTTTATCAAATATTTGTAATAAAATTTTAACTGATTAATTTTAAATATATCCTGTATTTTTAAAAGATTCAGTTTAATAAAAATTGGATCCGTATGTGCTAAATATTTACTTTGTGTTATAAATCTTACTGCTCTCTTTTGTAATTTCTCAATTCTTTCATTGTTATGTCCCCAAATTAAAATGCCATAATGTACGTGTGGCAAGAATAGTGAGCTATACAACTGTAGCAAAACATTTATGGGAAGTACATATTTCATTTTATTGATAATTCCGAGGGTTCTTGAAAGTTTACAGGATAGTTTCTCTATATGATCGTTCCAATTTAAATTTTCATCTAATCTAAATCCTAAAAAATCTACCACTTTTGTGTTACTAATAACAGTATTTTCGATCTGTATTTTCGGAATTGATACTTTACGTTGTACTTCATGAAATATACAAAATTTTGTCTTAGAAATATTTAAAGACAATTTATTGAGTTTTAACCATGTAATAATTTTTTCTAGCTCCATATTAATTATGTTAGCAGTTTCCTTGTTATTTGTGTTTATCGGTGCAAAAATTGTTGTATCATCGGCAAATAATATGGGCAGAAGCAAGCCCAAAGTCAGGACTATGCCCTACTATTATCGTTTCATGACTTTATCAAGGGCTACTTACTATATAATATAGTGCATAGCCATACGTCATAGGCATAGTACTGTGTACCATAGCAATAGCATATTGCAGTGCATAGCTAAAGTCTAGAAATCACTGCACACTCCAGGCCTTTGGACAGTTTGGAGCACTGTATATCCACAACCTTGATGACAACCCGTCTAAAATAATCCAGCTTAACAAACCACAATGCTCATACACAAACTTCTACTAAATATCTTTAAAACTAGAAAGTTGTTCAGAAACGAACACAAAAGCAGCCCTCCGTTATCGCTCAACCACTATTTTTAAATTGTTTGCTCAATTTTTTTTTTTTTAAATATAATAAAAAAAATTAAAATTAAAATGGCCGACTGGTGGCCATTTTGGATTTTTTAGTGTGAAAATTGTCATGGGTTATCCTTGTGTGAGACATTACATTTTGTTTTATATTCATGGTCCAGTCATTTTGCATTTCCTGAGTTAAGTAAATATTACAAAATTCAAATCGCGGCTAAACGGCCTTTTTTAAATTGTTTGATCCCAAAAGTTAAGGTCATTGGCTGACATAGCTGAACATAATTGCCAAATTAAAAGAAGATCTGATGGCAACTTTTTCCTGAAATACGCTAACGAGCATTTCTACGTTAGTGGCCATAGTAATTAAAGGGTTGATGATATGGGGATCAAAATGTCACCAAAACAATTACCCAGTGGTTTGTGATGGCTATGTGAAGTATGAGAAATAACTGCGACGGCTGCGGCGGACCGTGTAGAATACAGTAAACAGCCCACCTCGGCGAGGGCTGCTTAATAATTATTTTTTTATCCCGGCTTGCTACAAGCTAATTGTGCAGTCTCTCGTGGGGGCCTGATCGAGTCCCTGACATGCAGGGCTACCAACCCCTCTATTACCATGCCTCTTTTCCTTAAGATTGCCAGTCTTGGACTTAGCAAGTTGGCTTCCAGTGTAGGCCTACCTGAGCAGGAGAACATCCACCAATTTTCCCTCCCCATTCCCCTTCCCTCTTTCTAAGTGTAAATACTACCCAGGGTAGGTACATTCTAGCCAAAGTGGCGGAAACAGGTTTCAGCCACAGATTGACCGCCTACAAAATCGTGGGACATTTCTTTGGACTGTCATATCGGAAAATATCGGGGAGTAATCAGGTTAAAAATTGTTTTTTTTAGAATCAGTAACATTTCAGTTCCATGCCCGCATGCTCAGCTCAGAGGTCGCACAGTCATTAAAAAGTTATAGACATTTTTCAGACCTTGGGGTCGGGATCGCTCTCAGTCACCGCCATGTTGAATTTTTCGGGGGAAGCAAATACATTCATCCACGGCTTTGGAGAGGATGACACTGCAAGGTACATTTGAAAAAGGCGTTTTGATGGTTTTTTCGTGTTTTTTTCAGGATTTATATGAATTTGTGAGACACTGCAATAAAAGACATATTTTTCTTTGTTTGTTTGTTCTTTTTGCTCCCTATTAATGGTAGAAATGAAGCCATCATTGTAGAATTAGAAGCGATATTTGTTTTGAATGGCACTTTTATCACCTTTTCCCATCCTGTAGAGACTTCAGCTGTATTCGTTCTCACTCTACCCCTGAATGCGATGAGGCCTTTTCCACCTATTTGAGCACCCCTTTTCACGCGACTCCTAAATGTCGGCCCCTCCCCTAAATTTCAAACTCGGCCCAAAATTATGAAAGTGCTACATGTAGAACAAATATAGCTTTTATTGCAATAAATATGTTACCCATACATTTCTAATTCAAGTATGTCATAGCATACATATTTTACCATAAATAGAGACACATTCTGAATTATTTTCTTGACTTTATATGAGCACATTTATTCTTGAAATTACGTTTTATTTTTCAAAATGAAACCACGTATTTTACATGCATTTTCGTTCATAAGTAGATAATTAGGGGGATTATATTGACACAAAATCACAAGAATAAGAGTTTAGCCACTGTTTAAACTGTTTTTGATTTATTAGCTTATGTAATCCCACGTTTTAGGCTCTAATTATTCAATTTGTAATCAGAGGTGGCAATATTTGACTGTATAATCCAGTTGTACACACTCTATAATTGTGTGATAGGCTGTACAAATAAAATTTTGCAGATGGCAAGGACACAGTGCTGCCTCAACATTGGGCCATTATCATCGACGCTGTCACAATGTTGGAACAGTGTTGGCCAAGTTCTCGCATCGCTTCGCGTATTCTGTCACTTGGCTTGATGTTCCCAGGCCAGACGGTGCCGTCTGATTGCCGGCGCGTTGCGATTAGCTTTGATGTCTAAGCTTGGGGGGTGTCGCACGAGAGGCACGTGTGTCCTCCTGGAGTGGTGTCCCAAATAGGTAGACACAAGCTCATATCTGGCAGGGTGTAGTGGGAAGTATAACCTGCACACAGGATGCCTTTTCCGGGAGTTCCATCATTAAATTTCTCGCAATTATGAAAAATGGTGCCAGCTCTCGCCTTAAATTCCATAATTGTTGCAACAAATCCTTGTAGAGGGAAGTGGAACAGGCATGCTGTGGTCCTTTCTGATAATTTTTTTTACACACGTGCCAATTTTTTAATTTAAAAAAAATGCAAAAATGAAGAGAGACTAAGTCCACTGCCCTATGAGGAAGTTCTGGGGGACATCATTAAGCATGTTAAGACCGTTCGGACAGAACAATGTGGTAATCTCTAAGAATTGAGTTACCTGGGGAAGGCTGCACTAGTTTGCCAATGGTAAAACCTGGGTGGAGTTTTGTTTGTGTACCCTACGCTTCCTCATGAGTGCACCGAGGGTAAAAAGTTTCATAGCCATAAGGGTGAAAATCCATTAAAATTTTAGTTCTCCCATTCTGATTGTCATGTGCATATGTGGTATATTTGCTACTGTAACTGTATTGCGGGGCATTTATTGGGTGCCCTGATGTATCTTAAAACTAAAACTCAAGAGCGGCATCATCTCTGTAGTTTTCCACAGCTGCTTCAAAAAGTTCAAGTGTCTGGGTGATGTTTTGGATTCTGTATCCCTTTAACAAATTGCAACATAATTAGTAAAAAAAAAATTTGGTAAACCCTATTTTCTAGTCATTTAGCATTGATCCTGAAAATTTTGTAAAAAAATATTGTATAGTTCAAAAGTCAGACCATTTG
Source organism: Flabesymbios commensalis (assembly GCA_964017125.1). Classification (NCBI taxonomy): domain Eukaryota; kingdom Metazoa; phylum Annelida; class Polychaeta; order Terebellida; family Flabelligeridae; genus Flabesymbios; species Flabesymbios commensalis. Next base: position 93,683,677 of record OZ024907.1, read on the forward strand.
ACATGTAGTAAATGTCTATTTATGACGCTCCTCTATAACATGTATGAACCCATTAACTTCCATTCAGGTTTATTCTCAGATTTGCGCTACATGTCAAATGGTCTAATTTTTAAAATGCTAAATAATGAACTTTCACGAAATTTTCAGGGTTGTTGCCAAATGACTAGATGATGATGGTTACAAAATTTCGTGACAATCACTTGAGAATTGATTGACTGGATAACGAAAAGCTATTTTTCTACCTCTCCTCCCCCCTTCGTAACGCTTTTCAACGTTGTGTTGACTACGGTCTGTAACACATCGCTTAAAACACCCTCCCCCCTCCAGGCGTTACGTTATTGTTGAACAGCCCCTAATAAAGGAATCATGACATACAAACAGGTTATAATTTTGTGAATATTTAATAAGCACACGTTGTTCCCGTCATGTAGGATATCAGATATAACTGTTCATGTCAATCTCGCAGGGGTACAGTGGGTTAAAAGGATGTGTGTCTGGTCTGTAACAGAGGGTAAAAATAAGAGCTAGTTTTGAGCTGTTCTGACCTTTACACACGACATGGGATGGACTGTAGCTCAAAATCTGTCTGGCTACCAAACATATGGGCAAAGTCTGCCACTTCAAGACTTTTCCGCAAGGTACATATCAAAAAACCAACTTCTCACTAGACCTCTTTTTGCAACTTTATTTTAAAATAAAGAAATTATTTTTTCTTGACTTAAAAAATTGAGATACCAAGTATAAAACATCAATTTTAATCATTTTTTCAAATGAACAATTAAAAGCACCAAAAAACACACACAGAATACGTTACATTTTTTTACAGTTTAAACGTTTCCCAAAATATCTGATATGTATCATTGGGCATTTTTGTACAAATACTATACAAAATGAAAACATACACAATTAAATATAATAATGTAATTTGAATATTTTTAAGTGTCAATGGTCTTGATACATTGCAGTATACAAGATATTTATAAAGGTTTTTCAACACAATAGTTGTGTACTTTTATTTTAGATTTTCCCTGATAAGAACAGTAGTGTGTACATGTTCAATACCCATTCAGTATTGTTTAAAATAAACCTAGGCAATACAATAAATTGTGTGTGTCATTGTCACCAGACTTATTATATCTACAATTTCACTATACTTCTCCAGGCACAAAATCATTATCAGAATTAAAAGTAATGTATTCTGTATTTGTGTGTATAAGAGACTTTATTACACACTGGCATATTATGTATTATTTTTGTACCGATATATACTGAGTTTCTGTCATTTCGTGCCTGTTGAATAATATTTCCAATAAAAATGCAAAATACGTTACCAAAATACGTTACATAACTAACATAATTCATGTTATGATAAAGTAATGATACTAAATGTCACTATATTGAGTAAATAGCTGTATCATACAAAGTGTGAGCGTTTTAATACGATCACTACTATATATTTGTCAAATTCAAACAATTTGTGACCAGTCTAAGACAAAAATTTGACCCTTACACTGCTGCATAAAATTTGCAGCATGTGTGGTTTCCCACTGAGTAATATCTGACACAAAAACATCTGATGAACAACTGATATTAAAAGCCATTATATACCAAAATTAGTCAGTTACCTATCTTTAAAGCGCGAATAGAAAGACACCACAATCGAATGTGAAAAAATCAAAAATGCAAAAAATGAAAATAGACTATGTCCACTGCCCTATGAGGAAGTTTTGGAGGACATCATTAAGACCGGTTGGACAGAACAATGTGGGCATCTCGAAGAATTGAGATGCCTGGGGAAGGCTGCACTAGTTTGCCCATGGTAAAACCTGGGTGAAGTTTTGTTTGCCTACCCTGCACTTCCTCATGGGGCGCACCGAGAGTAAAAATGGAAGTTTAATGGCTATAAGGACAACATTTTTCTTCTTCCATGACCCCCTCTTGGACTAAAAAAAAAAAAAAAAAAAAAACTGGGGCCGGAGGCTATGCCTAAATTACTGATTGTTATGTGATATATTTGCTCTGTTACAATATTGCGGGGCACTCATTGGGTCCCCTGATGTATCCTAAAACCTGATATATACGGATACAACATCTCAGTAGTTTTATTCAGCTGCTTCATGAAGTTTAAATGTCTGGGTGAAGTTTTGGCTTCTGTATCCCTGCCGGAATTTGCAAAATTAAGGTCACAGCATTTGGATGTTTTTATCATAATTAAAAAAAAAAAATAGCTCACAATTCGATCTAGCTGCGCACAGCATTTTTTTTGCTCAGTGAAAACTGTGGAATGTGGTCAAATATTTATTCTAGCACATCGGCAGTTACGAAAAAAGGCTCGGCATAATTTTATTGGACAAATTTTAAAATTTATTGAATCTACCTAGCATAACCCAGCAAACACAAAGCATTTGTATAACATTTATACAATGTTGAACAAGCGTCGAAGACGTTGGGCCGGCGTTGTATGAATCAATGGTAGACTACACAAATGTTTTGTGCTTGCTGGGAAGCGATCGAAAATAGACTATAGGCCTAGCATAGGTGAGCCTATTATCGCTCACATTCGCTTCATACAATCAGTTTAAAATCATGCGAAATTATTATGACAGTTGGTGTAATATATTTTATGATATACCATTCACTATATTCTAGAATAATTCAGCTTGACAAAACACAATGATGGTGCACAACTTCTACTAAATATATTTTAAAATAATTATTTTTTATTTCGGATTCAGCCCCCTTGCTGCCAAAGCTGTTTGTTTGTTTGTTTGTTTGGATTAGCTAGCCCGCTTGCAGGCTGCCCGGGCCTTCCGATAAGAATTATTAAGCGGTTCAATCCCGCTTTAGTCCAGTTGCTTTTTACTCGGAGCTGTGTATCGTTAAGCCGGTGGGCCACAAAAAGAACCGAATTCAGTGCTCACAGACTACCTTTGTACATCCACGGCAGCAAAAGCAACCATAGAACCCAATGATGATCATATGCATAGATGACGAAACTTTCCGCTTAAAGAATCATTCCACTGCAAAACGCGCATGCTTGGGACGGTCAAGTGTAGGCCAACAGTATCCTATTGAGTACAGATTAACGGCATTAATATAACCACTGAACTGATTACAAGATAGGCCTACTACTTAAACGGGACATTAAATCAATGCTGTCTTGATGCTAGGCCAACGTCTGCGACGCTGGCCCAACATTGAACCAACATTGAATAAATGTACAATGTTTGAGAGGAAGTCCTCCTGCCCAGCAAACACAAGACATTTGTATAACATTTATACAACGTCGGCCCAACGTTTTCGACGTTGGTAGGGGAGGACGGGGCATGTTCGAACACCGGGGCACTTTCGAACCCTGCTGGTAACTCAGAATTGAGGGCCACCTGGTGAATCAAAAATATAATTCATGATGTACCTCTCCCCTAAGTCGCTGTTTCTCCCAAAATTCATCAGCTACAGTTTTCTTGTTTTGCTCTCGATTCAAATGCGCAATTTTCGTCTCATTTTATGTTATTTAGGTTAATTATTCTAAAGACTGTGTGAACTACAGTTTTAGTAGTTGAGTAACCATTTGTTGTTCTATAAATAGAACACAGAGGTATACAACATACAGGGAAAGTATTTTTAAACCATCAAAAGGGGTACGGGCAATAATTGGGGTTGAAGCTGAAATGGCATTACGGGGCACGTTCAAACGCGTTCGGATATGCCCCGGAAAGGGTGTGAACATGCCCCGAACTAGCCTCACAACCAATGGTCATAATTGCAACATAGTTTATCTTATTCACACATTTCCACACTCACCCATACACGCTGGCACTCACTTAGCCACACATTATCACACTTTTTTATACAACACATGCTGTTTTGTCTGGTAACCTGGCGGTTGGTGGATAACTGTGATAAATGCCGCTAGTGGTGCGCCGGTGGCCTGATGGACAGACTCTTATTGCCCATTGCTGGCAACGTTATGGGAGACTGACAATGTGCTGCTACCTTGTGAAGGGCAACATCACACTGTTGCTATTTATGCAAAATGCAATAATAAAATACAAAGGATTGCCAATTATTGTCATTGTTGTATTGCACTTTAATAGCCGGGGCATGTTCGAACGGTACTGGTCGGACGTGCCCCAGAGGCGGGGCATGTCCGACCAGTCTGGTTGTAATCACATTTTGTGCTATATTTTTTAAAATATACAAGACAACTAACTATATATTATAGTGTTGCATCATACATGTGGAAGCACTATATGTATGTAATAATGAGTGATTTAGGTAAATAGCTAGTGAACAGGTATGCATTATGTCTTAAGGGTTCGAACATGCCCCGTCCTCCCCTACAACATTGCATAAAGTCATACAAATGTTTTGTATTTACTGGGCATGCCAATACAAGTTTGGGGTCAAGCAGTTTCAACATCCCCGCAGTAATACAGTCAGTTTGTTTGCAAACCAGCGACCAAGTAGGGGCAAGGGCAAAGAGCTTTGAATTATTAACTCATAGATGTCCCTTAAGTATATATGAACTTGCTGTGATTTGAGAACTTGCTCTTAATGAGGCTTTGGGTATGAAACACATATTTAGTATTTTTATGGAATAGGGCCTTGGCCTATTCACGGGCACTATTGCCTAATGGGGGACCCTTGTCCCGCGAATTTTGACAGTTGACCACACCTTTAAGACACCTTTTCATGTCGTATATGCAGGTTATTGTGGATTTCATTCTAGTAATTACGCGTGGTCGCCTTCTGGGATAGTCACTGCTCAAGTATATATGAACTTGCTGTGATTTGAGAACTTGCTCTTAATGAGGCTTTGGGTATGAAACGCATATTAAGTATTATTATGGAATAGGGCCTTGGCCTACCCACGGGCACTATTGCCTTCTGGGCGATCCTTGTCCCGCGAATTTTGACAGTTGACCACACCTTTAAGACACCTTTTCATGTCGTATATGCAGGTTATTGTGGATTTCATTCTAGTAATTACGCGTGGTCGCCTTCCGGGATTGCCACATTGAGTTAATCTATTTATATCTACCCTGGAGTTATTTTGGCTCTTGTTGGTCGGTTCATTTGGTGCGTGTCTAACCTGCTTTATAATATCTTAATTAACTTCTGTGACGTCATATAGTCTTCCTAAAATTAAATCAGGAGTTAAATCTCTTCTTTGACGTTATTCTAATATTTCAATTCACGGTCACGTGGGTGCTTTCCGGTCTTTTGATTAGTTGATCACCTCCCGCGTTCGGACTAGAATTCTGAGCTGTGCGGGGTTTGAGTTAGTTGCTCAGAATTCTCAGACGTGAGAGGACGCACTGTGCGTGGCTCTATTTAAAATGGACTAACTTTACACGTAGGCCCTCTGGCCTTCATCACTTAAGATGTTTTGTGTTAAAATGAAGCCATCAGGCTATGGATTATGTTAAGTTTATGGGTTTCCTGATGTGAAATGTGTGTTAAGTTTATCAGTTTTTGCTGGGACGAGTACAACCGTCACTAGACCTGCCAATCTTTCAAACATGAGTTTCTGTGAAAGAAAAGTATGTATGGTATTGAACTATGATGTCTTATTTCAATAAAGACTTTATTGTGCCTGAGAGAAGTTCCTGCAGTTCAAGTCTTTGAATCAAAGTGCTCAACAGAACGCTTTGATGTGTTCCGCCAGCCGTCGTCCGCCCCTGTGTTCTGAAACCGATTCAGCTGTGCTATAGACCTATCCATAACCAGTCCGGGGTGCAACCCATTACTTAGAACCTTGTCTAGGAAAGTCCGACAAATCCAAATATGACACTCATATACCTTCTCATATACACAGGTGCCACACTGGAGAACTGGCGGAAGGAGCAGCCCAACAGTCAACATGTCCGTCTCACAGTCAGGCAGTTGTTAAATTTGTTTGAGGTTGCTTGCTTCCGTTGTAGATATCATAGATAGCAACAGAAACAGGTGAAGCTTGCTGCAAACTAAGGTTGCCGCCCGTGGAGGCCGGCCATGCCGGGCTACTACCCAGCTAGCAAGCTGACGTTGGGCCAACGCTGGCAATGGTTGGCATGGTCGCAGTTGCACATGCAACGTTGGGCCAACGCTGGCTACAGGTAGGAAAGCCAACAGTTGTGTTTTCTACTTCAGCCCACAGTCAGATACAGACGTCTATCCTCCATGTATTTGCCGACAGTGGGCAAACGTTGGCTCAAGGTAATAAAGCCAACTGTCATTTCGTCAACGTCAGTCCACCGTCAGCTACAAAGGTCTATCCTCCGTGCATTTGCCGACATTGTGCCAACGTTAGCTCAAGGTAAGAAAGCCATCGGTCATTTTGTCAACATCAGCCCACCGTCAGCTACAGACGTCGATCCTCCGTGTATTTTCCGACATTGGGCCAGCGTTGGCTCAAGGTAAGAAAGCCAACTGTCATTTTGTTAACGTCAGCCCACCGTCAGCTACAGACATCTATCCTCCGTGTATTTGCCGACATTGGGCCAGCGTTGGCTCAAAGTAAAAAAAACAATAGTGTTTTTAACATCACATATAACTGACATGATTGTCCTAGTTTTATATTTCTCTCACAAAATTAACATTATAATGGGCACAACATTTACGGAATTATCCAATATTGTTATATCTTTTTAACAAAATCTTGTGACATTGCAATCCAGAGCTGATCGACAAAGCAAAAAACATTCAGCAATATTGAATTTTATGCCCCTGACAACTTTCCCAGTTGGGGTGCGCCCCCACCCACTCAAAAAAACGGGCTATGTATAGGCCAGCGAGCATGCGCTGTAAATAACGCAGTGAAGTCATGGAATCCATACAATGCTGATTGAATTCGAGTTTTGTACGATTTTCAGACCTAGAGAAAGCACAAAATCTGCAGGTAGCTGGCTGGTCGAAATGGCCGGCGCCTAGTTGGCCTAAGCCAGAGCCATCTAGAGCCTGATACATGTTATAGTATCTCTGGATTTCCCAGTGTGGACAAAAGCAGAGCTATGCACTGTGCTATGTTGATTCAAAGGCAGAATGATGTCAATGATAACGACTTTTTAATCCAGTTTATGTAAAGTTAACACGATATTTGTAGGCTAAACCTCATGGCAGACCAGAGGTGGGCAAGTGGTCACCACATGAGGCGACAGAAGCAAAATATTTGTAATGTAAATATTACAAAATGACCATTCAAAGCACCTAAAACTAAAGTGGCGACAGGACTCATTTCGTCTGCCCACCCCTGTAGGCCAATGGCTAGAGCAATTTATTGGAGCTTGCCCGAATGTAGATAATTTAGCCTTAAAGTTGTGTAGTATTTCAAGGAAGACATTTGCATGATGTTGTTGTGCTAATGTCGGGCAAATTGAAAAAAAATGACGTTAGTCCAACGGTGGTTTGCCTACACCATGCCAACGTCGTCATGCCATCGTTGTGCCAATGCTAGGCTAATGGACAATATTACGTCGGGCCAATGTCACTTGGCAACGTTAGGCCAACGGAAGTACTGACGTTGTCCCAACATTGGGCCAACGTCAGCTTGCTAGCTGGGTAACCCCTCCATGCCTCCTTTATCCTTATCCTTATCCTACCCTCTACTGAAGCTTTCGGGCCATCCCATTCTTCTTAGCTTTAACAGGGAGCACTCCTCACTTGGAGTATAATACGCTGTATGGGTGATGTGCGCTGCGCAAGGTGGAGAGTAAATTGTGCTGGCCTCTGGACAACGTGATGATATGTAACTCAAAGAAAACGGGGCTACAAATGAAATGCAATAAAGTGCAGTGCAGTGGATTATAAACCTCGCTGTCTACGTGCTGCCATGTGTGAGATATGTAGGCGGTAAGTTGTGGGTGTCAACAAATCACGTAAGTTACTGAAAAAACATACGTTTATTTTTCGTTCAAGTACTTCTTGGTACGTCGAAGGTGGGGCGTACAGAGTAGATATATCAGTTAAAGGACAAACAAGCTAATGACAGGTAAATTTGAATAATGCCTGAGCGATAATTGTTGCTTTTATGAAAGGTTAAGTCCAGGAAGGTCAATAACGTATGTGACATTTGACATAACAGAAGAGTCTTGGACGTGATCTTTGACTGCTAGCAACGTATGTGATTATTGACATTTTCAGTCACTTGTGGAGAATAAATGTATAGCTCTGATACTGACGCTCAAAATTATGTCAACCGTCACGTACTGAGAAGAATCACGTACGTGACTTGTCAAACATCACATACGTACAATAAACTCCCTGTTTTATTCAGTTATTTGCTTCCATCTTCATGTGTGGTCGCCAAGATCAGCTCACTACTGGCAACATTATTATATGAAAACCAACAATATATCAAAGGTATCATAGTATTCATGTAAAAAAACGTCATGTCCCACATTTGAGTACAGTTGCAGTGGAGGTGTCAAAGGTATGTTTCTCCCCGTGGTATCTTGTTCTGTCAACCCTGTTTATTTTAACATATCACCCTTGTATCAGATCATCTCTTCACATCAATTTCACCAGTTTGACCAGCAACAAACTACAGATATTGTACTATCAGGAAATGCAAAAAAAATTTATATAATGTGTTCTAATTTTGTCTTATCATGTTACACTTTTGGCGTAGTTTAGTGTGACCAGACCCATATTAAAAAACATAAATTAGAGACAAAATAAAAACTAATAATAAATAAAGTCAGCCAGACAATCAGATAAAACTAATTCCTGAATGGATTTTATGCAAAATATTATTCATGTTATCTAATTTTTGGGTGTAAAACTTTGTAAATTTTTATGTTCTACACAACCCATCTAGCTCCCTTCATTATGATAGATCCCAATAACTTCAGGTGTATTATTAAATCCAAACATTTTAAACAAGAATATATTTTTAAAGGTGATCTATCACCCCTTATATGGTATGATTATATGGGGTGATTGGCAATCTTGTAATCCTCTCAGGGGGTCACATGATAGCCAATCACCCCATACAAAGAAACACTTGTGCCCCATCTTGTGGCGACTTTGATTTATTTGTCACAAATTTATTCATACCATATAAGGGATGATATGTCACCTTTAATATATATTTTGCGGTAAATAGAAACACTGAAAATCACCAAAATTATATTATATGGACGCAAAGTGCAAACGAAGTTGATAACATAACATATTTGATGTGATAAAACATTAAATGTCCACACACCGATCATGCGTTGACCTTGTGACCCTGCGTGCATGGCGTGAGTCCCAACACACCCCAACATGATTGGCTTTAACCAGACAAGTCACCATGGACGGCGTACGGGCCGTTGTGATTTATCCGATGTATGTCTGGTGTCGATGTGGCGCGCTTGATCCATGCAACTCTGGTATGTTCATGTGTTTTTTTTTAATATTTTTGCTTTGTTGAATTTTGCTGACTAATTATGGTGGCTTGCATGATAGCAATCATGATCCCAATGCGAGTCTCCATGCCGATTTCACCAATAATAATTTGCATATCATCATCAGACTATATTATTTGTTAAAAGAGTTCTGAGTAACCTACACAGAGCCCTTGTGAAGCATGGGTTACGATGCTGAATAAGTGTCTTTTATAGCTTACAAACAATCTCCGGAGTAAAAAAACTAATATGAAAGAAAACAGATAATTTTCTTATTAGTTCGAAATGTTTATAGCGACATGAGGCACAGTACAGCCTCAGGAAATGTGCTTTATCGTCGCTCCTTTTTAAACTTCCCACAGTCAAAAATGAAGACCAATTAACCAGCTTTCTATCACCTACACTCCGTAGTTGCAAGACAAAGTCACGCTTGTCAGGGCCATTCAGGTTTTAAGAATTCAGTCAGGTAGAAAAATATCCATATTTCACAGCAAGCTCACGAAAAGAAACTATCACTACTATTGCATGAAATATAGGTATAGGATAAATGGGGCTTCAAGCCACCTTTGTGCACATAGGCTAACCTTAGCCAGTAGAAACTCCTGAGGATGGTGAGATGACACTGCCTCGACACATTATTCTAAATTAGAGCTCTGACGGTCGATTGGAGGTCAAGCACAGTACGATACCTCTGGATCACGGCCGCTCCCCACAGTATATTATCTTTACGAGTGAATTTTTTGTATTTCTGAAACCTGAATGTCAGAGCGGGAGATGAATCTGCGATCTCCAACTTTCCAGTCAGGCAGCTTTAACCACTACACCAGGGCCACCGCCACAATATATTTAGGCATAGAAACTATTTTGGATGTTTTTATGGATGTATTCCTTGACATTATGATACATATATTAAGTAGTATTTTAAAATTAGGCATAAAAAAAATAGCAATGAATATATATTTTTAAGCATACCACAGACGCAACATCTCCCTAATAAACTGTCCTTCTTGTTCAAAAAGTAGCACCACTTACATTGTACAGTCATCCTATTATTCAAACACCCACCTACACTATTCAGCCGATCATCTACCAGACGATCAAAAGACTTAAAACTCGAACAATATTTTTTTTGTAATATTATAATTGTCATTCATGAACAAACAACAACAAATGCATTCTGGCAAATCTATGAAAAACAATTGTTCACATAGTGTATGCATAGTGTACGAGACTTGTAGGCACGGTGTAAAACAATTCATATGGTATATGCCATACAAATTAACCATTTGAGCAGAAACGTGGGTGTTTAAATACATACTGGAAACTCAGTATAACATCGAAGTTTATAATGTCTTCAAGGTGAAGTAGTTCTTTGTCACTAGAAGCTGAAATTTGCATCAGTAATTCCAGTTTCAAATGGCAGACATGTTATAAATAACAATTAAATGTATAACGGTCAAGGTAGTGCAGATTATAGCACTGGATCAGCTCATCAGCTCAAGACCGCACGGTGCAGACTGGTGAACTGAGCCAGTTCCATAACCTCAACACTCGTCAGCACAAGCCTGCACAGTGTATACTCCGCCACAACCTAAACACTTGTTACAAGCCCGCACGATGTGGACTGGTGAACTCCACCAGAGCAACAACCTCAACACTCGTCACAAGTCTGCATGGTGTAGACTGTTGAACTCCGCCAGAGAAACAACTTCAACACTCGTCACAAGCCTGCATGGTGTAGACTGGTGAACTCCGCCAGAGCCACAACCTCAACACTCGTCACAAGCTCGCATGGTGTAGACTGGTGAACTCCGCCAGAGAAACAACCTCAACACTCGTCACAAGCCTGCATGGTGTAGACTGGTATATTCCGCCAGAGCCACTACCTCAACACTCGTCACAAGCCTGCATGGTGTAGACTGGTGAACTCCGCCAGAGAAACAACTTCAACACTCGTCACAAGCCTGCATGGTGTAGACTGATATACTCCGCCAGAGCCACTACCTCAACACTCGTCACAAGCCTGCATGGTGTAGACTGGTGAACTCCGCCAGAGCCACTACCTCAACACTCGTCACAAGCCTGCATGGTGTAGACTGGTGAACTCTGCCAGAGCCACTACCTCAACACTCGTCACAAGCCTGCATGGTGTAGACTGGTGAACTCCGCCAGAGCCACAACCTCAACACTCGCCACAAGCCTGCATGGTGTAGACTGGTGAACTCCACCAGAGCCACAACCTCAACACTCGTCACAAGCTCGCATGGTGTAGACTGGTGAACTCCGCCAGAGCAACAACCTCAACACTCGTCACAAGTCTGCATGGTGTAGACTGGTGAACTCCGCCAGAGCAACAACCTCAACACTCGTCACAAGCCTGCATGGTGTAGACTGGTGAACTCCGCCAGAGAAACAACTTCAACACTCGTCACAAGCCTGCATGGTGTAGACTGGTGAACTCCGCCAGAGCAACAAAACTCAACACTCGTCACAAGCCTGCACGATGTAGACTGGTGAACTCCGCCAGAGCAACAACCTCAACACTCGTCACAAGCCTGCATGGTGTAGACTGGTGAACTCCGCCAGAGCAGCAATCTCAACACTCGTCACAAGCCTGCATGGTGTAGACTGGTGAACTCCGCCAGAGAAACAACTTCAACACTCGTCACAAGCCTGCATGGTGTAGACTGGTGAACTCCGCCAGAGCCACAACCTCAACACTCGTCACAAGCTCGCATGGTGTAGACTGGTGAACTCCGCCAGAGAAACAACCTCAACACTCGTCACAAGCCTGCATGGTGTAGACTGGTATATTCCGCCAGAGCCACTACCTCAACATTCGTCACAAGCCTGCATGGTGTAGACTGGTGAACTCCGCCAGAGAAACAACCTCAACACTCGTCACAAGCCTGCATGGTGTAGACTGGTGAACTCTGCCAGAGCCACAACCTCAACACTCGTCACAAGCCTGCATGGTGTAGACTGGTGAACTCCGCCAAAGCAACAACCTCAACACTCGTCACAAGCCTGCATGGTGTAGACTGGTGAACTCCGCCAGAGCAACAACCTCAACACTCGTCACAAGCCTGCATGGTGTAGATTGGTGAACTCCGCCAGAGCAACAACCTTAACACTCGTCACAAGCCTGCATGGTGTAGACTGGTGAACTTGGCGCTTCAAGAGTTAATTTGTATATCTTATCATACGGATTCAATCTAGCGCTATAATTTCAGAATGTGTAGCAGGATAGTGTAATCACTGTGCAATGTCAAATCTCATAAAGCAGAAGGTTACATAATCATCACATTGGAATGTAAAGTATCCAAAGTTGGCAGGCTACAGAATGTTGCAGAGCCATCACAATGACATCAAATATCCAATGTCAGCTAATTTAATGCCATCACCATGCTATGTCGAATATAGAAAACGTGTCACCAACGTGTCATGTCAAATTATCCAAGCTAGCACTTCGCTGCCAATGGAGAAAGATATGAAACAACAATGACAACATCCTCAAATAAGTACAGTTTTCATTTCAAACTGGAATTTGAGTCATTAGTTCCATCTTCAAAATATGCACAGTTCAATGGTTGATATCTTCATCTGTTTTCTCGGTTTGGCACACAGGTTCAAGTGAACACATAAGTAGTCTACATACATACCTGTACCGATAGGCCTATATATTTACTACCTGAAAACGATCCTAGAACCAGGTCACAGTTTCTTTCGAATGCTCACATGGCACTCCAACCTTGCGCGTTCTTTCCTTCACAACGTGACAGTTCAGGTCCAGTCATCACAATTTACTCCACTTTGGCCATCCCGTTCACTTTTATGAGCCTGTGACGTTCATTCCTCCATAACGTAATGGTTTATTTATCACACGTCGCTAAGCTTTCACTGTCCCGCTCACTTTTATACGCCTGCACCATCTCACACACTGCCTGGTCCACATCACTCAGCTGAGGTAGGTCCAAGTCTGGTAACATCAGGTGAAGCAAAGAGCTAATCTATAAAATAAAAAACAAGACCAAAATTGTAGTAAAGATAAATAGATAAATAGATATTTGTTGACAACGGAGAGTCTGAGTAGAACTATGTCTCATTACAATGAACAATTTATTTGAATAAGTCAATGAGACAACATGTTATTCATCTTTACAAGTCATTTTAATTTACTTCATATAAACAATTGAAATCAAACACTATTGACCTCCAATCGCAATGTCTTTGCCTCTGAACATTTCTTTTCAAGATCACCAATCTGTGAAATACAGACACATATTAAATACGTTATAATATAAAAATGTTTAGTAAGTATAAAAATATGTTTCCGAAAATAAAAATACAACTGTTTTCCCAATTGTCATATTTAATAAAATCTGCATCTAAGATTCTCAGTTGGTTATGTAGATAAAAAACTCAATGTGACAGAATGATTAAGAATCTATATGAAAATAACTTGAATAAATAAATAATACAGGTAATATTCAAACTAATCTATTCAAATTAATATATAGTCATTCAAACACGCATGTACCAAATGTACTACATACATATGTTATAAAAAAATGATACACATATATTGACATATACTTTTATAAGATATGAATAGGAAGAAATATCAGCAAACACGCGATATTGATCCAAAAGTTGATTTAATGTTGGGTGGCCAGCATTGCAGACATTGGGGCATGTCTCACGTTTACTGGGATTGGATAATGTTACTTACCTTATGTACTTGATGAGATATTTTTTTCTTCAGTTTGTTATTTTCTTCCATCATCTTTTGGCTCTTGGGTTGCTCATTCTTAAGGGTTTGTGCATCTTCCTTCATAGACTGTATTGTCTTCGCTGCCTCCGACAGACCCTTTTCATGCTCTCCCTTGAGCGTCACAATCTCCTGCTCTGCTTTGTGAATCTAGAAAAAAAAAATAGTTTGCTTTAAACCTTGCTAAAAGGAGATGGAATATCCCTCAGTGCCAAAGAACTTGTTCATTGATTTAAAATTGGAAGAAAATCAATGCCATTTTCAAACTCGTCTGGCGAGTTTGTCAGGTGGATTTGTAAGGTGCCCTACTTTTACCAAATGACTTCAAGGGTTCATAATGTACAGTACCATAGACATTACTGCACACACCAGGCATTTAAACTGTTTGCAGCACTGTAGCCCTATATACACAACCTCGATGACAAACATCCCATTCAAGCCACAACCGGATCGACTGAGCAAGGCCTTGTAGAGTGAGCATATGTGAGCCAAGTTTCAGAACATCGGAATAAAAATCAATAGTGCCTACACACTTGTGAAACAATGATTGTTGATTGATTGATACAATCGTTGCGTGGTAGGGAATGGTATGATATTTCTAAATACTCGTTTTTAACCTGAATCTCATTTTCGAAATCAACCTCTTGATCGCTATGAAGTTTCTGTGGGAGTCGAAATGAAGCAGCGAAGAGTTCTAGTGTTTTTTAGCATTGTTCCATCTCCTACTAAAGGTAACAAACCCACCCCTATCACCGCTCCTGCCCTGAACCAAAAGTCATCAGCCTCGTTATCTAGACTCCACATTTGTGCCTTTTATGGAAGTTTGCTTCCAGTGGCAGATCCAGGAAATGACAGACATGGAGGGGGAGGGTTATATGCTCTGGAGAGGTCCGGGGGCATGCTCCTCCAGACAGTTTTTGAAATTTCAGGTGCTTTCTAGAGCATGTCTCCAACCAAAATGTGTTTTTTTTGGGGGGGGGGGGTGAGGGGGAGAGGCTCACCGGTGGGGGGTTCTGGAACCACGACTGGTTGGCTTCCCTTGGAGCGTTTCCTAGCAATATGATTAATTAAAAATTTTCAATTCCGGAAATAGTGTATTGCTACTGTATTCATTTATCAAAGTATGACTGTCGGTGTCAGTGCAGACAACATTATATTGCAAATCTAAGCACATACAGTACTGTGCAATTGAAACTTGTAGGGGGGGGGAATGAAAGGGAATTCATGTTTCCTGGTGAACTCTCTTTCACTATTTTTCACAGGAGTTTTCACCAGATTTCACGGTAGCCACTGGATAAATCAGGGGAATTAGATTTCCCCAAGAGAGGAATGTATTTCACACTTGAAAAAACGAGGGAAAACGAATGAAAAGCTTTTAGTCTGATTTCCCTAGAATTCCTCTGCATTCCCCTGAATTTCCCCAGAATTTCCCAGATTGATAATTTTTTGTCTCACATAATGTGGAATCCTCATTTTCAAAGATACATGTAATATGCATAAAATAGGCCTAATGAACAGAGACAATGTACACGTGTGAAGTTGTAATGAAAACTGTACAGGAAACTGGGGAATCAGGGGGAATCATTGGGAAATCGGAGGAATCCGGAGGAAAATCTGGGGGAAATTCAGGGGAGATTGGGTGAAAATTTGGGAATTGTGAATTCCCTGACGGTGAAATAAATTTCCTCCACATCGGGGAAAAAGTGGGAGAATGAGGGAAAACTGTTTCACAAAAATTCCCATCTGGGAAATTTGTGTGAAATAGGTGGGGGAAATGAAAGGGAATTTCGTTTTCACCAAAAGTTTCAAGTACTATAACAAAGAAAGATTAGTGCCGGAGAGGAAAACAATATATAAATATGGCAGCCCAGAGAACATGTGGCGTTGGCCAAATATTGGACTGACGTTGGACCATCGTCTATGACGCCGGTCCACCGTCAGCCCAACATTGGACCAGCGTCTTGTGTTTTCTGGCCAAGGATAAAAAAGTACCTGCTCCAGCCGATCACTACACAGCTTGCGTGACAATTTCAAATTCACTTCACTTCTCTCACAATTATGTATCGCTTCTTTGATGCTCTGAAATCCAAACAATTACCATGATTACTCATAATTTGCAACAAATAAAACGAAAAGGGATACAAAATTTAAATAAAAAACTTTGTGTATCGTTTGTGTCACATGGTACTCTCTTTATACAACTGTCAGATCTTTGTGTTTCATAGATCGTTTTTATAGATCTGATCATTGCATTTATTTGATGTCACATCATACTCTCAACACAACCTATTTATAGATTGTTTCTTTTTTGAGTATGCTTAGTGGTGATATTATCCAAACTAGCTATTCACAGGTCTTCACTTTTCTTATTATGTTCAGTTGCTGTCACATCACACACTTACCTTTTGTAACGCTTTTCTTTCGTCAACATGTTTCTTTATAGATTGTTTCTTTTGTCAGTATGCTTAGTGGTCAAATTATCCACACTAGCTATTCACAGGTCTTCACTTTTCTTATTATGTTCAGTTGCTGGAACATCACACACTTACCTTTTGTAAGGCTTTTCTTTCATCAACATGTTTCTTTGCCGTCATCTCATACTGCTGACATTTAAACTTCAGTCCTTTTGATTCCTTAACCGCCTGAAGAAGTCGAACCTTCTCTTTCTCGATCTCTATTGATTTATGTTTTTCCCTAGATTCAATTCTACATATCTGAAAAATGACAAGATAAGTTTGACATCTCTAAGATTACCAGTCTAAACAAAATACTTCCCTTTCATATAAAAAGAGGGAGAGCAATTTCTTGCCTCGTGCTGTTGGCTTTCACTACGAGACGTATAGTGAGATCAGCCCATCTCAATCCATCTCCGATACGCTTCACTGCTCAGTTCGATTTTGCCACTTCAGATAGATATTTGTATGAGAAAATACATACTGCATCGCTGGGTACGGCGAGATGAGCTGATCTCAGCACTCGTCACCACATAAAGCCCTCACCCAAAAACTCAGACTTGACGTGGTGACTTGTGCTGAGATGAGCCCATCTCTCTTTCCCAACGACGCCGATGCATATAATCTATGCTCCTCTAGAGCCCCTAGAGGTGTGTGGCCTATGTGAACATCATAACGTCCTCACATAATCGCGTTTATTTAGTGCAAGCACGTCCAGTACGTTAATTAAAATCAAATGTCCATTGGCCACCCTGTGGGTTAGCCCTTGCAACGCTGAGTTGTTTCTCTATAAAAATGAACACCAAAGGGTTCTTTCAATTTGAAATCATCATAAATGGCTCAGCTAGATCTTTTCACTTCATTTGAATATCTATGTTATGGGTCTACGGCCATTATAAATATTTTAATTCTTTCAGCATGGGGACCGTCTTTATATGTCTACAGACGTCAGATTCTGATGTACAAAGACGGTCCCCGCGCTGGAGAGTGGTTCAACGTCTTGTTTCCAATGGGCATTTCAATTAAAGGGACTGGCCCAGGCTAAAATCATCAAAAAATCGGTGATTTTATTTCGGGTTCTTAATATGACCATATGATGTAAACATGTACATAGACTAGAACTGCAAATTTTTATAATTTTTGTGCTGCGCACTTACCAGCTAGGCTAGATATAAGAGACGAAATTCCCGCATTTCTTATTTTTGACATGGTTGTCAATAATTACAAATCAGGAATTTCGTCTCTATATCTAGCCTAACTGGTGAATGCGCAGCACAAAAAATATAAGAATTTGCAGTTCTAGTCTATGTACATGCTTACATCATATGGTCATATTAAGAACCCGAAATAAAATCACCGATTTTTTGATGATTTTAGCCTGGGCCAGTCCCTTTAATCCACTGGAAACGCTTACAAGCGTTTCCAGTAGTTTAATTGAAATGCCCATTGAAGTTATCGTGCCACAAATACAAATTATTGATGTAAAATGAGAGAAAATGTAATAAATCAGCGGCTGTCAGCCGTTTTGATTTTTTTCTTAGCCATTATTAAACTTGTCCGCTAACTTGTCATTATACACATGCATACCAAATTTGAGCAGGATACATGAAAATTTGTTGAAGTTATCGCGCCCATATGGTCAATTTATTGACTTAGAATGCTAAAAATTGCAATTTTTTTCAGCCTTTAAAATGCCAAAACTTGTCCGAGAACTGGTTATTTGTAACATGCATAACAAATTTGGGCAGTCAAATTATTGACGTAAAATGCAAACAAGCAAATGTTAACAGCACCACTGCCGCCAACACCGTCAAAACCGAACTGCAATTTCAGTAGCCCACCTTTTTCAATTAAAAATTAAAAGGCAGGCTAAAAATGTACTTACCTTTTTCTGTAGTTCTTCTATTTTCCTGTCCTTTTCTTCACATAGATTTTGTTTTCCAGTTTCTACCAGGTTTTGCTGTAGCTCGGACAACTTTGTCTGATCTTGTTGGTATTGAGATTTTGCTATTTCCAGTTGGTTCTGTAACGTAGTCAAACGTATATCTTTGTGCTGACACTCACTAGTTACATTTTCCAGTTTTGTCTCTGTTAAAGTCACAGTCTGCTGAAGTTCATCTTTCATCTTTTCTGCTTGATCAGCCCGTGAATTTGCATCAGACAGAAGTTCTCGCTGAGCTGCGAGTGTAATATCTTTGTGTTTACAGCGTGCCTTCAGGTCGGCCATAGCAGAATCACTGACTTTACAAGTTGAAATAGCTTCCGTCAGACTTTTCTGCATCTCTGACATGGTGTTTTCATTAACCTGACAGAGTGTATTCGCCTCTTGGAGACGCTCTTGTAGCTCTGACATGTCATTGTCTTTCTGTTGGCACAGCATATCAAGCGTTGACATACGCTCCTCGAGATCAACTACTGTCTGCTCGTTATTAAGATATTCAGCTTTTGACTCGGCCAGATGATCTTCTTGTTCTTGTATTTTCTGATCCTGCATTTTAAGTGCATTCATCTGATTCTGTTTTACTCTTTCTAACTCTTTTATTACATTGTTCTTCTCTGTCACTTCATTGATTAGTTTATCCATTGCTCCCTGAATTTCTGAACATTTGTCTTCTAGCGTTTTCATCCGCTGTGATATCTGCGGAGAAAGCGCTGGCAGAGTGGGTGAGACCATGTTCTTTGATAAGTTACGGACTCTGGACAGCTGTGTTGCGTTCAGTAAATTAGATTTGCCACTTGTCTGGGACGGGACGACAGCCATTTGTGAAGGTTGTACAAAACCACCACTTGCATGGGAAGGTAACGTAGACATTTGAGATGACGACTGTTGCACAAAACCATGACTTGCCTGGGTGGGTAGTGTGGACAATTGCGACGACACAGGCTGCACAACATCACCAGATGCCTGAGACGACGACGACTTCAGCATTTCCACAAGAATATCAATTCCACCGGGTGGGAACTTTGAAACTTGTGACGACACCTGTGGCACGTGTCCGCCACTCGCCTGGGAAGTGACAGCAGACATGTGCTGCGAGTCGGGTGTCACCACAGGCTGTGTCATAATGTGTGACGTGTCCGTCTGAGGGCCACTCTGTAAGCCTGACCTGCCAACATCGGTGAACGATTGTCCCGAACCCTAAAACAACAACATCATAAAAATGGTTTATAATGGAGCAACACTGACTCATCTTTAAAGAGCGGACTGAGCACACTCTTGTACACTGGTTTGTGTTTACTTATTTGTGATCACAACCAAAATAAATAATATTTTTTATGACTATAAGCTGATAACCATAAGCTTAGCATGTCCATTTTAACCCTTACAGCGCTGAATTTTTTAATGAAAATCTTGGAGACCAATGGGGTTTTTTCAGTTTGAAATCATTATGATGGCTATGTGAAGTATGAAGAAGCAGAAATCATACATCAGCTATCATGCAAGATTTCCGTAATAATGAAAAAACAAATTTAATTTTTTTTTTTTTAAATAATAAAAATAAATAAAAATGGCCGACTGGCAGCCATTTTGGATTGTTGTTTGAAATTTGTCATGGGTTATCCTTGTGTGAGACATTACATTTTGTTTTATATTCATGGTCCAGTCATTTTGCATTTCTTGAGTTAAATAAATATTACAAAATTCAAAATGGCCGCTAAACGGCCATTTTGAAATTGTTTGATCCCAAAAGGTAATCAGGGATTTGGCTGACATAGCTGAACATATTTGCCAAATTAAAAGAAGATCTGATGGCAACTTTTTCCTGAAACGCGCTAACGAGCATTTCTTCGTTAGTGGCCATAGTAATTAAAGGGTTGAAGATATGGGGATCAAAATGTCACCAAAACAATTCCCCAGTGGTATGTGATGACTATGTGAAGTATGAGAAGCAGAAGTTGATAGATTAGTAGCTATCTTGAAAACAAATAACTGTTGCGGCGGGGGCGGCGGACCTTGTGTAATACAGTAAGCAGCCCGCGCCGAGGCGGGCTGCTTACTGTATTAATGATATAATGTAGTGCTTTAAGAGATACCATGTCACACTAATATTGGCCGATATTACAAATACTATTGTAAAGGTGCTGGCCTCACCTTTTAGGAAATAAATGCATTCGTTTAAAGGTACCCACTATGAAGTAGGGGACAGTTCCTTGAATATGGTGGTCTGATAACTAGAGCTTTAAGGGAATCACAAGTGAAGAAATGCACATCTTTCAAAATAAGTGCCTGAGACTAGCACTTGGTCTAACCTACTAGGACTGAGCAAGATCAATAGACCTGCATGATCTCACTAATGTCCTTATGACCAAAACTAGGATGACAGCTTTGGCAGTTAAAACATTTGGATCACTTGAAAACACACAGTGTTTTAAGGAATCATGAATAATGAGATCGTTCAAAAATAATCGGGCTCTAATACAAATCTGGATCAATTGCGGGCTGCATACCAGGCTGATGCATAAACACGGTTGACTGATAACTTCTGTTCCCAAAAAGAACAGGGGCTCTGAGAGAGCTGCTCTGTGTGACACACCAAAGAAGTGTAGTCAGCTCTCTATCACAACACTGCATGAGATGGAAAAAAACGGTTGACGGATTTCGGTTGAACTCCTGTTCCCACAGAGAACAGGGGCTCAGAGAAGAGCCGTTTTGTGTGACATATGAAAGCAGTGAGCTCTTTATCATACCACTGCAGGGGGGCGGAGTCTGGTCTTAACAATGAGCTCTTTATCATTAGATTGCTAGCTTGGGTGATGGCACGGCAGACACGGGTGGTTGGCTAAAGAAAAAATGAATCGGGCTTTAGGCCACCTTTGTGCACATATAGGCTAAACTGGGCCAGGAGAAACTCCTGAAGATGGTGAGATGATTGAGATGACACTGTCCTCCAGACACAGGATTCGAAATTCGAGCCCTGGCGGTATGAGGCCGAGCACGCTACCTCTCGGTCACGGAGGCTCCCCACAATACTGACTTTCACACGTGGATGGGTTGGCTAAAGATGACGGTTTAATGATGATGGTTTCAAGCACACTGGTCAGAAATCAGAGCACATCTCAAAAGGGTCAGTCCTTTCCTCTGGTGGCTGGTCGCTCAAACGGCTGTTTCTATTTGGTTCAGCAGCCCTGGTTCCTTGTCTCCCGGACTTACGTTACCAATGCTTTGTACAATCATCTACCTCACCAGGTGAAAAGAGAGAGGCACTATAAGGTTTACACCAGAACTAGTGCACAATCTCCCGCCAGCCTGCGCGCTCCCTCTGCATAGGGGACAGTAGACTACAAGTACGTTTTCAAAACATGACAATCATTCTAATCATGACACAAAAAGCTGCGTATTTGTGGTGCATTGCATTTTTTATGGCTTTCATATACAATATTTTAATAATTGTTTCGCTGGGTGATTTTTGAAAAGTCGCCATTTGTATTTGCTAAACATTCCTTATCATGCCTCTGTTAAAGCCGTAGTCCAGTCATGTGCCTGTTCCTGATTATAGTAGTTCCCCGGTTGGCTCTATGTAATCCGTGCGGTGCTTTCTGGGTGTAGATTTGTCCCGCTGTTGGTACACAGTGGACTACTCCTTTAATTTTAATCACGTGAACATATGGCTGCACAACTCGCTATGCTGCTATGTGGTGAGTGATGAGATCAGCACATTGGCATCTAGTGGTAGAGCTACCCAACGATGTTAGAATACATTTGCACGCAAGATGCACAGTTTTGAGCCAATATAAATTACTCCACATGTGTGAGATATCTCCGTCATTGAACAACATGACATGAATCAATCAATGACCCAAGCTAGCCGGATCACCAGCATTTCGAATGCCTAGGTATTAACCCTTTAAGGCCTCACGATGCATTAAAGCATCATTTTACATCCCGGAAAACAGACTTAATTTCCCTACAACTAGGGGTTTTAGAACGAGAATTTCCATGAAACTAGTTAACCAATACATAGCAATTTTCGTTAATTTTTAAACCACATCAAATCATCTTCATTCACTACAAGTCGAGAATTGCGACAGCAATTCGCGGCTTGTAGTGGATAAAGATGACTATCGTAAATTCAGGCTTGAAAGGGTTAATACACCAACAAGAACAAGTTGATTTCTTTTAGATTTGCAACGCACATGGGACTCATACATATCTTGTATTTGGAACATAATTTGGTGAAAAATAAATTAAGATAAAACGATAATTACATGAAAACGATATGAAAATCAGGTACTATTTTCACATGCGGACTAGTCTACAGGAAGGCATACTGGAAGGCTGGTTTATTAACCGTCTCAAGCTCCGATCAATCACTCTCTAAGGTGCAATTTCATAGTCGTTATACTTCGAAGTAGGAACCTCTAATAAGGTTAGTTGACAAAATATGTTAGGTGTAATTTTTAAATAAAAAATATACAAAATATGAAAAAGAATATATTTTCAAAATGTGTTATAATTGGAGAAAATATTTACTGTAGATTCGACAAAAACGTTCCTGACTGCTCGCTTTATCACTGAAGCTGGCACTGTTGGACCAACGCTTGAAGTAGAAGGCATGATTTGTTCTGTAGTCCATCTTGAACAGGAGGGCATAGGCTGTTGGGCACCATGAATTGCGGAAGAGGGCATAGATTGTTGAGCACCTTGAAATGCGGAAGAGGGCATAGATTGTTGAGCACTGTGAAATGCGGAAGAGGGCATAGGTTGTTGAGCACCTTGAAATGCGGAAGAGGGCATAGGTTGTTGAACACCTTGGAATGAACAAGAGGCCATAGGTTGTCCGGCTCCCTGGATTGTAGAAGAGGGCAAAGGCTGTTGGGCATCTTGGAATGAACAAGAGGGCATAGGTTGCTCGGCTGCCTGGAATTGGCAGGAGGGCATAGGTAGTCTTTCAGCCTGCATGGAGCTCGCATGTATCTGTGCTGTGCCTTGGTATGAGTATGAAGGAAGAGACTGCCCTATGGCTGTTTGAATATCGGCTACGATGCTCACAGCCGGTTGACGCTGGACGATATTTGAGCATACGGCCAGTGGCGGGGGAACCTGTCCGACATCAGAGCTGATCGTCACAGTGGGTAGCAAAGGTTGAGCCTGCATCTGCAATATAATCATGTTGTATTATTTGTCTAACAGCTTAACCCTTAAAACGCTAAATTAATTTGTAAAAAACATCGCAACCAAAGGGGTTTTTTCAATTTGAAATCCTCATAAATGCCTTAGTCAGCTCATTCTGATTCATTTGAATACCTATGTTATGGGTCTACGACCAATATTATGCTAATTCTTACAGTGTAGGCTAAGGGTTAAAGCTCTGAATTTTTTATGTAAACTATGAAGTCCAAAGAGTTTTTTTTAATTTGAAATCATCATAAATGTCTTAGTTAGCTATTTTTTATTCATTTGTTATGCGTCTACGGCTATTGAAAAAAGTGTACTCTTACAGTGCGGGGATCGACTTTAAACGTCAGAATCTGACGTCT
Source organism: Flabesymbios commensalis (assembly GCA_964017125.1). Classification (NCBI taxonomy): domain Eukaryota; kingdom Metazoa; phylum Annelida; class Polychaeta; order Terebellida; family Flabelligeridae; genus Flabesymbios; species Flabesymbios commensalis. The sequence continues at coordinate 93,707,751 of OZ024907.1, forward strand.
ATAGACATCAGATTCTGACGACTAAAGTCGATCTCCACGCTGTTAGAGTTAAATTAATAAGTCACAAATATAATATCAGCTGATGGAGGAGTTTGCCGACCAGCAGAAGGAAATATTTATTTTCAACATTATTAATGACATGCACACAATTTTTTTTTAATTGAACCCAGTTTCAAGAAATTTTTGTATTTATATTATATGCTATGTACGAATAATAAACTATTATTAGTAATAGTAGTAGAAAATATTAAAACCAAGTAAAATGCTACTCAGTTACCAGTTAAGCAAATTATTTAATTTACAATATTTTTCGCCCTTTCAAACTTGGATTTGAAACATAAAAGCAAATAATTTAGCAACATAGGGCCTGAATCTGTAGCCAACACTGAAAGCATGTATGTCTACCCGGCAAGTCTACCCTTAGAACACTGCAATATGTTTATACAACCCAAAGGTTTTTGTTCAATTTGAAGTCCTCATACTCACCGGTGACTGTGGTTGGAAGTCAGGAGATGAAACATTTCCGGTCATGTCATTGGAGTCATCACTCATCTGACGGATCTTACGTTTTTTACTGGATTCACTTCTCTCTTTCTCCTTCCGCTTCCTGAAAAAACACCACTTGTGATGCACTAGTTTTTTCAAACATCGACATGCATGATGGGTACCAGATAATCAACTCTCCGTGACAATCATGATATTTTGTATGTGTTTGAGAATGTTAATGATTTAAGTGGTGGTCGTAGAATAATGCTTAACATCACTTTTTCGGCACAAATGGTCTTTCAGGTGACATTGTAATATCATGAATATGACAAAAACAGTGAAGTTTATTTCTGAGAATAATGATGTACAGATGATGGTGTGAGGGTGAGGGCATGGTGGGTAATTGAGCGTTGTCCTTTGCCCGTCCGATAAAGGATTCTGACATAACAATAGGTATTTTAGTTTCATGATACCTTGAATTAGTGACATTTATTGCCTTAGTGACATTTATTGCCTTAGCAGAATGTTCTGAGCACAGTGACAGTGGTGAGACGTCCAGAGATGTGTGTTTAGCTGAACAAAACACAGTAATAATAGGGTCTCTCCATTCTGTCCCACGTGAGAGACCTAATGTCAAACACTCTATTGCCGCTTTAGTTTAAGGACCTACCACGGCCAACACCAGTGCACACACTGATGTGGGAGCTGCATTGGCACCACTGTCGAGCGGAGGAACCAAGGTACACTGATGGCAATCCTCCTGAAGATTGAAGCCAGACACGTGGAGCCTGCAGCTTCCCTTGGATGGTCGCTGTAGACTAGTGCTGCCGTACAGCATGCAACAGAAGACAGATCCCTGATGACCCTCTCCAGATAGTATTAACACTAGTAAATCATACCAGTACCCCTAATGATTTAAGTGCAAAGCGAAAATGCAGGCTATGGCAGCACAACAACCCACAATAAATTTGATGGGGATTCTTATGTGAAAATAGTGTGTTTGATAATATTTGTGTTTGTGTTAATGTGTTTTGCACAGTATCTGTATTTCGCACTATGTAAATAATAGTGGTTTGCACTACGAGACGTAGCCTACAGGCCTATATCAGTATCAGTTGATACCCACTGTAGTCCTAACTTTCACATAACAATTGATAGCAATCTCTTAGCCTATATTTTTGGTCGTTTGAAATGTAATATATATGTAAGTATTTGGGTGGGTTCACAGAGTTAAAAGGCAGTAATTGGGTCAAGAAAAAGGTCACACATTTAATGGTACCATGTTGAACCACTATTTATTCAATGTTGGCCTACCGTCTATGAAGCCGGTCAAACATACAATCAACACTGGGTCAATCTCTTGTGTCTGCTTGGAAGGTGTTGCAATCAGAACCCCATGTGTGATATATCATACCCTCAGCTAGACAATCAGACCATTGATAAGACAAGCAGTCCCCCTCTCTCTCTGTTATCGGGGCAGAGGTGTGTGTCAGACAGAATCCGGTTCATGGGAGAGTTGGAAGGTCATGTTTTATTTTATGAAAGCACCATCAGAAATGTATCACCTTGTGAAAGCGGAGGACTTCATGCATCCTTCACATCTACCAGTGCCAACTCGCAAGGGTTGAGCAGGTTCGACCCACAGGATGAGAGTTTAGTTGGATAAAGCTACTCTCGTCAGTCAGTAGTAGTAGACTAGTAGTAGTAAATCATTGCTTTACATCACTTTTCGGCACAAATGGTCTTTTAAGTGACATAGTAATACGATAAAAACGTTGTAGTCAATTGATGAGATGAAAGATGTACAGATGATGATGTGAGGGTGGGGGTGATAGGGCATGGTGGATTATTGAGAGAGTTTCCTTCGCTTGCCCAATAAGGGTTTCTGGGCATGTCTAGGGGGTCTAATCCCAGACATGGGGGTAGATCCCCTAGACATGCCCAGACATGTCTTGTCAGCCAGAAACAACACACATAAACACAGTTGGATTTGCCCACATATTTAATGCACCACACTTACAACAAAGTCTACACAGAGGGCTGCGCCCTGTCACCATCATCCTTTCTACCCTTGCAGTCCCATCTCCAAAAGAGGTTTCTCCTGTGTCCGATTCGGGGCTTTCATGATAAACCTTTTTTAACCACTGTGTCTACCTTTTTAAGATGAGCGCAATTAAGCTAAACTTCAGCCCGCGTTTCACTTATAACTGATATCATCTCCTTGTAGGAATAGACAATTTTCTGCTGAAATTTCTGTGTGTCTATAATTTGTCTCCTTTGTAGGGACGAATCTGTTTGGTCGTTGTCAATATGGTAGCTTCCATATCTTGAATTATTTGCTCCCAAGTGTTGCGTGAAGTGTTGTTGTAGCCGGGTGTCTGCTCACTTGCAAGATGTAAGTGATAAACGACATACCACAGGTGTTGCAAATGCTCCACCAAATCGGATTACGTTTTAAGAGCCTAAATGACTACTAAAACTGTGTTTTCTGTGGCTGTGAGTGAAAATCCGACTGGAGTGTGACTACTAGTCTGTCAAAAGTAGTGGCAAGTTAATCATCATTTGCGGTAATAACGTCGCATCTACCTGGTATAGGAGATTGCTATGAGGTAAAAGCTGATGAATTTTGAGTGACATCGTGTATATTTTTGATTCATGGGATCTGGAGTAGTTTTACGGGAGTGTGGTCTCGCTGGCCATGTAGCTGTGTAATTTTGAAGTTTGTACTGTGGAACTAGTATTGCTATGTAGGCTTCTGTCGTTTTGGTAACGTACGCTCTCTGCGCTTGTTAGGAGCATGATGCTCACTGTACGATACAGTTTCAGACTGTTTATCCCCATGTAACAGGTGGTTAAGGGCAGTAGTAAATTGTTGCTTTACGTCACTTTTTAGCACTAATAGTTATTTAAGTGACAATGTAATACGATAAAAACAGTGCAGTCCTTTGATGAGATGAATGATGAAATGAAATGAAATGAATCGGGCTTTAGGCCACCTTTGTGCACATATAGGCTAAACTGGGCCAGGAGAACCTCCTGAGGATGGTGAGATGATTGAGATGACACTGTCCTCCAGACACAGGACTCGAAATTCGAGCCCTGGCGGTCTGAGGCCGAGCACGCTACCTCTCGGTCACGGAGGCTCCCCGCAATACTGACTTTCACACGTGGATGGGGAAGAAACATTTTTTGTTTCTTTCAAACCGCCGAGACCGGGAACCGAACCCTGAACTCTGGCGTGAAAGGCAGCGGTGCTAACCACTACCCTAGGGCCCCCGCCGGAGATGAATGATGAACAGATGATGTCGTGAGGGTGGGGTGATAGGCATGGTGGGTTGTTGCGAGAGTTTTCCTTCACTTGCCCAATATGGGGTTCTGGGCATGTCTAGGGGATTTACCCCCAGGCATGCCCAGACGTCCAGAGACTCGTCTCTTTCCTACAAAACAAGGTTCCACTATCCTCGGGTCGGTTGGTCACCAGAGTAACAATAGTTAAGAGTAACTCCATTCATCCCACGTGAGACACACAGGGCTGGCCAAAAGTTACATTGATTAGTGCTCTACACTGATTATTATGTGCACCAGAAATAAAACTGTGTGCAGCCTATGATGCCTTGGATCACTTTGCATCCATACAATTCCATTATGTAGTCTACATGTACATGGGCGATTTCTTGTGTCATTTTTTGTCGCACAATATAGACGTTTGGTGCGTTTTGACCTTGCCTGTTGCTCTAATGCGCGACAATTGGCCAACCCTGGACACATAATGTCTACCTTTCTATTGCCGGTTGATTCAAGGCTACCACGGCCAGCATTAGTACCTGCACTGTAGTGACACTGCACTGGCAGTGCCTGCACTTATACGGAGCTGTATTAGCACAGCTGTTGATCGGAGGAGCCAGGGTACCCTGCTAGCAGTCCGCCTAAAAATTATGGCCTGTTCTGTGGAGGCTGCAGCTTCCCTTGGAAGATTTCTGTACACTAGAGTTTCTGTACCATGCAGTAAAGCGTGCAACAGACGGAACAGATCTCAATAACCCTCCCCAGTTGGGGGCAAAAAGTACTGATACTCGCAACCATCCCAGTACTTTTGATGTGGAGGTGTATGGTTCTGTTTGATTGGAGGAAGGAGAAGTTGATTGACTAAGGGAGGAGGGAGGTTTGTTGTTGTCCAGCGAACTAAATTAGTGAAGGCGAGCTCTGTAAGATGAAATTTTATATTTTCGGGGAAGCGGGACGGCTGTCAATTTCTGAAAGGGAGGAGTGGTGATAGAGGAGGTCTTCAATTTCTTGAGAAAAGGGGTGTGACGAGGAGGGTTGGGAAGGAGATCCTCGATCTTTGGGGGGGGGGGGGAGGGGCGTAAAGTCTGGTGTCATCCATGTTTGAGTCAACCCCATATTAAGCGTCCACGACTGTTTATGCTTTCTCATCAGCACCATACTTTAAGTAATTTGCTTCTGGTACGTAGGAAAAGGGTTAAAATGAACCCGATGACAGGAATCTCGTGGGCATTGATCTCTCTTAGGATGAGGTGCGGCATTGTCCCGAGGAAGGCTAGGTTTATTTTAACGTTTAATTTTTAGTTTAATTTTCGTGTTTTGCTTGTATTTTGTTGTCGGAGCCACTGTCTAGGGCCTCTCACACGAGTAACTTCGTACTGTAGATCTTATCTCCTTTTTAATGTTAACATGCAGTTCCTCAGCCTTCAGTACAACATTACCCCAACTTTTATCTCTCCCACATTAGCACACCGGATTAGCGCACCTTAGCTATATTCACGATTATTCTTCTATTAGTAAGGCGTCAGATTACCTAGCCGATTACTGAAATAGTTAACTGTTCGGTCCGGCAGTACTTGTGTTAGCGGCATTCATGATTGTCTGCTGCACAAGATATAAATGGGAGTGTAGCCAAATAACACTGCTGACACTATTCCGATATGGCGAAAGGCAATCGCCTAATCAAGGGAGCCAATGTAAAAGTGGAGGGCCTTCCTGGAGGGCATGGGAGCGCATCCTCACATTTACCAGTTCTAACACAGGAATGTTGAGAATGTACCACCCACAGCATGGGATAACACTACACTCGTCAGTTAGAAACAAAACACATAAACACAGTTAGATGTAGTCTACCCAAATCCAAAATCTAATGAGGGCGAAAAAAAACATTTAGGAAAAAAACATTGAACACATTTTCTGGAAAAGTTAATAAGGGAAGGGAATAAAAAAAAACTTTCGACTTATTTTAAAAAAAATTTATTGAGGGTGACGAAACAAACAAGCCGAAAACATAGCTGGATAAATGTTTTTGAAATGAACTTGCGTTTTTATTCAGAATGTTTTTTATCTCTTGAAATTAACTGGGTTTTTTTCAGAAATCTGCAACAATCTAATGCACGTGTTGGGCACAGAGTAATAAGCGGCCTTAATCTAATGTGCAGGCTTATCTAAAACAGAGAAAAATATAGAGTGGCCTTAATGGGCTCCCATTAACCCTTAGAGCACTGAGCCAAAAAAATTAAATTTTCAGCCACTTGAAGTTGTGTCTCGCTACCGCGATCCACAACTTCAAGTGACTAAAAATAAATTTAATTTGCAAAATCTAGGTTGAAATGTATATGATTATCACAGATTTGAGACATATATAATTTTTAAAACCTGGTTATACTATAGTCAACTGTAGTCAACTTCAGTGTGCTAAGGGTTAAGATATCGATTATTATAATTAATATCGAAATTATATAGATATTGATTTTAATAATATTATGCACCAGCTGGTTACCCCACGTGGCCTATTAGAATCAATGCGAATTGATCTAAATTGATTTATTGTAAATTGACTTATTTTTCAATGGCTTCTGCGACATCTGCATAATGGACTGCCTGCCAATCTCGGCGGCATATGTCTCGCCAATGCCATAAAGTTAGGACAGTTCCTTCCTTTACTCAATTTATGATTCTTTCTACCGACTGCATTACATGTAAACTACTACGATGGTGGCAGCTCACAGCTGGCAAGCACAGCGGCCTATGTGCAGGGATATTATGATGATATTTACATTGAATGTCTCTGCTGTGCTGGGCGGGGGGGGGGGGGGGTGGGGGGGCTAATCTACTTATGTTTACGAGGTGCATCTGTCACAGGATTAATACTAGAGTATCAAAATGCACTAACCCCTTTATGCATAGCCGTAACATATACTCGAAGACAAAAAATAGGAACCCATATTTTACAACCTGTCACAAACCCAAAACATACAGGACTCTTATCACATACAGAACTCTATCACACAGGATACCCTGGGCATTGAGGTTTATTGAGTGTTTTCCTTCACTCGTCAAGGGGTTCTAGGAGATTAGACAGTATCTAATTCAATAGAAAGTGAAAAGACCCAGACTTATTTATTTGACATTGCACAAAAAAGAACATATAATTTATCATGAAGTATAGATATATCGGGAGACCCCTATTAAGACATAATGTGTCGCTCTCATGAGGGCCACCTTGTTTATTTTCACATTATCAATCAGTAGGGGGGGGGGTACCTATCACCAGACGTCCAGGCCTGATAGAAGTTGATTATGCAGCTGCTTTATCTCTGTCTGGAATGATAAGATGTAAACGTGTCACTACCCAGCAAACACAAAACATTTGTATAACATTTGTACAATGTTGGGCCAACGTCGAAGTTTACTGGGTACGACACAGGGAGTGGGGCATCGAGGTTTATTTAGGGTGCTGCCTAGGAGGCTAGACAGTATCTATTTCATTGGAAAGTAAAAGGATAAAGTTATATTTTCACAAATCGTTATCAGTAGGGGGGCACTTATCACCAGAAGTCCTTGATAGTAAGCAGCTTTTTCTCTGTCCCGAGTCAGAATCATCAGGGCGGATATATGTACAACGTCGGCCCAACGTCTTCGACATTGTACAAATGTTATACAAGTGGTACAGAGGGTGGGGCATTGAGGTTTATTGAGAGTGCTGCCTTGGAGATTAGACAGTATACAGTTCATTAGAAAGTAAACGGATAAAGTTATATTTTCACAAATAGCTATCAGCTGTCACTAGACGTCCCTGATAGTAAGTAGATTGTGCAGCAGCTTTTTATCTGTCCCTGAGTCAGAGATATCAGGGCGGATATATCAGATATAGGGTATCTGGTCACTGAGAGAGATTAAAGGTCAGGAGCTGTTGGCGCCTGTACCCCATGAGATAAATCAGCTGTCGGTACATCCACCCAACAAAAACACATCTTGCCGCATCCGGGGGCGGGGGCCCTAGGGTAGTGGTTAGCACCGCTGCCTTTCACGCCAGAGTTCGGGGTTCGGTTCCCGGTCTTGGCGGTTTGAAAGAAACAAAAAATGTTTCTTCCCCATCCACGTGTGAAAGTCAGTATTGTGGGGAGCCTCCGTGACCGAGAGGTAGCGTGCTCGGCCTCAGACCGCCAGGGCCCGTATTTTCGAATCCTGTGTCTGGAGGACAGTGTCATCTCAATCATCTCACCATCCTCAGGAGGTTCTCCTGGCCCAGTTTAGCCTATATGTGCACAAAGGTGGCCTAAAGCCTGACTCATTTCATTTTTTTGCCGCATCCGGTCTGACAGTCAGACCACTGGTCTGAGTCTGTCGGTACGAGACAACTTGATAGATGAAGATGCAAACACAAGGCGTTTACCCAATGCGGAAGCGGATCCAAGGGGGGCCACCCCCCCCCCCTTCAGGGTCCCAAAAAACAAACAAAAAACGACCAGATTTCGGCCGAAATATGGTCTAGAATGCGTCATTTGAGGACGTAGATGTCAAAATTTCCATAAATACTAGCTGTGGTGTGTATAAATTCTTGCAAAAATCGGAGCGCCCCTGTTGGCAATTCCTGGATTCGCCACTGCAATGCTGGTTTGATGTTGGCCCAGCATCACATGTAAACAAAACAAGTCAGCAATATACAGCACTTTACACCACATCTTCCCACGTCTATGACTGTGAGATCAAAGCAATCGCCGCTAATTGGTGTCTTATTGTAAAGACATAGGGGTATAAACTACAGCACTGATTGTCTGCCCAACGCTGGGCCGATGGCATCAACATGTGGCCCAATGCTGTAGGAACATTCAACCGTCCTTTAGCAAGTGTTTAGGTATACAAAAAGTTTGTTTGGGTTTTAAGCGGATAACAAATATTTTTACAAATCTAAAAACTCAGAAAAAAATAAATCATGATCTGGGGGATACACTACTTCATTACAAAACTAAAAACGAAAAATGATGTCATCCCAAGGAGCAGCTTTAATATAACAGTCCGTTACCAGAATAAAGCATGGAGTTCACATGTTTTTACAGTAGGCCTATATGGCACAGATTGTGTTGACAGGCGTGTTTCATGGTGTTTACACACTGTCATCATGCAGCGTGTATCAACGTGTGCCTGCTTGCTTGCTTGTATCCTTCAAAACATTGATTGAAACTGAACTTTTTGTGAAAGCCTTTTCAGCGCAGTGAATGGACTGACCAAATACCAGCGCTATACAAGTTATATTATTATTATTATTATTACAATTTATTACAAGACAGCGCAGTGAATGGACTGACCAAATACCAGCGCTATACAAGTTATATTATTATTATTATTATTACAATTTTCCCATAGAGAAGCTGCATTGGCAGCTGGCTGTATCGGCTGTCATGTCAACACACCAGGTGTACAACATAGATATTGGGTCCTAATGTCTCCAAAGAGCATAACTAAGAGAAATATCATCTGATAGTAGCTGACTATTTTTTTAATTATTACCCATAGATGTCGCTCAAGTATATAATCTCACTGTGATTTAAGAGCTCGATATGATCTTGTTTCGTGACTGTTGATCAGGACTGGGTCATTTGAATTGTGGGAGTGTAGTTGTCCCGCAAATAATCATCAGTTGACCATGGCTTTAAGTATTCAAATATATCATAATGCAATAGACCATAGACAAACACAAGCAGGGACTGACAACTATAACAGTATATTAAACAAAATAATCATGATGCAGTAGATGTGTTTGCTGGGAACGTTTTTCTCTAAACTGGTTTTCTTCCTTCAACACCAAGGAGTGGTCATGTCACAGTGCATTATCAAAGGGATTGTTATCCCATAAATCGCATTAGTGGTATGTGACAACATTGAGATAGTTAGTGTGGAATGTGTAGATCTCAGCTAAGAGTCGACGTTAAGCCAATGTTGGTTTAAAGTCAGGCCAGCATTGTAGATGGTAAACCAACGTTAAATTGACCCTCGATCAACGCCTAAATGACATGTTCTGTAGGTATCACAGCATACACGAGGCATTAACCCAATGTTGTTCTAATGTTGGCCCGTCGTCTTCGACGTCGACACACCATTGAAACAACATTGGGTCAATGCCTCGTGTTAGCTGGGAGTGTTGCGGTATACTCTGTCCTACATGCTGTGCTCGCTGACCTGGACGCATACACTCTATAAACACTGTGATAAGGCATCTTTCTGCGATGTATGTGTGTAAGAATGGACAAATGAATGAATGGATGATAAATAAAAAAAATATGAATGAATGCATTATTAATAAATGAATTACCGAATGAAAAATCCCGATATTTCTTTTGAAATTCTCACAAAATGTCTCCAGGACGTGTCTTCTTGGATGTCATCAAGGAAATTAAAACTTAACGCTGATAAGACCGAATTTTTATTCATTGGATCTGAAGTGCAATGTGAAAAATTATCGAAAAGTTTTCCAACAAGATTGTTGGCACAGGAAGTAACTCCTTCTCCATCTGCTAGAAATCTTGGCATAGTCTTTGACAGTGCTTTTACTTTTAAGAGTCATATATCTGGTATATCTCGCGCTTATTACTATCATATACGTGACATGCGTAGAATAAGGCGCTTTTTAACACCATCTGTTGCTAAAACAATTGCAACTTCTTTGACAGGTAGCAAACTGGACTATTGTAACTCTGTCCTTTTCAACGTCACTGAAAAGGAGATATCTAAGCTGCAGGGTGTACACAACTGTTTGGCTCGTGTTTTAACAAAGTCTCCTCGTTTTTGTCACATAACTCCTCTTCTAAAATCTTTGCACTGGTTACCTGCTCGTTACAGGATCAAATTTAAATTGTGTTCCCTGACCTACCAGGCTCTGACTAGTGGACAAGCAGTATATATTCGAAACATGCTTCAGCCATCGCGAAAGGTACGGACACTTCGTTCCAGTGATCTAGATCAGCTGAATGTTCCACGGGTCAGAACCGCGGTAGGCAGCAGGGCCTTTTCTGTTGCTGCACCTAGACTTTGGAATGAACTTCCTTTAGAAATTCGCTCTGCGAAAACACAATTTAGTTTCCGGAAAAAATTGAAAACGTAATTTCTTTGGTCAGGCTTTTCCGACTTAAATCCTCGGTGGTCCGGTTGGCCCAGACGACAAACGCAAACGGTTTTTGGAACTATGAGTCGGATTACGATTATGTTTGTCGCGCCTCTGAGCTCGGATCACCGAGGATTTAGGCGCAATAGAAGTTTATTATTATTATTATTATTATTAATAAAAGAATGTGACTTTAGGCCGCTTTATAGGCTAAACTGGACAAGGAGATCTTCATAAGAATGGGGAGATAAATTAGATAACACAATCTGAGGTCAAGCATGCTACCTCTCTATCACGGAAGCTCCCCACAATTTACCAGTGGGTTTGGGAATGTTTAAACAGATACTGGTTCATGAGAGCTTTGAAAGGTAACTTGTTATTTGAAAATTGCCTTTATTAGACACATACACATTACCACGCAGATCATGATGGTGGACCAACATCAAAACAGCATTAGACTAAAACTGATCATTGCGTGATCAAGATCTGCTGAATGCAGGTCGAAACGTCGCAATCGTTTCACAATTAGTTCCAAAGTGAGTAAAATTTAACCACTTTCAACATTAGACTAAAGTTTTGTGTTTTCAGAGAGAAATACAGTAAATTAAAATGGAAAAATGTGGGTTACAGTGATGGATGGATGGGATGGATGGGATGGATGGGATTGATTGATTGATTGATTGATTGATTGATTGATTGATTGATTGATTGATTGATTGATTGATTGATTGATTGATTGATTGATTGATTGATTGATTGATTGATTGATTGATTGATTGATTGATTGATTGATTGATTGATTGATTGATTGATTGATTGATTGATTGATTGATTGATTGATTGATCTCCTAACAATGTACACCTATCTTTTTTATATTAATTGTATTTCTTACATGTTGATGATGAAGCATGTTTAGCATATTTCTAAGGATCAGTTTTGTCACACCACCAGATTTCTGATTGAATGCACACAAATTGTCAGGTCAGGACTTTGATCCCAGGTGTGAATTAGATCTCGTTATTATTAAAACAGTTTCATGAAAATGTTCGTTTTAAAACAACTAGATGTAGGAAATTAAGTTATTTTTCAGAGATGCAAAATGAGGCTTTGCTGCATCGGGAGGGCTTGAAGAGTTACTTACCCGTGATGGCCAGTTCAGTTGAGTTACCCCATATTTGTTTGTTCAGCTGTTGACCAATTACCTTGCAAACAAATGAAATGAAATGAATGGGGTTTTATGCCACCTCTGTGCACATATAGGCTATACTGGGCAAGGAGAACCTGCTGATCTCCGACTTTCCAAGCAGGCAGCTTTAACCACTGCACCAGTGCCCCCTCCCTACCCTGCGAACAAGGCCTGTTGCTCACCATCCACCATTGTATTTGGACAGTGGCTCATTCCCTTTAAACACAAGGTGTGATATTCAATTTAGCACCCTGGTGCACACACAAGTAACAGACTGTTTAGGGCGTTTAATATAAAGATTTCCCGGTGGTGTATTGTCCTGTTGACACAGCTTGTTTATATTATGGAGCTGTTGTGAACCGGATAAGCAGCGAAGTGTTACTGGACACCAATTAACCCTTGGGGTTCCCAGGTACTAGATACTGTAAATCTGGCAATTTTCGATAGATAGTTATATATATTTAGATGGATAGATTTATTCAGAATTCACATAAAAATAGGGTTAACAATCAGTATGATAAATACATTAAGTATTCAAAATACAATGTGACCACCATTCTGGAACACCAGGGATAAAAACACTGAAAAGTATCCTGGTGCAGGTCACTTATTTCCTATATGCTGTTCCAGAGTGGCGGCGACAAGAGCAAGTTATTTTATACTTTCAATAAACCCATTAGTTATATCATTGATTCTGTAGTTAGCTACACGTCAAATGGTTATATCACAGATAAACTGGTGACTAGGAAAGTCATAGCATTTTCACAAAAAAATACAGGCAGAAACTGCCTCGACTAGATGAAATATGAAATGATTATGAAAGTTTATAAATAGTGCATATGATGAAATATATTTTATCGATGATAATACACACAAATGGAACCCTTATTATTTACAAGGGTTTCTGGAGCAATTTCCAGACTCTGCTTGTTATAAATTAATTAAAAACATTGTAAGAAACGAGCTGAATAAAAAGGACTTATAATCTCTTAGAGCACATGAATCGGCAAACATACCCGCCTGTATTTATAAGGCTGTATGATTGTAAATATGATTAGTAGAAATGAAAATCACTCCGAGCTTCAGTAATTAGCTCTTCTCTGAGATGCTTATTGACTCCTTTCTCAAACGAAGTAAGTCTTCAGCTGATCTCAGAGAAACTGGGAGCGCATTCCATATCTTACCGGCTGAGAATCTAAAAGTCTTTCTCCCCGATGATTTTACGTGGGGTAAAACAACTGATAGAAAACTATTTCTGGTGAAAAAAGAATGTTGATCATTGACCATGGAAATGTCCCGCTTTAAATATTGAGGGGCATTTCCATGGACAATTCGGTACATATTGTTTAGCTTGATTTGTTTAACCCTTTGACAAACTGGGATCCAGTGCAACAAAGTAAACTCTTCTATGCCAATGTGAGACCTAGGGGGGTAGCCTAGAACAAATCTCATAGTTTTGTTTTGCAAAATTTGTAGTTTCTTTTGTAAGTTGACCTGGAGACCCTCAAACCATGCGGAGCAGGCATAATCAAAATGACATAAAATTAAAGATGTAGCCAAAAGTTTCCTAGAATTTCTATTCAAATATTTAGCCTGTCTCCATAGAAATTTGAGTCTAGAGTTTCCCTTTTTTAAAATACTTTCTGCTATATATTTCCCTACCAGTGACTGGTCTAGGCTAACTCCCAGGTATTTCACATTATCTTTGGCAGTAACTTCATTGTCTCCACATATAATTTTCATGGTGGACTGTTTGCGTATTTTCTTATTTGAACCAAAAAGAATACCTTCGGTCTTTCCTAAGTGAATGGGTAGCTTATTATCCACTAGCCATTCACTTAGGAAAGTCAGTTCATGTCTAAGAGTTTCCTCTATGACAGAAACCGATGTAACTGAGACCAATAATGCTGAATCATCAGCATAAAGAATTAATCTGCATGATACAGCTGCCTCCATATCGTTTACGTAAATTAGGAATAGTAATGGTCCCAAGATGGATCCCTGCGGTACTCCGCAGGGAACCACCATGGGATCAGAAAAAATACCATCAACTTCAGTCTTCTGAAATCTATTTGTTAAATATGATGAGAACCAAGATGTTGAAAGATCATCCAAACCAATAGCTTTCAGTTTATTTAACAATATGTCATGATCGACAGTATCAAAAGCTTTTTGAAGGTCGATCATGACCATGCCAGTATAGTTTCCTTTATCCATATCAAATCTGATTTGGTCTGTCAGTTGTGTTAAGCAAGAATCGGTGGAATAAGAATTCCTAAAACCTGATTGATAATCATACAGTAGTTTTTCAGATCTTAAATAATTTTCTAACTGTTTATGTACAGTTTTTTCTAGAATTTTTGACATGACAGTTAAAATAGAAACAGGCCTGTAATTCCCAGGTTCTGACTTTGAATTTTTCTTATAAAGAGGAACAACCTTTGCTGTTTTCATATCATCGGGTATACGGCCTGTATATAAAAATAAATTTATAATATGTGCTATTGCACTAGATATTTGATTTGCCCCATCCTTGAGGAACCTAGCCGACAGCCCATCCAGACCAGTAGCTTTACTAACATTCAAGCTAAGCGATGATTTTAGAATGTCTTCCTCTCCGACAGGAGAAAATTTAAAAGAGTTTGTTTCGCAGGTTTAATTTTTCGCGAATTTCTCATTTCGGGACTGTTTAAGAAGTTTAGAATTCGCGATTTTTTCTTTTTCTTTAGTAGCGCTATTATAAGAATAATTTTCAAGATATTCTTGTATTCGCAAATTTGTCCTCGCGAAATTCGCGAAAATTACAACCTCGCGAACATCACCAGATCTACAGTATTCAATTTACCACTCTGGTGCACAAGCAACAGGCTGTTTAGGGCGTTATATAGTGCCCGGTGGTGTATTTTCCTATTGACACAGCTAGTTTATCTGGAGGTGTTGTGAACAGGATCTAAGAAGTGAGGTGTTACTGGACAGCAATTAACCCTTGGGTTCTCAGGCACTAGCCGGTGTCGTCCACTCCGCGGCTGTACATTGATGTATTTGCTTTACCCGAAAAATTCAACATGGTGGTGACTGAGAGCGATCTCGACCCCAAAAATGTTCATAACTTTTTAATGACTGTGCGAGCTGTGAGCTGAGCATGCGGGCATGTAACTGAAATGTTACTGATTCTAAAACAGATATTTTCGACCTAATTATTCGAGGACAAGTCTTAGATACGACAGTCCAAAGAAATGTCACACGATTTTGTACGGGGTCAATCTGTGGCTGAAACCTGTTTATGCCACTGGGGCTACCCAGGTACTAGATATATATAATTACTAATAATATAATATATATATTATATATCTTTTAATAATATATATAACAATATAATATATATAATATATGGCTGAAACCTGTTTATGCCACTGGGACTACCCAGGTACTAGATATATATAATTATTAATAATAATATAATATATATTATATATATTTTAACAATATAACAATATAATATATATAAAATATATTTTATATTCGTAAAAATAACAGGGGAACTACGTTACACCCCTTGGTTACACTGTTACAGCCTAGTTGTGCCAGCTTGCTGTGGTGTGTACTGTGTAACATTTGGTCAGTCGAATCCTGGATCAGCCACTGACCTACCACAACACCTGTCAGCAATATTTCAAATTTGATTGTGCATCACAAGTTTCTGTTGCAGATTAATGACAGTGAGTCACATTGACAACGCTGGCACAACGGTGGCGAAAACTTCACAGCTCAGCAAACACGGTGCAGGCGTTGATAATATTGTTGGTTGGGGAACCAACATTGGATTAACGCCGCGTATTTGCTGAGAGTCCGAGACATTAACCCTTCCAAGCCCGGGTTCATCATTCATTCACTACAAGCCGCGAATTGCTGTCGCAATTCTCGACTTGTAGTGGATGAAGATGATTTAATGAGGTTAAAAAAATAAAGAAAATTGCCATGTAATGGTAAACCAGTTTTATGGAAATTTTCGTTCTAAAACTCTTTGTTGTAGGAAAATTAAGTCTGTTTTCAGGGATGTAAAATGATGCTTTAATGCATCGTGAGGGCTTAATGCTGTTTCAATGCTGGGCCACTGTGTAGGACGATGGCCCAGCATTGAAGCAGCGTTGCGTCAACATCTCGTGTTTGCTGGTGAAATTTTGATAACCGACAAACACCAGATCCTGCTCCACCGTTGGTTTAATGTTGGGCCAGCGTTGCAGACGATGGGCCAGCCTTGAAACAGCATTGGGTCAACTGCTGTTTCCTGACGGGTTTTCCCAGTAAACACAAAACATTTGTATAACATTTATGCAACGTCGGCCCAACGTCTTCGACGTTGGTCCAACATTGCACAAGTGTTATACAATTGTTTTGTGTTTTCTGGGTGAAGTGTATCCATGGCTGATGGAGTGGCACCTCATAAATCAGTAGATTACTTGTTTATCATGTTTATGTTATGCTACCATAGAAATCGTCAAGGAAGTAGAGGTGGATTTAACAACGCTGCCATACTGTAGATCTGATAATTTTCGCGTGTCTAAATTTTCGCGAATTTCTGATTTTGGGACTTTTCACGAAGTTTAGAATTCGCAAATTTTCATTTTTCTTCAGTAGTGCTATTATAAAAATAATTTTCGCGAAATTCTTGAATTCGCGTATTTGTCCTTCTCGCGAAAATTAAAACCTTGCGAATATTTCCAGATGTACAGTATTTGTGTATAAAACATGAAGACCAAATGTTTTTGTCAATTTAAAATCACCATAAATGTCTTAGTTTGCTCTTTCTGCTTCATTTGAACAAGGAGGTTATATAACCTCCTTGATTTGAATACCTATTTTATGGGTCTACGGCCATACTACTTTGTTTAATTACTCCAGTGCGGGGATTGACTTCAGACGTAAGAATCTGACGTCAATATACGTCAGAAATGAAATGAAATGAATCGGGCTTTAAGCCACCTTTGTGCACATATAGACTAAACTGGGCCAGGAGAACATCCTGAGGATGGTGAGATGAGTGAGATGACACTGTCCTCCAGACACAGGTTTTGAAATTCGCGCCTGGCGGTGTGAGGCCGAGCACGCTACCTCTCGGTCACGGAGGCTCCCCACAATACTGACTTTCACACGTGGATGGGGAAGAAACAGTTCTGTTTCTTTCAAACCGCCGAGACCGGAAAGCGAACCCCGGTGCTAACCACTACCCTAGGGCCCCCGCCCAATAGACGTCAGAAGTCCGCGCGCTGGGAATACTGGACCAACATTGGATGAACAGAGCCAGTAAACACGAGACATTCAGCCAAGGTTGGTTCAATGTTGGCTGAATGTCTCGTATTTACTGGGATCGTTTTCGCATGGAATTCTACCCCAGAAAAACGATACAATACATTGAACCCATGTTGGTTCAATGTTGGGCCAGTGTCGCAGACGATGGCCCAACATTGAACCAACATAGGTTCAATGCGTCGAGCTGACATCCCAGCAGACACAAGACGTTGAATTAATGTTGGTTTATTGTCGATCCACCGTCCACGACGCTGCAACAGCGGTGAACCAACATTGATTTAAAATATTGTGTCTGTTAGTCGGGATTGACAGTTGTAAAGCAGCCCGTCCAAGCGAGTGTTGACGTTGCCTTGATGAATCACTACTTCTTGTTTATGCCCGGGCTGATTTATATTATTAGTGCACTGGATGGCCGCCATAATAGTCTCTAAATTGCAGGATAACCTTAGGGTCATGTCATCCAGATACACACTGATAAAGGTCGACATTTGTTATATAAACATTGTAAATAATGGGTTTCTACTAAAAATACCACAGAATCATTTGGTAAAGTGTTTGTATCACAAGCCCCGTCCAACCTATTAGCAAGGACGTTCTATGCGTATAGAACGTTTTTGCTATTAGTGTGATTGCGAGCCCGAGCCTTAGTTACTATGTATTATTTTCTTCAATCATGGTTTGATCACTACTCTCTGGCTTAAAGGAGTAGTCCACTGTGTACGAACAGCAGGACACAGCTTTAGCCAGAAAGCACCAGGCAGATTACAGAGATAGGGGCAACTGGGGTACAACTAAAACCAGACACATACAAAGAGTGGTCTATATCTTTAATAGTTTTAGTATGTAGTCACAGACAGTGGCATAACTATGATTTACTCGGGAGGGGATTATAAATGTAAAGTCAAAATAGTTTTATAATAATGAGTGGGTTCTTTGTCAGGTTCCAGGGGTCTTTCCCATTGAAAACTTTAACATTGACATTGTCGTAAATGTATCTCATTTCCATTTATATCCCTATCACCCCACCCTCACGTCATCATCTGTACATCATTTATTTCATCAACGGACTGCACTGGTTTTATCATGTTACAGTGATGACACTTAATACATGACCATTAGTGCCGAAAAGTGAAGTTATGCACTACTACTACTACTACTACTACTACTACTACTACTACTACTACTACTACTACTACTACTACTATTACCACTAATACTACTACTACTACAGTAACTACTACTACCACTACTACTACTACTACTACTAACTACCTACCTATCTATAGTTATATAAAATTGAATAATACTAGTATATATATAGAGACCAAAATATCTATTTATATTAAAATGAATACTAACTAACATAAATCAGGTGACCTACTTTGACCGGGTTACTGTGTATTTGGGCGTTACTCGTCTTTCTTGATCATCTTCCTGTTCTTCATCAACGTCACATCGACTGAAAACAAAACATCATATCGACTATTACACAACATCATATCGACTGAAAACACAACATCACATCGACTGAAAACACAACATCATATTGACTGAAAACATAACGTCATATCGACTGAAAACACAACATTAGATCGATTGAAAACACAACATCTCGACTGAAAACACAAAATCATATCGACTGAAAACACAACATCTTATCGACTGAAAACACAACATCACATCGACTGAAAACACAACGTCATATCGACTGAAGACACAACATCTCGACCCTAAACACAAAATCATATCGACTGAAAACACAACGTCATATCGACTGAAAACACAACATCACATCGACTGAAAACAACGTCATATCGACTGAAAACACAACGTAATATCGACTAAAAACACAACATCATATCGAGTGAAAACACAACGTCATATCGACTGAAAACACAACGTCATATCGACTGCAAACACAACGTCACATCGACTAAAAACACAACCTCGCATTGACTGAAAAAACAACATCCTATCAACTGAAAACACAACTACATATCGACTGAAAACACAACCTCGCATTGACTGAAAACACAACATCTTATCGACTGAAAACACAACCTCACATTGACTGAAAACACAACATCATATCATCTGAAAACACAACGTCATATTGACTGAAAAGACAACATCATATCGACTGAAAACACGTCATTTCGACTGAAAACACAACATCATAATAGACTGAAAACACAACATCATATTGACTGAAAACACAACATCATATCGACTGAAAACACATCTTATAGACTGAAAACACATCATATCGACTGAAAACATAAGGTAGAAATAATAATCCAGTATATGGCACCATAACCCCCCCCCCCCCTGCACCAGCATCACATCGACTGAAAACAACAAGTAGAAATAATAATCCAGTACCTGGCACCATAACCCCCTATAAATAATATAAACAATCTAACTAATGCAATCACACCCATCAGTGATACTTTTACTCTTTCAATGCAGGGATTGACTTTATCTGACGTCTAAAGTCGGTCCTCACAGAGGTTAAATCACCACAGGCTGCACTTTACTCACTTGTATGAGGGGTCGTTGTTCATATAACAGCTTTACTCACTTGTATGATGGGTCGTTGTTTATTTAACAGCTTTACTCACTTGTATGAGGGGTCGTTGTTCATATAAGCTTTACTCACTTGTATGAGGGGTCGTTGTTCATATAAGCTTTACTCACTTGTATGAGGGGTCGTTGTTCATATAACAGCTTTACTCACTTGTATGAGGGGTCGTTGTTCATATAACAGCTTTACTCACTTGTATGAGGGGTCGTTGTTCATATAACAGCTTTACTCACTTGTATAAGGGGTCGTTGTTCATATAACAGCTTTACTCACTTGTATGAGGGGTCGTTGTTCATATAACAGCTTTACTTACTTGTATGAGGGGTCGTTATTCATATAGCAGCTTTACTCACTTGTATGAGGGGTCGTTGTTCATATAAGCTTTACTCACTTGGATGAGGGGTCGTTGTTCATATAATAGCTTTACTCACTTGGATCAGGGGTCGTTGTTCATATATAACAGCTTTACTCACTTGGATGAGGGGTCGTTGTTCATATAACAGCTTTACTCACTTGTATGAGGGGTCGTTGTTCATATAACAGCTTTACTCACTTGTATGAGGGGTCGTTGTTCATATATAACAGCTTTACTCACTTGGATGAGGGGTCGTTGTTCATATAACAGCTTTACTCACTTGTATGAGGGGTCGTTGTTCATATAACAGCTTTACTCACTTGTATGAGGGGTCGTTGTTCATATAACAGCTTTACTCACTTGTATGATGGGTCGTTGTTCATATAACAGCTTTACTCACTTGTATGAGGGGTCGTTGTTCATATAGCAGCTTTTCTCACTTGTATGAGGGGTCGTTGTTCATATAACAGCTTTACTCACTTGTATGAGGGGTCGTTGTTCAGATAACAGCTTTACTTACTTGTCTGAGGGGTCGTTGCTCATATAGCAGCTTTACTCACTTGTATGAGGGGTCGTTGTTCATATAACAGCTCTACTCACTTGTATGAGGGGTCGTTGTTCATATAACAGCTTTACTCACTTGTATGAGGGGTCGTTGTTCATATAACAGCTTTACTCACTTGGATGAGGGGTCGTTGTTCATATAACAGCTTTACTCACTTGTATGAGTGGTCGTTGTTCATATATAACAGCTTTACTCACTAGTATGAGGGGTCGTTGCTCATATAACAGCTTTACTCACTTGTATGAGGGGTCGTTGTTCATATAACAGCTTTACTCACTTGTATGATGGGTCGTTGTTCATATAACAGCTTTACTCACTTGTATGAGGGGTCGTTGTTCATATAACAGCTTTACTCACTTGTATGAGGGGTCGTTGTTTATATAACAGCTTTACTCACTTGGATGAGGGGTCGTTGTTCATATAACAGCTTTACTCACTTGTATGAGGGGTCGTTGTTCATATAACAACACCACTTGTCTGGCAGCATCTCCTCATCTTCAATGTCCTGAAGGCGGCGCCATTTGGAGCACTGGTCACACTGGGCCCACGTCCACTTCTGAGACTGACTGCAACAGAAAAGCCGTATTTATAACTCTAACTCTACATGCCCTAACCCTAACCCTAGCCCCAACCCTAACACTAACAATGAGCCAACGTCCATTTCTGTGACTGATTGAAAAGAAAACCAGCAAGGTTAACGCATACAGAGCTTAAATATTAATAAAATAATAGTTTTGTATAAACCATGGGAATCAAAAGGTTTGTTCAATTTGAAAACGGCATAATGTCTTTGTTAAATGTTTCCGTTTCATTTGAATACCTATGTTATGGGTCTACGGTCATTATAATATTTTTCTTTCAGTGCGGGGGTAGAGTTTAGAAATCAGAATCTGAGGTCTAAAGTTGATCTCGGCGCTTTTTGTCAAATTGTCAGTTTCAATGTTATACGTTTAGGCCCTACTGAAACCGTGACCGAGTTCACCCCTGGTGAATGTGAGTATCAAACCTACTATTGATACAATGTCTTTGTGCTCCAAAGTATATAGGCTATCAAACCAATGTGTTCCAAATTAATTTGTTTTATAAGCTTGTTAGCTGGCGTTTAAAGATTTAAATACGTCTCTAAACATCAAGATTTGCAAATGTTTAGCCTCAAACTAAACAAAAATGGGCAATTTTCACTCACTTGAAAATTTAAATGAACAAACTGAGTGAGATAAGGGTTGATTTACCATATCCTGCCAATTATACTTACATTTCACAGTCAGCGTCAATCTTCTCGCTTCCGTAGTCTTTCGCTTTCTGACGCAGCATGGACACAAATGTGCTACAAGTGAAATAAACAGAATCAGAAAGCGATCATAAATGTGTTTTAAACTGAGAATAAAAAGATATATATATATATGTATTTTTCTGAGTGCTACATTACTGATACTTTTGAAGAAATAGCCCCTTTGACATAATTTTAAAATGTCCCTAGTTTTTAAAACAAACGTTTTAAAATTCAAATGGGTGGTTTGTTTGAGATTAGCAAATTAACGGGAAGAGAAACTGGTCAAAATCAGATTCATCTACTGCAAGATACAAGTAGAAAGAAAACACCAAGTAGTGTGCATGCATTGTGTTCTACACAGTCAAACTTTTCATTGTGTAGGCCTACACGGGGGGTAACTCTTTTACTTGTATTTGTCGTTTTTCTCGAAGTCCTGTTTGTTGTGTATCGGGGTCAGGTGGTTGACCTCTGTCACAACTATCACGTCCTTGACCGCTTCGGACATCTGAGAAAGAAAACAAGGTCAAATAGCAGTATGTATTAACTATTATTATATTATTTCAATTTGAAATCATTATAAATGTCTCTTTCTGCATCATTTGAATACCTATGTTATCATGGTTATGGGTCTACGGCAATTAAAAATATTTTAAATACAGGTCACATTCTGATGTCCAAATAGATCCCCGTACAGAAGAGGTTAAAGGTGATCTATCACCCCTTATATAGTATGAATAATTTTGTGACAAATAAATCAAAGTTGTCACAATATGGGTCACAAGTGTTTCCTTATATGGGGTGATTGGTTATCATGTGACCCTCTGTGAGGGTCACATGATGGCTAATCACCCCATATAAGGACATAATTATTCATACCATATAAGGGGTGATAGATCACCTTTAACAGTGTCATGTTGTGTCATGTGACAGTAAAATGTAGACACATAATTTGTAATAATATTGCAGATATTATTCATCTTCAGCGGCGCAGAGTGATCATTATCCATATAAACCCTCATCATGCATCAAAGCATTTGTATCTCTGAAGAATGACTAGTGGTTTTACAACAAAATGTTCATGGATATGTGGTAATAATGACAATAATCTTTTTCTAATTTGCCACCCTTTTCAAGTCATATTCATTCACTACAAGTCGGGAATGTCGACAGCAATTCGTGGCTTGAAAGGGTTAATAAATTAAGTGACAACAAGAAGTATACCGTGAGTAAAGTACTACATACCTACTACATTTATACTACATCTATAAAACATTATACTACATTTATATTACATTCATGCGACTTTAGATTGAAATCACTGGGAGCAAATATCAGCCGTGGACAGAGCAAGGCCGAAAGTAGGCTAAGCCACAATCAGTCTATTTCTGCTCCCCATGCAGCATAGCACCGTAGTCTACATATGTCTGAATTGTTAGCGACACTACCTTTAACCCATTAATCACAAAATTATTTAATTTGAATTTTTACTCACTTGAAGTTGTGTCTAGCTGACGCGATCGACGCAATCCACAACTTCAAGTGAGTGAAAATTATCCAAATTTGACAAAGTGGAGCTCAACGATTTTGAAATTTGATTGATTGATGTCACGTATTCAAAAGCTGGTATTTATTGTGCTAATAAAAAAACGAATATAATTGGGGCCGGCTGTCATAGGGTTAAGCAGGCCACAATGAGACTATTTCCCATATACAGAGTAGCACAGTAGACTATCTATGCCTAGATTCTATGTTAGCGACACTACCTTTAAAGGTGATCTATTACCCCTTATATGGTATGAATAATTATTTCGTTATATGGGGTGATTGGCTATTATGTGACCCCCTCTGAGGGTCACATGATAGCCAATCACCCCATATATGGGGGTGATTGGCTATCATGTGACCCTCTCGAAGGGTCACATGATAGCCAATCACCCCGTATAAGGAAACACGTGTGCCCCATCTTGTGACAACTTTGATTTATTTGTCACAAATTTATTCATACTATATAAGGGGTGATAGATCACCTTTAAATATGCCACAATGAGTCTGTTCCTCGTGTACAGCAGAGCACCGTAGTCAGGTCCCCCGTTTTTGTCGTCTGTCATCTTGGCAAATCCTAGTGTGATCTGAACTGGGTCCTGCAACAGAAAACGACGTCAAAATCATAAATCTTTTATTATGATCCAGGCATTTGTCAAATCGGTTAACCCTTAGATAACTGATGTCGACTAGGTCTACAGTAGATATTCTGTGTTTTTCTTAGCACCTGTATAACCCCTGATAACCAGTTGTTAAAAGTAAAATATACATTCAATCTCGAAACACTGATATATATTGGGACTTGAGTTTCACACATAACACAAATTTTTAGTCATTTGAAGTTGTGGATCGCGGTAGCGAGACACAACTTCAATTGGCTGAAAATTTAAACTTCTTAGCCTAATGCTCTAAGGGTTAAGAGTTTATACACCCACCTCTCCACGCGGTGTATAAGTATCATTTTCTTTTCTTCCCAGACTTTTCGCCACGTATCTCGTTTTCACCTTCTTCCCTCTCAGATAGATATGTAGTTTAGGCTTCAGGTAGAGTATACTCAAATATTCCTGAAACAAAACATATGGAAAATATCAGTCAAACATCCGCCATTCTATTAAGAGAAGAGGGTGGCATACATCGATCTTGTGTATACTATTGAATTATTTTAAAGAAAGTGAACGTCAATTACTCAAGAGTGCTGTCTCTAACGATATCCCACAACATTAATTAAAGTCAATAATCGCCTAAAAATTTGAGGATAAAAAATCAGGTCATAACCCCCAACAGGCACATCTACACCCCCCTAAGGGATGTGTGTGTGCAATATGAAAACAATCCGGCTAACGGTTCCCGAGATATCGGCCGGAAATAAAACACAGACGCACGGCCCTACGGACAGACATTGTGATGACAATATCCCGCGCCCCCTACTACGTGGGGGATGTGATGACAATAATGATAATTGACTCAAAATATTTTTGTTTCGGAAAAAAATAGAAACTGTACATTATTTGCAAAAATATGATACTACATCGACCATATAACACCAGCATTCAATTTCCCCAAAAATGTTCCCATATAAATTTAAACTCAAAATACCCAATTTACCTAATTTTCCCACAACTAGGGGTTTAAGAACGAAAATTACCATGAAACTGGTTTACTAATACATGGCAATTTTCTTTAATTTTCACACCACATCAAATCATCTTTATCCACTACAAGTCGAGAATTGCGACAGCAATTCGCGGCTTGTGGCAGATAAAGATGAAATTGGTAAATTCAGGCTTGAAAGGGTTAAACAATAGCTTTGAATCTACAAATTACATGTCATTTTGAAATGAAGAAAAAGATAAAAGGTAGGTTGTTTTATAATTGTCATAGCATTCAAATGACAAAGAAAGATCTGACTTAGCCCTTATAGCGCGGGGATCGACTTTAGTCGTCAGATCTGACGTCTGTAGACGTCAGAAAGTTGGTCCCTGCCCTGTAAGAGTTAACATATTTATACTGATCGTAGACATATAACATAGGTATTCAAATGAATCAGAAAGAGGTAACTAAGACATTTATGATGATTACAAATTAATTAAAACCCTTCGGTCTCTGCGGTTTATATAAAAAAATCCCGTGCTTTAAGGGTTAACATTTTTCATAGTTTTTTATCTAAATATTTCAGGCCTGTAATGGTTTAAACAGCTCCAGCAAGTGAATGGTTAACATTTTCCATAGTTTTTTATCTGAATATTTCAGGCCTGTAATGGTTTTAACAGCTCCAGCAAGTAAAGGGGTAACTTACCCTGAGTGACCTTCTGTATAAAGGTGTGTCCACTGTGATCCTAGGAGCTAAAGGGTCGTCAATCGACTGATATTGTCTCTCAGTGTAAATGATGTCATATGGATCAGAGAAATCAAGCTCTGATTTATCTTCACTGTCCCTGTAACACACAAACATGTACGGTGGTGTTTATCAGGTGACAGAGCAGTATTGTATAACGTACCGGGCAGTAATACCTGCCCGGTAAGTTATAACTGCCCATATCGTCAAGAAGCGGTTGGTTTTTACTGCCCGATATTGTATTGCAGCATGGCGGAAGTAGTACACATTGTATACACATATTACACATTGCGGGTCATTCAATAGGGCACACACTTAACATATTTACTAACATTTTAGGAGATCAAAGTTTGTGATATTTCATGCATAAATTAGCTGAAAACCTATTTTTCAGACCTATGACCCCCACCTACTTCCAAGTGACGGGTCTGGGGAACATTCCACTAAAACAAGTTGTCTCTACCATTAATGATTTGTATGGTAGATATTTTCGTACACAAAAAAAACTTTCGACAATAGGTCCAAACTATTACAAGCTTTAGCCAACACAACTGTTTGCCTTTTGGGGGTATATTAAATAGAAGTGAATAACAATCAACGTATATACAGTGCATATAATTGTAATCTTTATGTATTTGACTTAATCTTTATGTAGAATATTAATACCAGCGACCTGTAATACAAGACCGGGCAATAATAACCACTTGTTCCCGTCAGTTATAACGTAAGCCTACCCGGCAGTAATACAGACTCAGTATATAATACAAGTCTGTATATATTGGGAAGAAAACATACACATGAAAGAGATATATCATACATACTGATTTATCTTCACTGTAACAAGTGAACATAAGCATATATCATAGACTAGCTTCAACTGATGTCCCACAATGAAATCAAGTTCTGATTTTCTTAATTGCCCGTGTAACAATTAGCAAATGTAAGGTGTATTATATCCAGCAAACATCAGCCATAGAGCCGATGTTGGGTCAATATTGGACCAGCGTCGTAAACGTTGGACTAACACTGACTCAGTATTGGGCCAATGTCTTCAGCTTGCTGGGATATTATAAGGCAGTCAACTAGATCGTCAGGCATCACAAACGTTGACCCAGCATTGTCTTAGTTGGGATATTGTCAGGCATTTAGCCAATCAGACGGGCTTACAATCAACTATCCAGTCAGTCAGCCAACCAGCCGCCGGCCAGTCATCCACCCAGATAGCCAGCCAACCAGTCAGTCAGTCAACCAACCAGCCGCCAACCAGTCATTATTCAGATAGCCAGCCAACCAGCCAGTCATCCACCCAGATAGCCAACCAACCAGTCAGGCAGTCAACCAACCAGGCGGTCAGTCAGTCACAGCCAAATAAACAGCATCATATCATCATACCATAAACATAGACAGGAATGGACTATCGACTGGCGCGAGATCATCATGAACTTACGGCTCGCATGCGCGGCTAGGAAAAGGGATAACTGATTTCGATCTACCTAAATTATGTATAGACGTCAAATCATACCCAGCAAGCACAAAACATGTGTATAACATTTATACAACGTCAGCCGAACGTCTTCGTTGGTCCAACAGTGTATGTTATACAAATGCTGGGTATGTGCTGCCCAGTCGCTGGGTGTATTGAACATGGTATGTATACTTCTATGATCTATGTCCACACATGTGCACTGACCGGTCGCACATTTTCACGGGAGAAGCATACTTTATGTGCTTCGATGTTTTATTATTGTTGTAATATTTCAATACTTTCGATAATGAAGCAGAAGGAACAATTATAATTTATTCATTTATCGAATACATGTGTTACGATTTGAAAGATAAATGTTAATCATTAATTTGACTGTGATTGAAATTGTGATCAACACAATGTTAATATACCCATGAAAAACGATCAAAAAGCACATGTTTGACAGTTTACAGCGAAAGTAAACCATCAAGTCAAGTCATCCAGCCAGACAGGCAACCAGTCAGCCATTAACACTTTCTGTGCGGGGATCGACTTTCGGCGTCAGAATCTGACGTCAATAGACGTCAGATTCTGACGTCTAAAGTCGACCCCCGCATTGAAATAATCTAATATTTATTATGGCTGTAACATAGGTACTTAAATGAAGCGGAAAGAGATAACTAAGACATTGATGATGACTTTAATTTTATGAAATCGAAAAAAACTTTTGATGTCCATGGTTTATACAAAATTATTTCACCGCTTCAGGGTAAATAGTACTGTGGCATAATCAGGTAAACAGACCGTCACCCAATGAGTGAACTA
The DNA here is from genome assembly GCA_964017125.1 of Flabesymbios commensalis. Lineage (NCBI taxonomy): Eukaryota > Metazoa > Annelida > Polychaeta > Terebellida > Flabelligeridae > Flabesymbios > Flabesymbios commensalis. Next base: position 93,736,065 of record OZ024907.1, read on the forward strand.
GTACTTTATTCATCCCTGGTCTCTTATATACTGGCTTACTTTGCTAGAGTGTGGATTAAGATCCGGGTTCCTGATGTTGAGGTTATGAGGTCAAACTGTTTCAGGAGTTCAGCCTCCGAGGAGAACAAGCTGTGATCTGTTATAGCCTTAAGGCTGCATTCACACCCCGGCCAGAGCCGACCTGAAAAATAACAAGTATACATAAATTATGTAATAAAGTGAATTCATATAATGTATTTAAATTACGATGCAAGATAACACTTTTTGGCAAGATTTTATTACATAAAATATAGATACTGATTTTAAAAGAGCAATTATGGAAGTTTCAGTGTTTCATTTCTGTATATCCCTCACATAATGATATGTAGCTGCCACTTTACAAAGTGCAGTTACACCCTTTAAGCGCTGAGGGGACCATATATCCCTATATCATGTGGGCCCCGCACAGAAGTTAGGCGCTATACAAGAATCAAATTGCATCGTAAAAACTTTATTATAAACAATTAAAAGTGACAAAATTCAAGGACAATTCAAGGACAATTCAAGGACAATTCAAGGACTTTCAAGGACCACAAAAATATTTTTCAATGACCAATTTCAACAGGGAAAGCAACATATGAACACAAAATGCTGAACACTGTCTGCGATGTTAGCATAACAATAAAGCAACATTGCCTTGGCGTATCTTCCTAGGTTACCTCCACAAACACCAGGGGTCGAGCCAATGTTGCTTTATTGTTTGGCCATCGTCTGCGACGTTGGTCTAACAATAAAGCAGCATTTGCTGGACGTCTTAAAGACTTCCTCGGATACCCAGCAAACACGAGAGGTCGAGCCAGTGTTGCTTCCAGGGTTCGTAGGCTTACACCTTGGGCAGAACAAAATTCAAAGCCTTTTCGAGGCTTTTCAAGGCCCCAAAGTGTGGTTTTCCAGGCCCCACGCAAATCAAGTAAAACATTAATACAAACATTCAAAAAACTAATTTTGTTTAAAAGCAAGCATGTAGAAATGTACCAAGCCCACTAATTGACTCCAGAGAATAAATGCATGATAACTGTGGATCTTGGCTGTCATTAAAAACCTTTTTACGAAATGGATTCTTAGCTGTCTTAAAAAAAATTGCGAAATAGCTTTCAAAATGGTTCATTTTCAAGGCTTTTCAAGGCCTTTGGCAAAATTCAAGCACTTTTGGGGCATTGAAAAATAATTTTAAATCCAAGGCTTTTCAAGGCTTTAAAGCCTCGCACAAACCCTGTGCTTTATTGTTGAGCCACTGTCTGCGACGTTGGTCCAACAATAAAGCAGTGTTTGTTGGACGCGTCGCGTTCACTCAACAGCAAACACGAGGCATTGACCCAATGTTGGGTTAATGTTGGGCCAGCGTCGAAGACGATGGGCCAACATTAACCCAACATTGGGTCAACGCCTCGAGTTTGCCAGGTGTATACAGTAGAACCTGCTATGAGCAGCCACCCTCGCGACACAGGAAAAGTGGTCTTTTAATGCAGGTGGCTGCACATAGGAGGTTTATTTCTATACAAAATGGCATTTTGGGGAATGGCCAAGTGGCCTCCCATAGGAGGTTGGCTGCTCATAAGAGTGGCTGTTCATAGCAGGTTCTACTGTACACTGTAATACTTACCATTGCTCCAGGTGGCCATCGGGATCAGCACTGTCTCAGCGCCGATCTTTGAGAGGTAGGTCTGAGACATGAACCCCACAGTACAGGTTTCTCCAGAGATAACGTTACTCCCGCCATCACAGCCCTCGTTATTGATGAGGAAGTCCGCCCAATCCTTCGCCTGCGCGGCATCCTTATCAAGAGGGCTTTCAGGACATCCATCTTTGCCGGTTTTTCGGGGGACCTCAGCGACATTTCCACGAAGAGGAGTTCCCGGACCTACACCAGTTCGCCTTCTGGAGCTATTCCCACTGCTTTTGGTGAAAACCATAGCATCTTTACCAAGCCGCATGGAACCAGATTTGAACCCGTTACCATACATCCCGATGGCGTCTCTACCATTTTTGGACTCCTTGGTGTTAAATCCAAATCTGAAAACAAACATTGGATGACATGTAATCGATGTTCACTTACAGGGTCCAGGAATGACATCTAGTAGATTACAGCGTTCCTGAATGACGTTGGACGAGTATAATTAATTATTATTCCATTATAGGATAAACGACATATATAAAACAGTTTACTAGCATTATGATAAACAAGAATTACTGTTAAATACAATTACATATATCTTATGCATATTGTCAAAAATGCATAAGTCTCTTATGCAATTCTGATATTGTACATACATATCGGGTCATGCTATGTATATACATGTATTAATAAATAAAGGTGTGACAGTGTTTTTATTCCAGCACATCTTCCCATTGTTAATCCCAAAACAATACCAGTTTTTTTTAATCCAGCAAATCTTCCCATTGTTTATCCACTAACAAAACCAGTTTTTTTTATTCTAGCACATCTTCCCATTGTTTATCCCATAGCAGTAACAGTGTTTTTATTCCAGCACATCTTCCCATTGTTTATCCCATAACAATAACAGTTTTTTAGTATTCCAGCACATCTTCCTATGGTTTATCCCGTAACAATATTCTCACGCCGTCTATTTGTTAACATACCATGGATAATGATAGAACATATTTAGGCTGTACTAATTGTTTACAAAAATGATGTAATAGCCACTGTGCGACGATAAGCATGTTGGGGGTAGGCAAATTTGCGCGATTTGAGAATATGTGGCATTTGAAGTAGAAGTCAAAGGGTTGATGAGTAATCAATACACATATATAAGGATGTAGCAGACAAAGGGTTAACCCTTAGATCACTGACATATTCAATTTAAATTTTTAGTCACTTGAAGTTGTGTGTCGCGGTAAGTTACTGAAAATGTATGTTATTTGTGAAATTTAAGTCCCAATATATATTATATATCAGTATTCCAAGATTGAATGCATAGTTTACTGTAAACTGCTGGTTGTCAGGGGTCATACATGTGCTAATAAAAACTCAGAATATCTACTGCAGTCGACAGCAGTGCTAAAAAGGGTTAATGAGAAACAGAGGAGCAGTAGAAGTAATCAGCACTCCGCTAAACGAGCAGGTGGCTACATCAGCCCATTCACTAATCATGCTCATCATTCCAGGCGTTGCAAGAAGACCATACCTCATTAACATCAATTAACATTAATAATGCGCATTTACTCATGAATGTGAGGTCAGGGGTCATGCCAGCCAGTGTCTGTACTCACCCCAGCATTTTGTTCACCTTGTCAGAGGTCATTTCAGCGCCATTGTCTATACTCACCCCAGCATTTTGTTCACCTTGTCAGATGTCATTCCAGCCATTGTCTATACTCACCCCAGCATTTGGTTCACCTTGTCAGAGGTCATTCCAGCAATTATCTATACTCACTCCAGCATTTTGTTCACCTTTTCAGGGGTCATTCCAACCATTGTCTATACTCACCCCAGCATTTTGTTCACCTTGTCCGAGGTCATTCCAGCCATTGTCTATACTCACCCTAGCATTTTGTTCACCTTGTCAGAGGTCATTTCAGCGCCATTGTCTATACTCACCCCAGCATTTTGTTCACCTTGTCAGAGGTCATTCCAGCCATTATCTATACTCACTCCAGCATTTTGTTCACCTTGTCAGAGGTCATTCCAGCCATTGTCTATACTCACCCTAGCATTTTGTTCACCTTGTCAGAGGTCATTCCAGCCATTATCTATACTCACCCCAGCATTTTGTTCACCTTGTCAGAGGTCATTCCAGCCATTGTCTATACTCACCCCAGCATTTTGTTCACCTTGTCAGAGGTCATTCCAGCCATTGTCTATACTCACCCCAGCATTTTGTTCACCTTGTCAGAGGTCATTCCAGCCATTATCTATACTCACTCCAGCATTTTGTTCACCTTGTCAGAGGTCATTCCAGCCATTGTCTATACTCACCCTAGCATTTTGTTCACCTTGTCAGAGGTCATTCCAGCCATTATCTATACTCACCCCAGCATTTTGGTCACCTTGTCAGAGGTCATTCCAGCCATTGTCTATACTCACCCCAGCATTTTGTTCACCTTGTCAGAGGTCATTCCAGCCATTGTCTATACTCACTCCAGCATTTTGTTCACATTGTCAGAGGTCATTCCAGCCATTGTCTATACTCACCCCAGCATTTTGTTCACCTTGTCAGAGGTCATTCCAGCCATTATCTATACTCACTCCAGCATTTTGTTCACCTTGTCAGGGGTCATTCCAGCGCCATTGTCTATACTCACCCAAGCATTTTTTTCACCTTGTCAGAGGTCATTCCAGCCATTGTCTATACTCACCCCAGCATTTTGTTCACCTTGTCAGAGGTCATTCCAGCCATTGTCTATACTCACCCCAGCATTTTGTTCACCTTGTCAGAGGTCATTCCAGCCATTATCTATACTCACTCCAGCATTTTGTTCACCTTGTCAGAGGTCATTCCAGCCATTGTCTATACTCACTCCAGCATTTTGTTCACCTTGTCAGGGGTCATTCCAGCGCCATTGTCTATACTCACCCAAGCATTTTTTTCACCTTGTCAGAGGTCATTCCAGCCATTATCTATACTCACTCCAGCATTTTGTTCACATTGTCAGAGGTCATTCCAGCGCCATTGTCTATACTCACCCTAGCATTTTGTTGACCCCGGTCAGAGGTCATTCCAGCCATTGTCTATACTCACCCCAGCATTTTGTTCACCTTGTCAGGGGTCATTCCAGCGCCATTGTCTATGAATTCCAGACAAAACTCCTCGTTGATCATTTTGTAATCAATCCACATTTTGGCCGCGTGACAATCTGGGTCATAGGCGTTATCTGTCAAAATACAACACAAACGATGTTAGCCACAATCTGGGTCAAACGCGTTATCTGTCAAAATACAACACAAGCGTTATAATTTAACAAGAGGCACGCCCAGCAAACAAGAGGCATTCACCCAATGCTGTTTCAATGTTGGGTCAGCGTCGAAGACGGTGGACCACCATTGAAACTGCATTTGGTGAATGGCTCGTGTTTGCTGAGCAGTGCTCTTTTCCTGATATTACGCATGTAAAATAATGGCCAAGTGTCGACCATTTTGAATTTAATCGAGTTGAAATTTTCAGGGTTAATCCTCCCATGAAATATCACATTTCGTTGCTTAGTTTAATGGTGTAGCTATCTGCACGGTTTGCAGATATCAGCAATATTAAAATAAATTTAGCTACTTCGTCCAAAAGGTGTAGTTTAAAAAGTAGGTGAAAGATCATAACCCCCATAAGGCACATCTACATCCCTTTAGTGAATATGCGTGTGCAATATAAAAGTGCCTCCCAGATGGCCATAGACCTGGGTGTTAAAATGCAATCTAATGCTGAAACATTGTACTGGCCTTTTGCACAGCTCCGCTTTGCTCGGGTCGGATAGTCCTCACATTAACATTACAATAGTTTAGGGTAAGGTAACTCGTCTCCGATCTTACATATATTTGTATTCTGATAAAACGTTATGATACTAGTCTCACCTGTGAGTTCAGCTACAGCACTGAACGGCCATAAATGACTGGTGCTGTTGGAATGAAGATACTTGGGAGACACCTGAAAATAAAAAAAAACATCAGTAAGAGGGAAAAGAACCTAGACAAAGAACAAATCTTTCAAAGTTTATCTGCTATTGACACATATCTGTGTAAGAAATACCATGGAGATCAAAGGGTTATTTTCTATTTGAAATCATCATAAATGTCTCAGTTAGCTCGTTCCGCTTCGTTTGAATACCTAACCTATCTTGGTTATAGGTCTGCTGTTATTATAAATGTTTTATTCTTTCAGTGCGGGGATCGACTTTAGACGTCAGCATCTGACGTCTATAGACGTCAGATTCTGACGTCTAAAGTCGATCCCCGCTCTGCAACGATTAAAGCGTCTCCTGCAGTTGTTTACTGGTACTAGCAGCAGATCTGAAGATCAAAATGACAGAGGTCGGCGTCTAGCTATGATGCAAACACGATGCATTGATCCAATGTTGGTTTAATGTTGGGCCACCGTCTGCGACGCTATCCCAACATTAAGCCAGCATTGGGCTAAATTCTGGTATTTGCTGGATGGCAGCTAAAAACGAGCATGTACACACAGGTCGCCAGACAGCAGCGGCACACGACAGTCATTAGCTCTGTGATGATGACCCTCACAACGCTGAAAGATTTTTTGTAAAAATCATGGAGATCAAAGGGTTTTCTCAATTTTAAATCATCATAAATGTCTTTTTGTGCTTTATTTGAGTATCTATGCTATGGGTCTACGGTCATCATAAATGTTTTACTCTTTCAGTGACCGACTTTAGACGTCAGAATCTGACGTCTAAAGACGCTCCCAGCCGCACTGAAAGGGTTAAATTGTGGGTGGGATAAAGTAAAAGCTACCAGTAATAATCACACCAGGTGATAAATTTACTTACAAAATAGTAATATCATACAAAGACAAGTGCTGAAAATACATCGGTTTACAGTAACCTAGTAGCTGCTGCTGAATTGTTTGTGTCTATTTTTCGTCTTTTAAAGCCGGAATTGCCAACGCACTTTCCGCCTTCAAATGAAATATTTATATTAAGAAAAATAGACATAGCGCAAATTGAATTATTTAACCTTTACAGTGCGGGGATCGACTTTAGTCGTCTGAGTCTGACGTCTGTAGACGTCAGATATTGACGACTAAAGTCGATCACCGCACTGTAAAAGTAAACATGTTTATAATGGGCATAGACCCCATAAAATAGGTATTCAAATGAATCAGAACGAGCTAAATAAGACATTTATGATGATTTCAAATTGAAAAAACCCTTTGGTCTCCACGATTTATACAAAAAATATTTTCAGAGACTTTTACTTGATTGAAACCCTTGAACACTGTTGAAGCGCTGAATTATTTTGTATAAACCAATTTCAAATCATTATAAACGTCTCAGTTAGCTCTTTCCGCTTCATTTGTATACCTATGTTATCATGGTTATGGTTGGTGGGACTTACAATACAATGTTATCATTGTTTAAAAAGACATTTTTTTTAGTAAAAGTAAAAAGACTTCTATTTTATCAGCCTTTCATGATCATGACTCTTATCATTTGCTAAGCCTGTTAAATTTACAATGTAAGATCATCGTATACACTAGCCTACACATTGCATTACATAGTGGCTTAACTCTGGCCAGCCATCTTGACGTTGGCCCAACATTAAACCTTCCACCAATAAGTTAATTGGTTTAAATTTTCACCCACTTGAAATTGTGCGTCGCTACCGCGACTCACAACTTCAAGTGGGTGAAAATTACTCATATTAATTTGATTTCAGACCGAACATTTTCAAATCTTGATGTCTAAACACACTTTTTCTTCCCAATAACTGTGATTTCATCGGATAATAAACAAATTAAAAACGACTACATGTATCATGTGTATAGTCTGATAGTCGTGCTTAGCGGTGTAAGCTTCACAGCAAACACGATACACTGAAACAATATAACTCAGTGTTTATTCTAGGGGGGAACTGGGGGGGAGGGTTAGGACACCCCCACTCAGGATTACTGGGGGGGTCGGACCCCCTCCCCCCCCACAAATCTTAGCCAAAATTTGTGAACTATACAAATATGCCATTAATATAAATACTGGGTTAAATATAGTCCCAAAATTTACCTTGGAAAGTCTTATATTTTAAAATTTTCCGGGCGCGACAGGGAAACCCCCTCGCACACTTTCCATCAGGGTGATGTCAGGCGAAACGGGCAGCGGGCGCATCGCGGGCGTGGACTCCCAGTCCGGACCCCCCCCCCCTCTCCCCCACTATAAAAATCCTGGAATAAACCCTGATGTTGTTTTCACGTTTGCCCAACGTCGTCGACGCTGGACCAACATTGAAACAACATTGATTCAATGTTTGATGGGTTAGATTTAAACAGCTGGCTTGGCATCTGATGTTTGCTGGGAGCATTCTCTGACTTATATCTTGACTTGGTTATTTCCATGTAGCTCTGTGGAGCAAGAACTTAGTGGACAAGGGGTCGGAGAATGATGTAGTGTAGTGCAATACAATGTAATCATGGTAATGTAATGTAATGCCATGTAATGCAATGTAATGTAATGCAATGCGATGCAATGTAATGTAATGCGATGTAATGTAATGCAATGTGATGCAATGCAATACTGGTATATTGTAGTACAAATCAGTACAATGCAATATAGTGTAGTACAATGTTATGTAATTTAATGTAATGACATCTAATGCAATACATTAATATGCAATGAAATTAAAAGTAAAGCATTACAATGTGAACTAATGCAATACAATACATCACAGTACGATGCAATTCAATGTAATGCAATGTATTGTACTACAGTGTGCAATGATGTGTAGTACAATGCAATGCAATGCAATGCAATGCAATACAAAGCAACGCATTGCAATGCAATGTGATTTTACGAAATGCAATAAACAATTTTATGTAATATGATATAATGTAATATAATGCAATTCGACGCAATGCAATGCGTTGTACTACAACGTGATTCATTACACCACAATGTAATATATTGCATTGTACTGTAGACTGTAGTACAATGCAATCAGATGTAATATGTATTGTAGTACAAATCAATGCGGTAGATTACAATGCATTGTAATGAAATGCAAGGTAATGTAATGCAACGCAATGCACATTTCAATGCATATTATATCATGGCCATGCTACATTTTAATGCATCATACAATGTTTTACCTGTGCTTCTCTCAGACCACCATTGCTCTTCTGATTGTCTGACGTCGCCATCTTGGATTCAGCACTAATCTTTGGACATCAAGAAAGATTAGAAGATCGTCCTGTCAGTCACCATATACCTGTAACTACAATAAAATTAATTATAGAGAGATGATATATATATCAGAAACAGCAAAGGGAGTCAGGTGAGATAGCTTGATAAATGTCAGTGAGCAGGAGGTACAATACGTTGACCCAATGTTGAACCAATATTGGACCAACGGCTACGACGCTAGCCCTGCGTTGGGTCAACATGGGCCAACGATACATCTTATATTAGGTGTGTGATTGGTCGAGACACCGCCATGTTAAAAACAAGTAATACAAACAACCTTTTTTATTACACATTTGGAGGAATAATTGGAATGACAAATGATGAACATTTTCAATATCTTTTGAATAAAAAATAATGAGAAAAAAAATGCAGAGATCAGAAATCGGATGGTAACATCGACTCCCCCCCCCCCCCCTTAGGTTAATTATCGGAGAACATGTGTGAAACGGCGGCCCAGTGGTGGCCTCGTTTCCGACACAGGACCGTAAGAACAAAGCAAAGAATTATAACTTTTTTGGATCTTCCTTATTTCATTCACATCTCGTTGTGTTTTTGAGTCTACACTGTAGGTTCGACATACTACTGACTTCTTCGCTCACTCCTGGTACATATGCCAGCTCTGAGTATATCGAAACAAGTGTCCCACTGTGTCAATCAGACATGGGGTCGAATACATACGAATGTAATCGAATACGAATACATTGTAAAGTCATGAATACGAATACGAATACAAATACTCCATTTTAAAAATGTATTCGAATACGAATACATTACTTTTCAAATGTATTCGAATACGAATACATTATATTTCAAACTTAAAAAATGTCCCTGTAACTAGTGATATAAATATTTATTTTTGTACATATATTCAGTATTTGTATAATATCACTGACATAGTATGATTTCTATTAAGTCTTTAATTGTTATAAAGCATGTTAAATTACCACTCCCGTGATCATTTAAAATGTAAAGTATTACGTTTTTTTATATATAACGTTTCAGATGCTTGTATTTTGCTATATACTAACGTGTTTCAGTAATTAGTACATAAAACCGCATAGAATAAGGTACACGTTTGAGAATAAATAACAAAGATAAAATATATAATTTGTAGAAATAGTGTATTTTTATGCATCAATTGGCAATATATTGGTGCAACATTGCAATACATGTAATGTCCAGAATGTAGGCACATCATTAAATTGGAGCCCGTTTACTACTCGTGAAATACGATGACATCTGTGGCTCCAATTAAATAAATATATATAACTATATTTAGTTGTATTATTTTATCACATAGAAAACATATTTTATATTGTTTTAGGTGAATAATGTATATGGCTACTTTTTGTGCACAATGATTCTAGAAAATAAAATGTGGTTCCATAGACATTTTAATGAAACGATTCTAGCACCGATATAGGGTTAATTACATAGTCATTGTTAAGTTGAAAATCTGCGTCTTCAGTGAGGTGTTCATCTTGGTGAATTATTTTCTACGCACCAGTGGTAGGTGTCAAGACGTGTTTCTCTGTTCTTTGGCAGACTGGGCAGGGCAGGGTGGGGGTAGGGATGTAGGCCGTGGTTTGTAACCAATCAAATATTGAGATATTGTCACAAAATAGAGGGTGAACGGATTTTTCAAATGGCGGTGACAGGGGAGGGGCAATGTCGGTGATCGTCAGTAGTCTGGACATTATGTGACCAATCAAATTGAATGCATGTACCAACAACGAATGTCATCGTTTTTCCAGATATCGATGACAGGGGAGGGACACAGTCGGTGACTGCAAGTACCGTATTTTTAATGAAGGCCTAAACGCTCTAACATTAAGGGAGTAGCTTGTTTTCCTGTCTCAGGTTTGTGAAATTAGCCGTGACCAGTGATTTGTTTTGTTTGGCTTTTTTAGCGTCAATTACCTCAGGCACTGTATAGACAAAACGGTTTTAGTCAAAACGCAACGAGTTAAACACACAGACATATTTGGTCAATTGCTAGCTGTCAAATGTTCTACGAGTGTAAGATCACAGCAAGGAGGAACAAATAAATTAGTTGTGCCTGTTTAAAAAAAATTATAGTCACAATAATCCACTAATCGCTCTTTAAAAACCGTTGGCACTTAAACTGTCTATTAATGTTGTGAAAGTCGCGAAATTTCTCTGGAGCTTATCAGTTAGATCAGTGTGACAGGAATGCCCCGCACCCACTCCCACTCCCTGCGAAATACGATTAATCGTACCAAGCTTATATACCCATACAAATAAATAATAGTAGGCCTAAGTTATTATTATTTATTTTTATTTTATTAGTAACTGAGAAAAAAAGAAAAACAATTTGGGATTTTTATTTACTAATCTCTGTGATAATGACATGTATTCAAAATGTTTTCAAAAAGTATTCATGAATACAGGGCTTTTAAAAAAGTTTTTGAATACAATACGAATATTTGTATTCATAGTTTTTTACTGGTGTCAATCTTCTCTCTTTAAGTCGCTAACAAACTTCTCCCGACGCGTCTCACGCTCCTCCAACACACTAAAATATGCCTCTTTTAAAGTGAAAAGTCGCCCACACAATCACATCCTTTCCCCTAGGTTTAGCCAATGAAAAGACACCACGTACCCTACCCTGAATTTAGACGTGCTCAGACCTGTCCCCATATTGCTTTGATACACTTAGTTGATATTATAACTTGGTAAATTTATTGTTAGTTGGTTCTCATAAAAAAGCTCATCAATGACAGAGGCGTGTTTAGAATGTCAGCCCCTTACCATTTATTCCCGGTATATTAGCGTGCACCAGGTACTTATTCAATTACTTTATGGTTTTAACAAGCTGGTCAACAGCTGAGCTGTGTTTACAAGGTCACCTTCTTTCAATTTAGCCTCAATTTATTAACCACGGTACCAGTGGCGGATCCAAGGGGGGGGGGGGTTCAACCCCCCCCCCCCCCTCAGAAAAAAATTATCACCTTATTTATTTGGTTATATAATGAGTGAGAAACAGTGCCCAATATGCCTTAGATTGCATGAGAAAAACTTTGGAAATAAAAATTTTCCCCGGCCCTTTACAGTAAAATATTTTTTTCGTCAAATTTTACCCCCCCCATCTCACTGAAAAGCTAGATCCGCCCCTGGGTAAACTGATTGCTCTCTAATTGTTATATGGTCTTCAAAACAAGTTGGTTACCGGTGACTGGGTTTGACCTGGGTAAAGTAAAAAGGTGTCTTTACAAGGGCATCCCTTATATATATCTGCTCTCACTTCAATAAAATACGTACCCCATAAATTTCTTTAATATAACACGAATACATATATAATCAGTAATACCAAGGAGTATAGAACGACTTTCTATGTATGTTGATACTTATATAAGATAAAACAGTGGAGTTATAGCTACACTGTCATAAACATGATAAGTGCCTATTCCGATGCACATGATAATCGCTCCCTATTTTATAAAAATTGTTCGTGTAATGAATTCGTCAATATCACTTCATTAGGCAATAGGCCTACACCATGGAAGTTACATGATTGAAATTGCATTTGTTATAATTCTGTCAACAATTAGATATTATTATCTTCCGTCGGACAAAATGTGTCGACTAGGCCGACGGCGACAGACAAGTTTATATGAATAAAAATTCTCGATTCACAAACTGATTCACAGAACAGTAACCCATTTCTTCTGGTGGAACGTCGTGTTTATTTCTCTCGTCTGCGTAGAACACATAAGATCTAAATACATTTTACACAGCCCTTTTACACTGCCTAACCATCACATAGAACCTAAACTCGTAGGTTACAGCTTGGTTCACGAAAAGAGACCGCACCACTCTGCCCTCCGACGATCGTCCCTTTCATACCTTTCTGGCCATCTAAAATAATCATATCACAACATTAATTCACATATATTTACACGCTTAGGCTTTCCTAGGCCTGCTCTCACGATAGACCCCCCAGGCCTTGAGAACAATGCCCATGGACACCAGTCACTCCAAGTGAGCAGCCTATCTTGATGGCTCTGCTTAATTAGCCCTTTCAAACCTGAATTTACCATTGTCATCATCATCCACTACAAGCCGCGAATTGCTGTCGCAATTCTCAACTTGTAGTGAATGAAGATGACTTATAGTGGGTGGCAAATGAAAAAAATGTATTGTCATTATTTAAAAAATCAACAAAAAATGTTCTTCTAAAACCCCTAGGTGTGAGAAATTTATTCATTTTTCAGAGATAAGAAATGATGAGCACTTTAATGCATCGTGAGGGCTGAAAGGTTAACAGGATATGCCAGACAGCCTTGATTAGAAAGCAATCCATTGTAACAGACCAATCCATTTCCCATCCACTCCAGAACCCAATCATACGCCAATCCGTAACGCGGTCCACCCGAGAAAGTCTACGTTTGGCTATGCATAACTTCGCAAGAAGTCAATATTTTACAGACCTATGGCTCACAACGTGGAACATCAAACTTGGTTATATATACCAAAGGTATCGCTGCTACACCCCCCCCCCCCCCACTATACTACATATATACACCATTATACATGTTATATGCGGATCACATGTAATTTGGCAACTTTCGTTATTGGAATTATTTCATTGATAATATTTTGACAGTTATCTACAGGTGTTTAACACTAGTAAATACTGTATGAAATGACCTCTGTCAGATTTGTGCTGATGACCAGCTGGTGGCTAATGGCCAGCTGGTGGCTAATGGCCAGTTGGTGGCTAATGGCCAGTTGGTGGCTAATGGCCAGTTGGTGGCTAATGGCCAGTTGGTGGCTAATGGCCAGTTGGTGGCTAATGACCAGCTGGTGGCTAATGACCAGCTAATGACCAGCTGATGACCAGCTGGTGGCTAATGACCAGCTAATGACCAGCTGGTGGCTAATGAACAGGTGGTGGCTAATGACCAGCTGGTGGCTAATGACCAGCTGGTGGCTAATGACCAGCTGGTGGCTAATGACCAGCTAGTGGCTAATGAACAGGTGGTGGCTAATGACCAGCTGGTGGCTAATGACCAGCTGGTGGCTAATGACCAGCTGATGGCTAATGACCAGCTGGTGGCTAACGTTCAGCTTGTGGTTATTGACCAGCTGGTGGCTAATGACCAGTTGTTGACCAGCTGGTGGCTAATGACCAGCTGTTGACCAGCTGATGGCTAATGGCCAGCTGTGGCTAATGACCAGCTGGTGGTGGCTAATGACCAGCTGGTAGCTAATGACCAGCTAATGGCCAGCTGGTGGCTAATGATCAGCTGGTGGCTAATGACCAGCTGGTGGCTAAGGAACAGCTGTTGACCAGCTGGTGGCTAATGACCAGCTATGGCTAATGGCCAGCTGTGACGAATGACCAGCTGGTGGCTAATGGTGTATTCGGGTGTATTCCAGTAGAACACACCAGAAAAATACTTTATGGTGTAAAACTCAGCCTAGCATCCCTGGGTCGAGGGGGTGTTGTTGATGTGGTTATCTGCATTACCGCTGATTGAACTTAGCTATACAATCTGGGGTCCAGGGGGTTGTGAGTCGAGGGTCGAGGGGGTTGTGGGTCGAGTGGGCTGTCGGTCGAGGGTCAACATGGTCAATGGTCGAGGGTTGTTGATCGAGGATGTCGACGGGGTGCGTGGCAGCGCTTGTTTCACGTTATCCATGTCTTAGGGACTCACCATTAGAAAAAACAAACTTTTTTTTTGGCGATCAATGTCCGACAATTTTTTTTTTTATGTTTCGTCGAAGAATTTTTTTGTCGTATGCTTTCCCTATTATGTAGGTTACCATTTGGTGTTTTTTTCTGGTCAACATATTTTGCATAAATTTCGACAACAAACTTTTTTTTCTGCCCACATTTTCACTTTTTTTTCTGACTTTTGTGGCGGTAAACTATTTTTTTCAATTTTTTTCTAGAAGGTATACCCCCCAGATATTAAATGGTGCGTCCCTTATATTACAGCCAAGGGTCAGACGCAACCATGTGTTTCAACCCTTACAACGCTGAAATATTTTTGTATAAACCATGGATACCAAATTGTGATTTTTAGCTGTTTTCAGCTGTTATGTTTGCTGGGTTCACATGCGTGTACGTTGTTCTTAATTAAAATGAAAAAATAAAAAATGAATGTATGAGACATATGACCATCTAGCCTTCAGAGAGTTAATGATGATGCATGTGGAGGTCCTACCCTCATCATACTGATGTCGACCATAGTCAGCTATAATATTATTTTATTTTGATTTAATACCCTTAAATGGATTTTATGGATCTATGGCCAGTATACAGGTATAGGTTAAAAAAGAAGACAACACCAAGCCATCTTAGAGTTTAGGATTTATTCCAACATGTTTCGCTTAAATTAGAGCTTCATCAGGGCAATGGGCAGATATCAACATGACAAGCTGGTTTTATTAGGCCTGCGACATTGTGACATCACAAGTGTTGCTAGGCAACCGATCTATAGTGGGTTTGTAACAGTGAAATTATCTAACTAGTGACATATCAAGGTATATATGTTGTAGTTAAGTAAAATGTTTATTTTAAACGAATAAAAAGTGTTATATTAAAAAAATGGCTAGAGCAAATATGTTTGTTATTAATGGAATGAGAAAACTTTATTGGTTACAGGTGCCTGTCTGCGGAGTGACGTTTTGAATCTGATGTCTATCATGTCTATGCACGTCAGATTCTAACGTCTAAAGAGCTCCACAGACAGAACGCGTGCGTCACGGGAGCGTTTTTTTGCGCGATATGTCACGCGATTTAGACCCGTTTTTGGACACGAAGCCGAAGGAGACTTGAAAACACATGGTGTAGGTCACACTCATGTCTGCATACCCAACAAAAATGAGACGTCAAGCCAATGTTTGTTTAATGTTGGTCCACCGTCTGCAACGCTAGCCCAACATTAAACAAATATTAGGTCAGTGTCTCTTGTTTGCTAGGTACACATGCGTGTACGTTGTTCATATTTTACATAAAAAAATTTAAAAATGAATGTATGAGACATATGACCATCCAGCCTTCAGAGAGTTAATGAATGATGCATGTGGTGGGCCTACCCTTATCATACAGTCAGATATAATATTACTTTATTTTGATTTAATGGCCTTATATAACAAGCTTTACAAAGTTAACCATGTTACAAATCTGCCATAATCATGTAAATTTTGACTTAAATTTATCAAATTCAACTAATTTTTAATCACTTGAAGTTGTGGATCGCGGTAGCGAGACACAACTTCAAGTGATTCAAAATTGTTATTGATTAGCTCGGAGCTGTACAGATGGGAGATCCTCAAGTGCCACAAACATAATTGTAAATATGGTCTACATTGTAAATACATAATTATATTTATTGGTTATCAGATCAGAGTCTCACACATACATTACAATACCCAGCCAATACCCAGCCAATACGGCGTACAAATCGTTTTGAATAGACTCATACATTATTTATAATGTTTAAAGGGACTGGCCCACGCTGAAATCATAAAAAAATCGGTGATTTTATTTCGGGTTCTTAATATGACCATATGATGTAAACATGTACATAGATTAGAGCTGCAAATTTTTATAATTTTTGTGCTGCGCATTCACTAGTTAGGCTAGATATAGAGACGAAATTCCTGATTTCTAATTATTGACAACCATGTCAAAAATAGGAAATGCGGGAATTTCGTCTCTATATCTAGTCTAACTGATGAATGCGCAGCACAAAAATTATACAAATTTGCAGTTCTAGTCTATGTACATGTTTACATCATATGGTCATATTAAGAACCCGAAATAAAATCACCGATTTTTTTATGATTTTAGCCTGGGCCAGTCCCTTTAATGACGCATAAGTCTCAGGCTCTTCGTCGTCAATAAATATATATTTATATTAACTGCTACTAAACACAATGTTGGTTTGATGTTGGGCCAGCGTCGCAGACGTTGGCCCAACATTAAACCAACAATGGTCCAACGTCTGATATCTGTTGAGCTGAATGTTTTTATAATCATTTACATGATTTTCTACATACAGCACGTTGTAGAACGATAAGTGATTCTCAATTATCCTAAAATTATCGTAATTTCTGAAAGTCATTACCTGATTACTGGAATAGCACACAGGGGCAGTGAGGGAGAGGGCAATTCCCGAAGTCATAAATCAGAAAGTCATCACTGGAATAACACACGGGGGTAGAGAGGAATGTGGCATTTACCGTCATAAATGGTATATCATGTAGGCCCCTATATGTTTACGCCAGTTTAATTCATCATGTTCATAGCTCTAAACCTAAATAATTTAGGTAGAATACAATTTACATTTAAATGGTGCGGGGGCCCTAGGGTAGTGGTTAGCACCGCTGCCTTTCACGCCAGAGTTCGGGGTTCGGTTCCCGGTCTCGGCGGTTTGAAAGAAACAAAAAATGTTTCCTCCCCATCCACGTGTGAAAGTCAGTATTGTAGGGAGCCTCCGTGACCGAGAGGTAGCGTGCTCGGCCTCAGACCGCCAGGGCTCGAATTTCGAATCCTGTGTCTGGAGGACAGTGTCATCTCAATCATCTCACCATCCTCAGGAGGTTCTCCTGGCCCAGTTTAGCCTATATGTGCACAAAGGTGGCCTAAAGCCCGGCGCGGCGTTTGATCGGGCCCTAGCTTTAGGCTTACCAAGCCATTTTTCAGAACAACTGTCAAAGATTATGTCGGTCATTTGAACTTAACCTATATCATCCTATTATTTTATTCTTTTCCTTTTAGAAAACACTTATTTTAAAATGTCATTGAAGAGAAAAAATACTCTGTTTTAGATTATTGGATTCGTGAAAAACGAAAAATTACGTGACGGTGTAAAGGAAAATGTGATTCAGTCGGTTTATCATTCTCTCTACTCATTTTGTTCGATCAACCCTTGTGCAGCTGAATCGTTTCTATTGCTAACACAATTTATATCATATTTACGAAAAATAAGTCTGTAATGACATTTCTTTATGTCAATATAATATCTTGTCTGTCTGTCCAGCTTTAAGTGACAAAAACTACTTCTATATTTTGAAAATATACACTTTCTAAGTTTAAACATTTTTGTCTAAGTTTACTGCTACAAAATTAAAAAGAAGTCTTATTTTTATTTCCCACCGCCTGCTCTGAATCTTGAATACAAATTTAGAGAACCAATTAATAAAAACAAATGTGGCCTAATGTAGATTTAACGTTGTCCCACCGTCTGCAAAGCTGGCACAACCAATGATCAGATCATATCCAGCAGGCTAAATTACAAGGCAGCGAGCACAAAGGCAAATCCAATTACGTAAATAGGTCAAACAACAACAGACCGTGTCACTGGTATTGATAGAGGCATAACGATGGCGACGGTCTAGAATAAACACAAAACATTGTTATTGTGCAATGTTGGACCAACGTCTTCGACGTTGGTCCGTCGTTGTACAAATGTTTTGTGCTTGCCGGATCAAGAATAAACATTTAGAGACTTTAACCTAATGTTGTTTCAATTATGGCCCACTGTGTGCGACGCTGGCCCATCATTGAAACAACATTAGGTGAACGTCTCAGGGATTGTGGTGTGTTTATTCTTGTCCGCTATATGGCTATGTCACAGAAGGTCGCAAATAAACAATAGCCACCAGTTAGCCATTAGCGCTACATACATACGCTCAGCCCTTAAAGCGCTGGACAAATTTTGTATAAACCATATTTTTTAATCAGATTTATTCAATTATTTTAGAGAGATTTTATTCAATTTTATTCATTGCTAAGCTACTCTCGAAGTTCAGCGCTCTGAACAGCCTCTGGCTGGATACCTGCGCTATATAAGATTTCATTTATTAATTCATTCATTCATTTATCATGTTTATAATATTCAATTTGAAATCATCATAAACATGATAAATGTCTCAGTTAACTCTTTCCGCCTTATTTAAATATACCTATGGGTCTACTGCTATTATAAATGTTTAATTCTTTCAGTGCGGGGATCGACTTACGACGTCAAAAGCTGACGTCAGTAGACGTCAGATTCTGACGTCTAAGGTCGGTCCCGTGCTGAAAGGGTTAATCCATAAAGAGCAGACATTTTCTAATTTAATCCCCTCTGTGGGATCTGGGATATTGTGCATAAGTCGTAATGACCAACAATTCCTCAGCAGATGCAATTTATACTAATCAAAGTACTTTTACGGTATATTAAAGGTACTAACGTTATGTACTTGTCGATGTATATGTTAAAATAGCTCTATTTAATACCACATCTATGGTTGTGGAATTGTATTTATAAATACTCATACTATAGTATTTTTTTATTGTATTATTATGATATTATATGGTATTCGGCCCTATTATCAGTGGAGTGCATACTGAACTTAACTTGTGTGGTGGCTCAGGGCACCTTGATCACCTTCTATTTGCTCCGCAGTCAAGAAAATATCTGCAACGTTGAAATTGTGAAGATTTAATAAAACTAAAATAATGATATTTTATGCTTTTAAAAAATGCTCTACTTGTAGTTGTTTTATAAGTTCCTTTGCTGTCCAGAGGGGTTTCTGCTATTTTCATACCAATATGTAGTTATTTTATCTCTGGTTTTAGCCCGGGAAACAAAAATTATGTATTGTATATTTTTACTTAATTTTACTTTTAAGTGTTATTACCATGTATATAAATTTTATCCCAGATCTTGAACTTAGTTATGGTGTTGGTTGGTCACCTGTATTCGACATCCTGATGTACACAATTTTACTAGTACATAGAATTGCATATTTGTACGATGATTGTATATATTTGTGTATATAAAGCCTAATATTATAAATGAAAATATATTGTTCATTGATCAAACACAGGTTTATAGTCTGATACCAAGTAGTTCATCCGACTTTTACATGTTTACACCCTGGTCACTTGACCTGCTCATTCGTGTGCAGTTTCAACTCCACGGAGAGCATATAGTCCTGCAGCCATTTCGGCGCATTGAACAACAAATAATTCGGACAATAAAAACCCGGGCGCTTGCTCCTCCATCACTCTGAATACAAGGACCTTAGCTGCGCCTGCACCACGTTGGGTCAATAAGACAGTTGAACAAACATACGCCCAAATAAAGGGACCCAACTAAAGAGGCATTCACATCTGTTACGACTTTTCCCTAGCGGTACGACTTTTTTGCTTACGACGCGTCGGCAGAAGCTGAGCCTTCTATATAATATGATAATATGATAAGGTGTTCACACCAAGAAGCGTCCCGGACGCGCGGACATTAGCCCCTCGCGGCGCGTCCACAGAAAGTGGAAAAATGTTCATATTTTGTCGCGAACGCGCATTGGCTTACGACGTTTTTCTTGCCAGCCAATCACGCACTCTTTCACGTCACGTGGCAAAAAGCTAAATAATGTTGTTTACTTGGCTGTGCACATGTTTTCCTGGTAGCGATGCATATGGCGAAGAAGCCACATTAGTAGCTGTACAGGTCTAATTTACACGGAAATGACTGTGATGTATTGCATGCACTTTGCAGTAGTTTTACTACCCCGAGATGCTACTGTATCTACTGTGTACACTTGATACACGGATGGGAAAAAATCCGGGTTAATAGGTTAAATTGAGGTAAGCTTTTTCAGAATTTCGAATACCCATTTTTCTGTTTTGTGGGTGTTTTTTCCTCTCGTGCAATATAGCAGCAACGATCAACATATCTTCTTCTAGCTCGTCGAATATATTTGTATCTATCATGCATGTCTTTATATCTCGCTTAACTGGTAAATGCACAACATAAAAATTAAAAAACTTACGCAGCTCCAGTCTATGGACATGTTTACATCATATATATGGTCATATTAAGAAGCCAAAATAAAGATACTGATTGTTTGATGATATTAACCTGGTTGTATCGCTTTAATTTGAGCACACATATTTCATTCCCAATAACAGTGAAATGGTCGACTAATAATAAAACAGATTAAAAATGACAATAGTCGTGATCAGCAAGCTGGGTTAACACCGTGTTGATTCTAAACACGTCATTCATTTCTCCTTTATATTGACATAGCATTTATTACCCGAGCCCAGGTGTCGCCATCGTTTTAACCCCTTAAGCGTTGAAATATCATGGAGACCAAAGGGTTTTTTCGATTTGAAATCATTATAAATGTCTTAGTCATTTCGGGGGCCCTAGGGTAGTGGGTAGCACCGCTGCCTTTCACGCTAGAGTTCAGAGTTCGTTTCCTGGACTCGGCAGTTTGAAAAGAAACAAAAATGTTTCTTTCCCATCCACTGGGTATTGTGGAGAGCCTATGTGACCGAGAGGTAGCGTGCTCAGCCTCAGACCTCCAGGGTTCGGATTTCAAATCATGTGTCTGGAGGGTAGTGTCATCTAGCTCATCTCACCATCCTCAACATGCTCAAAGAGATTCACCTGGCCCAGTTTAGCCTATATGTGCACAAAAGTAGCCTAAAGCCCGATTCATTTATTTTGGGTCAGCGCCTCTCACGTCAACAAATCTATACAAAAAGCCGCGCGTCCGATTATAAAATCTTTACCCCCTCTGGTGACAATGCCAATACGTCTAGGCCACCAGTGGCGGGTAGGTTTACAACACGAAGACTCCTGGTTCATAACAAGACTCTACTCTCTCTCTAGTAACTGGGTTCCTAACTTTTCTCATAGACGTCAACCGTCCTGTTTTATACCAACTTCTCTAAACACTTAATATTCTACTCACAACACTTCTACCATCAGGCCATCTGTCCTGTTCAGCCCCCATTCATACTTTTCGCTGGTGGCTCTATTTGAGATCTCATCCTCAGGGCAGGACGCTGCTTCTCATTAATGCAGGACCTCCCAGCGTCCACTGATCTCATTAATACAGGACCACCCCGCGTCCACAAATGCTGCCAAGCTAGGGACTGGGAAGAGGTTTAATCAGCCTGATAATGTTGATTGACCATAGAACGCGGCCCGGAAAGGGACTGAGGTGAATACTACTCTGCCCGTAAGAATTGCGCTCACACTCTCCCTACAGGCTTCATTATCCACACCTCCGCCCCGTCTGGTCAATCCCGGCTAATTGCGTCTCTGATGGCTGCCTTTCCGCCAGTGGACATGCAGATCCAATCAGCAGATCCAATCAGCCTAATACGTGCTGTCCTTAAGAATGTGTTAGCCTCACTTCAACTGACCCCTGCTTTACATACGCCCATCACACAAAGTGAAGAAACGGGTTATGTTTGTTCACTCAGTACAATGCACAACATAAATGCAGTGCGTCAGCTTGGAGTGAGGTCCCGACGCTAATAACTACCACAACATCAATAATTAACCAGTATCATAGTAACATGCAATTATTATTTCAGTGCAATTGGTGTTACGACATCAAGATTATACAATGAAGAAGTATTTTGTTGTTACATTTTAGACAAGCTATCAAAATTCAACAATTCCACTTATACCCGTGATGAACTTGCAACAGTTTATCAACGTTGACGTCATAGATTTATATCTTTTAACATTAATTAGAAATAGCTTAACCTTTAGACCTATCTGGTACTCACACCTGAGCACTTGCCTTGCCTGTTTGTGTAAGCGCGATCCACTGTTCTCCAGGTGGACTAGGAGAGGGAGGTTTTACCGACTCCAAGTGAAGTGTCCGACGCAATTTCCATACTTTTGTCGCAGGACACTTCCACCATAGCAAGAGCGCACAAGCAACGACTAGAGCAACCAGCGACAGAAAAGACAACGGCACTACCCAGCGGAACGAGGAACGGCGGCCGACCGTTTCCAATGTCCAGCTGGGCAACCGAGCATTTAATTTCTCGAGTGTAATGTCCTCAACTTGTGGTAATGCTTGCCAGTCCGGGTGCTCAAGGCGTGTTTGTAGTAGCTCTTGTGGAATAAGCGTGGTTATATTGAGTGGCAGGTGTGTAAGAATGTCTGGTGCTACAGCTAGCTGAGCCTGCAGATTGGCCACTCCCGGAAGTGTCCAATCTCGGCCCTGCACACGGCAGTCAGCAGCCACTCTTAAAAGGTATAGACCAACCTCAAAGGTGTGTCGTTTTTCCAACTTCCCCCGACAATGTAGGGAATAACCTTCTCCATATGTACTTATAACATACAAAGCAGGTGCAACTTCCTCTGCATAGCCTGTGGGACTTGTTTCCCGTGCAGCTGTAAATAGACAGCTGGCCCGTTGGGTATCATTTCCATTGAGGATACCACGGGTGCAAAGAAGACGTCCCTTACCATATATGGGCCCTGATCTACAGATGGCGGGTTCGTTGCCGGCACAATCATGGGGTTCGAATATCCCCCCACGTTGCGTGTCAACTGCCACGTCTTCAGGTATTTGAACGGTTAACGTATGGTCCGATCCATTTGCCGGGACCGGCCATGACCGGATGCGATACCTTGAATACCGTATCTTATCCATCAGCGGTAGTTGGGCTGTGAAAACCAGCCGTTGGGTCTCTTCCCACACGGGTACCAATGTGACATGTTGGTAGTACCATGCGAGACCAGGTGAAAACAGCCCGACTCCCTGACTTGCCTCCAGAATCAGTAACAGCTCCTTAGGAGGCACTATCTCCTCAGTGAGCTGTCCCAACTCCAATGATGCGCGTTGACGCCTATACCGATCAGCTTCGCGCAGCCAGAGATTATGAACACTTTCCAAGGCTGACAAAATCTGATCAATTTGAGAACTTTGTTCTAGAGCAACCAAACTACCCACTAACCCCGTTATGCCTTTGCAAAACGATATAATTTCATTGTACAATTCCTTTGCCAATTTCTCCACTGCGATGAGATGTTGGCGATCGAGAGTTACTTCAGCCCGAGTCTGATTGACCACCGATATGAGTTCGTATGTGGTATGGACAATGCGTCTATTGGTTCTTTGGGCTTTCACAATCTGTCTTTTCAACTCTTCAACCTGGTCCTCAGTTGCTGTACCAAACAACGTAGCACCAATCTCACCCACGAAATTGAACAGTCCACGTTTGATTCGTGTTATGGGTAGACTTTGGGGAGTGGCCATCGTAGCCTCAATGTCCGCTATTCTTTGTTCCCACACATTATGCGTTGTTCGAGAATAGTTTTGGTGCTTTCCTAGTTCTCTGATAACTGCCCTCAGATCAAAAAGACGCTCTGCTAAGCGTGGTTCTGGTTGAGGTGCGTCAATCACTACTAACACAGTATATGTCCCCTTACGAACATTTATATCTGAGTCCCGTGTTATTAAAAGTCCATCACTCAACCGGTGTGGAATATTATCCTTCAGTGTGAAAGGCCACTGCGTTGCGTTACAAACAGCTAACCAGCAAACAAACACACTAAGTCTACTGCTTCGCATCGTGCCCGTTTCTGTTCGTCTGCTGAGGGTGGTGAGTGAAATGGCAAGTGCCGTTTTGTAGCTAAACGTGAAGACCTCTGACGCTGTTGTCGATGGGCAGTGGATGGAGCAGGACGTTTTTTTAAAGCCCTGCCATCAATTGCCCAGCGGCGGTTGTGGCGAGATAATTTGAGGGGGGTATAGAATCTGGTAAGGGAGGGAAATTTTGTGGCTGCACAACCTCCCACTCTCCTTCGCGGCGAGTTAACTTTAGTCGACAGGGGGAGTCTGGCGTCTGAAGGTCCATAGTTGTAGGGGAGGGGTCGGATGCCGCGGATTGGTCGGATTGACCTGAGGGGGTCGGGGAAGGCGGAGACATCAAACTATCTAAGCCAAGCTCCTGATCCGACGCCACCTGGCTGTCCGGTGATAGGCGCGAGGTCGATGTAGCGTCACCCTCCTCCGTCTCTTCAACTATGCGCTTCTTAGCAGGGGGGGTGGAATGCTGGTTGGGAAACTTTTAATTCCTGTTCGGCGGCGCTGATCGCGTCTGGGACGTTCTGTAATCTCATCCCAGTTGAGGTGGGGGTCCACTAACTTCACTTTTTCCCTATTGACGACTCTAACTTTCCCGCTTTGTTGTTGGCGCAACCACAGCACTGGCCCGCTCACACGTACGACGCCCCACTGTGGGTCCCAGCGGCTTGTTAATGTCAAGCGCTCCTCTGCTTTGAGTAAAACGGTGTCACCCACACGGATGTCTTTTGCGTCTGCGCGCTTGGCCAACCGTGCGCAGTTGTATTTACGACTGTCTGCTGTGAAGTGACGAGCGGTTTGTAGCGCCGACGATAAGTCATCAAGACGGTTACCAAAGTGATTAGCCGAACGTGGCTGGAGCAACCTCGTGAGTGGTGCTCTGCCATGTCTCCCGTAGAGCAAAAAGAAGGGGGTGTATCCCGTCACGCTACTAACGCTCACACGATAAGCTGCAAGACAGTTCCCAAGGCGATTTTCCCAGTCTGGAGCAAAATTGTTTACTGATTTAGCCATTAACTCTTTTGAAGTACGGTTAAATCACTCTGTTCTACCATTACTTTGTGGATGTACAGGAGTGGTGGTACGGTGCTCCACTCCTAAGTGTTTTAAATAAGTTCTCCAAGCACTGGCTTTGAACTCCTGCCCATTATCCGTAATAACGACCTCCGGTGTGCCGTGACGTGGCAGGAAGTGGTTGGCCCATGCTTGCCACACGCTAGCATTGGTCTTGTCCTTGAGGGGAAAAGCTTCTGCCCACCCAGTACAATGGTCAATTATGGTTAAAACATATTTATTCCCATTCAGTGATGAGACAAAAGGTCCTATTAAATCGGCACCCACTATTTGCATAGGGTAAGCTGCTAAAGGCATTTCACCCATTGGCACATAGTCTGGCCGTCGTTGATGAGCACGGCAGACAGGACACAATTTTATGTGCGATTCTATATCACGTCGCATTCCTTGCCAAACATACGCTTCTCTTAACCGATCAAGCGTTTTTGCGGCCACTTCCTTGTGGGCGCGATTAATGACTTTTTTCCGGTAGGCAACAGGCAATACTAAACGTGGAT
Source organism: Flabesymbios commensalis (assembly GCA_964017125.1). Classification (NCBI taxonomy): domain Eukaryota; kingdom Metazoa; phylum Annelida; class Polychaeta; order Terebellida; family Flabelligeridae; genus Flabesymbios; species Flabesymbios commensalis. Next base: position 93,761,900 of record OZ024907.1, read on the forward strand.
AATTAGCTGCCGTGGGGGTAGGTGAGGAAATACTGAACAACCGGCCTTTAATCACCGTGTAGTCTCCACTGTCATCTGTCAGTGCCTCAAATATGTGAGAAAACTCTTTACGTTGCGCCGCGGCTACTTCTTCTAAATCAAGGCCATCGTACAGTAAGTGGAATATGTCAGCAGCATCTTGCTGGGGAATTGTGGTGGGGTCTGCCCATTCATCACAATCAATAGTGGCTATGCCTGTTTCTGGAGGAATGCGCGATAACATATCAGCGCGAATATTATTCTTGCCTTGGCGATACTGTATTTTCGCCCCATACTCTGACAACAAAACAGCCCACCTTTGAATTTTGGTATTTTGCATTTCTTTAGTAAATAATGAGGTAAGTGGTTTGTGGTCAGTGTATACTGTAAATTCAGCTCCATATAAATATGGACGTAATTTTGAAATGGCATAAACTACTGCATAGGCCTCCTTTTCAATGGTGGCCCATCGACGCTGGACGCTCGAAAGGGAATGTGACAAATACTGAATAACTCTCTCAGTATCCGTGTCATCCTCTTGGACTAAAATAGCCCCTACTGCATAGTCACAAGCATCTGTATACAGCTTGTATGGCCTATCGGTTCGAGGGGCAGCCATGACATTAACGGACGTTAGCAACTGCTTTAATTTTTCGAATGCTTGATTTTGAGATGGCCCCCACACGAAACGTGCATATTTCCGTTTTAATTCCTCGAGCGGTTCTGCGATTTTCACATAATCTGGCAAACATTGGCGATAGAAACCCGTCATTCCTAAAAATGATCGGACGCCTTTTAAGTCTGTAGGCGGTGCTAATTTGGAATTTGCTTTTACTTTTTCCGGATCAGTTGTAATCCCATCCTGATTTACAATATAACCAAGTAATTTTATTTCCTTTAGGCCAAAAAAACATTTTGTTGGTTTCAATAGTGATCCAGCTGCACGAAGGCGATCAAATACAAGGTTAAGGTGTTGTATATGCTCCTCTTCGTTGCGGCTATATATGACTATATCGTCCAGGTAGACCATCACAATACGGCCAATGAGACCGGAAAGAACCTGGTCCATCGTTCTTTGAAAAACAGCAGGTGCATTCGTTAGGCCGAAAGGCATGCGTAAAAATTCATAATGCCTAAATGACACCTAAACGCTGTTTTCTCAATCGAATCTTCGCCAACCGGCAATTGCCAATACCCGGCCTTTAAGTCTAGAGTACTAAAAATGGTACTTCCGCCTACTTGATCAAAAATGTCTTGAATTTGTGGTAGGGGATACTGATCCCGAACAGTGACAGCATTTAATTTTCTATAATCTACACAAAACCGTGTAGAACCATCGCGTTTTGGTACTAGTGTAATTGGGCTAGCCCAAGCCGACTGGCTTGGCCTGATTACTTTTTCGGTTAACATATCCGCAACGGCCTCCTCTACGAGTTTACGTTTGGATAATGGGGTACGATATGCAGCCTGACTTATGGGAGGATGATTGGTTTTGATATTTATGGGGGTGGTAGCACAAAAACCATTAGGCTCACCTTTAGCAGAAAACAGATCAGCATTTTTCTGGATCAACTGATTTAGTTGCTCATCCCCAGTCTCTGGTAATACCTGCCCCAGACTGGCCTCAAAGGTGTGACAATGCCAAGACGTCTAGGCCACCAGTGGCGGGTAGGTTTACAACACGAAGACTCCTGGTTCATAACACATAACTCACTATCAGGCCGACGACGTCCTTATTTGTACAATCCTCTGTGCAGGACCATGTCATGGTTAGGCAGACAGACAACAATCAATATATATATAAGTCATAGCTAAAATGAGTCTTTAACTATAAATCGCGGCAGAGCAAGACTCTGCTCTCTCTCTAGTAACTGGGTTCCTAGCTTTTCTCATAGACGTCAACCATCCTGTTTTATACCAACTTCTCCAAACACTTAATATTCTACTCACAACACTTCTACCATCAGGCCATCTGTCCTGTTCAGCCCCAATTCATACTTTTCGCTGATGGCTCTCTTTGAGATCTCATCCTCAGGGCAGGACGCTGCTCTCATTAATGCAGGACCTCCCGGCGTCCACAGATCTCATTAATACAGGACCACCCCGCGTCCACAAATGCTGCCAAGCTAGGGACTGGGAAGAGGTTTAATCAGCCTGATAATGTTGATTGACCATAGAACGCGGCCCGGAAAGGGACTGAGGTGAATACTACTCTGCCCGTAAGAATTGCGCTTACACTCTCCCTACAGGCTTCATTATCCACACCTCCGCCCCCTCTGGTCAATCCCGGCTAATTGCGTCTCTGATGGCTGCCTTTCCGCCAGTGGACATGCAGATCCAATCAGCAGATCCAATCAGCCTAATACGTGCTGTCCTTAAGAATGTGTTAGCCTCACTTCAACTGACCCCTGCTTTACACGATGATGTCCGGCAAAATGTAATAATAATGTACATATAGGCTAAAAAGGACTCACAGTACTATATAGAAATCCTAATGCAATTATCACGCTCGAGGATTGCTACACGTTTTTCGATTTGTTGATATTGGCTGGCTCTCCAGATAAGCTTCAAGCAGCAATAAATGGGATGGAAAAATTATTGTGAAAAATGGAAATTGAAAGTTAATGTCAGTAAAACTAAAATAATTATATTTGGTTCTAGAAAACATTTAGATAGAGTATACATGAACAATAAAAAACAAATTGAAATTGTTGATTACTTTAAACATGCTAAATACCTAGGGGTTACTTTTACACCAAATGGTAAATTTACAGAATATAGAAAATATGTGGTAAATCAAGCTCATAAAGCTATGTCTAAAGAAAGCACGTATTCAGAAGCTTCCAATTGATGTACAAGTAGACTTGTTCCATAACATGGTACTTCCAATATCATGAATATTGCTTTATGCTGTTTATAGAGCAGTGTGAGGTATTGTAAACTATGAGTTCATAATAAAATTGCATGTTAAATTCTGTAAACATATCATACATTGTAAAACATCAACACCAACTTGTATGATTTATGGAGAGCTGGCAGAAATCCCACCGTCTGTCAAAATTAAATGTAGAATTTTAAAGTCCATCAAGGCTAATATGTTGACTAAACTGTGTTAACTTTCTTTTAAATATTTACTTTCAGTGCTCTAAGGTTTGACCTACGTTTTGTGAAAAAAATCAAAACTTTGATAATTTGTCATCCTAAGCATGTTTAGTGAAAGATCAATAGGATCGACATTGTTAATTGTGGTTTAGATTTTGTAATAACCTAGGGTTAAAAATGTACAGTCTTTGGAGCTTAAGGGTACCCTTGAGCATCCCTCATTTTTAGTACTTTGCTGTCACCAGAAGCTTCTACACCCACCGTCACAATGTCCTGGAGATATTTCTCTGGCACATAAATATGTCATACCTCTGCCACTTTTTGTGTCAAGCAAACGAGAAAAAAAACTAGCAGTTTTTTTAAACTAGGCCTATAATCCTCCACCATTTTGTCCTACACAATATTTCATTTATCACTAGTGTTCATCAATTACCAAGGTAATCATGGTAATAGTAGTAGTAGTAGTAGTAAATCATTGCTTTGCGTCACTTTTCATGATAATCATGGTAATAACCTCTGCATTAGTTGTATTTTATGTTTTGTATCATATGATAGCATTACTGTTGCAAAGATATGTAAAAATATCCTCTGAATATTTTTAATGCCCATTCCCAAAGTCAGCCAAACAAAATGTTAAAGTTTTCTTATATACCCCCCTCCCCCATCATTTATTGCCACTTGGGATGCCATTGAGACATCTGGATGGGTGGTTTAGCATCATACAAAAATTCCCACGCACTTAATAAGCTCCTCGACTAGACTCTTTGTCACGCAATGTAACTCTCAGCAAGATAAAAAAAAAAATTATATTTAAATGATCATAAATGTATGACGCCCCAGAAGCAAGATTTGCATTATTATTACTTTTTTTAAATTCAATATATTGAGTTCACAACTGGATATATTGGGTTTACAAGTCGATATATTGAGTTAATAACTCAATATATTGAGTTTATAACTAAATATATTGACTTTCAGACTCTATATTTTGAGGTGTGACTTCATAACTCGATATATTGAGTTCAGAACTCGATATTGAGTTTACAACTCAATATAATGAGTTTACAAGACGATATATTTGCTTTAAATGTCGATATATATTGAGTTCATAACTCAATATATTGAGTTCATAACTCGATATATATTGAGTTCACAACTCGATATATTGAGTTGTCAACTCAATATATCGAGAAAACAACTCAAAATATCGAGTTGTGACAACTCAATTTATTGAGTTGTTTTCAATATATTGAGTTGTCAACTCAATATATCGAGTTGTTAACTCGATATATTGAGTTTACAACACGATATATTGAGTTTACAACTCGATATATTGAGTCTACATTGAGAACTCGATATATTGAGTTGTGACAGCTCAATATATTGATTTGTAAATTCAATATATCGAGTTGTAAGCTCGATATATCGAGTTTTAAACTAAATGTATAGAGTGGTAAACTACAAAAAGTTTGTTTGGGTTCCCAGCGGATTCATAGAAATGTGGATAAAAAATATTTTTTCAAATCTAAAAACTAAAATTGATGTCATCTCATGGAGCCGCTTTAAATCAATATATCGAGTTATGAACCTAATATATCGAGTTATGAAATCAGTATATCGACTTTTAAAGTCAATATATCGAATTGTCGACTTGTAATCTCAATATATCGAGTTGGAAACTCAATATATCAAGTTCTGAACTTAATTTATTAAATTATGAACTGAATATATCGAGTTATGAGCTCAATATATCGAGTTGTGAACTCAATATATTGAGTTAAAAAAATAAATGATAATAATGCAAATGTCGCTTCTGAGGCTTCGTATAAATGTCCTAGTTAGTTGTTTCCGCTTCATCATGTTCATTTGAATACCTATGTTATGGGTATACGGAAGTATGTTAATTTTTCCAGTGCAGGGATCGACTTTATACGTCATAATCTGACGTCTGTAAGACGGTCCCAGCGCTGAAAGGGTTAAATCCGTTGATGGCCATAGATTTGTAGTTTTAATTCACAGATCAAAGCTGTCAGTTTGACTTCACCGTCATGAATCTGGGTCTGCATAAGGTCGCGTCGGTCTGAGCCTACATAAGGTCAAGTGCCGTCGGTGGAACCCGATCTAATAAACCCTTATCAATCATCTAAACAGACATTTTACACAGATAGTAAAAAAATAACAGCAAATCACCCGGCCAAAAAGAAATCGCGGGCAAAAAAAATCCCGCCATGTTGTCAGTTGAGCATAATTATTCAGTCAGCGACAAATCAATTGTCCTTCAATATATATGTGAACCTTAAGCGGGATCCCTTCGTTCAGCCTCAGCTCCCCTCCCCCCCCCCCCCCAGTGTAGTATTGCCCTTACAACATGTACAAAACTAACATATTTTTGTATGTAGACCCTGGAGACCAAAGGGTTATTTTCAACTTGAAATCATTATAAATATCTTAGTTAGCTCTTTCCGCTCCATTTGAATACGGTACCTATGTTATGGGTGTACGGCCATTATAAAGATAGATAGTTCTATAGTTATTGATGACCTGGAGTCTGTGCAGTCTGTGTGGGTAAAAATTAACAATACATTATATTGTACAGTGCATAGTATGATAAAATAGAAAATGGTGTGAATATATGTACACATATTAAATGTTTTAAAATAATTAAAAGAAATATACATGTATTTTAATTATTTCAGTGTGAGGACCGTCTTTAGACGTCAGATTCTGATGTCTGAAGACGGTCCCCACAACAAAAAATTATACTGTGCTCTCATTGACTATTCTAAAGCCTTTGATACTGTATGGCGCAAAGGACTGTGGTATAACTTATTAAAAAAGGGAATTACAGGCAAAATATTTGATATAGTTAATAATATATATCAAAATATAAAATCGTATGTTGCATCAGAAGGAAAGTTGTCAGATTTTTTTGTGAGCAATGCTGGTGTACGGCAGGGAGAAAATTTGTCACTCTTGCTCTTTTCCATTTATGTAGACGATTTAGAAAATTATCTTAGTGCAAAGGGAAGTGTGCCACTTGAAGTTGACAAAATGTTTAATACCGAAAATGTACTTAAGTTTCTTGTGTTACTCTATGCCGATGACATACTAATTTTAGCTGATTCACCTGTAAATTTACAAAAATGTTTACATAATTTATCTCTCTATTGTGAAAAGTGGCATTTAACTGTTAACGAAAACAAAACAAAAATTATGATATTTTCTAAGCGTAACTATTTGATAGTATGGTAACCCCAAAATTGCTATAGGGATGTGAAGTGCCGTAAACAGTGGCCCAACATTAAACTAGCATTGTGTCAGCCTGTGGGTTCATTCTATTTTCAATAACATCCCACCCATTCTGCAAAGACCTAAATTGATTTTTTTACTATCCAAAACTTACTCATACACGTCAGTGACACTGTTACACGTGTTTTGTATACAGCAGCAAAAAGCATTAGCATGGTTAGTAGGCTGTATTATATTCATAAAATTATCTTTATCAGGCTGGAACTATGCTAATTACAGTATTTACCTATATACTCATACAGTAATCAACGTTTTTCAACTCTATATTTGTTATATTCATGGTTTTCTGTACAGGCTGCAGTGTTTCAATTATGACAGTGAGGCCTACTTCCTAGCTTTGCCCGTGCGGAGCCTTCTCGTGTCAGCGCCACACCCATGAGCCCGCACAGCCCTCTCATGTCAGCGCCACACCTACGAGCCCGCACAGCCCTCTCGTGTCAGCGCCACACCCACGAGCCCCCACAGCCCCCTCATGTCAGCGCCACACCCGCGAGCCCGCACGGCGCTCTCGTGTAAGCGCCACACCTGCAAGCCCGCACGGCCCTCTCCTGTCAGCGCCACACCCACGAGCCCGCAAGGCTCTCTCATGTCAGCGCCACACCCACGAGCCCACACGGCCCTCTCGTGTCAGTGCCACACCCACAAGCCCGCACGGCCCTCTCGTGTCAGTGCCACACCCACAAGCCCGCACGGCCCTCTCGTGTCAGTGCCACACCCACAAGCCCGCACTCCTCTTGTGTCAGTGCCACACCCACAAGCCCGCACGGCCCTCTCGTGCCATTAGGAAGAAATTGCTCTGGTCACAGAATGGATTTGATCAGCTAACAGGATATCATGATTCGCATGGTGCCACATGGGCGCTGTAAGCATGGTAAGTAGGCCTAACCCTTCTATCCCAGGGCTGACAAGCACACGAAAGTAATTTTCTTGTATTGAAGTCACTTCAGATCAGAATTATTATTATTTGTTTTCCCCCTCTAGTTTGGTGTGGATGAAATATAGCCTATAGGCCTATATGAATCTGACGTCTACAGACGTCAGATTCTGACGTCTAAAGTTGATCCATGTGCTCTAAGAGTAGGTGTAAAAGTCAGAGGTGCGCCGGTGGGCTAATAGCCCCTACTTTCACAAGTTCAGGTTTAATCCAGGCTTACCTATATGTAGTAGGTCTTTATGGAAGAGAACAGCAAATTATCATGATTATGGTGAAGTTATATTTAATGGCGTCTCGTCACAGTTCAGTTTTAATATGTCTGTTGTAATATTTCTCTTCAGAATTTGTGTAATTTTGTAGGTTCAAAACGTAATTTTTTCTTTGATAATTTCGGCAGAATTTAGCAGAGTCCAGGTGTGTATAAAGTTGTCGCAAGACTGGCCTGTCCCTTAAGTTTTTGTCTGATCATTAATTATGACCGATAAACCATTTTTACGAATTATTTATTTTCAATTTTGAGCAAAAATTAAACGGAATGATGTAGCACTACTGAGCAAATAGAACCATGTTATCAGGTTATATGCGGCCTGACATACAAGAGGTGTGGGTGATGTAATTATTATCAGCTGTAGCACAAACATTTTACATGTATAACTTTTCCCGAAAACCTGTCGGCATTTATCCGACTCAATTAGCTAATGCGCTAATCACTGTTTTAAACAATGTCCAGTTCGAGGAGCATATAAGAGACTCCTAGTCCTATGCATTATCGGACTGATGTGAACGCCGTCGACTACAGGTCGACCACAGGTCGTTCACTGCCCGACCTGACACTATTATTATGAGACCGATGACGCATTCCTTGGCTGTGGCACTTCCCACTGTGCTGCGACACATGCGTGGGTAGGTGTATTTGTGCGTGGTGTACCCGTCCAGCACACAAAATGTGCGCTTATCTGGCGAAACATCATCAGTCAGCTCTCTGGCAAATACTCTGATCAAAATGTGATTTTGATCAGAGTAGTAGTAGTAGTAAATCATTGCTTTACGTCACTTTTCGGCACAAAAGGTCTTTTAAGTGACATTATAATACGATAAAAACGTTGTAGTCAATTGATGAGATGAATGATGTACAGATGATGATGTGAGGGTGGGGGTGATAGGGCATGGTGGGTTATTGAGAGCGTTTTCCTTCGCTCGCCCAAAAAGGGGTTCTGGGCATGTCTAGGGGATATACCTCCAGACATGCCCAGACGGCCGGAGACTTGAGTTTCGCTGTACAAATTAATGGTGAAACTCTGGCAGCTCCGCTATCCTCGGGTCGGATAGTCCCCAGAGTAACAATAGGAAGGATCACTCCCTCTGGGTAACTCCATTCATCCCACGTGAGAGACCTAATGTCAAACACGCTATTGCGGTTATTTAAGGCTACCACAGCCTACATCAGCGCTAGCACTGATGCGGGTGCTGCATTGGCTCCGCTGTTGAGCGGAGGAACCAGGGTACGCCACTGGCAATCCGCCCGAAGATAATAGCCAGATACGAGGAGGCTGCTTCTGTTTTCCACTGGGCTGGCGTCATCTGTAACGTCGCAGAGACGTCTTCTGACACTGCTCTCTGCATTTTTGAGCTGTAGACACGGCGTGTTGTTTAATCTCGGCTCTCAGAAGGCTGCTCTTTTCCACATAGACAAAAATCAGACTTAAACGTGTCTGTACATTTTTCCGACGACCTTTAATTGACGTGGACGTGGACGTTGCCATAATACCGTTTATACATTGTTCAAACTCCCAAATTAAAAGTCCAGCAGCAGCTTCAGCAGCAATTTTAATTTAGGGCCAAATACCTTGTAACTATTGGCAGAAAGAATCTTTGTCCATTTTCCGTGGCTTTAGAAAATATTTATTTTTCCACAACCAGATTGTGGTCTGACCCTCGTCAGCAGCGGCCATTGTCCGTCTAACACTGTCCAGTCTTCCAGTGGCTGCGGCTCTCCCTGCTGTGCTGCAAAAATAGATTAATATCACCAGCCATGTCTATTCTTGTTTGGTCCTGGTCCGGCTCTAGCACTTCACAGTGCGCCGAACGTGACGTTTTTTGGCGGTCTGATACAGGTGTCCAAGGTGTTCAGGGCAAGAGTGTCACTTTCCTGTCTTGCTGTCCCTCTTTGTTTGCACAACCCCATGCAGCAGCCCCTCGCTTCTTTCTATTCAAACTTGCTGTCAGGTCTGCACCTTATTGTCCTGTCTGTCTGTCTGACCTGTCTGTCTTAGACATTTTATTATTCAGCTCCTTACTGTCCTTTTTGTCTGTCTGCAACATTTTTATTCTGCACAGAATCCTGGGCAATCCAGTCAATATAAAATCTCTACCCCTTCTCGTGACAATGCCAAGACGTCTAGGCCACTAGTGGCGGGTAGGTTTGTGGGGTTAGCGTCCCACCTTCGGGACTGCTCGGCGTTCCCCGATCACTGACGAGTGACCAGGGACCGCCAAGCCTCGTTCTGACTAGCCCACGCCACGAAGCGAGCGCGCCTTCAGCCAAGCGCGCCACCAGTTAACTTGTTGCCACTGAAGCAGGCGGACGTTCCGTCGAGAGCTCAGGGGCATAGCCGCATGGCACTGATTGCCGCGCTCCGCTTGGGAACTGTGTTATATGAATGTCTAGACTTCAATAAAGTGAGAAATACCTGAAGAATGGTTTAATGAGAATTATTTAATCCCCTCGTCCCGACGGAGGAGTTGATGGTGGAACTTAACACTTCAACATATTCATGTCTGCAACACGATCGATCCATCCCCCCCCCCCCACCCCATATTGGTGACCCGACGTTGAAAGTAGTCGCAGCTTCATTCACGCATATTGCTTTCACTGAGCAACCAAAAAACCATCGATTTTGAGCCAGCAAGGATAGTTTTAAAATTACACATCATTTTTCGCAAGGTACGTGGTGAGTGTAGGTCAAAAACAATAATATGCCGGTGAGGTTAGTTAGAAAGGTTGTCTGAACAGAGGTTTTCGCCTTTTAATTAAAACAGCAAAAAAAATCGATAGATTTTTCCAGAAACCCACGTGGTTTCGAGAATTTCAAAAATGGCAGATCTCGCAGACATCCAGCCTAGACAAATTCATGTTAGACAGAATAGTCTACTTTCATAAATTATAACAGATTTCAATGTTATTTTCTCAATTACGCCACCGCCAGCGACTGGGAGAATAATATTTTGAAATTTTTGTCCTTTAAACCGTTTTGACACCTCATTCGGGTGACGCGGTTTTCATTAAAAAATACCCGCCAATTTTTTTGTGCTTACGCAAAATATTTTTACGGATCGAAATTATGCCTCAACTCAGACAGCTTTTAAATAGGATTAGAGCCACTTCAAATTGTTCGCCTGAAATATATGTGAATAAAAGGTCTTATTTGCTCTATAAATACATCTAATCATTGTTAGGACTGTAGGTCGACATTTTATGACTGTAATCATAATTTTTATTTCAGTGGTAGCAGAGTCATTTTAATGTGAATTGGTGAGAGGCCACTATTTCGGCAGCCGGTGACCCTTATCTTAGCTCAATTGGCTGCGGCATAGCCTCACGTGTTCCCCCCCAACCGTCATGCATTGCGGCTTCACCACATCGGCTCAGATCTGCATAATTAGCATAAATTAGGCCGCCATCTTGAATCAGAGGCGCGCACGGCCAATAGCGCTCACATGTTAAGGCCACATAGACCTACACGGCATCTGGAAATAAAATTTAGACAAGAATACATTTTCCCAAAATATCTTTCTCAGTCAGGAAAGAGCGACTGATTTTATGTTAATAGTATTACTGAATATTGTAAATCAGGTCACACATTGTGTGATAATTTGTGAATGAAAAAATGGTCTACTTTCCCAGACAGTCACTTAGGCCTAGCTGCTAAATATGTTAATGAGTCCTGAACCGGTGCGGCACGCAACCGACTATATGCACACCGAGTGTACAGCGCACGGTAACCGAGGCACACACCACCCGACAGTGTACCGCCATACATACAACCCGCACAACATAAAAGCGTCTACATCGATGGGCACTAGTCTACACGCACCGATACAAATCGAAGCGAGCAACCGATTCAGACGTCGATAAGAATAAGTCTCATGGTGAACATGTTTAAAAAAAAAGGGATGTTCATTATGGGAAATATTCATCAATAGATTTATTTAAGCAGTCTTTATAGCCATCTGTCAGTCAAAATTTCAATAAGTGATTCTATAAATTAATTCGAACTGTACACACATAATACAGTCGCATTCAGCCTATTTTTACAAGAATGAAATTTTCTCAGGATGGGCATGATTTAATTATTTCTTATTAAATCTAAATCAAGACTTGACAGTTGAACTTTGGTGACTACTTTGATACATTTTATGTTTTTCGACTTGTGTTGAAATTTTATTTTTCCACACGGGTCGAATTACCAAATCTTATTACCCTATAGCTTAGAATAGCAATTTAGCATTTATTCTGGCATTTGTTTTGATGCAATTAACGACCTACAATCATCACAATTCATATGTTTAATGAAATACTCTAAACTCTTCCACACATACATTTCTGCATAGAGACTTTTCAGTTATTTCAGTAACCCCTGCACTCTACTATCTGCGAATCTAAATGGACAATCTTCATAAACAGAATTATCTCACATCTAGATTTTTCCCAAGCTAGACAACTTAGCACACAGTTTCTCACGTGGAGTGCGGCGATCAAAATAGTTGGTATGTTTTAAATGCATACCATTTCAATACCCGTCTGAGAATTGCACAGTAGCCAATAGGCCAGCAACTCGTTTCACTTTTTAAACTAATTTCAACAAACTAACATTTCAAAATAGCCCGTGAAAGGCGACAGTGAAGGTTTCATGTCATCACCCCTCGACGAAGGGGCTCATCATAAAGATTCGTACTATCCTATGAGTGATGAGAATGCAGCAGAACTTAAAGACACGGATGCTGAGTTTCGCCGGTTAAAAGCTGATTTCCTGCGGATTGCACGCAATAGACGTAGGAGAGGGTTGTCACGGAGTGATTCATCAAGAAGCCCTTCGCTGGTCAGACGTCAGTCTCAACGACGCCGAAATTCAAGATAGCAACTTTTTACTCAACAGATGTGGAGTTATGGTTTAATCAAATCGAAACACAATTTGATTTACACCAGATAACAGACGATGATGAATGTTACAGATTGACATGTGCTGCACTCTCTGGCGAAGTAGCGTCCGATGTTAGAGACATATTATTACAGCCGTTCCTCACTCATAAGTACGAAAATTTGAAAGCGATCTTAATCGAACGACGAGGCTTAACGACACCAGAAAGAGTCAACAAGGTGATTTCAGGTGGAAAACTGGGATCCGACATACCATCTAGATTTCTTAGGCAGTTACAGAAGTAGGTAGTAGGCAAGGCAGTTATCCGCCAAGCCTTCATTCGACAAATGCCGCCTTCAGTACGTGCGCATTTAGTTATACAGCCAGATAGTGCGTTGTTAAAAAGTTTGGCCATGTTGGCCGACCGTGCTGTTGCTGCCGAAAAGGATGTCGCTAAAGCTAAGCCGGGGGTTGCTGAGATAAACGTCAGTGAGAGAGGAAAGCTCGTTGGACTGTTCAGTGTTGGAAGACCTGTCTCGCAGGCTCAAGAAACTAGAGACAGCCACAGCCAAGGCCACACAGAAGACATACGGACGCTCACAAGCCAACGAGAACCGTGCCGCCAAGACACAGTTCGTTTCGAATGTGCAAGCAAAGCTGTTTATACCTAATAATCAAGCTATTACTAGGCAAGATGTATCAAATAATAATGCAAAAGGCGCATTTGTGCAGTGAACCCTGTTTGTACTATAAAACGATAGGTCAGCGCGAAGTAGTGAATATTGCGTCATATCCATCTAAGTTATTATACGTCGCAGACAAACGCAAGTGTAGCTATTTAATCAACACAGGCGCATCGGTCAGCGTGTTACCCAAAACTTGCGCTAACAGGTCTTCAGATGCTGCCTGTCTGCCCCTAGTTGCTGCTAATAATACTACTATAAACACCTACGGTAATTGTAGACGCGTCGTCGACGTTGGTCTTAAACGAGATTACGCTATACTTTCATAGTGGCGGACGTCAAACAACCAATCATAGGAGCTGATTTTCTCATACATTACAGCTTACTGGTAGACTTACAAAGTCGTTGTCTAAGAGAAATGCAAACCGGCTAAACCGTTATCACTGAATAGAGTCGATACCGTTCAGAACGACTACACGAAATTATTAGGTCAGTTTCCAGAACTGACCCGTCCTACAACAAAGGGCGAACCAGTTAAACACGGTATAACACACAAAATAGTGACCAAAGGCCACCCAGTATTCGCACGCCCACGACGTTTAGCACCTGATAAACTAGTCACTGCGAAACGCGAGTTCGATAACATGATAAAGCTAGGCGTTATCAAACCCAGCGACAGTGAGTGGTCGTCAGCGCTTCATATGGTGCCCAAGTAAAACGGAGACTGGAGACCGTGCGGAGATTATAGAAGTTTAAATGCTCAGACAGTACCGGATCGATATCCGATTCCCCATATACAAAACTTTACTCAACGTTTAGCATGGTCGACAGTTTTTTTCAAAAATAGACTTGGTATGGGCATACTGTCCGACGTGCCTAAATTAGCGGTTACAACACCTTTTGGTTTGTTCATTTCACTAGGACACCGTTTGGCGCGGACTAGATTTCGTGTTCGTATATTTGGACGATTTGTTGGTAACAAGCCCCGATCATCGTACGCATAAAAAACATTTAAAGATTCTTTTTACCAGTTTAGGAGAATATGGGATAATTATAGGACCAGAGATATGTCAGTTCAGTACTACCGAATTAGGTTTTCTAGGACAGCATGTTAGTGCAGCAGGCATTTCACCGCTAGCCAGTGCTGTCGACGCGATAGTAATTTTTGTTAGGCCTGAAAAGCAAAGAGCTTTACGTCGATATTTGGGAATGATAAACTATTACCATAGATTTATTCCAAATTGTGCGCATAAGTTGACACAGTTAAATCAATTACTTACGGCCGCCAATGAAGGTCATACAAGATTGTCACCTAAATCAAATTTCGACTTGAAGTGGAATGAAAGTGCAAATTTTGCGTTTATCGAGTCTAAGCAAATACTTGCTAATGCTACCCTTTTGGTACACCCAGACCACTCTGCACTGTTGTATATCACGTGTGATGCCAGTGATTTCGTCCTAGAAGGCGTTTTGCAACAGTACATTAATAATGTCTGGCAGCCACTTTTATTTTCTAGTAAAAAACTAACTCCCGCAGAGACACGTTACAGTGCGTTCGATCGCGAACTTTCAGCAGTGTACGCTGCTATTAGACATTTCAGGCACAACTTAGAAGGCCTTTATTTTTTCGTGAACACCTATCATAAACCTTTAGTTTTCGTAATGTCATCATTCACTGAACTCCCGTCACTGCGACAAACAAGGCAGTTGGCTTTTACGGCTGAGTTCACAACAGACATAAGATATGTGAAAGGAGAGACAAATTTTGTGGCCGACGCTTTGTCAAGACCGACAGTGTCCTTCATAGACAATACATCAACCATAAATTATAAAGGTTTAAGTACAGATCAAGCTTTGGACACAGAATTCACGCGGTTGCTACATTCAAAGTCATCTACCATGAATTTTAAATTACTCAAATCATTTGATAACAATTTGATTTGGTGTGATGTATCAACAGGATACATTCTGCCGTACGTTACAGCAAAATTTCTAAAACAGGTTTTCTTGAACTTACAGGGATTAGGTCATCCATCGCATAGGGCTACGAAGCCGTTGATCAATACAAGATTTGTCTGGCACGGAATGAATATAGACATTGCTAAATGGTGCCGTTCTTTGTAAAGGTTGCCAGACCGCTAAAATATCTCACAATAATAAGCCAGTTGTCAGCAAATTCGACGAACCCACCGAGAGATTTGACCACATACATATAGATATAGTCAGACTCTGATGTATGCCATATGCCGATGGTTTCAGATATCTACTGAGCAGGGTGTGACATTAACATTTTGTATCACTAGACCAGCAGGTCTAGTAACCTTAGTTTATCACTAGACCTGGTGACATCTCACTAGACCAGGTAAGCTCGAATCTGATACGGTATGGACTTTAAAAAAGAAAAAAAATATGTACAAGTGATGTACAACCCGCAATGATTGTCATTTTTATAAAAGTTAAAAGTAACAAAGACAGACATATATCATAATACCATAATAATCACTTGTCATTTCACATTGAAGAGTCAGTTTAGATGATATCAAGTCACATAATCAAATAATATAAATAACAAATTTGCAGTGGCTCTAGATGGTGTAAGCGTTCGGTGTTCGGTCTAAGTATATACCGTTTTATCCCTGATAAACGCACCCCCCCTCTCTAATAAACGCCGCCCCCCTCCCTCCCCCCGATTTTGTTGTACCCTGTATTACCAGAAAATCTGCAGGCTTGAAAAAATCTACGCCACACTAGCCTGCTGCATGTAGCTGTGTCAACATGGTTGAGCCATGGTCAGCGTGTTGTGAGCGTGGGTGTAAACACGGTATGCTACTGTTAAATGTAGCCTAGTTGTTGTACATTTTGTTTTAACACTGGGCCAGCGTCGTACAGGTGGACCAGCATTGAATAACACATGTGTGTGTTGGGTAATTAATCGTTGAGTTGTGTCAGAATGACGACACCATATATTAGTTTTGCTTACAACAAAAGTAATGACTGTTCATAATCATTGCACTGGTGATCACTGATTTACAGATTTACAAGCGCCCCTGTTAAATTCCCAGCGATAATGCGACGTCAATGTATAGACTTAATGTTAAGTAGGCCTTAGATTTGAAGCATCTGTTTATCGCGCTAGCTCATGTTTTGACTGTTAGCAGTTGGCGTCCACTGGTCATCCAAATATGTGAGGTATGGATCTTTTTTTACCATAGTAGCGCCGAGAGACACTGGACTTGACACGTGCTCAACCCCAGACGAGCTGTTGCAGCATTGAACCAATGTTTAGCGCACATGTATACACGATGTCCCTGCAGAGATGATATACCACCATTTGATCAATGGCGGGCTGAGGTCGGCAAGAGATGACGCCATCAGGACGGTCAGCTTAAGGCAGACATTCTGAGGCCTACACACTGTGTGAAATTAGACGTAAATTTAATCAGTTAGGCCTAGACGTCTTTTAAAAGCATTCATACAGTATGCCGCCAACACATTTCTATTATTCTGATGTGTCTAAAAACAACTACCATATTAAGATATTGTCGTGCCCAAATAAGAACATTCAAAGATGAAATGTGATGGTAACTGCGTCGTCTAAGCCAATAAAGCGGGCCGTGGCTGCATAGGGTGTCAGCCTGTGTTAACACACCAGTTACAACTGCTGCCAGCGCGTTCACAATGGCGGCGTGAGAGTGGATGGAGGCTAGCACGTGCAGGGAGCTCTAACCAATGTCGCGTGGCTTAATGACGGCGCCGCAATGTCTTAATACCGCTACTGCAGACTATCCGTGCACTGGTCAGACATGCTGACAATACTAGTGTAGGCCTAGTAACGTTACATAAGCAGATAAGGCCTTGAATATATACTCGTCCAGCAGGTCGAGTGCCTGAGACTGTGTACTCGCCCGGTGCCAGGATTACTGGACTGGGTCGAGCGGTCGAGCGTTAGTGTCGCACACTGACTGACTTGTGGAGATCGTTTCACACGTTGGCCAGAAGCCATACCGCTAGTGGATATCAGAGCTGAAACGGTCGCCGATGCCTTCTTTAGCGGGTGGATAGCACGAATCACCGAATCCATGGACCACAACACTACCTGCTGTATTACTAGGCGCACGTTCCGCCGTTAAAGAGTTATTGGGTAGGTCAGCCGCCAAAATCGTCTACGGAGCGAAACTCAGACCACCGGGCAAATTTTCACATAAGTACAATGTTGACGCACATACAGACTTAGATAACTATTCTGATAAGCTCCGCAAAGCCATGTCGCGTCCCCGTCTTTGCACACCGCGCGACTCACCTTAGAACAACATTTTCCAATATAAGGAAATCGACACATGCTCACACGTATTTTTGCTACAAATCGCAATTGCACCGCCCCTGACCGCCCCTTACGACGGCCCATATAAGGACATCATGAGGAGCGGCAGAGTCATGAAAATCCTAGTTAAAGGCAAGGTAGAAACGGTCTCCCTTTAGCGAGTTAAACCTGCACACTTAGACAACGAGCCCGACATAGGTGCAGAGAAACAGCGTAAAACGCAAAATAATACGAAGAACTCAAAAAATACTGTGACAGTTCGAAGGGAACCAGCTCTCAAACAGAATTTCGAAAAGAAGAGAGCTGAACCGAAAGCGAAAACACAGACACGGTCTGTGGCGGTTCAAAATGGTACGAATTTGGCTACTACTTCACAGCATAATGCTAATAGAGTAAATTTGCCTAAGCAATTCACCCCTTATGTAGCGCCGCGAATCCCCGCCGTTTCCCGCGCTAGCGAGAGCGGCGGCCGTTTGCGAAAGTATTCACGTGTACCTTTACACTTACGGGATAAAACTCCCAATCTGCTAATTCAAACGAAACGACCAAACCACCGAATGTTAAAAACAATTCGAATATCGCCAACGGCGACCAAATTGTACCAGATGCAACCGCAAAATAAACCAGAGTTGGACGAAAAATCCACACTCCCGTACGTTTCGTACAGATGGTCCACGCTTTAGTAGGGCCTAACGACATCCACTGCGGGACCAGCTGCACGAGCCGTAACAATCATAATTTTTAAATAAAAGTTTGCCAGGCCTGGCGAAATTAAAATAACAATGTGAAATGTTACTTAAATAGGTTACTTATAGAAGTAATTTTATTATTAAGTACAAATGTATTAATTAGATTTATAAAGGTTGACCGTTACCCGTAGCGCAGCAGCATAACTCGTAAACAAGGAACATTGGTGTTAAGAGGATTGGAACATTGGTGTTAAGAGGATTGGAACATTGGTGTTAAGAGGATTGGAACAATGGTGTTAAGAGGATGGGAACTCAGATATAATTACTACAGACAGACAGACAACAATCAATATATAAGTCATAGCTAAGCTGATGCTTCAAATATAAGTCGAGTCAGAGCAAGACTCTTACTCTCTCGAGTTACTCTGGGTCCCTATCTATCCCACACAGTCATCCGACCTGTTTTATACTAGCCTCACTAAACACTTAATATTCTACTCACTACACTTCTGCCATTGTGCCACCTGTCCTGTTGAGCCCCCTTTCATACTTTAGCTTTATCTTACGTCTCTCATTGAGATGTCACTCTCAAGACTCGGCTTGTTAATCTCCAGTCCCAGTGATTGGGAAGGACGTGCGCCCTGTGCCATTGGCGCATAATTTTGGTGAATGACCCATTGTATTATGACAGGCTGCGCCATGGGCGCGCGTGAAAAAATACAGTTCAACAGTTACTAGTAAACCTGGTAAATACGCAGGGATACAATCTCCCACGTGCGAATAGCGTGTCACGTGCACAGTGTGGCAGAATATTGTGGCTGACTGGGGAGCGTGTTCACACTGCTAGCGCTAGACTTTCCGCAATGTAGCTGACACACAATGTAGGCCAAGTGACGTGCCAACTATGACAACACTTGTGATGCGCGTTACCTCCATGTATGTACATGTACACGCAAGGCGAGGCCTATCAGTAAACACGCGACGTTTAGTCATGACTGGTTTACTGCTGGGCCTCCTTTGCAACACTGGCCAACATTACACCTAGAATAACTTTATATCTTGTGCTGTTAATGTCTTGTGCTGTTAACCACCTGTTACGGTTAACCATGTTAATTGCGGGCAGCATTGATATGCTTGTGAAAGCATGTGCTGGAATATCAGAATCCCAATGCCTTTATCATGTTTATATTAGGCCTAAACCTTCATGTGGACTAGGACCATTATGCCGGGCCAGGCCTGCTACTTCTGTGACTAACGACATAGCCTGGCCTGACAAGTCACAATGCTAGGCCTACTGGCTGCAGTTGTGCCAGATAGGCCTTTTCAAATAAATAGGTACTAACTTATTCTAAGCACAGGCCTAAGGCCAGTAAGGGAGATAATATGGGTACCTAGTCTGAAATTGGCTCTGCCGATATATTTAAGTCATTGACATACAGGAAAAGGAGACTGCCATGTGGTTGTGACCATCTATACTTGCAACATCAGTTCTGACAGTCAAACTGGATAGATGAAGATGGGTTGTGTCCAGTGTCAGTGAGAATACAAGTGCTGATGAGAGGGGGGCTACACATATATAGGCCTACATCCACCCCTGTCAGACGTTTGACCCAGTCATGGGTGAAATTATGGACCTTGTTACAAATTTTAATTGCAGCTCTTCCTTATATATACAAGAAATGTATACTAAATAGTATAAATCATATTTAGCCATTATACAATTTAATTGACAATTTAAATCAACTTGTCAATGTCCCATTTGGTTTCAAAATGGCCCATTGTTTTTTCTGGGAAAGGGGCCATTGGCGCATTGACAAAAAATCCTTCCCAATCACTGCAGTCCTTGAGAGGCCTTTCTCAGAGCAGGACGCTTATATCTCCCTGATCCCTCCCAGCGTCCACAGAAGCTGCCAAGACTTGGAAGAAAACGAATTTGCCTGTTAATGTTGATTGACCATAGAACGCTGCCAAGCAAGGAACTGAGGAGAATACTAATCTGCCTGTAAGAATGACGCCTCCACTCTCCCTACAAACTTCATTATCCTCTGTCCCCACCTCGGCCCGTTCTGCTCAATTCCTGCCAGTCGCCACGCAGCTATCCAATCAGCAGATTCAATCGGCATAATACGTGCTGTCCCTGAGAATGTGTTAGTGTCACTTCAACTGACCACTGCTTTACATCCTGTCAACTAAGGCAGTAAGGGTGAACTGCCTGTTAACCTGTCTGAATCCTGGGGAATCCCGCATGCTGGAGCATAATCTGTAAAATCTACCATGGTTGCCTACAGTTGTCACATTCATGATACCATGTCCATGGTGTCACACCCACGAGCCCCGGGCACGAGCCCTCGTGCCTATAGATTGCTCTGGTCACAGAATGATTGATACCGTTGTCAAACGGGATTAAGAGGAGGGGGCTACTTTACATAATAAAGTGAAATAACCTTTTATGCATATATAGGGCCTACTCTTACTCTAATGAGTATCCGTACGAAATCTGCTCACGCTCCGTAGAGTGACGAAGCCACCAGTGGCATCCATTCGTCCGGTCAGACACCTGGTTAACATATATATAATAGGCTACTCCAAAACTAGGAGTAGTCTAATATTTTACACAACGTTGAGTCAATCCTGGGCCAGCGTCGGAGACGATGGGCCAACATTAACCCAACATTGGACAATTGTGGGCCCCCTATCGTGTTTGCTGGGATTATATAAAATAACGCTAGAAGTAGACTCACCCACTCACAGTTTTATCAGTTTATAGGATGAGAAAAAATCAAAATCTTACTTACAAACTCACAGGAATGAGGATCAGGAATAGGCCTAGGTGTCGTTTTATTCCATAGTTTACGGAGATGCACTGCAAATCCATTGGTAGTCGAGGCCCAAACCTCAACTCAATGCATGCAAGGAAAATGTCATAAAATGATCAACATCGTGAACAGATGGCCACAGTTGTACCAAGAACATGCCGGAAAGTCCCGTGGTTTTGATTTGATTTGATTAAATCTTTGACGGTACAATCTACAGATAAGCCATAGGGGCTTATAGATGGCCTAAAAGTCAACTGTATGCCCTAGCTCGAGCAAGACTGTGTGCTTGGTGCTAATATAACCCCCTTGGTGCTAATGAGGAATTGTAATGGTAGATCGTTCACTGCCCGACCGGACATTATTATTATGAGAACGATGACGCATTCCTTGGCTGCGGCACTTCCCACTGTGCTGCGACACAGGTGTGGGTAGGTGTATTTGTGCGTGGTGTACCCGTCCAGCGCACAAAATGTCAGCTTATCTGGCGGAACATCATTGTACAGCTCTCTGGCAAATGTGATTTTGCTCAGCACTTCTGTTTTCCACTGGGCTGGCGTCATCGGCAACGTCGCAGACACGTCTTCTGACACTGCTCTCTGCATTTTTGAGCTGTACGGCATGTTGTTTCACCTCGGCTCTCAGAATGCTGCTCTTGTCCACATGGACAAAAATCTGACTTAAACGTGTCTGTACTTTTTTCCGATGACCTTTGACATGTTAAATTGACGTGGACGTTGCCATCATACAGTTTATACACTGTTCAAACTCCCAAATTAAAACTCCAGCAGCGGCTTTAGCAGCAATTTTAATTTTAAGCCAAATACCTTGTAACTATTGGCAGAAAGAATATTTGTCCTTTTCCGTGGCATTAGAAAATATTTATTTTTCCACAACCAGATTGTGGTCTGACCCTCATCAGCAGCAGCCATTGTCCGTCTAACACTGCCCCAGTCTTCCAGCGGCCGCAGCTCTCACTGCTGTGCTGCAAAAATAGAATAATATCACCAGCCATGTCTATTCTTGCTTGGTTCTGGTCCCGCTCTAACACTTCACAGATGCGCTTAACGTTACATTTTTTGGCGATCTGACACAGGTGTCCAAGGTGTTCGTGGCAAGAGTGTCACTTTTCTGTCTTGCTGTCCCTCTTTGTTT
This sequence comes from Flabesymbios commensalis, assembly GCA_964017125.1. Taxonomy (NCBI): domain Eukaryota; kingdom Metazoa; phylum Annelida; class Polychaeta; order Terebellida; family Flabelligeridae; genus Flabesymbios; species Flabesymbios commensalis. The sequence continues at coordinate 93,784,062 of OZ024907.1, forward strand.
GCACAACCCCATGCAGCAGCCCCTGGCTTCTATTCAAACTTGCTGTCTGGTCTGCACCTTATTGTCCTGTCTGTCTGTCTGACTGTCTGAGACATTTTTATTCTGCACAGAATCCCCATCCTCCTGGCAGCAAGTCTTGACACAGCGAGGCCGTCAGGCCAAGCCTTGCTGAATTAGCCATACCATCCACCTATTGGGGTAGGGAGGGAGATTTAGATATTGAATATTCATTAGTTTTTCAAAAAATGTCTTTTCAATGTTGGCCCGCTGTCTGCGACGTTGGCTCACCATTAATTCAACCCTCATGCACGTTGCGGTGAGATGTGGTGGTCTGTGTCTGAGGCGTTTCCGGTGAGCTACTCGGCCAGCAGACATGTGTTGTTTAATGTAGGGCCGGTGTCGTAGACAGTGGCCCCAGATTAAAACAACACTCATGCCAGAGGTCAAACTTGGGTCAAACAGAAAAAATATTTTTTGAAAGTCCCAACTCCAATAGGCGGATTCAACCCTGTTTCAGCAAGGTCGGTCTACGACCTCAGGAATAGCCAGCCTTGCAGAGGAAGATAAGAATCCCGGGAAAGCCCGTCAATATAAAATATCTACCCCCTCTGGTGACAATGCCAAGACGTCTAGGCCACTATAGTGGCGGGTAGATTTGCAACACGAAGACTCCTGGTTCATAACACATAACTCACTTTCAGGTCGGCGACGTCTTTATTTGTGCAATCCTCTGTGCAGGACCATATCATGGTTAGGCAGACAGACAACAATCAATATATATAAGTCACAGCTAAGCTGATGCTTCAAATATAAGTCGAGTCAGAGCAAGACTCTCCCCTCTCGAGTGACTCTGGGTCCCTATGTATTCCACACACAGTCAACCGACCTGTTTTATACTAGCCTCGCTGAACACTTAATATTCTACTCACCACACTTTTGCCATCGTGCCACCTGTCCTGTTGAGCCCCCTATCATACTTTAGCTTACGTCTCTCATTGAGATGTCACTCTCAAGACTCGGCTTGTTAATCTCCTTGAGAGGCCTTTCTCAGAGCAGGACGCTTATATCTCCCTGATCCCTCCCAGCGTCCACAGAAGCTGCCAAGACTTGGAAGAAGACTAATCTGCCTGTTAATGTTGACCATAGAACGCTGCCAAGCAAGGAACTGAGGAGAATACTAATCTGCCTGTAAGAATGACGCTTCCACTCTCCCTACAAACTTCATTATCCTCTGTCCCCACCTCGGCCCGTTCTGCTCAATTCCTGCCAGTCGCCACGCAGCTATCCAATCAGCAGATCCAATTAGCATAACGTGCTGTCTCTGAGAATGTGTTAGTGTCACTTCAACTGACCACTGCTTTACAACCTGTCAACTAAGGCAGTAAGGGTGAACTGCCTGTTAACCTGTCTGAATCCTGGTGAATCCCGCATGCTGGAGCATAATCTGTAAAATCTACCATGGATGCCTACAGTTGTCACATTCATCTGTTCATGAATAAATGATACTATGGCCATGCTGTCACACCCACGAGCCCCGGGCACGAGCCCTTGGGCCTATAGATTGCTCTGGTCACAGAATGATTGATACCGTTGTCAAATGGGATTAAGGGGGTGGGGGGCTACTTTACATAATAAACACTGATAAAGTGAAATAACCTTTTATGCATATATACTCTTACTCTAATGAGCATCCGAACGAAATCTGCTCACGCTCCGTAGAGTGACGAAGCCACCAGTGGCATCCATTCGTCCGGTCAGACACATATACATGATATAGGCCAAAACTAGGAGTAGTCTAATATTTTACACAACGTTGGGTCAATTCTGGGCCAGCGTCGGAGACGATGGGCCAACATTAACCCAGCATTGGACAATTCATGGGCCCCCTATCGTGTTTGCTGGGATTATATAAAATAACGCTAGAAGTAGACTCACCCACTCACAGTTTTATCTGTTTATAGAATGAGAAAAAAATCAAAATCTTACTTACAAACTCACAGGAATGAGGATCAGAAATAGGCCTAGGTGTCGTTTTATTCCATAGTCTACGGAGATGCACTGCAAATCCATTGGTAGTCGAGGCCAAACCTCAACTCAATGCATGCAAGGAAAATGTCATAAAATGATCAACATCGTGAACAGATGGCCACAGTTGTAACAAGAACATGCCGGAAAGTCCCGTGCTTTTGATTTGATTAAATCATTGACGGTACAATCTACAGATAAGCCATAGGCCTATAGGGGGGCTAAAAGTCAACTGTATGCCCACTGCTCGAGCAAGACTGTGTGCTTGGTGCTAACGATTCCTTGGTGCTAATGAGTAACTGTAATGGTAGACACACACAGAGGCAATTGATAACAGTTGAGTACAGACTAACGTTACAGTACAAAGAGCAGGCACGGCATGCACAGGGAGCTCTAGTCCGGCTTTCTGTAAGTTTGTCAAGCCATTCGCCGTTTTGCTCGTTGATAAGTGATGGTAATCCTATGTATTCCTAGGTTATCTTGTCACTGATAAATCACCTAGCTTATGAAGCTCTAGCCTGTTAAAATTTGTTGCAAATTGCTATCACTGTTAATAGATGACCGACACACTTCTAAACACGCCGCCGGAAAGTCCCGTGGTTTGAGCTAGATACACGAATAACAACATGACCACGCGCCGATACAGGGCTGTAGAGGAGGGGGTAATCGTCCATAGTCCAAACAAAAAAAAGCCGCAGACGCCGGGCTCCCAAGGAGAGGGTAGGCATAATCAATCATGCAAGTCTACCATGCGCAGCAGGTAGGCCTACTAGAGGAGGGGGTTATAAAGCCACGCCACATTTTAACCCAATTAACCGCAGACGCCGTGCTCCCGAAGAGAGGGTAATCCACGTGAGCATGTATACATACGCCAACACAGTAGTCTACCATGCTGCGCCTCTGTCGGTAGGGCCTAGACTGCTAGAGGAGGGTCTCAAATTAAATAAGTAAGAGTAAGCCTAATTTTAACGCAATTGAAGCTGCGGGTCGCGGTAGCGAGACGCAATTTCAAGTGGGTGAAAATTTACATTATTTATTAAATTATTCATTTACGCCCAATAGGCCTACAACTCGTTTATTGTCGGTTACTGTGTGGGTTTCTGCCGCTATTCATAATATCACCTACTGTTTTAAAAGTAATTTTTATGTGTGGAATGTGTTTTCTAGAAATTAAACAAGTAGTTTTTAAACTGTATCCATGAAAAATAGCGATGTTCTTTGTAATATTATGCCTAGCTGATTTGTTTTATGCAATAAAAATATTGTCTAATTAAAGTAGACTGCTGATAGACAGACAGATATTTGGCAAGAGTTGGCAAGAGACCACAGGGTTTTTTCAATTCAAAATCATCATTAAGGGGGTCACCATTAGATGCACAGGGGGAGGGCAGGAGTATTTTGAAAAGCACAAATATTTTTTTCAATTCCAATCTGAATTTTTTTATTTTTTTCAAGCCATGTGTCAAATGAAATATTTATTTCACCTGGTTTCACCATCTACATAATGATTTATTTCGGACACAACAAATGAGGTCAAACTAAAGGTGTAATTTAACAAAACATCTGATAGATTAGAAGTTGAATAGAGCCGAGCATAGAGAGGCGGGAAAAAATGGGGTTCAACCAGTCGTCTACGGATGTCGTGTGATCTACAAAGATTAAATTATTTATTTCAAGTTCATATTGGAATCAATTATTTATTTCAGCCATGCCCCACAACAAATTATTTATTTAACATTATTTAAGCCCAATATTATTTATTTCAAAAATACTCCTGCCCCCCCCCCCCCTGGGAATCTAATGGTGGCCCCCTAATGACTTAGTTGTTTCTTTCCGCTTTATTTGAAAATCTATATGTTGTGGGTCTAAAGCCATTCTAGGCTAAATAGTTTACTTTTTCGGTGCGGGGGTCGACTTTAGACGTTTGAATCTGATATGATGTCTATAGACGTCATATTCTGACGTCTAAAGTTAGAATACACACATGATATACTTAAAACTGTGTTGTATCAGTGCAATGTAGTTCCCCTGTAATTTTGACGGAATATATGTTTGTAGTAGATAGCCTATAAGTATATGTATCCACACCTGGTACTTGCGAACCCAAGGGTTAATTTCAATATCGTAACCCTCTAGGCCTCGCCTCTTGTCCTGTTCCTAACAGCCATGAATAACACTGGACTATAAAAACCTGGGCGCATGTCAATCTATCACAAACAGTGCTATCTGTTATTCGTGGCCAGGGTAATAAGTAGCTATCTCACACCTAGAGTTTTGGGGATTAGATGCTCGGGCACTCTGAAAACAGGGACCGCCGTTGCCGGCACGAGGCAATTGGGCAACCGATGCTTATAGTTATAACGCCTCAGAACGACCCACCTAGACACCTCACACCTACACTGAAGTGTGAATTAACGATGTTGACACCACATATTTGGCCAAGATTACCCGGGTTGACCAGGTTACTTTTAGCACCTCGGGGGGGGGGGGGGGCATGGGGGAATACACAACGCGGCGGGGGAAGGTGGGGTGTTACCGCCACGTCAGGGACGGGATAGCCTCTGTCACAGGCTCTGCGTCGCTATTTTGTTGAGTGTATATTTTGAATTGAGTTGCCAAACATGGTCAATCAATCAATCAATCAATCAATCAATCAATCAATCAATCAATCAATCAATCAATCAATCAATCAATCAATCAATCAATCAATCAATCAATCAAACTTCTATAGCGCCTATATCCTCAGCAGACCGAGCTCAGAGGCGCACAAATCCTTAGCGTGATCATGTATCATAATCGAGGCCAAAGCAGGTTCGTCAACAGGGAGCCGGGCTGCTGAGGGGCTAGGGTGGGAAAGCCAGGTCAAATAGGTGAGATTTAAGTAATTTCCGGAATTTTAAAATTGTTTTAGCATCACGTATTGGCATAGTCATGGCGTTCCATAAGGCTGGGCCAGACATAGAGAAAACTCTTGAAATCAACACGTTTGACACTGTGACTTGCTTGCGGTGCGACAATTAGATTGTCACTCGTGTGCATAATCATGATAGGGCGGGGGTTAGCACCGCTGCCTTTCACGCCAGAGTTTGGGGTTCGGTTCCCGGTCTCGGCGGTTTGAAAAAAACAAAATGTTTCTTTACCATCCACGTGTGAAACTCAGTATTGTGGGGAGCCTCCGTGACCGAGAGGCAGCGTGCTCGGCCTCAGACCACCAGAGCTCGAATTTCGAATCCTGTGTCTGGAGGACAGTGTCATCTCATTCATCTTATCATCCTCAGGAGGTTCTCCTGGCCCAGTTTAGCCTATATGTGCACAAAGGTGGCCTAAAGCCCGATTCATTTCATTTTTTGCATAATCATGATAATATGTCCCATTGTCATTTGTGGACAGCAGAGAAACAGGCATGCTTCGTTACTCATTGAATTTTGGATCAAATGTGATCAATTTACCTCGTATCGTATTGTCTGTCCGTGTGCCGTTGCTATAAACCAGCATGCCCAGAGAGAAAACGTTATGTTGAGTTATGTAATTTGATTGAATTTGAGCAGAATTGTCTAAAAATTGTCTGAAGTTGGACCAACATTGTACAAATGGTATACAAATGTTTTGTGTTTACTGGGTAGGCTAGGTGGTGAACTGTGAAGCAGAATGTAAAGCAGTGGTCAGTTGGAGCTAGGCCACCGTATTTTTAGGAACAGCACGTGTTGCTGTAGGCCATAGTACGTGTCTACTAATGGACAGACAGAGGGGCAGAGCAGATGGCTGATTGGCAGGGATTAAGCAGAATAGACTGAGACGTGGACAGAATATATGCATACGCATCGTTGGGAAGGCGACATTGACTCATCTCAGCCGTGTCGTCCTCTCCGAGGCCGTGGATTGATGTATTTGCTTTACCCGAAAAATTCAACATGGCGATGACTGAGGGCGATCCCGACCCCAAGGTCCGAAAAATGTCCATAACTTTTTAATGACTGTTCGACCTCTGGGCTGAGCATGCGGGCATGGAACTGAAATATTACTGATTCTAAAAAATCTATTTCGACCTGATTATTCCTCGATATATTCAGATATGACAGTCCAAAGAAATGTCCCACGATTTTGTACGCGGTCAATCTGTGGCTGAAATCTGTTTCAGCCACTGGGGCTATAGACTCATCTCACTCAGCACAAGTCACCACATCCAGCTCGACACTTTAGGCGATGGCTTGACGTGGTGACGAGTGCTAAGATGAGCCCATCTCGCCGTACCCAGCGATGCAACATTTATTTTCTCATACAAATATCTATTTGGAACGGCAAAATCAAACAGATCGAAGCGTTTTGGAGAGAGTGGTGCGAGATGGGCTGATCTCACCATACGTCTCGTGGTGAAAGCGAACAGCATGAGTGCGAAAAGGTCAATGAAGCTGGTATACACACTTTTCAATAACAACACGCCGCACAGTGACCAAAGCTGAACTGTTTTATTCATACTAAATAAATGTTCACGCACAAACTCGTGCAAAGAGTGTATTGAGCATGTAGGAAGCGCAACAATTACAAGCAGATTAGTTTGCCAGTGGACTTGCCGAAAGCACTGATTTTAGCAACTGGTTACCACCCCGTAGGGGCAAGTGTCATCACCTCAACCTCCGTAATAAGAACAAATTATCCACTATGCCTACCAAGTCTGGTCGTTTTAGCTCCAGCCCAATTATGTTCTTTAATAAATTATTGAATAATGTTTGATATATTCTACTTAGTCATTGTACCTGCAGATCATGTGTTTCCGGAAAATGCCTTTTAACTTACTTAACTTATTTAACTTATTTAACTTATTCAATTTTAATATCGCATCATGTATATATTGTATTTAATTTTTTATGTAAAATGATAATTCTTCAGCCTTTTGGCTGCCATGTCTTTTTAGTTGAATAAACACCAATTATTATTAATATTATTATAGTATTCTCCTCCGTTCCCAGTCCCTTCGTTAGCCAGCCCTGCTTGGCGAACCGGAAGCGTCCTACTCGGGAGTGGCATCTCAAAGAGGTATGTGAGTCAGCGTATACATGAGTGGCTTAATGAGTGCCTAACAGGCCAGGTGGCAATACGGAGGAATTGTTAGTGAGTAAAATATTAATTGTTAGCGAGTCCAGTATAAAACAGGTCGGTTGATTGTCAGTTATAGGGGAAGAGAAGGGGACGTGGCGCAATGGCTAGAGCGCCTGACTGCCTTGTCAGTCATGCAGGCGTCCTTGGTTCGAGCCCCGCTGTTCCCATGTGGGGTTTTCAGAGAAACAGCACTGTTTATCCCGTCTCAATGTGACTAGCCGATTACGTTAATAGCGGCCTCGTCGAGCTAAGTTTGAGACCAGTGTATCGACGTTAATTTCGCACAGGGACCCGCGCTGCGCGCTCCTCACACACAGTTAGGGGAAAGAGGAGTTGAGCAAAGTAAAAGAGTCTTGCTCTGACTAGAGTTATATTTAAAGCCTTGAGTTTAGCTATGCACTTTGATTATTGAGTTATTGAGTTTGCTTATTTTGTTATTGCGGACCACTGATGTCGAGTCATCATCACGTTGGTCTTAGACCTCCGTAACTGTGCCACACTGAAAGGCATAACCCCTGTCTTTAATCTGCTACAATATGTATCATTTAAAATGTTTTTTCTTCCGTATTTTTTTACAATTCTATTTATTACGATATTTAAGGCTATTTTTGATATATTAGTTACTATTTATAATATTACTTAATATTATTATTTATATTTTTTGATGTTAGCTCACTGTCTGTTGTCTTGGTCTTTGACCTGTCTTAGTACTGTGGTGACAGCCAGGGAGTTAGTTAGCATCACTTTAATCAGTACTTGAATTATTTAATTGTAATATAAATTATTATTATAACGTCAAACTTTTATTGACCACTTATATTGAGCAATGCCTGTCACATCAGGCTTTGACCTGTAGCTGTTCCACACTGACAGTCATAACGCTTATCCTTAACCCTTTGACCACCGGTGTCGCATATATTCAGGTTTTCATTTTTTATTAGCACATTAAGTACCACCTTTTGAACATGTTAAAGATAAAATGTGACATCAATCAGCAATATTTGAAAACAGTCGACCTCCATTTTGTCAAATCTGCACAATTTTCACTCACTTGAAGTTGTGGATCGCGTCAGCGAGACACAACTTCAAGTGGGTGAAAATTCAGATTGAATAATTTGGCGGTTAAAGGGTTAATGTAGTACTCGCCGTCAAATTAACCAGGATCGCATGATTTTCTGCGTTTTCTCCGTCAATTCTAAACCGATTTTTTTCAAATTTTGCAAAGGTCATTTTCTATTCAAATCCTAACAGCCCTGAAAATATTGTAAAATTATATAGCGTATTTCAATAGTTAGACCATTTGACATGTAATGAATTGAAATTACGACGTCCCTCTATAACCCCATTAAACTAATTCTAGAATTGTATTACATGGCAAATGGTCTAAGATTTGAAATATTAAATATTATTTTGCGAAATTTTTACCCCTGTTAGGATTTTAATAGAAAATAGCCTCTGCAAAATTTCAAGAAAATCGGGCCAAAATTGACGGAGAAATCGCCGAAAATCATGCGATCCTGGTTGATCATTTTTAATTTGACGGCGACTAGCGATATTTAGGCCTACTATTGATATATTATTTATTATTGATAATATTAATTAATGTTATTATTTATTTTGTCTGATGATAGCTCCTGTCTGTTGTCTTGATCTTCGACCGGTCTTAGTACTTAGGTGACAGCCAGGGAGTTTGCATTACTTTAATCAAAACTTGAAATATTTAATTAATTGTAATATAAATATAATCACGATAACCTATGTAGGTGGCCTCCATGCTAGCGACCATTGTTTGGTCTTAGTGGAGGTATCCTGATAAAAAACATGTATAACTCTGCCTATATTACGATGTATTTTATTTGATCAAATAAATGGATCTGAATCTGTCTGCCTGCACAATCATGACATAGATCTTTACAGGGGGAATCACGAATAAAGACGTTAAATGGATCTGAATCTGTCTGCCTGCACAATCATGACATAGATCTTTACAGGGGGAATCACGAATAAAGACGTTAAATGGATCTGAATCTGTCTGCCTGCACAATCATGACATAGATCTTTACAGAGGGAATCACGAATAAAGACGTTAAATGGATCTGAATCTGTCTGCCTGCACAATCATGACATAGATCTTTACAGAGGGAATCACGAATAAAGACGTTAAATGGATCTGAATCTGTCTGCCTGCACAATCATGACATAGATCTTTACAGAGGGAATCACGAATAAAGACGTTAAATGGATCTGAATCTGTCTGCCTGCACAATCATGACATAGATCTTTACAGAGGGAATCACGAATAAAGACGTTAAATGGATCTGAATCTGTCAGCCTGCACAATCATGACATAGATCTTTACAGAGGGAATCACGAATAAAGACGTTAAATGGATCTGAATCTGTCTGCCTGCACAATCATGACATAGATCTTTACAGAGGGAATCACGAATAAAGACGTTAAATGGATCTGAATCTGTCTGCCTGCACAATCATGACATGGATCTTTACAGAGGGAATCACGAATAAAGACCTTGCTGACCTTCATGTGAGTTATGCTATGAATCAGGAATCTTCATGTTTTTAAACCTACCCGCCGCTAGTGGCCTAGACGTCATGGTATTGTCACCAAGGGGTACCGATTTATATAAAATGATGTTTTTATAGCGGGAAATGTCATTCAACACGATTTAACCCGCACAATATTAAAACGTCGGGACTATTATAAAACATTAAATAAGAATATTATGCAAAACATTTATTAAAAAACGGTTTTAAAACTTGTGTCTCGCCACCGCGACAAACAACTTCAAGTGGGTGAAAATTACACTCATTTGTTTATTTTGGGACCAAATATTTGCAAATCTTGGTGTTTAAACACACATTTTAGCCCAATAACCTGATAAATCCGATTTAAAAAACTAATAAGACAAATTAAAAACGACTGTAATCGCACTTAGCGCTTTTCATTTTTTATTAGCACATTAAGTACCACCGCTTAAACATGTTAAAGATAAAATGTGACAGCAATCAGCAATATTTGAAAACAGATGACCTCCATTTTGTCAAATCTGAATAATTTTCACTCACTTGAAGTTGTGGATCGCGTCAGCGAGACACAACTTCAAGTGGGTGAAAATTCAAATTGAATAATTTGGCGGTTAAAGGGTTAATCCAATCCCCGACACGGAACCTTGGTAATGATTTCCCGTCACACTGTTGACAACACGTGACAAGCTCAAGTTCAAGTTCAAGTGTTTATTCTTTAAGCCTCACATGGAGGAATACAAGAAAATAACAGTGAATGTATTAAGCAGAACATACAATATAACACATATTAATGTATACATTATTATACAATCAATTACAGTTTTTTCACTTCACACTTTCTAAAATAATCTTAATGAAATTTGCCAAACTACGTAATTTTGTTTTATCATTCATTATGCTTTTGAATTTGGGTGCCGAAGGGTGTATATGACAATACTTCGGTAGGTAAGTGTGTAGGATCCCTACTTCGTTATTTTAATGTGGCAGTTATCCCCAGCCTCCCGGACGCAAGAATCTGCGGACGACTGCCTCGTTTCGGTACTTTGGTGCCGGGCGCAGAGGGCCGAAGCCCATGCGGCCTTGGTACTTTTCCCGCACTTCAGATGTTACGCTCGGCGACTACGGACGTGCCGCAGGTCGCTCTCTCTGAGTCAAGTAGGACGTGTCGTGCGCGGGGTTGTACGTTGTAGTTACCAGATGTCTAGACGAATAAACATGACAAGTGGAGGAAGAGTTTTGTGATTTACTTAGAACCGTCGATTCGACTGGGAGAGGAAGTTTACGTTATAATGGAGAATGATGGGCAGTTTCTCTCGTTCACCCTTACAAGCCCATACTAGATACCCTAACGGTCACTCACAGGTATCTCCGGCGCGAGGGACTACCCAATATTCCCATAAGTGCTTCTCTGATCAGCAAAAAATGGACAGTTAAATATGTAATGAAATTCGTCACCAATTTCTGACTGAGTACATTTGAAGCATACTCTTTCAGATCTTGGAATGTTTTTATAAATGTGACACTGCCGTTATACTGCAATTTACCTTTTGCCCCCCCCCCCCCCGGTCCCTATTATTCTAGTTTTTTTATTTCTTTCTTAGCATATACATACCAGCTTTTTAACATGGGAAACGTGTGACGGCAGGCAGCAATACTTAAATTTGTTGACCTCCATTTTGTCAAATTTGAATAATTTTCACTCACTTGAAGTTGTGAATCGAGGCACAACTTCAAGTGAGAAAAATTTCAAATAAACAATTTGACGGTAAAGGGTTTAAATAATTAATGGCCTATGCTTGAATGGAGCACAATTGTAAAGCGGCTATCACGCTGTAGGCCTACATGACCAATACTATTACCATAAATAGTAGCAAAAAGAGACACTCTGGAAAGCGTAGGAACCAATAGAATATATAAAAGTTTATAAAATTAGAGTATATATTTGTATGTAAAACACAATATTTATTAATAGATATTTATTAAAACATTATAATGACATTTTAATAATGAAGATAAATTCATGAATGTACAAAGAACATTAGCAGTGATTAGCTGGCAATAGCTATTAATATATGTGTACTCGTTCCATAAATGCATAACACGACTTAGTTAATACCACATAATCGGAGTTGCCATGGAACAAAACCATTCCCGACCCCATAGAGAATGTCAGCTGACTTAGCATCTCTGAAATCCTCCATAAGGCACCACCTCGTCTGATAACAAAGGCGACGGAGACGTCCATAACGACCCAAATAAAAAAATCAAAGACGACAGCCGTCTTGATATATGTGGAAATACGCTTAGTCAAATCATGAAAAATGAATGAAATAGAAACAGGTGATTGCAATTGTTCCAGCTAACAATGTAGCGTAGTAGCAATAATAATGACATGAAGACGCATAATAATTATCTATGTCATTCACGCAGGACAAGACACTTTCACTTGAACATTGTAGCTTATTTTAATTAACCCTTTAAGCCCTCACGATGCAATAACCCTTTAACCGCCGGTGCCAATTATATTAGTTTTTACATTTTTACTATTACATTAAATACCAACTTTTGAACTTTGTTAGAAATAAAATGTAACATCAATTAAAAAGATTTTAAAATAATTGACCCCCATTTTGTCAAATCTGAATAATGTTCACTCACTTGAAGTTGTGGGTCGCGTAAATGAAATGAAATAAAATGAATCGGGCTTTAGGCCACCTTTGTGCACATACAGGCTAAACTGGGCCAGGAGAACCTCTCGAGGATGGTGAGATGAATGAGATGACACTGTCCTCCAGACACAGGACTCGAAATTCGAGCCCCGGCGGTCTGAGGCCGAGCACGCTACCTCTCGGCCACGGAGGCTCCCCACAATACTGAGTTTCACATGTGGATGGGGGAGAAACATTTTTGCTTCTTTCAAACCGCCGAGACCAGGAACCGAACCTCGAACTCTAGCGTGAAAGGCAGCGGTGCTAACCACTACACTAGGGCCCCCGCCCTGTGGGTCGCGTCAGCGAGACACAACTTCAAGTGGGTGAAAATTCAAATTGAATAAATTGGCAGTTAAAGGGTTAAAGCATCATTTTACATCCCTGAAAACAGACTTAATTTTCCAACAACTAAGGGTTTTATAATGATAATTTCCATGAAACTGGTTTACCAATTTATGGCAATTTTCTTTAATTTTTAAACCACATCAAATCATCTTCATCCACTCCAAGTCGAGAATTGCGACAGCAATTCGCGTCTTGTAGTGGATGAAGATGACAATAGTAAACTCAGGCTTGAAAGGGTTAATGATTAATCCATACTATTTTCAACTACGACCTATAGTTAGTATCACATATTCGGTGATACAATGCAACAAAAACATTCCCGACCTCGTAGTGAAAGTCAGCTGACTTAGCATTTCTGTAATCCTCCATAAGGCCCCACCTCGTCTGAACAAAGGCGACGAAATATGAATGTCTACATGGTATATGAATCATGAATCCTTACGGTAATCACTGGTAATATTATATGCGTGCTAAGAGACGCAGCAAGCGATACGTGCTTATTTACATGTAGGTCTATATAAATATATCCTATACTATTATATTATATTACTGGTGTCACGAAGACTGACAGGTTTGCGTAGTCAGTCTGTAAAGTCATGCATAGACATTATGCTAATACTATGCTACTGTTGACCTGGCCAGAACGGGACACCATAAAACACGACAATCAGGACCCAGATGACATTCGTTTTTTCGGGTGGACCACGTTACGGATTGGCGTCTGATTGGGTTCTGGAGTGGATGGGAAATGGATTGGTCGGTTACAATGAATTGCTCCGTTGTAATCCTGGCTGTCCGGCATATCCTGCTAGAGGTCAGCAGAGCCATCAAGATAGGCTGCTCACTTGGCGTGACTTGTGTCCGCGGGCATTGTTCTCAAGGCCTGGGGGGTCTATCGCGAGAGCAGGCCTAGTGAAGCCTAAGCCTGTAAATGTTTATGTAAATTAAGTTGTGTTATGATAATGTTAGATGGCCAGAGAAGCATAAAAGGGACAAACGTCGGAGGGCAGAGTGGTGCGGTCTCTACTTGTAAACTAAGCTGTAACCTACGGGCTTAGGTTCTATGTGATGGTTAGGCAGTGTAAAATGCCTGTGTAAAATGTATTTATATTAAGAGATGAACAAACCCGCGGGCTAAGAGACGCCAGAGGGCGCGCTGACCAAGCAGCCCTGTCATCTCCCGGCTCCCTTCCCTCCCCTCTCTACAGCTCATAAAATGAAATGAATTGGGCTTTAGGCCACTTTTGTGCCCAAGTGACATACAGGCTAAATTGGGCCGAGAAGTAGGGGCGGCCCAGGATATCAGCAGGTAGCCCTGGGGTGAAGGATCGCCACCGTCAAAGTGTGATATATGATGTGTAAATAAAGGGGACAGACACTGCAGAGGCTAAGTGAAGTCATCCCTCCACTCAACCCCAGTCTCTCCTCAGGGACAGACACTGGCGCTGAGTGAAGTCATCTCTATGCCACCCCTTGACTCAGCCCCATTCTCTCCTCGGGGACAGAAACTGGGGCTAAGTGAAATGTCTCTATGTCACCCCTTCACTCAGCCCCAGACTTTCTTCAGGGACAGACACTGGGGCTGAGTGAAGTCATCTCTATGTAACCCCTTCACTCAACCCCAATCTCTCCTCAGGGACAGAGATGGGGCTGAGTGAAGTCATCTCTATGTCACCCCTTCATTCAGCCCCAGTCTCTTCTCAGGGACAGACATTGGGGCTGAGTGAAGTCATCTCCATGTCAACCCTTCACTCAACCCCAGTCTCTCCTCAGGGACAGAGATAGGGATGAGTGAAGTCATGTCTATGTCACCCCTTCTCTCAGCCTCAGTCTATTCTCAGAGACAGAGATGTGGCCGAGTGAATTCATCTTTATGTCACCCCTTCACTCAGCCCAGTCTCGCCTCAGGGACGGAGATATGGCTGAGTGAAATCATCTCTGTGTCATCCCTTCACTCAGCCCCAGTCTCTCCTCAGGGACAGAGATGGGGCTGAGTGGAGCCATCTCTATGTCACCCCCTCACTCAACCCCAGTCTCTTCTCAAGGACAGACATTGGGGCTGAGTGAAGTCATCTCCATGTAAACCCTTCACTCAACCCCAGTCTCTCCTCAGGGACAGAGATGGGGCTGAGTGAAGTCATCTCTATGTCACCCCTCACTCAGCCCCAGTCTCTTCTCAGGGACAGATTTTGGGCTGAGTGAATTCATCTTTATGTCACCCCTTCACTCAGCCCAGTCTCGCCTCAGCGACAGAGATGGGGCTGAGTGAAGTCATCACTATGTCACCCCTTCACTCAGCCCCAGTCTCTTCTCAGGGACAGACATTGGGGCTGAGTGAAGTCATCTTTATGTCACCCCTTCACTCAACCCCAGTCTCTCCTCAGGGACAGACATTGGGGCTGAGTGAAGTCATCTCCATGTCAACCCTTCACTCAACCCCAGTCTCTCCTCAGGGACAGAGATGGGGCTAAGTGAAGCCATCTCTATGTCACCCCTTCACTCAACCCCAGTCTCTTCTCAGGGACAGACATTGGGGCTGAGTGAAGTCAACAAATTGTAAAGCAGGGGTCAGTTGAAGTGACGCTAACACATTATCAAGGACAGCACGTATTAGGCCGATTGGATCTGCATGTCCACTGGCGGAAAGGCAGCCATCAGAGAAGCAATTAGCCCGGATTCACCGTAAGGGGCGGAGGTGTGGATAATGAAGCCTGTAGGGAGAGTGTAAGCACAATTCTTACGGGCAGATTAGTATTCACCTCAGTCCCTTGCTGGGCCGCGTTCTATGGTCAATCAACATTATCAGGCAGATTAAACCTCTTCCCAGTCCCTAGCTTGGCAGCATTTGTGGACGCTGGGTGGTCCTGTATTAATGAGATCAGTGGACGCTGGGAGGTCCTGCCTTAATGAGATCAGCGTCCTGCCCTGAGGATGAGATCTCAAAGAGAGCCATCAGCGAAAAGTATGAATGGGGGCTGAACAGGACAGATGGCCTGATGGTAGAAGTGTTGTGAGTAGAATATTAAGTGTTTAGAGAAGTTGGTATAAAACAGGACGGTTGACGTCTATGAGTTAAGTTAGGAACCCAGTTACTAGAGAGAGAGCAGAGTCTTGCTCTGCCGCGATTTATAGTTAAAGACTTAGTTTAGCTATGACTTATATATATATTGATTGTTGTCTGTCTGCCTAACCATGACATGGTCCTGCACAGAGGATTGTACAAATAAAGACGTCGCCGACCTGAAAGTGAGTTATGTGTTATGAACCAGGAGTCTTCGTGTTGTAAACCTACCCGCCACTGGTGGCCTAGACGTCTTGGCATTGTCACCAGAGGGGGGTAGAGATTTTATAAAATGTGCAGCATGAACGAATCCCCATGCCGCATCTATAGCATTTAATTTCGTTGCTGGAAGTATTGTTACAGTGTTTCTGGCTCGGAAAAAAGTTGGAGTCAGACAATATGAAGATTCTGACTCCAAACCTGGTGTTGGAGTCAGCACGCAGGCGCGGTTTCCGGCGAACGATCGCCGAAGGCAATCACAACTTTTTTTTTGGGGGGGGGGGTCCAGGGGCATGCCCCACCGGGAATTTTTTTGTTTCAGAGAAGGCTTAAGTGTCTTCTAGTGATATCTAAAGGTACATATCAAGCTGTGAAATAACTCATTTTTTCTTGATATATAGGGGGTCTATCATTGTCGTCAAAATAAACTGTTTTTTCGTCAGAGGGGGAAGCTTGTCGTCAATTCTGACGACATGACGACAGATCAGAAACACTGTGTTAGTGTAAGCGACGTGCAACAATTATTACTGAATAATTATGCCTCGCAATCCTCGGACATATATACCCTGTATCTATAAATAAATGGTAAAATAATCTGATTTGCTGATTTTAGAATTTCTTATCTCACATCATCATTTAGGCTTACCTCATAATTACTTCACTTTTGATACGATGAAAAATCTAAAAATATTCTAGAAACTGAGGAACTATAAACATAATGTAAGTGTGACGGGCAGAACACAAATTGTATGATAAGAATATAGGATATAGCTAAATAAGTGAAATCGGCATTCACGATGAAAAAAAAAATAATCCAAATAATATGCAAAAAAAAAATGAAATCTATATATCGTCGCCTCGGAGCTAAAGGATCCTATCTGCCACTCTGACGAGTGTCAGATAGGATCCTTTAGCTCCGAGGCGACGATATATAGTCTATTCTAGGACCTAGCCAGATTAGTTTGCTGGGTTGGACTATCGGTACACTGTGTTGTTGCAAGTACAGGGCTTAGTTTGCCCCACCTGGTGAGTAGGTGGAAATCATTTCTGTCAATATGACAGATACATTTGATGCGAGTTACGGGCAGAATTTCACTTTTTACTATTTATCAATATTCCTAGAAGACAATAAATTAATGCTGTTATTTAAATAACTGAACAAAATATAAAGATTGCAAAACAGTATATGGTGATATGCTAAGCAGCAGAATAAATTGTATATTATGTTTCTAGTAAGGCACCATAATTTGGCCGTTGTTATTTTCTTGAGGCTGGATAATCAGTAGCTTATGGCTATTGCAAGCACCGCATACCCCTCTGCGGTATATAAAATATAACAATTTTTTATGGCCTGTTTTGTCAGGCATAATAATTGAACAGGCATCATAATTTAATATCATCTCCTAATATAATTATACAATTATTGTTCAATTTTAAAGTGAACGCTGAGGTTTCGAGGCACTGTCTAAATTTTATCAAATATATTTATGCATCACGAAGTTAGGTGTAAGAATTACAGCTTTCAAGTTAATATTGGGCGGGGGCCCTAAGGTAGTGGTTAGCACCGCTGCCTTTCACGCCAGAGTTCGGGGTTCGGTTCCCGGTCTCCGCGGTTTGAAAGAAACAAAAATGTTACTTCCCCATCCACGTGTGAAAGTCAGTATTATGGGGAGCCTCCGTGACCGAGAGGTAGCGTGCTCGGCCTCAGACCACCAGGGCTCGAATTTTGAATCTTGTGTCTAGAGGACAGTGTCATCTCAGTCATCTCACCATCCTCAGGTGGTTCTCTTGGCCCAGTTTAGCCTATATGTGCACAAAGGTGGCCTAAAGCCCGATTCATTTCATTTCAAGTTAATATGATTATATTTTTACATTGCTTTACCTAGCGATAATATCAGTATAATTTAAATCTTTCTATATTGTTAAATGACTTTGATGGGTACACATGTGTGTACTAACTTCAGTATGTTGATGTCCTGGCATTGTATTGGCTGAATAAATTTGTCTTGTCTTGTCTTGTCCAGCGGATGAAAATTACCCATTTTAATTTAACACCGGAAATTAGAAAATATTGATTTTAAATTATTCCCAGTAAAATGGCGGTGATTTGATCAGCTAATAAAATGGATTTAAAACGACTATAGTCGCGCTTAACGGGTTGACCCTTTCAGTGCGGGGATCGATTTTCTGAATCTGACTTCTATAGACATCAGATTTTAAAGTAGATCCTCGCACCGAAAGCGTAAAATATTTATAATGGTGATACATCATCAATCACCCATAGGTATTCAATTGAAGCGGAAAGAGCTAGGCCTAACTAAGACATTCATGACGAATTCACATTGAAAAACCCTTAATTCTTGGTTTATATAAAAATATTTCCGCGCTTAGTGGTTCAAGAGTGTATATTAGGTGATTTAGATTCCCTGTCCATGTATCAGGTCTGTTAGGAAAGGAAATGAAATGAATCGGGTTTAGGGCCACTTTTGTGCACATGTAGGATGGTGAGATGAATGAGATAACCATGATAACACCGGATAATTTAAAGGTATGGTCAACTGTCAAATTCGCGGGACAAGGGTCCCCCAGAATGCAATGGTGCCCGTGGGTAGGCCAAGGCCCTATTCCATAATAATACTAAATATGCGTTTCATACCCAAAGCCTCATTAAGAGCAAGCTCTCAAATCACAGCAAGTTCATATATACTTCAGCGACATCTATGAGTAACAATTCCATCGAATCTCAAAGCCCTTTGTCCTGGATCTTAGCTGGGCCTTGCCTTGCAAACAATCTGACTGTATTACTGTGGGTATTTCGAAACAGGTTGACCTCACGCGTGTACCGACACCCAGTGAACACAACACATTTGTATGACTTTATACAACGTTGGACCAACGTCGAAGACGTTGGGCCGACGTTGTATAAATGTTATACAAATGTTTTGTGTTTGCTGGGAAGGAGGTCTTTCTCTCAAACATTGTACATTTCTGCAATGTTGGTTCAATGTTGGGCCAGCGTCGTACACGTTGGCCTAACATTACAACGACGTTGGGTGAGTGTCTCGTTGGAGTAGTATCCAGTCTAGTAATCAGGTTACTTCATCAACCACACTGTACTGTATGCTGAAGGCTTACACGCATGCGAGTTTAGAACCTGACTCTATCTTTAATATACTGACACTGCCCTCCAGATAGACACAGGATTCGAAATTCGAGCCCTGGCGGTCTGAGGCCGAGCACGCTACCTCTCGGTCACGGAGGCTCCCCACAATATTGAATCTTTATGAGAGAGCGCGGAAGAAACATTTTGTCACATTTAATTTGTAATGCCAGAGCGGGGTTTGAAACCGCGATCTCCGACTTTCCAAGGAGGCAGCATTAATCACTACACCATGACACCGCCCTAGGTCTGTGAATTGTGTATGTGAATGAAAATATCCTGAAATAGTTTAGCCTATATGTGCACAATTTTAAGGTGACATAAAACTCCATTCATTCACTCATTCATACAAGTAGAGGCCCACCAGGCATTTGTCATAGTATTTGTTTTACCTTGTGCTGTGGAGTGTCGTTTTAGTGAACGATAAATCAAAATTCCATTTGAGATGTCATTGAGATTTGACCTGAACGACCCCTGGCACAACAAGACGTGCACATTTAACCTCTGCACATAACCAACCCTTTATCGCACTAAATATGATGTACTTGGGAAAAAGGCAATATTCGCAATATGCGATTTATTTCCCACTTGGACACGATGGAGCAACAATGATCAGTCGAAGGCAATGTCGTTGATTCACCGTCGCTGTTTGCCCAGTTTAAAAAGGAGTTTGAGTCTGTTTTGGGGCTGTTTATTAATGTTTATTTACGTAGCGTTTTTAAAGGATTTTCAACCCCACCTCGTTCTAGTAAACGCAAAACATTTATATAACACTTGTACAATGTTGGACCATTCATTCATTCATTCATTCATTCATTCATTCATTCATTCATTCATTCATTCATTCATTCATTCATTCTTTTATTCATTCATTCATTCAATAATTCATTCATTCATTCATTCATTCATTTAATCATTCATGCATTCATTCAATCATTCATTCAATCATTCATTCATTCATTCATTCATTCATTCATTCATTCATTCATTCATTCATTCATTCATTCATTCATTCATTCAATCAATCAATCAATCATCCGTTTATTCATTCATTCATTCATTCATCCATGGCCAGGACCGCATTGCGATGCGCTGTATCACATATTTAGTCTTTAGTTCAACAAAAACATAAATCACGGAGACGCTAATTGTGGACACCTACTCAATCACGTGATGTTCAATTGCCAATCAACTGCTGTAATTTTGGTGTGGTGACTATTTGGTGCGCATCAAATCATTTGTTGTACACTAATTAATTAATTTCAAAATTCACAATACAATTATTATATATATATGTATTTATTTGTAGCAGGGAGTAATATAAGGCGAGATTTGTAATCGCAATTTGATCAAATCTACCTCAGAAATGTAGGGCCATTCCAGAAAACTCAAGACGTTGAACCAATGCTGGCCCATCGTTTTCGACACTGGGCCAACATTAAGCCAGCGTTGGTGGAACAGGGGAAACATATTTGTATATGTATATGCTTGACATATATATGTCTTTCACACTTTTACTTTCAAGTTTAATTACCATGTATATAAATTTTGTCCTGGATGTTAAACTTAGTTAGGGTGCTGGTCACCTGTATTTGACATCCTGATGTACACATTTTTTTACAATTGCATATTTGAACGATAAAGGCTAATAAATAAGTAAAAATAAAAAACTCCTTGTGTTCTCTCAGATAGCTATAAGACCATAAGTACCGTCCACACGATCCTCATGGAAAAGTGTATCTAGACAGCCTACAGTGGTGAATCAATCAGGGGAAGATTGATGTAACATTATAAACCACTTATATCCCAAGTAGGCCTAAGATAGGTGATGATGTATTTGTCGCCACAAAAATATTGTGCTGAAGGAATGTTTTAGGAGGTGCTTTTGTCTATTGCAGAAATATATCAATTGAAATTTAAGTTATATTTTGTGATGTGGCGGTATATAATTTAATATGAAGGTTATAAATGATGATATTGTGATCAGAGATATTGTTCGGACGCTGGTCTGTTGACCGACAAGTGGTCAAATTGGATAGAGTATTAAAAAATCCAGAAGCAGTTGCAAGTGCTCTTGTATTATTTCGTGAACGGATGTAACAGGGTGGGAAACGGATGTGATAAGTCATATTTGGGCCATCTGGTAGTAATTTTAATTAATATTTATCCATGCCAAGTTTCTGTAATTTAGATATGACCTGGAGAGTAGATGACTACCAAATTAGGAAAACAAGCATTTTTGCTTGGCGGTTTTTAAGACCATAAGTGCCGTCCACACGATCCTAATGGTGAAGTGTTTGGAGACAGCCTACAGTGGTGAATCAAGCAGGGGAAGATTGATGTAGCATTATAAACCACTTATATCCTGTCACTGGATCATGTCAGTACATATTAAACACAAGA